>CM063523.1:55359052-56559052 GCA_032199755.1 Ambrosia artemisiifolia
TTGAAATATAAGACTGTTTTGAATCTAATATGGTCGAATTAATCCCAGAAAAAACAAGTTAATAATACATTGAAATGATTACGAAGTATTACACAATTAAAAGAGTTAGAAAAGGATGGTCGGAAACTGATTAATATAAATTGGAAACATTTTTTAGGTGTAATATATCTTTCATGTGTAACAATAATCATACTAGTATTGGTCTTCACCACTTGCTTAAAAATGTAACAATAAATTATGTATGATGCAATTAAATTTGAAAAAAATATATATATATATTAAAACCGATGTTGGCCCCACAAAACTGTTACTGCTTGTTAAACATGCCGGGTTAATCAAATCTGGTAAAAACAATTATACATCAAAATTGTGGCAAAATTGAAAACAGAGGGTGTGTTGATAAAACTAAAAGTGGAGTCAATTATACTGATGGTTCTTGTGTTGAAACTTGAAACTATATTTCATATTTGGTCTCAATTTTTCATAAGTTGTATATATGGTCCAAACTATTCAGTAATTATATATCTCAACTTTTAATACAATCATAATACAAATTTGGTCCTTAAAGTAGTTAAACGATTATTAAACAAATACATAAATACCAACCCCCTCCCCTTTCTAATCCCCGTCCCCAACGGCTAACACACACACCCTGCTGACCTTGTTGACATGTACGAGTTCCATTTGATATGAGCACGTAGTCTTTTGCAACCATCATGTGTTTGTGACGAAACATCCAGCGTTTCATATCATCATTATTGTCCGTTTTGTCTCTAACGGGTTGCCGATCTAGGAACTCACAAATTTGTTTTCTGGTTTCTCCGATGGAGACTCTTCAGGATGCTACTCATCCTACTAGTAGTCTCATCTCAACAAGTTTACTGTAGAGTTTTCATGTACTCTGTAGCTAATGCGCCCAAAATGCGTTGGTGATATTTGAGACAAATCATTCATAATGAACCCAACATTTCTATTATCGACGACCGATGTGGAATTTTCCTAAGATGTTATATATGTAACATCCGGCTCTTCTCACCACCAATATTGTCCGCTTTGCCCCGATGGGTTGCCCATCCAGAGCTCACGGATTTGTTTTTGGGTGCCCCAGTGGAGACTTCCCAGGAGGTCACCCATCCTGGAATTTCTCCCACCTGAGCATGCTTAACTGTGGAGTTCTCCTCTCATCCACTAACATTAAGCCCCAAAACGCGTTGGTGATTTAAGAGGCAAGGAATTACTTATGAACCAAGGATCTCTCCCAGCCACGGCCGATGTGGGATTTTCCTAGGGTCTCACATTCACCCCCTGTTAGAGTCTCATCGTCCCTGATGAGGTATGCACCCACCATCCCGAACGGCACAGGAGTGGCTCTGATACCATCTGTAACATCCGGCCCCTCTCACCACCAATATTGTCCGCTTTGCCCCGATGGGTTGCCCATCCAGAGCTCACGGATTTGTTTTTGGGTGCCCCAGTGGAGACTTCCCAGGAGGTCACCCATCCTGGAATTTCTCCCACCTGAGCACGCTTAACTGTGGAGTTCTCCTCTCATCCACTAACATTAAGCCCCAAAACGCGTTGGTGATTTAAGAGGCAAGGAATTACTTATGAACCAAGGATCTCTCTTGGCCACGGCCGATGTGGGATTTCCTAGGGTCTCACAATATATGACCTTTCTTTTGTGTTCCCAAATTGTCACCCGGGCCAAACCTCTCATAACCCTCTTTCGTTTTTCTGATAGGGTGGTTCTGGTCTCCTTATACTCTTCATCTCTCTGTGTATTCTTTTACATGACAGCCATTGACCCTCTCTTTTAATGTTGCAACTAGTGCACCAATGTTTTATCATAAAATCCCAAATTTCTGTTCAATACTTGTTAGTTCCTTTGTTCTAAAGGAGATCAATAAGTATTGTCAACAGAGAATGTCGAAGATGGTAAAACAACAGAAATAAAAGGTCACTATGACCAAAAACATTTTCAAGAAAAAAATAGCATATAGTTAGACCTTAAAGCTAATTTATACGGAGTATGAAACTGAAAACATTTTATGAAGGTATAAGGTATCTTAGATGTAACAATCATTATATTTGTATCACCACTTAGTTACATCCTAGGGCATTGATAATGTTTCGTTAGTGGTGATAAAAAACAGGCAGTTCAAAACAAATAACGTATATAAACAATTATATGTATGTTAAAAGTAATATTGATTATTTTAAAAGAATCTAGTTTAACATTTTACTAGTGTTTGTTAACAATACACTTCGATAAGCCTTACAGTGAGTAGGAGCAGAAACTAAGCAGGTCGCGCGGGCGACGTGTTGATTCAAAAAATTTTCGACCCTAAGTAAAATATAACATAAGATCTCAATATTCCAGATGATTTTCACATATAAACCAATCCATCTTTCCTTCTAGTCCCGCAATACTAGTCAAAGAGTCAATGCGACTCACATTCACACCTAAGTTCCAACAATTGATGTATAAAAACAACTACCTTTCTTTGTTTGGATATGTTAAATCTAAAGATGGAAATGTCTATGTCCATGGTCACGTGATAATCACATGCTACGCTTGCTTCTTTTTTTGTTTTCTTTTATTATTATATTATTATTTTGAGTGAAGTGCCACTATCAAAAATTTTAAAATAATTGTTGTAAACATCATAACAAATATTTGGTGGTGTTATTAAAAAATCAAGGATATTTTTTTTATAAAAATTTAGACATTGTTATCATCAATTCTATGTGTATGATATATCATTGTCAGTTATTTCATCGAAATCTTTTAAAAACTTTTTGTAATATAGAATTAGTTTATTTATTTCTAACAAACCAGCTAGCATTTTTTCTAGCGAGGTACTAAACAAGATGAAAACAAACCATTACATCGTCAAACGTCTCTAATATTTAGAAGAGTTTTTAACAGACAAACTCTTCCAACTCGCTTTATATTTCAAACACATGTATGTATTCTCCTTGATTTCATTTCATCCAACATTTTCAAAACAAGTGTGCCTCTCCCTTCAAATACTAATTGATTCCTATCGCCCCAAAATCTCCACAAGCACATCATCACCACCGCACACATTGCTTGCTATCTATATCCTTTGATACCATCTTCAACATAGCTTTTGCAGCGAGATAGTTCATTATGAGATGTTCTACTATTTTGTTTTTGTATGTTCTGATTCTGCTTTGTTTAGGATTCCCATTAATCTAATTAGTTTATCAGACGTATCAGGAATTCAGGATGTATCATTGATATGCAATACCGAAAAATTTAATATTTATCACAACATGTAACAACTTTGAAAAATCATTGATATGTCAAATTTCTAATTTAAGGTTTAAAGCTAACATGCAACAGCCCTAATCAGGATGTATCAGTGATTTGATTCTTTTTTCATTTTTTTTCTTATGTTAAATACTTATTGTGTTGAAATAATTTACAATATGATCTGCTGGTGTAATGGTTTGGTTGTTGCTTATTATCCCTTGCATCTTAGGTTCAAGTCCCGCATGTGGTTGTTTTGGAGGTAACCTTTTTTTTTACTCCATGATCTTTATTGGTCTGGTCTCTCCATTCAGCTTGACCCATATGCAACCCCTTTTATGAATTCTCTCTCCACGACTCCACCGCCTTCAATCCTCCACCCACACTTTTTTCGGTTCACTCCATCCTTCTTATCCACTGCCTCCATCAAAGCTTAGAGACAAGAATCGGTTATTTACTTCACTTTCATCATAAGCTTAAGCTTTGTCGGATATGTCTGCCCCCAGTTTTTGTTGGATTATTGCTTTTGCTAATTCTTCACATGTTTTAGGGTTTTCACGGTCTTGACGGAAGAGGAAAAGAGGATCACGACTATTGTTAGCGGCGGCGGAGGGATCTTCCAGGCAAACCCGATTTCTGTCTAATGCAAAAGGCTTATCACATTGGCTGTTGCTTCACATCATGGGAGGTTCATTTGCTTGCTGTCAGTATCTTTATAAATCTGCATGTTGTGTGGAAGATTTATGAGGTGTAGAGTTTAATGTTTCTGCAGGTTGATGAAATCAAGCATCTTAGCTGCGTACGTTTTCTCTTCAGCTCTTCCTCGCTATTTGTTTATTATTTCAGTTTGTGATTTAGTCCATTGATTGATTTTGCTGCTATGTGATGTGCTTTATGCTTTCGATAGCTTCTGGTACTTTAGTAGAATTGGAAATGTTCATGCCACCAACTGAACAATGTATTGTTGCCATTAAGGCTTTGCTTAATTCGTAGGTTTTCGAGTACATCTATCAAACGGTTCGTTTCGGGTTTGATAGGGTTGTATTGGTTCGGGTCAGGATGGGTTCGGGTGTAAACGGGTTTTGGGTTTCGGGTCGTGTTGGGTCCGGGTCAAAACAGGTGTCAGGTTGGGTTTAAAAAAGAAGGCCATAATCCTTGCTAAACTTTAGGACTTTTTATATTTTTTTTATAAACACTTAAACAAAGTATCTATAATCTATAATCTATAATCTATAATCTATAATCTATAATACATTATAAAGAGGGAGCAATGGGCAAAGATGTCCAACTTGGCAAAGTTAAGATGGTATGTGAAGAGACACAAGTATAATCCTCTATTTTTTACCTTTTTTCTTCCTTTTATGCCCTTGTGTACAACTTTTTATGACAATTTTACAAGTTCCTAATGCAAGTCATTGATGGCAATTTTTTTTTATGAATGCATTAAAATACTATTGATGCTAGAATTAAGAAACCCATCTGTTTCAAACCCCTCATTCATCAATCATTGAATGCCCCAAATTCAATTATACGTTTCATCTCAATACAAGTTTCTTCAAATCCCCCAAATTCAATACTACGTTAATTAAGAAATATAATTGAAGGGTGTCACTTGAAAATCTCCAATCCGATACACCCTAATCAGATCACGTCGCAGGAGGTGATGAAACATAAGATAATAGTGGTAGGAGGGGCCATGCTGACATGAAGTTGCTCTTGCATCTGCTCATTTACGGGCAAAAACTCTTCTTTTGACATTGAATATCGATCAACTTATATGGCAGGTTAGTTGATTCCAACTTTTAAGTTCTCATATGCATTTTTCGTCTGAGCTAAGTATGGTATTTGGTTTGAATGTGTGATACAAGATTTAAAAATATTTAATTTTTTGGCTATCGAAATTGTTGCGCCAAAAGAAAAGGTGTTCTTAGGTCTCTCTAATTAATAAAATAAAATAAAATTGTAACCCTAAAATAAAATTGTGGGATGAAATTAGTAACAGTGAAAAATATTTTGTGGGTTGTTTGGATTCAGAAAGGAAGAACATCTATGTTGGCATGGCATTAATTAGTTTATTATTTGCATAATTGTACAAGCAGAATTGATTATTGTTATGAGTTTCATGGTGCTGATAATGGTTGCCAAATGCCAACATTCAAGTAGATTGTCAGCCATGGAACAGGGGAGGATTGAAGCAATCAAGGTGAGTTTTTTTCACAGGTTATTGGAATGAATTATGTATCAGAGACATGTGGTAAAATCTAAATACAATTTCGGTGACCACAGGTGGCTTCGCAACAGTTTTTGTTGTCAACATCGTCTTTTTCATGCTACTCAAGCGATCGAACATGATTCACCGCTGGTAACTCAAACCTCATTTTTTAATTTTGGTAAACCGTGAACATGAGTTTGAATTTTAGATCAATTTGGTTTAAGACAATAATAGCTATTTAGCTTGTTCTCTTATTTTTAATGTTTATCATTGCCTTGCACAGTTGCACTTGCCCTGGATAATGCTTGTCCTTGAACATTGCTCCTCTTGGGCTGCTCATATTTTAATTAGGAATAAAATCGCCAACTCATGTGTATACCCGTTGTTGTAAATCCATGAGAGACGTTTAGAGATTACAAGCATTTGTGTACACAGATTTGTCCAGATGGAACTGTGGGTGAGTAAGTAAATCAGTTGTCTTACTTGTCACCCAAGTTGCGTCTGTTTATTTTCTAATATTTTTGCATTACAGTTACAAGCAGAAAACTTACGGGGAACCAGCCATAACTTGGATAGGTATTAGCTCTGAATTAGTAGCCCATGGAATACCAAAGGCATGCCGTGTGTTCAGTACTTTCTTCATTCAAATCAAATGTTAGTTGATTTTTATTAAAGTTATTTATTTTCCGGATTGGTTAATATTGCACGAGGGATCATTTATTGGGTGATAGTTAGTTGTTACTTCTTTATTACTATGCAGCATTACATGTTAAATGGTGAAGTAAAGAGCAGCTTGTTGATGCTGCCAACGTGGGTGATGGTGACATGGTGCTTGAAATTAGTCCAAGAACTGGGTCCCTCACCAATGTCCTTGTTGAATCTGGTGCAATGTTCTTGCCATTGAAAAGGTTTTTCTTTTGTTAATGTTGTTGATATCTATTGTCCACGTGATAAATTATAAACATATCTTTCTTTTTTTTGATGTCTGTAGGATCCTTACATGGCTGCACTTGTAAATGAACGCTTTTCAAGCACTAATCGTGTTAAGGTAATACATTACTGTATGTGTTTTTACTAAATATTTTGTTATTCTCATGGGATATTAAGCATGAGTTCACTGATCTACTAACTCCAATAATATATGTATCGAAATTGATGAAAGCTAACATGAATATGCAATGTCTGATTGTGTAGGTAATACAGGAAGACGTTACAAGGTGCCACCTTCGATCTCATTTGTCATCATTTTTAGGAAGTGATTATTCAGAAGGAAATTTGTATGCATAGGTGAACAAACTTTAAATCTCTTGTGCTACATTGGATACCTACTGGTGGTTTTTTTTTAACTAGATGTGTCCTATTTTCTCTTAAATGTTTTGCAGGTAGTTGCCAATATACCTTTTAATATAAGTGCAAATATAGTTAAACAACTTCTGCCAATGGGTGACATCTTCTCAGAAGTAGTCTTACTACTTCATGTTTGAATTTCTTGTTTCTGTCATGCATGTGATAGTTTTTTGTGACTTGCGATTTGCAAAATACTGTGTTAAGCGTCTCATTATTTCCATATCTACATTGACATCTTTATTTATCTTCATAATAATACACACAATGAATATGTTGAATTTGACCCAAATGAAAATAGTTTTATCATGGAGAAAACCTATTTCTGGTATGATTATTTAACAATGGTACATTTTTGGGATGAAATTGTTCAGGAGGAAGCTGCTCTGCGCATGGTGGATTCATCCTTGAAGACATCCGAGTACAGGCCAATCAATATATTCATTAATTTCTATTCAGGTGATTATGCATTATGAATTGTTCATATAAAAACAGATGAAACAACAATCAAACCTATTGCTGGTAAATTTTAGGGTTGAATAAGTTTTAATCTTGTTTCTTTTTCTTGTAACCGTGTTTGAATCTTTATCTGCAGATCCTGAACACAAATTTAAGGTCCCTAGATCCCTCAACCTAAAGTAAGTGTTCCATGCTTTTGTTAATTATCCTGAAGACAAAAATCTTAAAAAACTTTACAAATATGTTAGTGTTGAATATATATCCTTTTTTTGTTTGTAAATTCATTCATATTATCTTGACATTCTTTTGTGCAATAGGTAGATGCAGCTGTTGTTGTGTTTAGACTGAAACAAGCACCAGACTAACCCCAAGTTTCATCAACCAAGAGCTTCTTTTCGATGGTGCTGAATATGATATCTATAGGGACACCCACTGCAACGCACGGGCATTCCCACTAGTACATTATAAAGAGGGAGCCATGGGTAAAAAGGTCCAAAATGTCAAAGTTAATATGGCAACTTAAAAGTCACAAGTGTAATCCTCTATTTTTTAACCATTTTCTTCCCTTTAAGCCCTTATGTACAACTTTTAATACCAATTATACAAATGACTAATGCAAGTTATTCTAGATGATTGTTTTGCAACTGAACATTCATTCAAGCCTTTAATGACAATAACCTCACGCCTCTTCCTCCCCCCTTTAACCAGTTATGAATGCTCAGACACTTCATCTTCTTTTCTTATTAGGATTGTGTAGAGATTACTTCGCTAACACTATGTAAGTAACCCTGCGCGAATCACAGTCGGCTTCTCCAATTAATCATCATCATCATCATCATCATCCAGCAATCTTTTGTTTTTTTTTTTCAGATCAGGTGATGGATACCTCTAAATCACTTATTTTTTGTGATTTAAGAATGTATGCTCTTATATCATTCATTTGCCCAAATTTTACATTCTGGTTCAAGTAATTTGGTTGAATATTTGTTTTCAGCTTGAGATAATTGGAGTGTTTATCAGGGAACTTTTTTATTTGGTATTCTAATTCGTCAATACTTGAAGAATCAATGGAAGAACTCGAATTTGATGATTGAGAGCTTCATCTGGTGTTTGAGGTTCGATCGAGTTGTTTTACTCTCTCAATACTTAATTGCCCTTAATTATTTGCATGTTTTTTGTATCCGTGCTTAGATTTGTTGTTCATTGTTTATTAATCATTAATTGTAACCGTTGTTTTGTTTCTACTGACAAAAAGTGATTGTAGAACTCATATTTTGATGATTAAGAGCTACATTTGGTGTTTCAAGTTAGGTTGAGTTGTTTTACTCTCTCAATACTTAATGCATCTATGTTTAGTTGTATTGTTTATTAGTAAATTATGACAGTTGATTTAGTTTTTTTGATGAAAAGTGATTGTAGAACTCGAATTTGACTATCGAGACTTGCATCTTGTGTTTGATGTTCGAGAAAAGCCCCCAAAATATAAACTTTTTTGGCGCCTTTTGGTTTTAATCTAGGCGCTAAGCGAAAAAGAGAATATAGTTATAAACCAAATGTATCGAATCAGTCAGGGCATTTGAGTTTGTTCCTTGCAAATGCTCATGTTCGGCAAATTCTAGAACCTGATTAGTCACATATAAATTTCCCTTGCATTATTTTTTCGTCATTATCTACTATTTCACTATCACACATTTGAGATTTGTTTTGAACACCTTTCCCACGTTCGTTTGATCTTTCTTTTGTTAGCTATGTTTGACTGGTTTGATGAGAGTGCATTAAATAAAGGGATGAAGAAGCTTTTCAATAAATTATTATATATTACGTCTTCAATTGGATAGAAAGAGTAATACTTGGTGAGGCATTAACATAAATTAATATATTTTTCAGCCTTAGCAATCTGAATAACAGGAAACAAAGCACGGTTAAGTATTTGTTAGCTGCAGAAACATAATAAAATGAAGTGGTATATTAAAATGAAGTCTATTCCTTTATAGAAACATGCGTGGACTTGAATTTAATGTAGGTGTCATTTTGTTGTGTTAATATATTTTTCTTATGTTATAATAGGTTTCCAACAATACAAAAAGAAGCTCAACAACATGATTTTTTATGTACAGGCCTATGCTTTTCTCATTTTAGGGAGGCTTCAAATTTGAGATTTAAACATGACTTCCTGTGCTACATCTATCGTCGTTTATGTTTTCCATGGTACGTGATGTTTGTTATTGACCTATTATGACTTTTTTATATTTACGTTGGTACATAAATACCATTTTTATGACAATATAGTGGCTGTGCTAGATGGCTTTTGTATTGTATAGTAAGACTGGCAACATTAGTTTTATGTACAATGAGATAACAAAGCTATCCAGACATTCTATTTGAATCACTATGTGTGCTTGTAATACTCGGGGTAGGCTGCAATGGATGCTCGATCTACCTCAATATATTAATGCAGGTAACATATATTTGTATTGAAGTAATTGGTACATCTACTGTTTATGTTCATATCTACAGGTTTTCTTATTTATCATGTTCGTTGTCATTGCCCCAATGAGGCATAATTAGTAACTGTTTATTTCTTTTTAGGATTTGATTGTTGTTGCTTGGATTAGTGATGAAAACCCTCCCTCAATCATTGATTCTGATCTTTTCTAGAATTGAAACTTGGTCAAGGTTTATCAAGCAATGATAATTTTAATTCCTCTGTATATTCTATCACTTACTATGTTTAAAGACAAAATATAATAATTTAAATGATATGTTTTGTAGTCATTTATGGTGTGATTACTAAATTGGAAGGCATGACTATGCTTGTTTTATGTCAAACCAAGATGCCTTTGAAAGTTGTATTGGCTGCACCCTGGGTTGTAATCTCCTATTGGAGGTTTGGCTTCTAGAAATATTTGGTTGTTAAAACAACAAGTTTGTTAATAATATTGTTAGAAAGCTCAACTATAAGTGACTTATTAAACCATTTGACTAATTTTCTTTTCACTCCTTGCATACAGATTGGTTGGTTAACAACTTCTTGATCTCAATCTTCATATTATCCTCTGCAGGAGAATTTACATGTAAGTAGTGTATTTGGGGTAAAGAGATTATGCACCTTGTAGGACCCAGAATAGTTTCGGAGCTTGCATTTCCGTTGGGCTTGTTGACTTTTTGCTAGCATTTTTCCAAAAAGACGTTTCCTATATTTTTAAAAGAAATAGGTTTTTCAACTGAAGGCGTTCTTATTCAGGAACTTATAGCTAGAGAAAGTTGTGTCTACATGCCAAAACATGTGTTTTTTGTTTGTTAATGACCCTTAATTGGCTATTTTTTCATGTGTTAATGTTGTTCAAAATCAACTAACTTGCAACATTGAGCGTACATTGAACATCAAATATGAATTTGACATTTCTTCCCTAAAAACTTAGCCAAAACTTGCCACATATTTCATATTTGGCATTTCTTCCAAAAAAACCTAGGCAAAACTTACCCGCGGCAACGCGCGGGCGCTCCCACTAGTAAATTCTAAAAAGAAAGGAGACCATAATCCTACTATTAAACTACTGGGCTAAGATTCACCAATCGTTTAAGCACTTTTAAGTTTTAACCCATTTGAATGATCGTACCCGACTTTAACCGACCCACAAGATCAAATAGCACCAAATAATCCTAAGTCAAATCTCTATCAGTCTATCACTCACTAGCAATCCAATTTTTTTCTTTGACATATCACTCATTATATAATATACACTAGCCGATTACCCCGGGAAGGTTCCGGGGTTGAAAATTTTAATATGATTTAATAAAAAATGATAAAAAAAAGAAAACTCAAATCACGAAAAGAGTAAATAACTTAAACATAATCAATCTTAGTTAAAAAACATTTATTTAAAAAGTTAAAAAAATAAAAAGCATAAACCATATTAAACATAATAAAATATTAAAAGGATAACCTTCAACATATAATCATCTTCACGTAAATTAAAATATGTTACAATTTGATTAATGAATAACCTGAACACTTTGTGTTTTTTTCTGTATGAATATAACCCCACAAAAAATAGTGGTTTTTTTTCGTTTTTATATAGCACTATGGTACTCGTTGGAAAGATAATAAAACGCTCGTTAATTTGGTGTAATTTTTTTATTTAAAAAATCTCGAATATAAAAGATATTTATGTTTAAAAATTATGGGAGGAAGATAAGAGAGAAAAATTTAAATTTGTTTTTAAATTCTTTTTTCCTAAAATAACTCAATTTAATTTTAGTAATTGAGAATTAAGAGATAGAGAGATAAATTTAGAAAAATACTCAAAAACACCAAAAACACTCAATTATTAAGCCACGTGGCACTCTCAATGGGCATATATGCTTTCTTTTATATATATAATATCTATCTATATAATAATTGAGGTCACTTGGGTTGAATCAAGGCCTTAGAGAGGGTTTGAGGTATCCAACAACTAATATGGAGCTCCAAATTATGACTATAAAAACCTTTTTTTTCATTCTCCATATCAAAACTCTCATATTCTTCCTAATTCCTAACAAATCTTTCAATCTTTTTTCTTCACCTTGCATCATTTGTTGATTATCCACAACTGATTAAAGGTAAACATCCAAACTACTCTTCTAATGTTGATTCCTATTATTATTTTGACTTTTTTTATTGTTAACATTATTAAGAACAAATCAAACCGAATGAAATTTCTTATTCTTTTACGTGGAAATCATTCTTCTTAAACACATGTTCTAATGAAATGGATTTGTGATAAATGGATTTGTGATAAACACATATTCAATCGGATTTATTATAAAGTGATAACAAAGATACTATCAATTCCTATTGTTATTTTTTTTATTCTTTTTAAGATTTCCTAATCTAATAACCATTTGAAATCAATCTGGTGTTTATCACATGTTCTAATGAAACGGATTTGTGATAAACAAAATATTCAATCGAATTTGTGATAAAGGGATAACAAAGATACTATCGATTCCTATTGTTACCTTTTTTCGAAATTATGTTTAATATTTTTGTAATATTAGACCGAATTTAATATCATTAATTCTGAATTATTGTTATTTATTTATATTAATAATAATTGACCGAATTTAATGTCATTTAATCTGAAATTTGAATCTGGATTATTGTTATTTATTTACATTAATAATAATTGACTGAATTTAATGTTATTTATTACTATCTTTTAATAATTGACCGAATTTATATTAATATTAATATGAATTTCAGTTTACCATAATAAGCCTCATTTATTTTTTATTATGAATGATTGATTATTAATCAATTTAACATTTATTTATGAACGAAATAACTCTCATTTATTTTTAATATTGCGATTTTAGTTTTACTATTCGTAAAAATGGTATTGTTGACCGAATATATTACTAATACTAATTGACATTAATAATAATTGACCGAATTGAAATGTTATTTATTACGATTTTTTTATCACATTTATTTATATTAATATTACTACGAAATTATGTTTAAACCATCTTTATGAATTATTATTGGTCTTGCCTGCAATTAATAGGATTTATTTTATTTTTTAATGTTATTTACTATGAGTTTTAATGACATTAATAATAATTGACCAAATTTAGTGTTATATGTTATTATTTTTAAACTCATTTATTTATTATTGGCAGAATTAAATTACGAATATACTACTAATACTAAAACTAATATTACGAATTATTATTGGTCTTGCCTGCAATTAATAGAATTTATTCATTTTTTAATGTTATTCAGTATGAGTTTTAATGACATTAATAATAATTGACCGAATTTAATGTTATATATTACGATTTTTAAGCTCATTTGTTTATTAGTAATACTAATACTAATATTACGATTTTTAATTTTAATCTGATTTATTTATTATTGACCGAATTAATTTACGAATATATTACTAATACTAATCCTAATATTATGTTTTTTAATTTTAATCTGATTTATTTATTATTGACCAAATTAAATTATGAATATATTACTAATACTAAAACAAATATTACGATTTTTAATTTTAATCTCATTTATATCTTATTGACCGAATTAAAATTTTCTATTACTATTTTTACGAATATATTACTAATTACTAATACTAACTAATACTAATACTAATATTACGATTTTAGTTTGCTTCAATTAGAAGATATTTCCATTGGCGAATATTGTGCCTTTAAATGGTGTTCAATCCAGCACAGGCTGTTTGTTACAAAGGTTCCACCACAAGAAGTAATTGATTTTCAAATTAAAATTATGATTTTTTATGTTTGTAATGTAATGTAATTTATTTGAATTATTGATTACGATTTTGAGTTTATTTATTAAGATTTATAATCTCATTTATTTATATTACTATGTTTACGAATTATGATTAGTCTTGATTGCAATTAATAAGATTTATTCATTTTTACTGTTATTTATTAAGATGTTTAATATTATTTATTGACATTAATAATAATTAACAGAATTTAATGTTATTTATTAAAATTATTAATCTCATTTATTTATATTACTTTTTTCCAATTTATGTTTAATAAGATTTAATTATTTTTAATGTATTTTTAGTATGTTAGAATTAATGTTATCTATTGACATTAATAATAATTGACCGAGTTGAATGTTATCTATTATGATTTTTTAATCTCATTTATTTATATTAATATTACTACGAAATTATGTTTAATCTACCTTTATGAAATTATGTTAATATTATTTATATTACTATTCATTCGAATTATTATTGGTCTTGCCTGCAATTAATAGGATGTATTTATTTTTTAATGATATTTATTATGAGTTTTAATGACATTAATAATAGTTGACTGAATTTAATGTTATATATTATGATTTTTAAGCTCATTTATTTATTATTGACCGAATTAATTTACGAATATATTACCAATACTAATACTAATACTAATATTACGATTTTTAATTTTAATCTGATTTATTTATTATTGACCGAATCAAATTATGAATATATTACTAATACTAAAACTAATATTACGATTTCTAATTTTAATCTCATTTATATCTTATTGACCGAATTAAAATTTTCTATTACTATTTTTAGGAATATATTACTAAAGACTAATACTAACTAATACTAATACTAATATTATGATTTTAGTTTGCTTCAATTAGAAGATATTTCCATTGGCGAATATTGTGTCTTTAAATGGTGTTCAATCCAGCACAGGCTGTTTGTTACAAAGGTTCCACCACAAGAAGTCATTGATTTTCAAATTAAAATTATGATTTTTTATGTTTGTAATGTAATTTATTTGAATTAATGATTACGATTTTGAGTTTATTTATTAAGATTTATAATCTCATTTATTTATATTACTATGTTTATGAATTATGATTAGTCTTGATTGCAATTAATAAGATTTATTCATTTTTACTGTTATTTATTAAGATGTTTAATATTATTTATTGACATTAATAATAATTGACCGAATTTAATGTTATTTATTAAAATTATTAATCTCATTTATTTATATTACTTTTTTCGAATTTATGTTTAATAAGATTTAATTATTTTTAATGTATTTTTAGTATGTTAGAATTAATGTTATTTATTGACATTAATAATAATTGACCGAGTTGAATGTTATTTATTATGATTTTTTTAATCTAATTTATTTATATTAATATTACTACGAAATTATGTTTAATCTATCTTTATGAAATTATGTTTAATATTATTTATATTACTATTCACTCGAATTATTATTGGTCTTGCCTGCAATTAATAGGATTTATTTATTTTTTAATGATATATATTATGAGTTTTAATGACATTAATAATAGTTGACCGAATTTAATGTTATATATTACGATTTTTAAGCTCATTTATTTATTATTGACCAAATTGACCGAATTAATTTACGAATATATTACTAATACAAATACTAATATTAAGATTTTTAATTTTAATCTGATTTATTTATTATTAACCGAATTAAATTAGGAATATATTACTAATACTAAAACTAATATTACGATTTTTAATTTTAATCCCATTTATATCTTATTGACCGAATTAAAATTTTCTATTACTATTTTTACAAATATATTACTAATTACTAATATTAACTAATACTAATATTATGATTTTAGTTTTACTATTCGTAAAAATAGTATTGTTGACCGAATATATTACTAATACTAATTGACATTAATAATAATTGACCGAATTGAATATTATTTATTACGATTTTTTAATCTCATTTATTTATATTAATATTACTTTGAAATTATATTTAATCTATCTTTATGAATTATTATTGGTCTTGCCTGCAATTAATAGGATTTATTCATTTTTTAATGTTATTTATTATGAGTTTTAATGACATTAATAATAATTGATCGAATTTAATGTTATATATTACGATTTTTAAACTCATTTATTTATTATTGACCGAATTGACCGAATTAAATTCCGAATATATTACTAATACTAAAACTGATATTACGATTTTTAATTTTAATACCATTTATATCTTATTGACTGAATTAAATTTTTCTATTACTGTTTTTACGAATATATTACTAATTACTAATACTAACTAATACTAATACTAATATTACGTGCAGAAATTGTTTCACAAGTCGCTAGGTTTGTTATTTGCATATTCAACATTTATGTTTACAATATTCTTATTTTATAATTAGTTACACATTCTAAATTTTCTATACATAATTCTTTTGTAAAGGTTTACTGTGATTGGATGACCTGATTTGCTTCAATCAAAAGATACTTCCATTAGCGAATATTGTGTCTTCAAATGGTGTTCAATCGAGCACAAATTGTTTGTTACTAAGGTTGCACCACAAGATGTCATTGATTTTGAAATTTAAATTATGATTTTGTTGTTATTTATGAAGAGTTTTAATGTTATTTATGATAATTTTAATGTCATTGATTTGAATGATTGATTATGATTTGGTTCTTATTTATTAACATTTTTAATCTTAATTATTGATATTACTAATATTACGAAATTCATTTTAATATTGTTGACCGACTTTAATTTTGATAATACAACTTTCCTTTAATCAACTGTGATGAAACAATATTTTTTTTAAACATATACGACTTTCTTTCAAACATTTATTTAAATCTATTTAACAATGTTAAATCTATTTAAGAGTTTATAATTTAAATATAATCTGAAGATAACAATGTACATTTATTTTTCTACACTTTTATTATTCTTTTAATAATAAATATAATTTAAATATAATTAACAGTTTCCTAAAATATATATAATGTATTCAAAATAATTTTCAATGCTATTACTAATATTACGACCTTAATGTTAATATTGTTGACAGAATCTAAGTAAAAACCTTTTACGTTTTGGTTAAATTGAAGGAGGTCAATTCTTTGACTATATGTTTTTGAATTTGATTGTGCTAATTTTAAGCGTTGTTGACCAATTCACGTCAGTTACCAATCCTTCCCTTTTTTATAATTCAAAGACTTTCCTTTAATCAATTGTCATGAAACGATATTATTTTAAACATATACGACTTTCCTTTAAACATTTATTTAAATCTATTTAACAATGTTAAATCTATTTAACAGTTTATAATTTAAATATAATCCGAAGATGGGAGTGTACATTTATTTTCCTACACTTTTATTATTCTTTTAATAATAAATATAATTTAAATATATTTAACAGTTTCCTAAAATATATAATGTATTCAAGATAATTTTCATTGCTATTACTAATACTACGACCTTAATTTAATATTGTTGACTAAATCTGAGTAAAAACTTTTTACGTTTTTGTTAATTTGATGGAGGTCAATTCTTTGACTTTATGTCTTTGAGTTTGATTGTGCTAATTTTAAGCGTTGTTGACCAATTCACGTCAATTACCAATCCTTCCATTTTTATAATTCAAATATATAAATAAATATTCCTACTCGGTCACGTCAATCGAGGCACAGTATTTCCAATTTTGCAGGATTGTTCGAGACACAACAATACTATATAAACCTTAACAAATAATAAAATCATTTAATCGTCATACCAAATTTAACAACGAAATTAAATGATAATATAAATTTTCAAAATGTTACTTTCTGTACAACTAATAATGATTACTAAAGATGTCAATAATAAATTGTATATAATGGGTAAGGCAATTTGAGACGCGGATGATTTTAATGTCATTTATTTGAATGATTGATTACGATTTTGATGTTATTCATTAAGATTTTTAATCTTATTTATTGATGTTACTAATATTACGAATTTCATTTTAACATTGTTGACCGACTTTCATTTTGATATTACGACTTTCCTTTAATCAATTGTAACTAAACGATAATCATCATCTTGATTTCAATAAGTGTGCTAATTTTAAGTGTGCTAATTTTAAGATGTTAATAATAATTTGTATATAATGGGTAAGTCAATTTCAGACACGGATTATTTTAATGTCATTGATTTGAATGATTGATTATGATTTTGATGTTATTTGTTAAGATTTTTAATTGTTAAATACTATATTTACACAGTTTAAATAATGACGTTTTTTTGGCGGCTTTTTGTAACATGTCAAAAGTTGCCTAAAGTGTGTGTACAATGGGTCCTTTTGGCTACATGTTGAAATGGGTCTGGGTTGATCCTTTTGGTGTCTATTTTTTAATAGGAAATTTATATTACAGCATGTGACATTGGACCCATTTTCTTATTAGTTATTTTTTAGCTATGTAATCGGTTTGAACCATTGGAGATATAACATGAAAATTTAAGCTACCCATTCAAGTAAGTGGGTTAAGGATTGTTTCTTGATTTACTTATCACCGTATCCATATCTTTACAACAACTATATTTTATGTAGAACACAAATATGGAATACAATAGGGGAGGTTTTCATAAATTATTGAAAATGAGCTGCACTCCGAGGATCGTGATGAAAATGATAACAACTTCGAAGGTGAAAAATCAGCTATCAATGAGCAAGAGTTGGAAGATTTTGATTGAAGTAATGAAAATGGACCATTGGTTGAAGTTCGTTAAGCCCCAACTAAATGATAAGTGTTTTATGCTTAAGCTTAGTTATGATTATAATATAGATATTACCCTTACCCAAATGATGTAATGTGTGATATTGGTTGAAGTTCGTTAAGCCCCAACTAAATGATAAGTGTTCTATGCTTAAGCTTAATTATGATTAGAATATAGATATTACCCAAATGATGTAATGTGTGATATTGTGATAGTATGCTATGTAGTTTACAGTTGTCAACTTAAACTTTACTTACTCGATATATCCATCATTTCGTTACATTAAACTGTTAGATGACATTTTGCATTTAACATCAAAATTCATACATATTGCATTATCAAACATTTAGTAACCAAAACAAATTGCATAATACAATTCTTATTTTCCTACTTTTTTCATTTTACTTTCGGGTGAACCGTGGGTCCCCACGGGACTCTAACCTAGTATAGATATAGATTTATCAACCTTAATTTTTTGTACTCTAAAGTACAAGTGTTTGATGTTTTTAAGAGTTAGATTAATTTGTTTGAGCCACGTGTTGCCTTATTTTCCCTCTTCCAGACCATTCCTTTGTTTCCTGCTCTACACCTCATATGTAAGAGAGAAAGCGAGCCCCTCTGTCGAAGCCAGAGAGCTTGAACGGCAACGTCACGTCTCGATCTTCCTATGTTCAATGTTTCTGGTAGTCCCACCGCCGTCACTGTCATAACCGGCACTAATGGTTCTTTGTGATTTCCTCGAATCGGAACCGCCTGGAGGTACGCCGACACAAGCCGGCATTCGATGATGCTAACGATGGGCCTCATCCTTAGCGACAGTGAGTGATTTCTCCTGCATCACCATTCTCTAACGTTTTATCTTTGAATTTGTGTTGTGGTGGCTAAATTAGCCAATTAGGGTTAACAGTGAGGATTAGTTTTTTTCCATGTTGTTGAATTTTGTTTCTGAGCTTTATTATTATGTGGTATATTCTCCTTTGCTTATTTATTTTTGTTTTAAGAAATGAAAGCTTATTGTTTTTTTTTTGTTGTACCGGATTTTAGGGCTATCGTTTCTTTTTGAAATTTGTATTGCTACAATTTGATTTGCGATGATATCATTGGTTGTTTATGTTATCATCTTTGTTCTTGGTCATTTGCATGTTTCCGTTGCTTAAAATTGATTTTGTTGGTGCTTCTCATTATTATTTGTTGTAGTGATATTTTTTTGTTTCTTATGGCAGCGAGAGTTCTAAGGCAGAACGACTCCAATTGGGTGCTTGGTTCTTAGGAAATGGACACAACCGCCACCTGCAAACTCTTCTTCACTGCTCACAGCCACTATCATTTGAGCCGGGCGTCAATATGTCACATCACACAATATTGGATTGTTTAAAGGAGGCTATGATGATCTGTTGCAACCATTCTCCATGGATTTGAGCATAGTTGTGATATCCCGCAACTTTGTGGAGCAACTGCGACAGTCATATGATTGCTTAGCTATCACATGGGAAACCGCTACGCATAGGGCCATGATGGTTTTGTCCTCTTTATTGATAGTTTACATATCTGAGCGTCTTACTCATTTTATCTAATTTTCTTATCACTCATCATCTACAACATATGATTTTTTTATTCTTCTATTGTTATAGGAACTATCTGTTAGTTATCACTACGAATTGTAATATATATTTTTTCCAGTGACTTTTTATAAGATTTTACAATGATTTAAAAGCATGTTGTTCTGTTTAATTTATTTTGGCACTTTAAAAGATAATTTAATGATTACATTTGCTAACTTCTTAGATATTAAGACATTGATCAACTATTTGGTTAGTGGTATACGTTTCGGTATAATGATTCCTGTGGATAAACATTCAAGACTATCAGTGTATGTTACATTTCTGAGACTGCAGGAAGCCGATGTTGTTGCTTTTGATCCATTGACAACATAGCATGCTCTTAAATCCATTGCTAGGATAACTAACCGGTATGTTTACAACGCTTACATACCAAGCTTTGGATCTATTCAGGCTTTTTACTTATAGTTTATTCATCATGTAAGCTTTATGTGTAATACCTTATGTTTGGTACCTCTAAACGTCCAATAAAATTATGAGTAATTTGAATATTTAAATTATTAGTTTTCCATAGTAAGTATAGTTGAAACAACTTTTTGTTGAGTTAGTGAAATGATTTATCCCACTCTTAAGTTTATAACTGTGATGGTTGTCAATGTTGGTGATGTGCATTAATTATGTTTGTATGGTATCCATATTTCTCTACTATAAGGCCATGTGTTACGGGGCGCCAAGAAAGGGCTTTATCAGCCACGTCAGCCGCGCCATGGATCTTCACACCGCCACAGGAGGGCTTCATTGGCGGCGCGGGGCACTGCCGTGGGTGGAACCAAGGGCGTGGGGGGTTTTTATTCAACCGTTAGGACTTCTAGGGATTCCCCCTGCTGTTAAGTTTAATAATAATAATTAAAAAAAAGCAAAAGGGATTGTTGGAGATGAGGAAACTTAACAGGAGTGGATACTATCCACGTCGGAGATGTGGATCTGGCCAGAGTGATAGACGGTGGTGGCGATGGCGGTGAGGGTGAACACGTACTGGATAACCATGGCAATAAAGGATGATGATGTTTATGTGGTGGAGGACTTGAGATAGAAGTTTGATGGTGGAGGATTGGAGATGGTGAGTTCAAAAATGTGAAAGTAAGTACAGTAACTAGTGAGAGGAAGAAGAAGTTATTGAAAAAAAAAAAGTATTCTGTACTTTCTTTTATATATTTTTAATATATACTTACATTATTATTAAAAAAATAAAAAGTATATTAAAAAGAATATTATTAAACAATCATTAACAAAGCCCCAACCAAGCCCCTCCATTACACCCTTTTCTTGGTTTGGGAAGTGAGAAAAAAGTGTGTATATGTGTCACCTAGGTGGCGCCACGTGGCTGCACTTTTTTATTAACGAAGCCCCTAATAAAGCCCCCATAACACATAGTCTAAGAGTGTGTGTACTCGGGCGCCATAAGTGGGCAAAAAAAAAAATAGCGCCCCCTGTACACCATTACAGGGGGGCTCCATGAACAAAAATCAGCAAAGGGCTTTATCTCAATAACGCCGGATCCCTTCATGCCCCTCCAATCAAATGCAGCCATGTCAAAAGCTATCTCTCTCTCTTATTTTTTTATTTTAAAAGATATAATAAAATATTAAAAGGGGCTTTATATATAAAGCCCCACCACTACACCCCTTTTCCACTTTATCTCTCCATGCTGACTTAGCAGCCACGTGGACCAATCAGGAAGGGGGGCTTTATATATAAAACCCCCCACTACACATGCTCTAACAATTTTGGGTCTCAGGAATTAAATTTTAAGATAAATTTATTGAAAGGTCTTTCCAATGTGCAGTCTTCAATCAACAAAACAATTGAAGATGTCAAAACTGCTGGGACTTATGGGTGGAGCAGAAATCTAAATGGGGGAGGCTGGTTACAAAAGGTTTTAGTTGTGTTTTTATTTCGTTTTTTTCTATGTACATTGATGACCTGTGTGTTCGTTTTTTTATTTTCTTTTATTCATTTGCAGTACATCTTCGGATTTGCTGATGCTGGATGCGCTTTATAGTGCGGTAAAATGTTTATCCTTTCGTTATGACTTCCATTGTGTTTGCATTACTTTGTTGCTCACATCTGCCCTAAATGGTATTTGTTTCTTTAGCTGCTTTTCCATTACGATTACAACTATTATTCTCAAAGACCTTTGTTCTGTCAATACACCTACTAACGCGTTATTGTGCTTCAGACATGTCTAATCCAAGATAAAATAATTTCTGTAATTAACAAAGTCAAACTGATGATGTTGACTCTGAAGTCTGATCTTACTACTCAATGAAGAGCGTTGTTGAACCCTCAACTTTCGCTCTACCACCCCACATAGCAACAACAACAAAAACCGTACCACCCACAACACCAACTGCAAAAACAGACCCTTCAAAACGGCGACATCACGGGCACAAAGGTACGATGTTTTCAGTTTTGTTTACCAATCTAATTTTATTCATTTTCCATCATACCAGTCCATAATTGTTACAACATCGATTGGCTAGATACTAATAATTCAATTCTTTTGCCAGTTTATTTAATGACCTGTTACAATACAAACTGGCTAAAAATTTCTTGAACCGTTTCATTTTGTGTGCAGACAAGGAAGCATAGGCCGAAGCCTTGATTCCTTGAAGACTGGTACAACAAGAGCAGGTAACCACTTTTGTAACAAAAAGTGGCTCGCCTAATCAAAATCTTTTGGCAAGTAGTATCAACAACTAGAACTTCTCTTTTATAATTATCGAAACATAGAACTCTTAGTTTATTGGAGGGTACAAATTATCAAGGAGTGCTCTTTTCATGTCATGGAATGTATGTAGGCATGGTTCTCTCCTACTGTTATGGACTCTATTACACCATTTTAATATGAATTGCTCCTGAATGTCATGTAGTTTACAATAACTTAATGTCATGTAGTGTCTCTTAACTCACTGTCATATGTTTTGAATTAGGATAGGTCCGTAGCAAAGCGCGGGGCCACCAACTAGTTATTATACATTTGAAAGTGGCCTCTAAGTAACAAGGATGCATTCGTACAGTTTGTTACCGGCTTTAGCCATGTTTATACGCCGTTCTACTACTGATTGATCGATTCGTTACACATTTTATTTATAATCTTAAGTAGCAGTTTTAACTTAAGAGGTCTGGCATTTGGGTTTCTGCATAATCGCCACTAAAGTCCATTTGTGTTTAATGCATATTTGTGTGTGATGTATTTTTTTTCTTCACTATCTGCCATGTACTTGCTTTTATAATAGTCTTCTATCATTTTTTTTGTGCATAACAGTTTGAGAAATGTACTTGCTTTTATAATAGTCTTCTATCATTTTTTGTGCATAACAGTTTGAGAAATGCATGCTTTAGACAAAAAAAAAATAAAAGTATGCATTCATATTTAGGTTGACAGGCTGAAACTAGAAATGGTTATAATGTTTTATAAAATATGGTATGAAGAAATAATGGTAACATAGTTTATGCAGGACTGATTAAAACAAGGTAAACACCTCCTCTTCCCCTAAAACAGGTATATCAAAAATCCATTACTTTTTCAGTGCAATATATCAATAGTGATATTAATCCACTAAACATTGTTTGCAGACAAACCAGCTTAGTGACACAATGAGGGTCCAACCCAAATAAAAACTTGGCTAAGGTATCATCAATATGACGAGAGACGACGATAAATGAGAGAGGGGACGATTTTCACAAACAACAATTATTACAATGGTGGTTATGGGAGTGACACATATGGCTTCAAGAAGCTCTGGCAGAACACCCAGGTTTCCGACCATATTCCGGCAGAAGAATTAAAGGTTGCATGTTCCAAATTCGAGTAACTAATAATACATATACATATACATGCCTACACGTGACAAGAATTAATATATTTTTAGTGTATTTTGTTCGTTATAATGCGTGTCGGTATCGTGCTGGTATCCTACCGATAACGAACCAAACTGATAACTTGCGCCCGCCGCAATGCGCGGGTTGAACCCCACTAGTTAAATTATAGAGTAAATTCCTTTTTTAGTCCCTGTGTTATGGTGATTTTAACTAGTTGAGTTCAACATTTTCATTTTTAACCATCTGAGTGCCTATGTTTTAATTCTGTAACAATCTGAGTCCAATTTTTTAACGCCATCCATAAAATCTGTTTGTTTTGTATGAAATGACAAAGATACCCTTATCATTTAAAAACAAAATAAAAAATCATAAATAATATAAATAACACCCATTACCTCTCTCTCCACTTCACCTCTTCTTCACCTAACCTTCATCCCCCTCTCTCTCTTTATAATTTGCAGACAACCACCACCACTAACACCACCATAATAGACCATCATAACTACCACACCACCACCGTCAGACCATAGCATAACCACCGCCGGATCAAACCTTCAACCATTGGACCAGACCACCATCACCGAGCCTTACACCACCGTCATCTTTGCTACTCTTAGGGTTTCAATCACCACCCAAAGCCCTGCAACTGAAACCGCAATAGAAACCGACCCAAAGATGATGGTGGGGGTGAGGTGGTTAGCGTCAGATCTGCAATCAAAGATGACGGTGGGGTGAGGTGGTTAGCGTCAGATCTGCAATCAAAGATGACGATGATGGGGGTTAAGGAAGACGGTGATAGGGGAAGACGATGATGGGGTTAAGGAAGACGGTGGTGGTGAGGTGGTGCGTGGATGGTGGTGGTGAGGCGGGGTGGGGATGGCACACAGATCTCAAACATCTCTCTCTCTCTCTCTCTCTCTCTCTTATTTGGGACTGAATCCCGATGAAGGTGGTTGTGGTGGGTGAGGCGACGGTGGTGGTGGGTTTCAGATAGGAGGTGGTTGTGGTGGGTTTTAGATGGAGGTGGTCGATTGGGGGTGAGGGTGAGGCGACGGTGGTGGTGGGTTTGAGATAGGAGGTGGTTGTGGTGGGTTTTAGGTGGAGGTGGCCGATTGGGGGTGAGGGTGAGGCGACGGTGGTTGTGGTGGGTGAGGCGACGGTGGTTGTGGTGGGTTTCAGGTGGAGGTTGTTGTGGTGTGTTGCAGGTGGTGGGTTGCAGGTGGAGGTGGTTGGTGAGGCGACGGTGGTGGTGGTTTTGGTGGGGGTTTATGGTGCAGTGATGAGTTGAGAGGGGTTCGGTGTCTGGATCCGGGTTGATGACCCATGGAGCTTGTGGTGGTGGTGGTGGTGGTGGAGGGGTGGAGAAGAAAGTGTGTGTGAGAGAGTGTGTGTGTGTGTGTGTGTTGTGTGTGAGAGATAGCTTTATTTTTATTATTATTATTATTATTATTATTATTATTATTATTATTATATATTATATTTTATTTATGCATTAAAGACTTGTACGTTATACATTATGCATTACAGAGTTGTACCTATGTGTAAAATGACTAAGATACCCTTATAGTTAACTGACTTGGTTAACGACGTTAGAAAATTGGACTCAAACCATAACAAACTTAAAACACTAGCACTCAGAATGTTAAAAATGAAAATGTTGGACTCAAGTAGTTAAAATCAACAAAACTCAGGGACTCAAAAAGGAATTTACTCTAAATTATAACAAACTAAAAGTGTAATACATCAAGTAGTAAAAAAAAATAATCCATATTACTTAATGTAACAAAATTAACAATGTTTTCTTCCATACTTACGAAAGTCGAAAGTGATATTTGATTATCAAATTACATAATTGATAATTCCAACACGATAATTCTTTCGAATATCGACCGTTTGCTTTAGTTGTTTGTACTCGGGCAATTATTTGACACTATTGATTTCAAAAACCTAAAATGATATTTTACGAAACATTAGACTATTCATGTAACAAACTCTTTACTCTATTACTATTTCATACAACTAACTGTAACTTAAAACCCACTCGTAAATAAACCCCCCCCCCCCCCCCCCCAACACACACACACAAACTGATATGGTTCCAACGGTTAATCGTTGGCCAAGAAAATAGAGGGAAAACCAGATTAGAAAATAGAGAGAACTTGGGACTAATTTATCATTTTCATTCCCATCCATTAAACACAATCAAGTTCCTTAAATAGGACTACAATTCCAAAAGATAACAATAATTGATAATTCCAACACGATAATTCTTTCGAATATCGACCGTTTGCTTTAGTTGTTTGTACTCGGGCAATTATTTGACACTATTGATTTCAAAAACCTAAAATGATATTTTACGAAACATTAGACTATTCATGTAACAAACTCTTTACTCTATTACTATTTCATACAACTAACTGTAACTTAAAACCCACTCGTAAATAAACCCCCCCCCCCCCCCCCCCAACACACACACACAAACTGATATGGTTCCAACGGTTAATCGTTGGCCAAGAAAATAGAGGGAAAACCAGATTAGAAAATAGAGAGAACTTGGGACTAATTTATCATTTTCATTCCCATCCATTAAACACAATCAAGTTCCTTAAATAGGACTACAATTCCAAAAGATAACAATTACGTGACCACTAACAAATAAACTTCCCACTTCTTGCTAACCACTAATTAAGAAACACTAAATAAATGATATTAAACAATAGAAATAGTATGTGCTTCACACATTGATGCATGGGCATCATGGTTGACTTGGTACACATCATCCCCCCTTGAATGCACCTTGTCCTCAATTTGAATATCGGTGTAAGCTCGGATGGAACGCCATTTAGTTTCCCAAGGCGGCTGCCATTCGGTTTTTCCGGAAACATATATACGGACGAATCTTAGCTTGACACTACGGTGGTCGCCATTCGAGTCTTTCTGCTTCGCTCCTAGCCTTTGGTGGTACGGTCCCAAGAGATGACTTTTAACTTCAATGAAGTAATTCCACTCGGAGCAACAAAAAATAGAGAAATTGATTGGAAAGTTTTCTCCTCAGAATTTCTTCAATTCATTTTTGTTGAGACATTCAAGGAGTTTTATGACAAACTCCCTTGCAATACGTTTACTGCTTAGATGTCTTGCCACAATAGTGGTTGGTGGTAGTGTATCCTTTTGTGTTTGCCAATTTGGTGACAGTGGCTGGCCTTGTGGTGATGCAAACAGGTCGGGTGACGAGGTTAATAGATAATGACAAATAATATTGTAAATATAGAATAGATTTAGATTATGTTTAGAGATATTGATTGTAAACTTATTCTCCAAGAAAAGGAGATTTACTTGTAACCTATTTATACCCATTCTATTGATCAATGAAAATCAAGTTGAGAACCATAATCTTATATGGTATCAGCCTAAAACCGATCCCCTTCCTTCCCTACCTTCTTTTCTTTCTTCGCACCCCACCTCTGCCAATTTCTTCTTTTCTTTTGTTTTGTTCGATCCTGTTCTCCATTCAACACACTATCATGGCAGAACATAAACTCCATCCAGCAGCAACAGTATCGAACATCAAGGCTTTTATCCCCATACATCTTGACAATGAAGCAACCAACTATCTCATGTGGTCCGAGTTGTTTCGGATCCACTGTACTGCATTCCTTGTTCTTGATCACCTATCACCACGCCCTCTCCCTGTCGCTCAAACATCCTCTGAAGCTGCCAAACAAACCACCGTCCCACCCGCAGCCGATTCATGGGAACGATTGGACGCCATTGTCCTTCAGTGGATTTATGGCACGATCTCTCCCGATCTCATCAAAACTGTTCTCAAACCCAACACCACCGCGTATACAGCCTGGAAAACCTTGGAATCTTTATTCCAAGACAATAAGGGTATTCGCGCGCTTCACCTAAAACAAAAACTTGCTACAACCCGTCTCGACACTTTTCCTTCCGTGGCCGCTTATTGTCAGGAAGTTAAATTGCTTGCGGATCAACTCAATAACGTCGATGCTCCCATCGACGAACAACAATTGGTTCTACAAACCTTGGCCGGCTTAACCGAACAATATGAAAGTGTCGCCACTATCTTTCAAAACACAAAACCCCTTCCCTCTTTCTTCGAGGTTCGCTCGCAGCTGTGTATGAATGAAACCCGCAAGGCCGCTAATGCTCTCCACGCTTCTAACACAGCAGGAATGGGCGAATGGCACTTCATGTTCAAAGTTGAAGAGGTATAGAACCTCGTCCCCTCATTAGACGCGGCTCACACTAATAAGACGCGACACGAACGTACTAAAATCATCAGACCGGAGGTCACAAATACCGGGGGATAGTACAACTAGAACGGAACAAAGTACAAATATTCTGACTAGTATAAATACCCCCCCCCCCCCAAAGTACAGGTAACCTACGTTCACACACACTCCGAACCTCCCTCTCTCTCTAAACTCTCTTTATCTCTCTAAAACAAATACTTATCCTCACGCCGGAGGGTGGTCACAGAGAGGCCCTCCCTGCCCCCCTGTGACGAGCCTAACGGTCTGCTAGTTTTGCAGGTCCAATCCACACAAGATCTTATCAAGTTGACTGTCTTCTTCTTCACTTACGAGGTACGGTCTAACTTTTGGATCTTCAATTGGCGCCATCCTTTTGCAGATCTACTCTCTCCAAACAGATCTGGAATGGCTAAGGAAGATTTACACGTCGTTGATATCACCAACAGAGAAGACGCTGATATCGACACATCTGATCAAAACACTGCTGATCTCAGGGCGTCCTTCGACGCTACTGCTGTTTCCACAGAACTGGTCACTGCAACCACAGAGATGCAAACCACATCGGTGGAATTTGATGAGACTTTCCTGTCACAACCCGACCAAGGTGGGCCTGGTCGAAATACAGATTGATACCAAACTTGCACAGCGGAAGTAACGATTGTCTAATAATTAAGTATTTATACAATTTCTAGTTCTTAAGTAGTACAACATAACTCAAATAATTAAATAGTTAAAACTAAAACTATTGCGCGGACGAATCGTGGCACTCGTCGAAGCATTCCCGGATGTGTACTTCACTAGATCTCTACCGCTGCTTAGCTCTAATCCTCAAGTAGTATAATCCTTGTGTCACGTAGCTTTTCCAAAATGTCTAAACATTCCATGAGCTCATATGTATATACATTGTTCCTCGATTCCAATCCAGAAGTAGTACCTGAACACATGCTTAAAAAGAGTTTGGGTCAACAATTATGTTGGTGAGTCCGTGTGTGCGTTAAACTGGTTTCAAAATAAATTTATCGTTCAAAAATCCGTTTATAAGTTATATGGTTTCCCACAAAATAGTTTTAAATTCCCAAAATAGGTTTACAAATTAATATGGTTCAACACATGGTTGCACTGGTGATGTACAAGCCACACCTCAAACCAGACACTGAATCCATCTGCTCTCATTATGGATTCCTATGGCAGAATACGTGTCACAAACCTCAGTGGAGGGTTTCCCGGGTTTCCGGGTCCACTGTGTGTGGGGGTTTCCCCAAGTAGTACTACCCACATATTAAGTGGCCCAATCTCCCGTTGGGTTAATGAGTGTGAAGGTTCGGTATTCGAGAGCACACCTTGTCACATCAAACTGGTTTATCATTCTGGTTTTTACACTGGAAGCATATGTTCACCCCAAAACAGTTTAAAACAGAAAAAGAGGGGAGGTTCACGGAACTCACCTGAAAGTAATGCACATGTACAGTTTAAAATAAACGAGGCGTCTGACGTCCGGTATTGATATTCTCCTGGTCGAATCCTAAGCCGACAAACGTTATTAGTATTTGGTTTTAATTACAAAGGTTATGCGTGGGGACGAGCTCGAGCGTATGGTTTCTATGTATCTGTGTGTCCATAGTTTTACGTGCCAAGTCTACCACTTAAGTTCCATGCTCAAGGTATTACAAGTTAACATCCGTTTTAACGGTGTTTATACTTTAGTCCTCATGTGTAGTTAACTTGGTCGAGTCCATGTCCTGAGTGTCAAGGGTTCAAGTCAATGTACAAGTGTCCGAGGTATTAGTTACAATGTTTACAAGGTTCTAAGTGTTTATTTTTAAGAGCCAATGTAATCGTCAAATATCTAGTCCATAACTAATATCCAAGTTCGTGTATTTAATATCCAAAATCTCGAGTTATCTAATGTTCGTACGACTAGTCCGCAAGTTATCAAATGTCCATATCTTAAGTATCACATGTCTAGTTCCAGTCGCGTCCGCATCTTAGTCCCAATGTCCAATTGTTATAAACTAGAATCCGTCTTAATCTATAAGTCGATATCTAATGTAGCTTAGTATATGTTTTATATATTTATATAACATCCTTCAATATAGGTTCCCCTAACCAAGTCCATGTCTAAATGTCGAGTCTAATGTTGTCATCCAAACTCCAAGTTGTCTAATCCCATTTATTTGTCTAGGCGCCAAAATGTTATCCAACTCCCAAGTATCCGAGTCAAGGTATATAACTAATGTCCGAACTAAATTGTGATCATGGTCTTGGTTCGTAAAAGCTCGTCAAGTCCCACACGCCATATTATATAATCTAAAGGTTATTACTAATATAAGTATCAAGTTAGTATGTCCGTTTATACCTCATACTTGGTCATGGTTTGCGTTGACCAGATTCTATCCCGGTTGCTCCTATTGACCGCGTTTGACTTCTGTTGACCAGAATGGACTCGGTTGATCACACAGTTGACTTTCGTTGACTGATCGGTTGACTTTTGTTGACCCGTTCCTGGACCCGAACCTCTGACCCGACTTCTTGACTGACCCGGTTAACCCTACAACACTACTATTATCTTCCATATTAAGCATCATCAACACTATCGGTCCTTGTATACCTCTGACCACACCTCGGACGAACCACCACTACTGTTACCACTCGTAAACTCAACATCAACAATTCACCAAGGAACCAGACCAACCCACCATCGGTATCGAGCCCCAACCACCACTACTATCTTAACTGTATCAGAACCCTTAACAGTCCCTAACAGGTTCAGCCATCCCCATCGGAACACCACCATCATCATTATCTACAACCTTAAATATCCCCTAAACTACTAAAGATTAAACCTCAAAGTTGTTACCTTAATCCTTTCTTGAAGCCTTTATCGGAACCCTAACCTTGTTTGTCTAATCGTACACCGCCGGGAACGGAGGAGGATCCTCCGGTCTAATCTTTCGTCGATCTCTCTCTTCTGTTCCTTCTGTTCTCTCTCTTCGAACAGGTCAGAGGGTTGGGGTTGATGGTTGTTGCGTCGGGTGTTGTTGGAGTCCACCGTGGTTGGTGGTGGTCTTGAATCCTTCTCCACCGATCCCTCTCTCTCTATATATAATATCCGGTGGGGTGGAGTTGTATTGTTTGAGGGAACTGCCGCCGGCTCCCCATTATTCAGTAGTTTGTTTTCCCAAGTGTGTGTGTGTGTGTGTGATGTAGAATTATAAAGGGAAAAGGGGTGAGGTGGTATATGTTGTTGTGTTGTTATAATATGGGAGTGCCATGGGGCACATGGCACTCATGCCATGTGTCCCATGTGTGACTAATCTATTAGTCACGGGTACGGTTTCGGGTTCGTATTGTGTGTTAGTTCGGTCTTATACAACATATTTCCTAATAATATTTCACATATATTGATCCGGTTTTTAGTTTTGAACATAACTGTCCCATTTATTATTGATCTTGAATTACTTTTATTACACGGAAATAATAATATTATGGGAAAAAAAATTTTGGTGTCCACTCTGGGTTGTTACATTCTCCCCCCCTTATAAAAATTTCGTCCGCGAAATTAGGGTTGGGGTTATATTTTGTTCTTCAATTACTGTTCTCATAACTGGTTAAGGTTATCTAATCCCCTTAGCGTTACTCATGGAAGCGAACTTATAGTCTTATCACTAGGTAAATAGGTCATACTACTGAAAATCGAAGAAGTAAATCCAAAACTTACCACAAAGTAGCAAGGAACTACATATATGAAGGTTCTGTATGGACTATACTATGTTCTCCAAAACAAGTTTGCAACTCATACGAACAACAGAAGGGCTCTAAACCTTAACAATTTTACTTTAAAGTGATTTTATCTTCTAAAGTGTTGTATCTAACGTCTCCAATTTATATCCATATGTATCATGAGTTTTCACGTATATCTCTCATTTATCAGGTTTAGGGTGTCGATGCAATAGTCACAATTTGTCAAGATCTTTACGGTTCTAATAGATTATAAGAAGTTCACATGATCTATACCAGACTGTTGAAATCAGACATGATGTCTAAGGTGTAGGTTTGAAACAAATGGTTTATCTATCGACAAACTAAGGGTTGTCATTGGTTAAATTCCCAGTTCCATTTTTTTTTGTACCGTAGGTGTTTATATATAGGGTGTACCGCAGCCAACCCACCACACCTTTGGTAACCTCAAAAATGTACTAGAAATTTTAGAGATTACGGTATGTTTTTGGTTTGATTCCCAATCTTGTTTTCGACACATCATTGATGTTTATATATAGGGTGTACCGCAGCCAACCCACCACACCAATGATGTCTCGTAGACCTACTGGAAATCTCTCCAAAAACTTGGTAGAAATATTCTTAAGAAATCCTATGTGATCCTGGAGTTACTAATCCTTAATAACCTTATTTTTGAGTGAGTCAAACACTAGAATATGGTGTTGTGATCTTAAAATCTATCACTCTTATCCATCTTATGTCTAATATATTGGTTGATTCTATCGATACTGTCTGAATAATGGTTGAATTCTTAAGTCTTTAAAGTTTTCTATGGTACCTGGTGTAGGATATGGCGACAAGTTTCTCGAAAAACACTAAAAAGTTGGACGTCTAAGTGCTATACGTTGCTCTTAATCAAATTAATGGGGTACAACCTTCTTTTGGTATCTTAAATCTTGGCTTCTCATATGGTGGAATTGCTATCCATTAATATTTTCCTTACTAAACCTTAACTGTATTCTTTTATTCTTGTCAATACCTCTCATGATGGTTATCGCAATCCTATACACTTCCCCCGTTAGGGCCTACCTATGTAACTTCAACATGTTTCATACTTAATATCTCGTCTTGGTATTAAAATGCTACAGAATCACTGCCAAGGTTTTGTCACTAATCTAAAGTCATCATGGGTCATTAAAGTAACTAAACATAGGTTTAAACCTTAAGAATACCTCTTTCAGCGTTCAATCTAGGTTTCTTCAGGTTGAAAAGGATTGGATGTTCATGCTAACTAATGCTTTCTTGTATCTGGTTTACTGACTTTTTAGATAGTGTTCTGGAAATATTCTCTAGAACCTGCACTGTTATCACTATCCAAGATAAAATTTTCTTGGTCTGGATAAATTGAAGGATGCAAACAAGTGTTTCTATGGTTATAAATGCATGATCTATATAGACGAATACATCACTATTTAAAGTAGACAGTAAACATAGATTAAGAATAAAACTTATCGGATTAATGCTTTTATTTGCTTGGTTGTTCAAGATTCTTCTTGGTACTTTGAATTTCTTTTCCAGATATAGCATTAAATTTCTTGTTAGGTACCTGGTTCTCACGGTTAGTTCAGAACTTGTTCATAAAAATTATCCTCAAAAGTAACGTTAATATAGATTCATGGTACATATATGTGAATTTAAGAGCAAAATATAACATTAGTCAAGGGTGTATTCATTTATATTCTATCTAAACACGTCAAGTGGTAGCAAGAATAACGTGTTCAAATCCTAACCTGGTTACACAGATATATCATAGATTTGACTACGACTCTAAATTAGTTCATTTTCTCACAAAAGTTTATGGTCACCATGTTCGACACTTAAAATTTCAACGATTCCTCGGATTTTTTTAGAACTTTCTCGTGCCTGTAAATTCACGATTACGTGATATCAAGTGTAATCGTCAATTTACCTCACAAAATTATTCTAGTAATCTCCGTCGTAGTCATAAATTTTAGGTGTCAAACACTACTCGTATACTGGTTAAACTGGTTCTTAGTTGATTTAAGCATTCCGGTGTGTTCAGGTACTCAAGGTTCAACTTACTTAGCGACTACTTTGTCTGGTCTTATGCATGTCCAAGGTTTCTCTTAACTAAATAATTCTCAAATCTTAAACTGCGATCTTTCAGTCGTAGTCTAGGAATTTTCCATAAGGGAAATCCTAGTGTGCTACAACCGCTGCTCTGATACCAACTGTCACAACCCGACCAAGGTGGGCCTGGTCGAAATACAGATTGATACCAAACTTGCACAGCGGAAGTAACGATTGTCTAATAATTAAGTATTTATACAATTTCTAGTTCTTAAGTAGTACAACATAACTCAAATAATTAAATAGTTAAAACTAAAACTATTGCGCGGACGAATCGTGGCACTCGTCGAAGCATTCCCGGATGTGTACTTCACTAGATCTCTACCGCTGCTTAGCTCTAATCCTCAAGTAGTATAATCCTTGTGTCACGTAGCTTTTCCAAAATGTCTAAACATTCCATGAGCTCATATGTATATACATTGTTCCTCGATTCCAATCCAGAAGTAGTACCTGAACACATGCTTAAAAAGAGTTTGGGTCAACAATTATGTTGGTGAGTCCGTGTGTGCGTTAAACTGGTTTCAAAATAAATTTATCGTTCAAAAATCCGTTTATAAGTTATATGGTTTCCCACAAAATAGTTTTAAATTCCCAAAATAGGTTTACAAATTAATATGGTTCAACACATGGTTGCACTGGTGATGTACAAGCCACACCTCAAACCAGACACTGAATCCATCTGCTCTCATTATGGATTCCTATGGCAGAATACGTGTCACAAACCTCAGTGGAGGGTTTCCCGGGTTTCCGGGTCCACTGTGTGTGGGGGTTTCCCCAAGTAGTACTACCCACATATTAAGTGGCCCAATCTCCCGTTGGGTTAATGAGTGTGAAGGTTCGGTATTCGAGAGCACACCTTGTCACATCAAACTGGTTTATCATTCTGGTTTTTACACTGGAAGCATATGTTCACCCCAAAACAGTTTAAAACAGAAAAAGAGGGGAGGTTCACGGAACTCACCTGAAAGTAATGCACATGTACAGTTTAAAATAAACGAGGCGTCTGACGTCCGGTATTGATATTCTCCTGGTCGAATCCTAAGCCGACAAACGTTATTAGTATTTGGTTTTAATTACAAAGGTTATGCGTGGGGACGAGCTCGAGCGTATGGTTTCTATGTATCTGTGTGTCCATAGTTTTACGTGCCAAGTCTACCACTTAAGTTCCATGCTCAAGGTATTACAAGTTAACATCCGTTTTAACGGTGTTTATACTTTAGTCCTCATGTGTAGTTAACTTGGTCGAGTCCATGTCCTGAGTGTCAAGGGTTCAAGTCAATGTACAAGTGTCCGAGGTATTAGTTACAATGTTTACAAGGTTCTAAGTGTTTATTTTTAAGAGCCAATGTAATCGTCAAATATCTAGTCCATAACTAATATCCAAGTTCGTGTATTTAATATCCAAAATCTCGAGTTATCTAATGTTCGTACGACTAGTCCGCAAGTTATCAAATGTCCATATCTTAAGTATCACATGTCTAGTTCCAGTCGCGTCCGCATCTTAGTCCCAATGTCCAATTGTTATAAACTAGAATCCGTCTTAATCTATAAGTCGATATCTAATGTAGCTTAGTATATGTTTTATATATTTATATAACATCCTTCAATATAGGTTCCCCTAACCAAGTCCATGTCTAAATGTCGAGTCTAATGTTGTCATCCAAACTCCAAGTTGTCTAATCCCATTTATTTGTCTAGGCGCCAAAATGTTATCCAACTCCCAAGTATCCGAGTCAAGGTATATAACTAATGTCCGAACTAAATTGTGATCATGGTCTTGGTTCGTAAAAGCTCGTCAAGTCCCACACGCCATATTATATAATCTAAAGGTTATTACTAATATAAGTATCAAGTTAGTATGTCCGTTTATACCTCATACTTGGTCATGGTTTGCGTTGACCAGATTCTATCCCGGTTGCTCCTATTGACCGCGTTTGACTTCTGTTGACCAGAATGGACTCGGTTGATCACACAGTTGACTTTCGTTGACTGATCGGTTGACTTTTGTTGACCCGTTCCTGGACCCGAACCTCTGACCCGACTTCTTGACTGACCCGGTTAACCCTACAACACTACTATTATCTTCCATATTAAGCATCATCAACACTATCGGTCCTTGTATACCTCTGACCACACCTCGGACGAACCACCACTACTGTTACCACTCGTAAACTCAACATCAACAATTCACCAAGGAACCAGACCAACCCACCATCGGTATCGAGCCCCAACCACCACTACTATCTTAACTGTATCAGAACCCTTAACAGTCCCTAACAGGTTCAGCCATCCCCATCGGAACACCACCATCATCATTATCTACAACCTTAAATATCCCCTAAACTACTAAAGATTAAACCTCAAAGTTGTTACCTTAATCCTTGCTTGAAGCCTTTATCGGAACCCTAACCTTGTTTGTCTAATCGTACACCGCCGGGAACGGAGGAGGATCCTCCGGTCTAATCTTTCGTCGATCTCTCTCTTCTGTTCCTTCTGTTCTCTCTCTTCGAACAGGTCAGAGGGTTGGGGTTGATGGTTGTTGCGTCGGGTGTTGTTGGAGTCCACCGTGGTTGGTGGTGGTCTTGAATCCTTCTCCACCGATCCCTCTCTCTCTATATATAATATCCGGTGGGGTGGAGTTGTATTGTTTGAGGGAACTGCCGCCGGCTCCCCATTATTCAGTAGTTTGTTTTCCCAAGTGTGTGTGTGTGTGTGTGATGTAGAATTATAAAGGGAAAAGGGGTGAGGTGGTATATGTTGTTGTGTTGTTATAATATGGGAGTGCCATGGGGCACATGGCACTCATGCCATGTGTCCCATGTGTGACTAATCTATTAGTCACGGGTACGGTTTCGGGTTCGTATTGTGTGTTAGTTCGGTCTTATACAACATATTTCCTAATAATATTTCACATATATTGATCCGGTTTTTAGTTTTGAACATAACTGTCCCATTTATTATTGATCTTGAATTACTTTTATTACACGGAAATAATAATATTATGGGAAAAAAAATTTTGGTGTCCACTCTGGGTTGTTACATTTGGTTATACTTGACACTCATTAACTCAGATGTGAGCCGACTTAATATATGGGTAGTACTACTTGGGGAATCCCCCACGCAAAGTGGACTCGGGACGTAAGGGCCCGGGAAACCCTCCATGACGGTTATGGGACCATTGCGGCATATATTTTGCTAGGACCTATAATGGCAGTAGATAGTGTCCACGTAGGGTTGAGGTGTCGCTTGTTTACATCACGTGTGTTGAACTGTGTAAACTTGTGTTGAACTTTGTGTAAACTGTATTAAAGGGTGTAAACTTGTTTGCGAAATGATAAACTGTTTTGGATCCACTTAACTATTATACGGACTCACCAGCATAATTGCTGACCCAAACTCTTTTAAGCATGTGTTCAGGTACTGCATTCGTGATAGAAGATTCAAACCATAAGCGTTGTGGAATAGAGCCTCTAGAGTTATGTACGTGTAGAGATCGGATTGATTAGTGGGTAACAACCCGCCAGCTGCTTCGACGACCGCCGCGTCTCGTCCCTGCATAGTTATTATTTTATTTATTTAAGTTGTGTATTATATTTTTGTATTAGAAATTGTATTAAAACATTAAATATTAGTATCGTTGCTTCCGTTGTACACGTCGTTGATATCACCAACAGAGAAGACGCTGATATCGACACATCTGATCAAAACACTGCTGATCTCAGGGCGTCCTTCGACGCTACTGCTGTTTCCACAGAACTGGTCACTGCAACCACAGAGATGCAAACCACATCGGTGGAATTTGATGAGACTTTCCTCCAACGAAACCATGAATTCTTGCTAAGGCTGAGGGATCAGCAAAGCAAGGAAGAAAGACTCCGTAGTGTGCAAGTGAACTTATTCCCTTCGGAAGGGCTCACCTCTGCCACCACAGTGTCTACTCCAGTCAGTCTCCCAACGTACTCAACTGTCGTTACTTCGGTTCCTATCCAAACTCCTTATGGGTATTTAATGCCTTTTGGGTATACCGGACCATTGCCAACTGGTCTCTCATCTACTGGGCCACTTGTTACTGACCCAGTAATGCCAGCCAAGCAACAGTCCAATTCAAACCCAATAGACGACGAGCTCACCGCACCATACCGACCAGCATACATGACTTCATACTCAAAGTTCACCCCAAGGATAGCCAGTGCCCCACTACCATCGAAGCTGAAAATGCCAGTAACGGTTAAGAAGTATGACGGAACAACGGATCCGGATGACCATGTGTTCGATTTTGGAGGAGCTGCGGAGATTGAGCTATGGCCCATGCCAGCATGGTGCCACATGTTCGCTCAAACGTTAACCGGAGCTGCACGTGTATGGTTTGATGGGCTCCCAGCTGGTCAAATTGCAAACTGGAAGGAGTTAAGACGGGTATTCTTACAGAATTTCTCCCAACAAAGACGTTGCACGAAAGACATAACCGAAGTACACAACATTCGAAGACGAGATGGAGAATCCCTGGAAAAGTTCATAGATCGTTTCAACAAAGAAAGCATGCAGATATCCGGAGCTGTTGACCAACTACGGATATCTGGCTTTTGTCACGGAGTACGTAACAACCAGTTGGTAGAAAAACTTCACGAAGACCTACCCAAAACAATGGAGGGTTTAATGGAAAGAGCAAGGGCTTTCGCTAGAGGCAAAAGTGCCTGTGGTCAAACCAGTGATGGCGACCACAAGGGAAATCCAAGAGGAAGCAACTGGAAGAAAGGAGCTCCGGCACAACCCGAAAGAAACAATTCTTGGTCGAAGCACAGGTCGCAGCCTTACTCAAGGAACGACCGAAATGATAAGGTTAATCCCGGACGCTCTTCCCGAAACACCAGCTTCTCTGACCTCAGTAAAACTCCAAGTGAAATCCTGAGCACCGAACAAATACGATTCCCAACACCTCCAAAGCAGAAGCCCACCTCAGACCGAAACACTAAAAAGTATTGTGAGTATCACCAGGCGAAGGGTCATAACACAGATGATTGCTGGTCTTTAAAACAAGAAATAGACAAAGCCTGTAAAGCAGGGAAGTTATCCCACCTAATCCGAGATCTAAAAGAAGGAAAACCAGCTGCGACACAAATAGCTAACCCGAACAACCAAACAGGAATCCATATGATTCGGGTTGGTTCCGAGCAAGGCACTAAGAGAAGTAGTGATCACATTGCTCCATGGATAGAGCAGCTTCTGTTTTTTCCACCCATCAGTCCAAGAGAGGCTATGGAAGCACCTATAGTGGTCTCAGGGGTGGTCGCAGGTCACAAAGTCCGACGCATTTACATTGACAACGGCAGTGCATCTGAAATCATGTACTACCAATGTTATCAACAGTTAGCCCCGGCCACTAAAGACAAGCTCGTTTCCGTCCAAATGCCTCTCATCAGCTTTTCGGGAGAAGTCATACATCCGTTGGGTCAACTCAGTCTCCCTATAACATTGGGGACGGAGGAGAACCAACGTACGGTTATCCTGACATTCCTAGTAGTTGGAGCACCCTCAGTTCACAACATAATCCTGGGCAGACCGGGAATGAAAGCGTTCAACATGGTCACCTCGACGGTTCATGGTGCCATCAAGTTTCCTACTGAAACTGGGATAGCCAAACTTTACACCGAATCTGAGTTACGTGTTGCTGAAGTTCGTCAGTCTTTGGGACAACCTCCACTAAAAGAAGCCGCGGTAGGTGTTAAAGCTACCGAAGAGTGGTCTGTTCACCCAACATTCCCTGAACAAACAATTACCATCGGTGCCCAACTGCCGGACCACACGAAGAGATCCTTATGGAGATTGTTGTCTACGTCATTAGACGTATTTGCTTGGCAGCAGTCGGACATGACAGGAGTCCCGAGAACTTTAGCTGAACATAAGCTGAATATTAGTCCAGAAAAGAAGCCTGTAGCCCAAAAGAAACGGAGCATGGCCCCTGATAGAGTAAAAGCTATAGCCCATGATGTTAAGGTGCTGCTGGATGCTGACATCATCAGGGAGATAAGCTATCATACTTGGGTCTCCAACCCAGTCATGGTGCGGAAACACGATGGGTCCTGGAGGATGTGCATCGATTTCAAAGACTTGAATGATGCATGTCCCAAGGATTGTTATCCACTTCCGGAGATAGATTCCAAAGTTGATGCTGTGGCTAACTTTAAGCTAAAATGCTTCTTAGACGCCTATAAGGGCTACCACCAGATTCAAATGGCTGAAGCCGATGAAGATAAAACAACTTTTGTCACCAACCAAGGGCTATACTGCTATAAGAAAATGCCATTTGGTCTAAAGAATGCAGGAGCCACATACCAACGAGTGATGGATCGAGCGTTCAAAAAACAAATCGGACGAAACTTGGAAGTGTATGTGGATGATGTGGTGATAAAGAGCTCAGACGAAGATACGTTGTTAAAAGACATCGCTGAAACCTTTGACAAGCTCCGGCAGATCAATATGAAACTAAATCCAAAGAAGTGTTCCTTCGGTTTAGAAGAAGGAAAGTTCTTAGGATTCTTAATGGCCAAAGATGGTATCCGTCCAAATCCAGAAAAGGTCGAAGCTGTCCTCACCAGGCAGCCTCCGTCAAATTTAAAAGAAGTACAGGCTCTCAATGGACGGCTGGTCGCATTACACCGTTTCTTATCCAAAGCAGCTGAACGAACTTTGCCTTTCATGGTCGTTCTGAAAAAGTACTTGAGCACGAAAGAGTTTCATTGGACATCTGAGGCTGATCTGGCCTTCAATGATTTAAAGAAATGTTTGGCAGAGTTACCAACACTAACCGCACCAGAACCAGGGGAAACCCTCATCATTTATTTGTCAGCTTCAGAAGCATCTATTAGCTCGGTGTTAATGGTAACGAGATCAAAGGCACAGATACCTATCTTCTATGTCAGTCGAGCCTTACGTGACTACGAGACGCGGTACCCAGCCTTGGAAAAATTGGCACTCTCCCTGGTACACGCATCTCGTCGGCTCCGACGATACTTTCAAGCTTTTGAAATTGAAGTCCAAACGGACCAACCAATCCTGGACGTATTGAGAAAACCTGAGGTTTCCGGAAGATTAGCCAAATGGGCAATCGAGCTTGGAGCCTTTGAAATTTCCTACAAAAGAAGGGGTCCGGTAAAAGGGCAAGTCGTGGCCGATTTCCTTACCGAACTAGCCATGAGACAAGTCGAAACACTCGCTCCCCCTGAGCCAGATGAATGGACCATCTTCACTGATGGAGCATCCGGATCTGAGGGATCCGGAGCCGGAGTCGTTCTCAGAAATTCCGAAGGTCAAGAACTTGTGTACTCAATTCGCCTCAATTTCAAAAGTTCCAACAATGAAGCCGAGTACGAAGCATTCTTAGCTGGACTCCGACTGGCAAAAAAGGTCGGAGCTCAGAAGGTATAAACCTTTGTAACAAATAATCATTCCTCTCCATGAAACATCATAAGAAATCTAAAAAGTACCATATACTTGAAACAGGTAGTGGCACACGTGGATTCTATGTTGGTCGCACGTCAGATAAGCGGGGAATACGAAGCCAAAGAGGCAAACATGGTTCTATACCTACAAAAGGTTTGACCTAAGCCCCATATCAAATGTACCCCAGCTTATAAACTCAAAACACCATTCTTAATTCTGCTGTATTTGAACAGGCAAAAAGCTTGATATCAGAATTTGAAAAATGTGAAGTGAAGCACGTGCCTGGATCGAAGAATAAACAAGCAGACGCTCTAAGCAAGCTTGCAGCAAACACACCGGATCATATGTCACAAGAAGTAAAGCTTGAAGTTATGAACGAACCATCAACAGCTGAAGCTGCAGTATGCATGATCCAAGGTAGTCCAGTCTCATGGATGACCCCCATCCTGAACTACATCACAAAAGACGAGCTTCCAACTGACAAAGCTCAAGCTCGAAAGCTTAAAGTAAAGTCCCTACAATATCAAGTCATTGATGGCACACTGTACCGGAAGACATTTTTAGGTCCTCTGCTCCGATGTTTAGATCCGGTACAAGCCAAGTATGTCATCGAAGAAGTTCATTGGGGAATCTGTGGCATTCATGCCGGGCCTAGGATGATTGTAACAAAGGTAATGAATGCTGGATACTTTTGGCCAGGCATGCATCAAGACGCGGTTGAAGAACTTCAAAAATGTGAAAACTGTCAAAGGCATGCCCCAGTAAGCCTCAGAGCAAAAAACAAACTGATTCCAGTATCGGCAGCTTGGCCATTCCAGAAGTGGGGGATTGACATCGTAGGCCCTTTTCCCTTGTCATCAGGACAAGCCAAATTCCTGCTAGTCGCGGTAGACTACTTCACCAAGTGGGTAGAAGCCAAACCCCTAGCCAAGATCTCAGGTGCTGAAGTTAAAAAGTTTGTATGGGAAAACATTGTTTGTAGATTCGGCCTTCCATTGACCATAGTAAGTGATAATGGCAAGCAGTTTGCTCATAATCCGTTCAAAAAATGGTGTACTTGCCTTGGCATCGAGCAAGCTTTCGCCTCCGTCGCTCACCCCCAGGCTAACGGGCAGGTCGAACGAGTCAACCGCAGCCTGGTCGATGGAATCAAGAAACGTCTGGGAAAGAAAAGAAGTGGCTGGGTAGATGAGCTGCCGAACGTCCTTTGGGCCTACCGAACGATGAACAAGACCAGAACTGGTGAAACACCTTTTAGTCTCACCTATGGGACGGAGGCAATGATACCGGTAGAAATTGGAATGCCAACCCACCGGGTCACAGGGCAAGGTGACAATGACCAAGAGCTGCGGTCCAATTTAGACCTTTTGGAAGAGCGAAGGGAAACCGCAGCCATCAAAGAAGCAAAATATAAACAAACTTTGGAGAAATACTACAACTCCAAAGTCCAAGAAAAGAAGTTTAAAGTCGGGGAATACGTCATGCGGAGTAACGAAGCCAGTGGTGTGGAAAAACCGGGAAAGATGAGTCCTAAATGGGAGGGACCATATGTCGTTACTTCAGCAGGAGAGAAAGGAGCTTACAGGCTCGCAACACTTGAAGGAGATGAAGTTCCCCGGACGTGGAATGGGGTCCACCTTAAAAAATGCTTCATCTAAAAGGGAAAGATCGACGAATAATAGTTCTTTTTACTTCTTAATGTAAAAGTGGGATGTGAATGCCCCACCTTTTTAATTTCCTTTCGTTTTGTACTACGGAATGGTTAATTCTCCGTACCAAACAAACGAGACGCGGTTAGTCTCTTGATATAATAAATTCAATCTTTATAAAACCCATTCTCATAATATTTGTCATACGTGTATTGAAAAAGAAAAACAATATGCAAGCTTCGGCGCATGGGGTAAAAGTACCTCGGCACTAGAAGAGGGGATAAGAATTAGGGCATGGGGGTGTCGAAGGCCCTTTCGCCCGGACTTCTTGATCAAACAAGTTCGAGGAACACAAAATTCCGAACTTAAACGATACCCCATAAAAAGACTACGTAGCATCTTATTACAAAACGCGAAAAACGAACGTTCTACTTCGAATGTCATAAAGCAGTTAGGGATATAAAATCTTAAAACACTTAGGACATATCTTTTAACCGAGGCTTATCAAGGTCATGGACGCATGATCCAGTCTCTACGTTATGAGCTGAAGCCTACATAAACTTCAGAATTCATACAAACAAGTCTATACTTAGAAAAAAAAATAAAAACAATAAAAATGTCCGAAACACAAGGATAATTCACTAATAATTCCCATTCACTTCAAAAACATGTGGTCGCTCGTATAATAGAGCCGCGGCCATAATATGTCTTTTTACAATAAAACAGGTGCACTATGTGCGACCTTCGACTACCGATCAATATGTTTCGACCCCTTGTAAAGGGATGGAACGTACAACGATTCTAAGAGAAATCATTAAAAAACCGAACCTATAAGGAACGGGTGGTACAATGGTTAAAAAAGCTTCACAAAGTTTTTAAGACTAGGAAGACCTCCGAACCTATGTGGAGGAAAGGAGTTGCATGTCTACTTCGTCTTGGTGTTGGAACAATCACTTCATTTGCCCTGCGGCGCATCATCAGGTGCAGATAGGTCTTTAAAGGCTTGCACCACTGTTTCAGAAGGTTCAGAGATTAGATCTTGAAGCTTCGAGATGGATGGAAGCACAACTTCGTCATAAGACTTTACTGCTTCCAATAGCTGTTGCTTGGCGTTAGGGATCAACTTGGGGGTTTCATTCATGGGCACTCCTTTCGAGGCCGTAGCATAACCAGCTCTCACCCCAGCATTATACCCAATGCCGTTCATGGCATTGTTCACACCAGCTACAGCAGTCTTCATTTGAGGGCAGTTCCGGATATAGTTGCAAACCAACTCCATCCCTTCAGACAAGATGAACTGCTTCAGCCCAAACAAAGACTCCATCTCCTTCAATAAGTCGCCCTTCTCACCAGCCAACCTATCCACATCAACTCTCAACTCTTTCACAAGCTTCTGGGCCTCCTTCTCACCTGCCTGGGCCGCATCCTTATCTGTGCAAAGAAGGAAATTACCAAAAAATCATAAGTAACAAAGTTGAAGGGAGCACAAAGAAAACAAGGAACGTACCTTTCACCAACACCTCCGCAGCTTCTTTGGTCTTCTCCAGCAACTTCTCCAGCTCCTCAATGGATTGTATGTACTTTCTCTTGGAGGTATCATGGGCCTGTTCAGCAAACTGCAACTTCTCCTTCAAGGCCACGACCTCCTTCTGATAGGAGTCTGATCGGATGTCGCGGTCCGGTCAAAAATAATATTTATAAGTCCTAATTACCTCTAGTTATGTAGTAGTGGCAATAAGGGTGTCGAACCACGAAGAGTCTGTGGTTGGTGATTAAGGTCTCAGTTGATTGAGAAAACGTCACTTATGAAGAAATAGTTTAATTATGAAGTTTGGTGCTTTTGATCATTTAAGATTTTTGTTTGAAAGTTGTGAACCACAAAATGATTCAAGATTATAATTTTCTAAAGTGAAGAATGATTACTTGATTACTAATAACAACTTTGAATAGAAAGACTTAACTAAAAATGATTGATTTTAACAATAATAATAAAGATGGATATCACACCGGGTTCAACAAGCAACCTAGAGTTCTATCACAAGTTGGGTTGGATCAAATACTTGCAATGAAGATTAACGGGTTAATTGTTTCAATAGGCTTAGGTGTCAAGTTTTATCAACATCAAAGATGGACTAAACTACACTTCATTACTCTAGAACATATAAACCCTAATAACAAGTTAAAGCATAATTAACCGAATTCATTTCCCTAGTAATTGGCACAAGAAACAATTATCAAAGAGAATTCAAAACAAGGTTAACACAATTAACAAGTTTGTTCAAATCACAATTACAAAGAAATAAGAAAATACCCAAAATGTTCAAGAACCCTAGATTACAAGCCTACACCGGGTGAATCCAAAGGTGATTAGCCGCTCATGGTGATTGGAACTTCAATAATAATGGAAATAATAGAAGAATTGGCCATGGAAAGGTTTGGGGATAAAGGCTTAGGAATGGTGTTTTAAGGTTTGGTGAAAAGGATGAATGAATGATGATGAGGTTGAATGATCTTGATGTTATGGAGTGATTTGATGATGATTAGAGAGTGGAAGATATTGTTTTTAATCCCCCAAATCCGTTTTTTTTCTTTTCTCCACGAGTCCTTAGTCAAAATCCCATCAAAAGCTTTTAAAATCCCATAAATTTTGGTCAAAATTGAAGACTTTGTCAGGGACCCCCGTCGCCGACGGGATTCACTGCCGTCGGCGACGCCTTACCGTAGCCGACGGGCTTCACTGCCGTCGGCGACGCCTTAATGTGGCCGACGGGTGTTTCTGCTGTCTACGGAGCAGCCTACGGGGTCATCAAGCGTCGGCGACGGCCTGACATTCCGTAGCCGACGGAGCCAAAATTTCAAGTTATCCATTCTTGCTCCTTTTCCAATTCTGCATCCACCTAGCTCTGTCCCAAAGTCCCGTTAAGTTCCGGAAAACACCTTAAACTTCGTCAAACCTGCAAAATGCAAACTTTATCAAAGTAGCGTGTCCAAAACCATAAAATTGCATAAAAATACAATCTTAAACACGAAACGACTAAGACTTTCACCCGCGTATCACATCCCCACACTTATCTTTTTGCTTGTCCTCAAGCAAATTTATTACGCTTTCACAATTCCAAACACAAAACACATTCCCCATTCTCAAAGAGTTAAGGTCTAATGTCATACCCAGTTCCTATGTCTTCAACAATCAAAACTACCCAACTTTCAATGAATATTTCTTTTCAAAACTCAAGTGGTTACCCAAGATTAGCCTACCTTCTAAAGCAAACAAACCACACACATATCCCTCACAATATTCTCTCCACTCGGTTCAATTGACTAATATTGATGTACTAGTATATATATGGTACTCTCATAACCGATCATAATGCACATTGGTATATGCTTGCAACTTAATCGCACTTCACCAATTTACACAAAAGCGAACACAAGTCAAAAGGTCTTTAAAGGGGTTGTAACGTGGCTGGGCGAAGGGTGTGGAATGGGATATTTTTAAAAGTGACTAAGGTGATGAAAATTCGACTCTTATTACATCAAACAACTAATCAAAACAACAAGCAACTACTCAACTATAAGGCAATGTGGCGCCCTTTTGTTCAGCGACCAACTAAGGCTTCTTTTTTTTTTTTTTTTTTTTTTTTTATAGATCCACTCCTTTTTTTTTCTTTTTTTTTTCTTTTTTTTTTCATTCATAAACATTGCAACCTATTTACAATACAGAGCAATATCATAAAATCGAATTTTCATCACTCGGGTTTAAAATTAAAAATGGCTAAACGGGTCAAACGGGTTAAAATGGGTAATCAAATGAAAAAGGTTTAAGGCTCAAGATTGGTTAACTAAGGGATATTGGAACGGGTCAGGGATGATAAAAAAATGGTTTAAAAATAAAAAGGTTTAACCTAATGCCTTAATCATTCTTGTGTTCACAATTGGTTTAGGGTGGTAAACGTATTAAAGGTGCAAGTTCTACCGTGTACAACTATAATGGCACACTCAATTCAACGGAACACAACATGCAAAATGGATAGAATTTTGTAAAGTGTAACATGTTGTGGTGGCTCAAAATCTCACATGGAAAGATGGGTAGGTATATGACATGTGTGTAATAAATCGACTTTTCAAGCAAACTATTCCCAAATAACCACCCGCAACTCTTTTTACCAAAACTGGTTGAGAGTTATCATGCGAATTTTTCAGAACCTGACCATGACAAAAGACCAAAATGGTTCGTATATCCCATGTTGACTTAGTTACTTGCGTTTTTAGAATGCTTACACAAGGACTTTTTTTTTTTTTTTTTTTTTTTTTTTAATTTCAAATTTTCTCCCCCATCCCCACACTTAGAGTCCAACATTGTCCCTAATGTGTAGTGTTTAAATGGTGGGATTCAAAATGCATAATTTTTTTTCCCCTCCCCACACTTAGAGGTTGCATTGTCCTCAATGTGTAGGGAGAAACTAAAAGCATGCACGGGAATGCGATAACCACCCATCAAAGATTCACCCAGTTCAAAATAGTACACAATCCACTAGAGAACTAAAAAAATTGAAAAGAGGTGCACCTGAATTGATTTTATGCTCCATGTTCTTCGCTTTCAACAACATGTTCCATTCCATTGTGAATGAACCTACAACTCACAAATGTGTAGAAGCATGCTTCTCACAAAAGCAATTAAGGGTTGTTGGTTTACTATATGTTGAAAGATACTTACCAGACACTTTTAACTCTTTTCTCTTTTTTTTTTTCATGGATAATAATAATAAAAAAAAACTAACTAGGGATAGATCCTTTAAACCTCCCGACATTCCGGTTATGAGGACGAGTGAGGTCTCGTGAGGGTTAAACACACCCACAACACTTATTTATGTACTTTGAAAAACACAAAATAAAACACACTAAAAAAAATAATAATAAAGAAAACCGCACACAAATAAAACGAAAAGAAAAATGAACAACAACAATAAAGCATACCTCACCCTCTAACGGTAGTAACGTTCGTTCGGATCTCTTGGTGGGTATGGTTGATATGGTAAACCCAAGAGCTCTCCCCACATCTCTTGATAATTTTCGAATGGAGATGTGGAAGAGCCCGTCTCCATGGGCTGAGGTGGCGGGGTTGGTAAATAACTTGATGATACCCCTTGTGGCCACTGGACTGCATCCCGAATCTCCTGTGACGCGTCCCGAATAGTAGAATAATCCACCCAAGGTGAATACGGCTCATATGGCCGTCCATCTCTCAAATCCCTATGGCATCGATTTTGGTCCTCTAAAACAAACTGATTCACCCGGTTTTGTTCGACTGCCATAGCCAACGCGCCCCAGCGCCTATCCTCCAATCTTTCTCTCTCTCTTTCATGTTCCAACCTTCTCTCCTCTCTTGCTTCAGCCTCCAATCGGGTCCATGTAGTGTTATCGAAGATGTTTCGTTTGGCGGAGGTCCATGTCTCAAAACCTCCCGGTCGATTCATATTAATCAACCGAGTCATCTCTATGGTCATCCCTCTACCCCGTGCTGACGTCCTCTGTCGCGGGATATTAACCGGCACCTCTTGTTGGATCCTCCTCATCTCTTCCTCCTCAATCGGTGGTGCATTAGCATCACGCACCACAAACGTTTTCTGGGTCGATTCATCTTTAAGAGTGTGGTTGTAATCCGACATACTATAAAGAATTCTAGACTTCCTCAACTTTTTGATATCGAAATTACCCACTGGTTTATCAACCCAACATGTCTCCGCGGGAATGCAACCTTGATCCACCAACATCTCGTTAATCAAGCGAACATATGGGATCATTTTCCGTGCGTATGTCTCGCGTGTGTCCCAAATGTTCATCATGCAAATGTGCCGAAAAGACAACTTAGGGCCTCCAGTGAGTATAGAATAAACGACCCTACAATCCCAACTTTTAATGTGACCCCTATCTCCCAACCTGACCATCAAATTCTCCAAAGACATATTTTGGATAAGCTTTCCTTCCAGAGTCATTTCGTTTCTATTCAACAATCCCACTAACGGATAGTCAGGACATGCGATCGCATACAGATTCTGAGGGTCCGATTCAAGCACTACATTGGACCAAAAATCATTAGCTTTAGGATAAGTATAAGCACCAACTCCAAGAGAATCGAAGTTAGCTATCCTATTCATTGTTTCAAAGCTCATGGTCATCTTCTTTCCATTTGCTTAACCAACCAACTTCCATGTACTTGGGTGCCCAATACCATTTTCAATCTTCAATGACGCATACCAATCACATACCGACTGCAAATAAACTCTCCTTCGACCATTCTTGCACCAATCCAAGGCGCGTTCCCAACCCACAGCTTCAAATTTTTGTGTCAAATTAAACCATCTGAACTCTTCTAAGTTAACCGCCCGTTCATAAACAACCACATCTAAAACTCCTTTTTCTAGGTCACACATTTTCCATCTCCACAACCGCTTTTCCCAATCTCTATTCTTGAAGCTTGACAAACTTTTGCTTTTGTCCTCTTCCCATTTCTTAATAATAGGATCCTTCAAAGCATCGAGCCAAAACCATTCTTGAGCCGCATTCTTAACGGCCATAACCTGTTCTTCTTCCCTTTCCATTCTTTCTCTTTCTAATTCGACATCGTCTATGGCTTGACTAGATTGTTTCCCTTTTCCCCGAGCAATACGTGAGGAAGATGATCCCTGGCCAGAGGAAGGTTTACTCCGTTTCCTTCCAAACATTTTCTGTCCAAAACAAACCAATTCCAAGTTAAAACTCACTAGTATCATTCACTTCTCATAACCCTTGGATGTATTTATTTGAATGTTGAACTTAATAATATATGAGACATTTAGGAAAAAGATTTTACACTTAAACAAGTACCCATTTTCCTTTTTGTTCAACATCCTAACCACACCCAATCATCAAGAACAAGCACAAAGAATGAATCCCCATACTTATTTGATGTTAAAATTACCAAATAACAATCCTTTATTAGTAACAAGCTACTAACTCATTAATTGTTTATGTTCAACATCTATTTAAACAACTAAGTTCAAAATCATGAAAGCATCATACAAAATCTGTAGTAGTAAAACTTGTAATAAAGAAAGAGCATACCTTTTGGGTTGAATGCACTAAGAAATCTCAAAAACTAAAAGACTTGAGCAACACTTGAACGACCCACCAAACACCCGAATTTTAATCTTTTCGCTGCTCTCAAACCGTTGGGAATTTCGAAAAAATATTATGGGGGTTTTGTAGCTCTCGAAAAATTAAGTGAAATGGACCCAAAAAGTGTTAGATTTGGTTAAGATTTGAAGAAGTTATGAGTGAAAGAAGTTTTAGGGTTTATGAAGGATTGTTGGGGAAGATGATGTTTTGATTATTAAAGATGATAATAATGTGTATTGAAGAGGGTTCAAAAGTTCATAATTATTTACCCATGGGTTGGACCGGGTCAGATTTGTTATATGGGTTCGGGTCTTGAGTGGTTAAAACCGAAAAAAAATAAAAAAAATGATAATAATAATTATAAATATCCTCATCTGCAGCTGCGTCGCCGACGGGTGTCACTGCCGTCGGCGACGGCTTAACACTCCGTCGGGTACCCCGTAGACAGCAAGATCATCCGTCTGGTGCATTGGCCGTCGCCGACGGCCTGAGACCCCGTTGCCGACGCGGTTTTTTTTTTTTTTTTTTTTTTTTTTTACATGCAATTTGTAACAAAAACTTTAAAAAGCTTATTTACCAAAAAAAAATAAAATAAAAAAAAAAAATAATAATTTACGTCAAGTTTTTTTTTTTTTTTTTTTTTTTTTTTTTTTTTAATGGAGAAGAAAGAAAAAGTATTTACAAACAACCATAAAAAAATGGTATTTTTACACCCCCCGAAAAAAAACGTGTATTGTCCCCAATACACTTGACTAAAATTGAACGTACCTGGGGTGTGAGCTACCCTTCAAATTTAGTTGACCTCATAAGTTGGTATGCTTTCCAAAAAGCTTACCAACTCTACAATCTTACCGAGTTCCGTGACATGTTCTATGTAAGGTTTTAACCGGTGTCCATTCACGGTTTGCTTTGATCCATTTTTCGGGTCCTCTATCTTCACTTCTCCAAGCTTTCCAACCCTTGTGATTATGTACGGGCCATCCCACTTACTCTTGAGTTTTCCCGGAAAAAACTTCAATTTAGAGTTGTAGAGCCACACTTTTTGACCCACTTCAAACTCTTTCTTACGAATTTTTGCATCATGAGCCCGTTTCATTTGATCCTTGTATTTTGATGCAATCTCGTAAGCCTCATCCCTTAGCTCTTCCAATTCGCAAAGCTTGAGTTTCCTTTCTCTCCCTGCATCATCATATCTCAAGTTAACCTCCTTAATGGCCCATAGTGCCCGGTGAACTAATTCAACCGGGAGATGACAATCTCTACCAAAAACTAGTCGATAAGGAGTGGTTCCAATAGGTGTTTTGTAGGCCGTGCGGTAGGCCCATAAAGCATCATTTAGCTTTGTTGACCAATCCTTTCGGTCCGCACGAACCGTCTTTTGCAAAAGTTCTTTAATTTGCCTATTTGAAACCTCAACTTGTCCACTAGTTTGTGGATGATAGGGGGTGGCAATCCTATGGTCAACACCATACCGTTTAAGCAATTTTCCAAATTTAAAGTTTTTAAAGTGGGATCCCCCATCACTTATGATTATCCGGGGTATCCCAAATCTTGAAAAAATATTTGTTTGTATAAAATTACAAACAACGGTATGGTCATTGGTTTTGGTGGCAATAGCTTCAACCCATTTAGAAACATAATCTACCGCCACCAAAATATATAGACTACCAAAAGAGTTGGGGAATGGTCCCATAAAATCTATTCCCCAAACGTCAAAAACATCAACAACCATAATGGGTTGCATTGGCATTTCATCTCGTTTTGAGATGCTTCCTAATTGTTGGCAATGGAGACATTTTTTAGCATACTCAAATGAGTCCTTAAAAATTGTTGGCCAATACAACCCACTCGACAAAACCTTGTGACCCGTCTTTTGGCCACTAAAATGCCCTCCACATGCATACGAATGCACATGCTTCAACACACTCATGATCTCCTCATCCGGAATGCATCTTCGAATGATTTGATCCGCTCCCACTTTAAACAAATCCGGTTCATCCCAAATATAATGCTTCACTTGGGACAAAAAATGGAGCCTCTTTTTCCTAACCCAATGCTCCGGCATTGTACCTGTCACCAAAAAATTCACAATATGAGCAAACCAAGGTAATGTTGAAATGGCTAATAAATGCTCATCCGGGAATGACTCATTAATTTCATTCGTTGAGTCTTCTTCCTCAACCACCAATCTGGACAAATGGTCCGCAACCACGTTCTCCGTGCCCTTCTTATCACGGATCTCCAAATCAAACTCTTGTAACAAGAGTATCCACCTTATCAATCGGGGCTTAGCATCCTTCTTATTCATCAAGTACCTGACAGCACTATGATCAGTATAGATAATAACTTTGCTACCCCACACATAAGACCTAAATTTGTCTAAAGCATATACCACCGCAAGTAGCTCTTTTTCGGTAGTGGTATAATTTAATTGTGCTTCCGAAAGAGTCTTACTCGCGTAGTATATAGCAACGGGTTTCTTATCCACCCGTTGACCCAACACGGCCCCAACCGCATACCCACTTGCATCACACATGATTTCAAAAGGCAAAGACCAATTGGGTGATTGCAAAATTGGGGCCCCAACTAACTTCTTTTTCAAAATATCAAAGGCCTCAATACATTTTTCATCAAAATTAAATGGAGCATCTTTCAATAACAAATTACATAAAGGTTTTGTTATGTCACTAAAACCCTTAATAAACCTCCTATAAAAACCCGCATGCCCCAAAAATGATCTAATGCCCTTAATATTGGTGGGATAAGGTAAAGTTGAAATAACTTGTATTTTAGCATGATCAACCTCAATCCCACGACTAGAAACCACATGGCCCAATACTATCCCCTCTTGGACCATAAAATGACTTTTCTCCCAACTCAAAACCAAATTTGTCTCAACACATCTTTGTAAAACCTTTTCCAATTGATTTAAGCAAGAATCAAAGGATGACCCGAAAATAGAAAAATCATCCATAAAGATTTCCAAAGACTCCCCCACCATATCTGAAAAGATACTCATCATACACCTTTGAAAGGTGGCGGGGGCATTACAAAGACCAAATGGCATTCGCCTAAATGCGAATGTGCCATATGGGCAAGTAAAGGTGGTCTTTTGTTGATCTTCGGGATGAATAGCAATTTGATTGTAACCCGAATACCCATCCAAGAAACAATAAAATTTTTGTCCGGCTAATTTTTCTACTATTTGGTCAATAAAAGGTAAAGGAAAATGGTCTTTAGAAGTTGCAGCATTCAACTTCCTATAATCAATACAAATACGCCACCCGGTTACCGGTCGGGTGGCGACTTCCTCACCTGAGTCGTTTTTCACGACTTGAATACCTGCCTTCTTTGGAACAGTTTGAGTTGGACTAACCCATTGGCTATCGGATATGGGGTAAATGATACCCGCATCTAACCACTTCAATACTTCTTTCTTCACAACCTCCCGCATATTAGGATTGAGTCTCCTTTGGGCATCTCTTGCGGGAGTCACCTTCTCATCCGTGATGATCTTGTGCATCACAATCGACGGACTAATACCTTTCAAATCCGCCACAGTCCACCCAATAGCCGCTCTATGGGTCACCAATACCTTCATCAATTTTTCCTCTTGCTCCCCGGTTAAATTTGAAGCAATGATTACCGGGAGCGTGTTGCCTTCACCAACATAAGCATATTTTAAATGCTTGGGCAACTCTTTCAACTCCACCTGTGGCGGCTCAACTAATGATGGCTTCAATTTTGTATCAATGTGATCCGGAAGACTTTCCACTTGATGAGTCCATGGTGGTCTTCCTTCTTTCACCGCCATCACTTCTTGTCTCTTTTCCTCCTCAACCATGCTCTTCAATGTTTCTACCTGTGTCCTGTCAAACAAAAAATACTCCTCTATTGTGTTTTCCTCATCCACAACAGTGTCGCAAAGAGGTACACACGCGTCAATAATGTCTGCCATGTAGCATTCATCATTGACTAGAGGGTTAGTTCCGCTTGGAAAAACATTTAACCGCAACTTACGGTTACCAAAGGTCATATCGAGCGTTCCTGTTTTGCAATTTATTTGAGCAGTGGCAGTTGCCAAAAACGGCCGACCAAGAATAACCGTAGGTTGCTTAGAATGATCCTTAGAAACATAGTCAAGTACTAAGAAATCCACCGGATAATAAAAATCTTCGACCTTTACTATCACATCGGTAACCATCCCGCGGGGTAGCTTGGGAGTTAAATCGGCTAAAACCACAGTGGTATTAGATTCTTGAAGTGGACCAAATTCGTATTGGTCATAAAGGCTACCCGGCAAGATGCTTACACTAGCTCCAAGATCCAAAAGCGCCCGGGTCATTTTAAATTCTCCAACTTGAATGGATATGATAGGCGCCCCCGGATCTTGTAACTTTGGTGGAAGTGAACCCGAAAGAATGGAACTCACATTTTCAGTCAAATCAATTTTCTTTGGAATTTTATGAGTTCTCTTTTGGGTACACATATCCTTTAAATACTTTGCATAAGAGGGGACTTGTTTGATTGCATCTAAAAGTGGCAAATTAATTTTCACTTGTTTAAAAATTTCCCACAACTCTTCTTGTTGCGGGCCCCTTTTCTTGACCACTTTTTTGGATGGCTCCAACAATGCTTCGGGATAAGGGATGGTATTACCCTCCATACCCTTCTCCTTAGCCCTTGGAGCTTGTTTGTTCTCAACGGGTTTTGATTTTTCGGAAAAAATTTTACTTTGATTTTGACCCGTTTTCTCCTCACCTTCGCTCTCATCACTCACATCTTCCACCTCCCCTTCAACAAATTGGGGAGATGGTGGCTCAATTTTATTCTCAATTTTATTATCAATGATTTTACCACTACGAAGAACGGTTACCTTATTAATGGGAACATTGCGGGTGTTCTTCGAATTCGAACCTTGATGTTGCGGGTTGATAGTGGTATCACTAGGAAGCTTCCCCGCGCTCCCTCTCCATTGAGCCATTTCTTCCGCCAGTTGCCCCACTTGTTTAGCTAAGGCCTCGTGAGACTTATCTCTCACCTCATTACCCTTCTTCATTTCCTTGATGTCATTGTTGGAGTCCTTCATCATATTCATTAGTGCATCCAACTTTAAACTCAAAGAATCATCACCCCCACCTTGATTGCTTGATGACCCACCTTGGTTGTACCCTCTTTGATAATTACTACCTTGATTGTAGTTTCTTTGATAACCACCACCTTGATTATAATTACCTTGGCGATTCTGATATGATCCACCTTGAGTACTCCCTTGGGTGTTTGGTTGAAAATTCGGATTCATTTGATTTGAAGCATTGCCATACCTGAAATTAGGATGGTTCCTTAAGCCTGGATGATAAGTATTGGAGTTCATGTCATATTTCTTCTCTCCTCCATATACTTGATTCACCTCAGCATTTTCTTGAACCGAATTTTCTGGGCATTCATCCGTCTTGTGTCCCATTTCTTCACACACCCCACACACTGTATATGGCCCCGCTGGAGCTTCTCTCTTCTTCATACGGGCCAATTCTCTCTCCAATGTAGCAATCCGGTCCTTGGCATTGGCATCTACATCTGAAACAGGCTTTGAAATAGGATGTTTGGTTCTCCTATCTGCAGATTCTTCAGCCTTAGAATTCTTGCTCATTCTTTCTAAAAAATCCCAGTCCTCTTGCTCGGGGTTAGACAACAAAGTACCATTGCTAGTAGACTTCAAGTACTTTCTTTCCTCCTTGCTCAACCCATTCACAAAGCTACTAACCAATTCCCACAATTCAATGTTGTGGTGTGGGCACTTCCGGATTAACTCCTTGAACCGAGTGAACGCTTCATGAAGTGGTTCCCCTTGTAACTGTTGAAAGGAACGAATCTCTAACCGCACCCCATCTGTTTTAAAACTGGGAAAATATTCATCCAAAAATACCTGTTGCATTTCTCCCCAGGTATAGATGCTGTGTGCAGGTAGGGTAAGGAACCAAGTCTTTGCCTTATCCTTGAGAGAGAACCGGAATAATCTCAGCTGAACTTCATCTAAAGAGAAGTTATGACCTCCCATAGTGCCACACATTGCCTTGAATTCAGACAGATGATCATATGGGTCTTCAGTAGCCATCCCATGGAAATGAGGAAGAATGTTGATGTAATTTGGCTTGCAGTCAAAAGATCTTCTTCCTGGAGGTGGTGGTACAATTGGGGACTCATTCTCAGAAGCAAGTGGTCTAAACCGACCATTAACCCCTTGCATTGGAACTGGTGGCCTTCTTCGTGGAGCATTGACTTCTTCATCTCTAGGGTGTCCTCTCCCATGAGGTCTCCTTTCTGCTCGACCCACAAAATTTTCACCCCTGTTTTGGTGCATGTTGGGGTTTCGATGCCCTCTTGGGTTTTGCCTTGGTTGATGATGGTTGAAGACATGACGATAATACCCTTCATTGCCAAAGTTTTGGTTCACACCTACATTGGAATGGTGATCACTTTGGTATTCTTCTTCATCTTCATGACTACCATTACCATTGCCATAACCCCAACCCTCATCTTCTTCGGAATAATTCCTCTCCGAATATTCATCCTCCCCTGAATGATAAGAATGCACACTCACCCGATCCGTTGATTGATAACCCGGAACACTAAATGGGTCATCATCGTTGATGTTTTCCCTTAACTCTTCAAGATTACCAATAAGCTCATCATACCCGGCTTCATTGTGTCGGTTCCTCGGGTCAAATGCGGGATTGTCACGGTTTAGTACGGGAGGTTGTTGATTGGCGTTTCGGTTGTTGAGGTTTCGGTTGGGAACCGGTTGGTAAGGTGGGTGTTGTGGTGGTTGTTGGTTTCGGTTTAGATGTGGTGGAGTGGGTGGTCTTCGGCTTCCACCCGAACGGTTATTTGGGTTTTCCATTTGGACGGTTCCAAAGGACAAGTTTTGATTTGGAAGTGGTGATTGAAGTGTAGGTGAGTTAGAAGGAATCGGCTCCTCTAACCGGTGTTGTCGGTTTCTTCTTGCTACTCTTTCGATTTCCGGTTCGAACACTAAAGGAGATGTCCTCCCCGAATGTCTTGTACGCATGCACTACCTGTGAACTGCACAAATAACACACCCCGCGTAACAAGGAAAAATAAAGAATACAATAAAACCAACAACTAATTAAACAGATTATCACAAAATCAACTAATCACTAAACACCAAGCGCACGTACTCCCCGGCAACGGCGCCAAAATTTGATCGGATGTCGCGGTCCGGTCAAAAATAATATTTATAAGTCCTAATTACCTCTAGTTATGTAGTAGTGGCAATAAGGGTGTCGAACCACGAAGAGTCTGTGGTTGGTGATTAAGGTCTCAGTTGATTGAGAAAACGTCACTTATGAAGAAATAGTTTAATTATGAAGTTTGGTGCTTTTGATCATTTAAGATTTTTGTTTGAAAGTTGTGAACCACAAAATGATTCAAGATTATAATTTTCTAAAGTGAAGAATGATTACTTGATTACTAATAACAACTTTGAATAGAAAGACTTAACTAAAAATGATTGATTTTAACAATAATAATAAAGATGGATATCACACCGGGTTCAACAAGCAACCTAGAGTTCTATCACAAGTTGGGTTGGATCAAATACTTGCAATGAAGATTAACGGGTTAATTGTTTCAATAGGCTTAGGTGTCAAGTTTTATCAACATCAAAGATGGACTAAACTACACTTCATTACTCTAGAACATATAAACCCTAATAACAAGTTAAAGCATAATTAACCGAATTCATTTCCCTAGTAATTGGCACAAGAAACAATTATCAAAGAGAATTCAAAACAAGGTTAACACAATTAACAAGTTTGTTCAAATCACAATTACAAAGAAATAAGAAAATACCCAAAATGTTCAAGAACCCTAGATTACAAGCCTACACCGGGTGAATCCAAAGGTGATTAGCCGCTCATGGTGATTGGAACTTCAATAATAATGGAAATAATAGAAGAATTGGCCATGGAAAGGTTTGGGGATAAAGGCTTAGGAATGGTGTTTTAAGGTTTGGTGAAAAGGATGAATGAATGATGATGAGGTTGAATGATCTTGATGTTATGGAGTGATTTGATGATGATTAGAGAGTGGAAGATATTGTTTTTAATCCCCCAAATCCGTTTTTTTTCTTTTCTCCACGAGTCCTTAGTCAAAATCCCATCAAAAGCTTTTAAAATCCCATAAATTTTGGTCAAAATTGAAGACTTTGTCAGGGACCCCCCGTCGCCGACGGGATTCACTGCCGTCGGCGACGCCTTACCGTAGCCGACGGGCTTCACTGCCGTCGGCGACGCCTTAATGTGGCCGACGGGTGTTTCTGCTGTCTACGGAGCAGCCTACGGGGTCATCAAGCGTCGGCGACGGCCTGACATTCCGTAGCCGACGGAGCCAAAATTTCAAGTTATCCATTCTTGCTCCTTTTCCAATTCTGCATCCACCTAGCTCTGTCCCAAAGTCCCGTTAAGTTCCGGAAAACACCTTAAACTTCGTCAAATGTAACAACCCGACCAGGTGGGGGCTGGACGTTACGACAGTTTGGTAACAGACTTGCACAACGGAAGCAACGATAACTAATATTTAAGTGTTATACAATTTCTAATCCAAAAATATAAATACATAACTTAAATAAATAAACTAATATTTATGCAGGGACGAAACGCGGCGATCGTCGAAGCAGTTGATAAGGTGTGATCCGCTAGTCGATCCGATCTCTATCCCGCTTATCTCTAGAGGCTCTAACCGCAACACATATAGCCGAATCTTCTAACCAGATAATCTCTAACCCGCTACTAGCAAACATATACCTCGCGGTTGCCATCCATCCAATTGCAGTACCTGAACACATGCTTAAAAGAGTTTGGGTCAGCAATTACGCTGGTGAGTCCGTATAGTAAATGTATCCAAAACAAGTTTATCAGTTCAAAAGCCGTTTTCCAAGTTTAACACATTTCACACAATTCAACACACATGATGTACAAGCGACACCTCAACCCTAACATGGACTCTATATACTGCCACTATAGGTCCTGGCAAAATATATGCCGCAATGGTCTTACACCTTAGTGGAGGGTTTCCCGGGCCCAACGTCCCGGGTCCACCTTGCGTGGGGGATTCCCCAAGTAGTACTACCCACATATTAAGTGGCTTACCTCTAAGTTAATGAGTGTCAGTATTATCCGGCAGTCTGTATCTTGTCACATCAAACAGTTCACACAAAACAGTTTACACACACAAGCATATGTTCACCCCAAAACGTTTATAAAACAGAAAAAAGGGGGTGGTATACGGAACTCACCTTTGGTTGCGTTTCACATCACGTCTCACTGTCACATATCGTTCCAAATCAAGATCCTATTCAAATATATAAACATTAGTGCGTGTATCCAACATCATGGTTACACGTGTGGGCCACTAGAACCTTCGGTTGATAATGTGATCTTATCCTAATTCCTGGTTTGTAGTTCAATTCATTCGGTTATTGTTTATGTTCTTATTTATGGAAATGGTGATCTCATGTATTTGTTATAATATAAATATCAAAGGTTATAACTATCCACTTATATATTTCAAGTCCAATCATATACGATCAACCATGTCCAAATAATTGTCCTATGATCAAATTGTCCAACCATCGTGTGTATGTCTTACTATACGACCAAGTATTCCAAGCGCTTATTGTATATTATCCATTAAGTGATTAATGATCTTATTATACACTTGGTTATCAAATGTGCCTTATGTCTTATGTCCGCAAAGTTCATCTTAAAGTCCAAAGTATCATAGATCCTAGTCGTGTTCTTATATCTTTGTCGTTGTCAATGTTATTACCAATTGATTACTTATACCTTCGAATCCTTGGCGTATAATGTCTCGTGTTGGTCCATTGCTTGTGTTATTGTCTAAATGTCTCAATGTCTACATCGTCACTTAAATGTAACATCCAAACTCTCATTAGTCGCCTAGTTCAATTATGTGTTCTAAATGATCGAGTCCGTTTAATATATTAAACGAGTCCCACACGTAATAACCACATCAAATAGTATTAATATTAAGATGATTTTAGGTTCCTGGGTATACCTAACTCTCCTACTGCTGATTAACCGTGTTGACCAGCGTTGGCGTCTGTGACCAGCTTTGACCTCTGTTGACCATGGTTTGACTCGCCTTTGACCGAAGCCTTGTCTTCTGTTGACCCGTCATCACCCTATTTTCTGTTATCCTACCATAACCCAGACCAACCCAACGGTAATATCATCCCCATCCTTCCTCATCTAATTTGCAGCCACAACCCATCCTCACAATCAACCTACTGGATGAAACCTAACAATCACTGTTACTATCATCAACCCAAACACCTAAAGTCTAATCGGAACCCAAGTCCTTACCGTCACTGGTACACTACCAAACCGTCACCCGTAACTCTCGTTAGTTCAAGGCTTTAATCGGAACCCTAGACCTGTGCCGCCACTGTTGCTTCAGTAACCCACCACCATCATCCTTAACCTTCATATTAGAATCCCTAAATCGAAACCTTCATAATAAAGCCTAACCTGAACAACCATAATCTGCCTGAAAGACATCATCAGCGCCGCCGCCCCTTCGTGTCTCCACCCTGCTCCGATCTCTCTCTCTATCTCTCGGTTCTCTTTCCTCTGTGTCTGCGTCTCTCTCTCTCTCTCTCTCTCTCTCTCTGCTGTATGGTGTGTGTGTTGTGTTGTGTTTGTCGGGGTACGGAGCCGCCGGAGCTCCGCCTGTGCCCCGCCGTATGCAGCCAAGGGCCACCGCCCCATCTCCTCTCTTCCTTGGATCCTTCTCTCTCTCTTAATAATATTATGTGTGTGTGTAGTTGGAGATAATATCAGAGGGGAGGGGTGTTGGTTCACCGGTTATTGTTGGAAGCAGACCATCGGGTCCTCGCCGGAGCTATACCGGAGCTCCGCCCTCTCTCTTTAATCGGTGGGTGTGTGTGTGTGTTCAGCAGAGAAAGGGAAAGGGTGGGTTGGTTTGGGGCTTTTATAATACTTAGAGTTAAATGGTTTTCAAAAACCATTTGATGGTTTTTGAGTGGTGTTGTCACCACAAGGGGGTGACATGTGTCTCCCCTTGGTGACTCATCACTATGGGTTCGGGTTCGGGTCCGGGTTTAAGTTCGTTAACAGCTGTCGGTCCGGATTCGCAACGTGTATTATATTATTCCCTCGTTATAATAATTATGTATTTCTCGGGTTTAGCTTCATATTCGTTATATATATTATTCTTTTAATTATTAATATACTTTAAGATGCGAAAAATTTTGGGCCCTAGATCCGGGGTGTTACATTCTCCCCCCGTTAACGGAATTCCGTCCGCGGAATTACTTTCGTGCTATCCATTGAACACATCCAATGTATCTCATACTCGGATTCAATGTTCGGGTCTATATACCCGTGCGTACATAATTCTTTTCTTATCCCAATCTTAACTTATGTGGGTTCCACACTAAATCTCACGCTATTTTTAGATCTAAAACAAATGGATCAACTATCGATAGACTAGTGTTGGTTCTTGGTTTGATTCTCAATCTCATTTTCAAAGCATCATTGGTGCTTATATATAGGGTGTACCGCAGCTAACCCACCACACCAATGATACCTCGTTAATGTATTGAAAATCTCCCTAAAAACTTGGTAGAAGACGTATTTGTAAACGTACCTAGACGAAAAATCCTATGTGTTTTTCAAAAGTTACTAGTCCTAAAAATCTACGTTTTAATGTTGGTTAACTTACCGAAATAGGGGTCCTACATCAGACTTATGTCCTTAGGGTTGTATGTTATTCTTACTGGTTTCTATGCCAAATCTTGTGGTTAATATTGTATATACCCTTGATAAAACTTATCGTACTCTTAAGTTTTCAAAATTTCTACGTGGGCAGGGTGAAATTATTAAAGAACCTAAAAGATTTAAACGTCCAACTTCAATATGTTGATCTTATCCATTTTAAGGGGCACATAACCTTTCTTTTGTCATCCTAAATCTTATCTTCGCGTGTGGTCGAATAGTTATCTATGAAAAATATTCAACTAACCTCGTCCTTGCTTTCTTATTTTTTCTCAATTATTCCTTATAAAAATTTTCACTAACGCATCTGCTCCCCCCGTTAGGGCCTATCTTATACATTTTAACAAGTTTTATACAGGTGGCTCATCACTATATTAGAATGTTTACACAATAATCCAAAGGTTTTGGTAATACTTCTAAGGGTAACTTGGGGTATTAAAATAGCGGAATATATATTAAACTTTAAGAATACCTCGTGCAACATTCAGTCCTAATTTCTTCGGTTAGGGAAACTTGTATTGTCATAATGGTTGAAAGATTCTTGTACCTAGTTTGCCGCCTTTCAAATCAATGTTTTTAAATTCTTAAAACCTGTCATGTGGTTAGGAATCCTAGACTTTATTCTTGACTAAATTCTTTGAAACCAATATAACTAAAAATCTAAATGAAGGAACCTAGTAATCATTGGTTTAGTTTCTTATCTTCAGTCTAACTGGTAACACGAAATTTCAACCTATACATACAACGAACCAGACAATATGAACCCTACAATTGTTAAAACTATTTGGTTTAAAGTCAAACTTGCATATTATGCATTTGCTAAGTCATTCAAAGTTCACCTTGGTATTTCGGGTTGTTTCAATTTGTAATGGCGAGTTTTGCCGAGGTTTTTGGCTTCCAAAGTTAGCTTACATCCTAATCACGGGAAGTTAGTTGAGCATAATACCATTCACTAATGATCATAGAACACGTATAAAAAAATATATATATATATACTATTATCAAATACGTCGTAACATGTATAACGAGTTCTAGTCACATAGATGTAACTTGTGTTTCTTAATCCATAGTGTATCATGCCTTTGTAACTTCATTGTAGTCCATTTTTACACCTAAATTTTGTAGTTATCTTGCTTGACACCTCTAACTTGGTCCGTTATCATAACATGCCAAGCGGTACCAAGTGTGTCCAATTCAAAGCCTTTACTAAAGTCATACGAGTGTATCGCCTATTCGTCTATGTTTCATAGTTTGTTTCCTCACATAAGTCTATGGTTACCACTTCTGATTTCGGCGACTCTTCGGATTTCTTAGAACTTTTACGTGCCTGTAAATTCACAATTACATGACGTCAAGTGTAATCGTCAATTTACCTCACGAAATTATTCTAGTAATATCCGTCGTAGTCATCATTCACGTATCTCAACGCTTGTATACTAGTCACATTGGTTCTGAGTCCCTGTAAGCATTCTAGTGTGTTCAGGTACTCAAGTTTTAACTTATTTCGTTTCTTGCTCTGATCAATCTTATGTAATTTCATGGCATTTCCTAGCTAGGTAGTCTTAGAGCCTTAAACGCTAAGTTCTCTAAGTTGTCCTGATGTAGCATAGGATATCTGGAGATATCCTATTCCGGTACATCCGTTGCTCTGATACCAACTGTAACAACCCGACCAGGTGGGGGCTGGACGTTACGACAGTTTGGTAACAGACTTGCACAACGGAAGCAACGATAACTAATATTTAAGTGTTATACAATTTCTAATCCAAAAATATAAATACATAACTTAAATAAATAAACTAATATTTATGCAGGGACGAAACGCGGCGATCGTCGAAGCAGTTGATAAGGTGTGATCCGCTAGTCGATCCGATCTCTATCCCGCTTATCTCTAGAGGCTCTAACCGCAACACATATAGCCGAATCTTCTAACCAGATAATCTCTAACCCGCTACTAGCAAACATATACCTCGCGGTTGCCATCCATCCAATTGCAGTACCTGAACACATGCTTAAAAGAGTTTGGGTCAGCAATTACGCTGGTGAGTCCGTATAGTAAATGTATCCAAAACAAGTTTATCAGTTCAAAAGCCGTTTTCCAAGTTTAACACATTTCACACAATTCAACACACATGATGTACAAGCGACACCTCAACCCTAACATGGACTCTATATACTGCCACTATAGGTCCTGGCAAAATATATGCCGCAATGGTCTTACACCTTAGTGGAGGGTTTCCCGGGCCCAACGTCCCGGGTCCACCTTGCGTGGGGGATTCCCCAAGTAGTACTACCCACATATTAAGTGGCTTACCTCTAAGTTAATGAGTGTCAGTATTATCCGGCAGTCTGTATCTTGTCACATCAAACAGTTCACACAAAACAGTTTACACACACAAGCATATGTTCACCCCAAAACGTTTATAAAACAGAAAAAAGGGGGTGGTATACGGAACTCACCTTTGGTTGCGTTTCACATCACGTCTCACTGTCACATATCGTTCCAAATCAAGATCCTATTCAAATATATAAACATTAGTGCGTGTATCCAACATCATGGTTACACGTGTGGGCCACTAGAACCTTCGGTTGATAATGTGATCTTATCCTAATTCCTGGTTTGTAGTTCAATTCATTCGGTTATTGTTTATGTTCTTATTTATGGAAATGGTGATCTCATGTATTTGTTATAATATAAATATCAAAGGTTATAACTATCCACTTATATATTTCAAGTCCAATCATATACGATCAACCATGTCCAAATAATTGTCCTATGATCAAATTGTCCAACCATCGTGTGTATGTCTTACTATACGACCAAGTATTCCAAGCGCTTATTGTATATTATCCATTAAGTGATTAATGATCTTATTATACACTTGGTTATCAAATGTGCCTTATGTCTTATGTCCGCAAAGTTCATCTTAAAGTCCAAAGTATCATAGATCCTAGTCGTGTTCTTATATCTTTGTCGTTGTCAATGTTATTACCAATTGATTACTTATACCTTCGAATCCTTGGCGTATAATGTCTCGTGTTGGTCCATTGCTTGTGTTATTGTCTAAATGTCTCAATGTCTACATCGTCACTTAAATGTAACATCCAAACTCTCATTAGTCGCCTAGTTCAATTATGTGTTCTAAATGATCGAGTCCGTTTAATATATTAAACGAGTCCCACACGTAATAACCACATCAAATAGTATTAATATTAAGATGATTTTAGGTTCCTGGGTATACCTAACTCTCCTACTGCTGATTAACCGTGTTGACCAGCGTTGGCGTCTGTGACCAGCTTTGACCTCTGTTGACCATGGTTTGACTCGCCTTTGACCGAAGCCTTGTCTTCTGTTGACCCGTCATCACCCTATTTTCTGTTATCCTACCATAACCCAGACCAACCCAACGGTAATATCATCCCCATCCTTCCTCATCTAATTTGCAGCCACAACCCATCCTCACAATCAACCTACTGGATGAAACCTAACAATCACTGTTACTATCATCAACCCAAACACCTAAAGTCTAATCGGAACCCAAGTCCTTACCGTCACTGGTACACTACCAAACCGTCACCCGTAACTCTCGTTAGTTCAAGGCTTTAATCGGAACCCTAGACCTGTGCCGCCACTGTTGCTTCAGTAACCCACCACCATCAGCCTTAACCTTCATATTAGAATCCCTAAATCGAAACCTTCATAATAAAGCCTAACCTGAACAACCATAATCTGCCTGAAAGACATCATCAGCGCCGCCGCCCCTTCGTGTCTCCACCCTGCTCCGATCTCTCTCTCTATCTCTCGGTTCTCTTTCCTCTGTGTCTGCGTCTCTCTCTCTCTCTCTCTCTCTGCTGTATGGTGTGTGTGTTGTGTTGTGTTTGTCGGGGTACGGAGCCGCCGGAGCTCCGCCTGTGCCCCGCCGTATGCAGCCAAGGGCCACCGCCCCATCTCCTCTCTTCCTTGGATCCTTCTCTCTCTCTTAATAATATTATGTGTGTGTGTAGTTGGAGATAATATCAGAGGGGAGGGGTGTTGGTTCACCGGTTATTGTTGGAAGCAGACCATCGGGTCCTCGCCGGAGCTATACCGGAGCTCCGCCCTCTCTCTTTAATCGGTGGGTGTGTGTGTGTGTTCAGCAGAGAAAGGGAAAGGGTGGGTTGGTTTGGGGCTTTTATAATACTTAGAGTTAAATGGTTTTCAAAAACCATTTGATGGTTTTTGAGTGGTGTTGTCACCACAAGGGGGTGACATGTGTCTCCCCTTGGTGACTCATCACTATGGGTTCGGGTTCGGGTCCGGGTTTAAGTTCGTTAACAGCTGTCGGTCCGGATTCGCAACGTGTATTATATTATTCCCTCGTTATAATAATTATGTATTTCTCGGGTTTAGCTTCATATTCGTTATATATATTATTCTTTTAATTATTAATATACTTTAAGATGCGAAAAATTTTGGGCCCTAGATCCGGGGTGTTACATCAAACCTGCAAAATGCAAACTTTATCAAAGTAGCGTGTCCAAAACCATAAAATTGCATAAAAATACAATCTTAAACACGAAACGACTAAGACTTTCACCCGCGTATCAGAGTCCCGTTCCTCACCAGCAACGGCGAGGGAAGCCTGAGTCGACCGAAGCTGCTCCACCACATTCCCATGCCCACAGTCTACCGCACGCTTTGTCAACTTGACCCTCTGAAGCTCAGAATCCACCCATCGCTGATACATCTCAGACACCAAAAAATTGGACTGGGCTTGGTTCACCATGAGAGCATCGCCCAGTTCATTATCTTTCATCCTTCGGTAAAAAGCATGGTCAGCAGGAGTATGCAAATTGAAAAGCATCATCTTCGAGGATAAGGCATCAACCACCCTCGACCCATTCTTCAAATCAGAGTCCGGGATAAACACGTCTTCCGCAGTAGAAGGATCCACATCCATTACATCATCCAACGGATCTACAATATTAAAAATAGTCATTGTCTCTGTCACGAACCAACAAGGAGAATAAGATGCACCATACTCATTCTCCCCACTAGCACGAAAGACAGAGATGCGACCTGGAACCTTACCCGGAGAAGAAATGGAAAAACCGCCTGCATCCTCAGTGCCTAAGGTCCGATCCGGAATGTCGCCCGACTCCGGAGGAATATCAGACGTCCCTACATCAAACCCACCTTGATCACCGCCTGGAACATCCATATAAATTGGGTCACTGTCGCGAGAAGACTTACCCCCAGAAATATGAAGATCAAATTCATCCATAATATTACCTTTGGGGGAGGGGATGACTCCAGTCGAAGCAAATTTTACCCTCTTAGGGCTCTTCTTCACCTTCGAGGAATCTGATTTCCTCTTACGAGCCTTGACATTTAAATCAAGGGACGCATCCTCCACACCTTCGTCCTCAGTAACATATGTTCCGGACGAATCGACAGATCGAATAGGCACCGGCTTCGGAAAGACATGACCAACAGTCGCTCCCTCATCAACACCCAACTTATCACCACCACTTCCGCCTTCTCCAACAACACCACCAGTTTCATCACCACCAACACTACCCTCATCCTTACTTTGACTAGCACCCTCAGTCTCCTCCACGTTCGCGTCCGAACCAGAAGGACGAATAGGGAACTGCAGCTTAGAAGTCTGCTCTAACACCGGCTTGTTCGAACCGATCGGCTCACTTGAAGGCTGAAAGTCTTCATCATCATAGTCATCAAATTTCAAGGCCGATAGCAACGACATCTCTACAAAAGCAATAAAAATAAAGGTCAGATTTCATAACATAAGATAGGGACGAAGGATAACAAGCAACGCTCACCCTTATTCTTATACAACAGAATCGGCCAACGGTCCGGCTCGTCCCAAATTCTACTAACCCCACCCAGCACTAAGACATGCTCCGGATACTTCTTTATGTTGCACCTATGAGTCACCAATTTATTGTACAGAGCCGAATCACAACCAAAGTCCTGAGGCAACTCCCACTCGGAGGACTCAAAATCCTTCCTCCACAAAGAGACCATCTCCCTAGGCAAGCAGCGATCGTCCAACCAAAAGAACTGCGTCTTCCAGTTCTTCAAGCTAGAGGTATCCTTCAGATGACACTCAGGCTTCTTCCTTCTCTTTTCAAAAGTAAACCAATCCCCGGCTTGGTTCAACTTATAGAAAGCTCGAAATACATCAAGGTCAGGCTTCGATCGCAAAGCCCTGCACTTCAATTCAAAGTGACAGACCCTTCCCAAACTGAAAGGGTTCATCTGAGAGAAATGAACCCCATGAAAAAGAAGAACTTTGAAAAGAAACTTGGTCATTGGAATACGGTAGTTTGCAAAATCACACACACGGGTGTAAAAAGCAAACTTGCCAGGTAAAGGAGGGTAAATGGCACGATCGGGAGCAGGCAACTCAGGATTCAAGTCAAGAGGAATCCTATAATCCCTCAAAAACTTGTTCAGTTTATCCTGGGTTAGGGTAGAGAAACTAGCGTTCATGTTATCCTTCCCCATTTTAAATCAAATAAAGAGGAAGAGAGAAGGGGACGAACCTGAAAACGGTGAAGAAATGAAGAAGACGAACGAACAGATCTGATGAGACTTTTCAAATGGCAGGGGAAGTGAAAGAGTTCTTTTTGGGGAAAAGTAAAAAGTGAAAAACAAATGAAATAACCGCCTTATATAGAGAAAAAGAGAAACCACTAAGTACTGACACGTGTCGCAATCCCAACGAAGTAAGAAGATGATCGACGGTCGACAAAATCTTGAGATAACCGCCACGTCCCATCCCAAAAGACATGGCCTGGGACACCTCCACGTGCTGCGTCCATAAAAAACAGCTGGCAGGCAACAGAAAGCACGACCGAACTCCACTAAGTTAAAAATTAACTTAGGGACTTAAGGGGACATGAAGAGGTATAGAACCTCGTCCCCTCATTAGACGCGGCTCACACTAATAAGACGCGACACGAACGTACTAAAATCATCAGACCGGAGGTCACAAATACCGGGGGATAGTACAACTAGAACGGAACAAAGTACAAATATTCTGACTAGTATAAATACCCCCCCCCCAAAGTACAGGTAACCTACGTTCACACACACTCCGAACCTCCCTCTCTCTCTAAACTCTCTTTATCTCTCTAAAACAAATACTTATCCTCACGCCGGAGGGTGGTCACAGAGAGGCCCTCCCTGCCCCCCTGTGACGAGCCTAACGGTCTGCTAGTTTTGCAGGTCCAATCCACACAAGATCTTATCAAGTTGACTGTCTTCTTCTTCACTTACGAGGTACGGTCTAACTTTTGGATCTTCAAAAGTCAAACCACCGGTTCCGTTTCCCACTCCGACTCATCTTCGGGTCCGTCATCTGCTCCTCGTGGACGCAGCCGCCCGCGTGGCCGGGGACGAAGTCGTTCCTCATCTCAGTCAGGTCGGAACCAGTGGTCTTCTCAGCCGGGTCGATCGACATCTCAGTCGAACAATCCCTACATCGTGTTCCCTACTTCCTGGACACGGAACCAATGGGCCTCTTTATTCCAGCAAGCCCAAGCCCAGAACTCACACTCTAGCCCAACAGCTCCCCCATGTCCTTACCCATCAGCCCCTAAGACTATCCCCATTGGTGTGCATATGGGATGGTTGGTCACCAAAAAAAGCCAAAAAGAAAAAGAAAAATACTAAAAACCTCACAACCCGGTTGGTGCACCAACCAAGGGTTGCAACCAAACTTCACCCCCACTAACTTTATTACTCAAATAACTTGTTATATTTAAACTTAAAAATAAAACTAAATACACGGTATTTCTTAACTTTTTTTGTGAACACCCTGATATAAATTTTATTAAAAACCGAGTTCGTATAAAAAATTATTTTTAGGATGATTTAGGTTGTGAATGTGTGTTAAATTTTGAGTAGGGTTGGGTTGTGTAATTGTAAGAGAGAGAAATTAGTTTTTTATTTAAAAGTTGGGTTGTATTGGTTGTGAATGGGGATAGTCTAAGCCCAACAATAGTGCAGGTATACTCGGCCCAGCACCCTCTCAAGCCCAAACCTCCTATACCCCAACTGCCACGGATATTGCTCAAGCTTTGTACACCCTATCTCTCAATCAATCACAAGATCCGGTTGGCTTTATGGATACAGGTGCTTCGGGTCACATGAAACTACCAGGTAATCACTCCCCGTCTAATTTTAATACTTGCACTAATAAGAAAATAATTGTTGGTAATGGCATGACCATCCCCGTAGTTGGACAAGGCGACCAAATTTTACCCCCACCTTTTCCACCTTTAAAACTTAATAACATCCTTTATTCGCCAAACCTCATTAAAAATCTTATTTCCGTCCGTCGCCTCACGACGGACAATTTACTCTCCATAGAATTTGACCCGTTTAGTTTTCTTGTGAAGGATCTCAAGACCAAGGAACCTATCCTACGATGCAATAGCTCGGGCGATCTTTACCCTCTCACCACCCGCTTCGCCAAGCTCAACTCACCTCCCACTGCTTTTATTGCTGTTACTCAAGATCGTTGGCACCAGCGTCTTGGGCACCCGGGCCAAGAATTATTGCATTCGTTAAAATCTTTGTCCTTAATTAATTATGGAAAACTAAATAAAACTCTTTATCAGTCGTGTGTTTTTGGTATAAGTGTAGGGAAAACCAACGGTTAATCGTTGGAAAAGAAAATAGAGGGAAAACCAGATTAGAAAATAGAGAGAACTTAGAGGCTAATTTATCATTTTCATTCCCATCCATTAAACACAATCAAGTTCCTTAAATATGACTACAATTCCAAAAGATAACAATTACGTGACCCACTAACAAATAAACTTCCCACTTCTTGCTAACCACTAACCACTAATTAATAAACACTAAATAAAAGATATTAAACAAAAGAAATAGTATGTGCTTCATGCATTCATGCATGGGCATCATAATTGACTTGGTACACATCACAAACACGTGTGTGTGAAAATAACTAGTGAAATTTCCAGTGCATCGTGGTGAGACTTCAGTCAATATTTGTTCAATTTAATTGTTATGATGTTGGTACGATACCGACACTCGGAAAAAACGCTAAAAGAGAGGAACCATATCAACACATGTTTTAATCAATTGAAAACTATAACACCGGTTCTGATAATACCAACACCAGTGTTGATGCCGGTGTTCGATGGGTATCGTTTGAGTTCGTTACACACCTATGGTACCAGTACACGGTAAAGTTTTAGATACAACAAAAATTATTTAAAAAATAAAATTAATGGATAAAGTCGTATATTAACACAAAGGATAAATTTTGAAATTAAAAAAAAAGTTTTACTCTTTAATATCTATTGTGTTAATCAACTAAAATTCATGCAATTGCCTTGTATATTTCTGTGATATCATAATTAAGGAGAACTAGTAGTTTATGTGTATAAGTCTGTATGTAATATACGTGAAAAAAATCCAAAATGTTATGCATGCAAGAACTAACAAACATGGATGGAGCAACCAATCATTTATTTGAAATTTTATTAAACAAAATATAGGTGTACACACACACACACACATATATATATATATATATAACGAGTTATTAGTACCCGCGCGTTGCGGCGGGACCGACAAACCGAACAAAAATTATACGTAAAAACGTTAAACTACACACACATGTTGCAAAGTCTTAAGTCGCTAAATTAAGACAGAAACGTAATTGCTAGAAGAACTAAAATGTAAATACATCACCGCATCCATCTTGTGCAAAATATGATTCCACGACCACTTAGTCGGCAAGTAAAACAGCAAAAACAACAAAGTTAAATCATATAACGGCATTATGAGTACATGATAAAAGGTTTTAAAAAAACATAGAAAACGTGTGCTTGTGAGTCTCACCTGGAACACAATTATGGTAGGTTGAGTCAGAGATTTTAACAAAGTGAACATTTGGCGTGTGGGTTACATCTAGAATCCGGCGATCTATGTCACCACTGTGTCTGCGTTTACACGCGTGGATGGTCATTTGCTATGAGTTCATTTAAGTGATTAGACTTTTGTTAGTTTGTTCACAAAATACATATTTAAACAGTTAATTAAGTAAAGATGAAATGCTTTTCATAAGAAAATGTAAAGATCACATAATAATTTATAGTTTACTTTCGTTCGATTAAAAAAAAGTTAGTTTACTTCCGTGACTTTACAATACTCCTACAATACTCCAATACACAAAATCAAATAAAATAATTAAGAAAATATAGTGGTCAGACGCTACAACTTCAAAGATCATAAATTTTTTTCATTTCCCATAAATTTCACATTAAAAATATCCAACCGAACCTACTGAGAGTCAGAGAGAGACAGAGCATGAACGGCGAACTCCGATCGTCTTCCGGTGACACCCCTCTCCATCTTCTGTTTGAATTTTCTTCCCTTCCACGGAAATTTAATGACTGGGTTTCTAAATGTGACTCTCATTGCACCATTCAAGTTTCCGTTCCTCTTGTTTGCGGCAGCCGTACATTAATCGTCATCGATCATCTTCTTCTTGTACTTTCTTGGCGCTATTTTGGAGGAGTCCAATTGACATGTTGGGTGATCGAGAAATAAATCAAAAGATGTGTAGACGGGTAAGAAAATGGCCGGATATTTTTGGTGGCGGTGGGGTTATTTAGGGTGTTAACGGTGGCAAGCGACGTGAAACGAAGCAACGGTTGGAGGAGACACCGCAGTCTGGATTATAACTGTAAATTCCTGGTTATTACATTCAAAGTCACGACGGTATTAGAAAAAAAACGTTATGTTGGTAATAACCGTTGTCAATGTAAGTTATATAACGGTTGCCTTACTATTCCGTTAATGGTTGTTCAATTTTTCCGTTAAGTTAGTATTTGTATATATATATAATAGCTAGGTAGGTTGATCGATTATTACAAACATAATTAACAGGTTCGATCAAGTAGGTAAACCGAAGGATGGAATTAGTTATATGAAGATCCGACCAACCAGCCTTAGACGGTTGAAACCAAAAAGTACAATAAAATGGCGTGTGGAATGCAAAAAGAGCAAAGAAATTGGTAGGGCTGTGAGTGGAGCTACCAAACCAAAAACCCATGGGTCTTTGGACCAAAAAATAAGGAACAAGGCATTCCCGGAGGCGAACATAGTGAGCGCAACTGAAACGAACAAGCTCACGCAGCCAACTGCCAAGTATAGAGGTAAACTTTGCAGGAAGTCATCCTGGGTCAGAGGAAAAATCTGTAGTGACAAGAACAATACCAAAGAGAAACAACATGCCACCCCTGATATAGCAATCAATATTTCAAAAAGAAAAAATGTTGGGTGGGAGATCAAATTCGGGAGTCCCTTGTCATTGGTTCCTCCAGGTACTTCAATTGCGGCTGCAATCAAACCTGTGAGGATTAATGTGGCTGTAATTGCGACCGAGTTTGCTACTTTGTTTATCCATACTCCACTCTCAGTCACCAAAGCCTTGTGTTCCTTTGTAAATACCATTTCAGGTGTTTCTCCCAAACAGTTTTTCTCCATGTTACATTGAGGAACTAGTTCTTGTGCTACCTTAAACCATTTTATCTCCTGATGCATTCTATAAGGGGGACATGAGGCAGAATCGAGTTTCCTGACAGGCCCTAATCTTGCAGCAAAATGCAAGAAATTATTGCCGGTTTTATTCAGGTTTGGTTCAAAAGAGAGACTCGTATGCTTAGCTAGGGAGTGTCCGTCGAGGATTAGAGCATAAATCTTGGATGCACGGTTCTTCCAAACAGCCTGTGCAAAGTTGTGGCCATCTTCATCCACGATTAGAGCCGCCTCTGGAAACGAATACACAATTTTTTCAACAACATCGCTTGCATCACGCTTTATAGCCTCAACCATCGCCTCAGTGTAAATATGTCGATAAGAGTGGCCCTCATTTGAAGATCGTATCATTTTGCAAACAACTTCTAATAGATCTCTAGCATCCTTTCGCTCTTTCATAATCTTTTTCAAATTCTTGAATACTGCAATCATGCAAGGAAACATGTAAATATAAATATGGGATAGGATCATAGGAGAATTAATAGAGTTCTCATAGTTTCACAAAATTATGAGTACGTAATCATTTATTTTTTGTGAGAACTTACGAAAACTCTTTTACACATGTGTAAACGTATCATCTTTGCACATGTTTACGCAGTAACGTCCCTGAAGATTTATATGCCCTATGCCCCTATCCAAGCCGTTCAAAAATATGTCCCTTAGGCTATGGGGTGTGGTGTATACCTTCCCCTTCTTCCCCCAAGTCCACATCAACGCCACGTCATTTTCCCCTTCTCTTCCCCTAAACCAAGGAAATGGTTTCCCCTTCTTCCCCCTTTCTTTTTTTTTTCTTTAATTATTTTATATAATATTATTATTATATATAAGACAAACTAACGTACATATATAATATTATTATATATAATAAAATATAATATTTTACACTCAGGGATGGCGGGATAACTCCCCCAATGCACAGAAATTTGAAGGGGGCGCGGTGTTCCCCTTCGGGGAAGGGTGCCATATAGGCTCCCCGATTCCTCCCCCAAACCACACCCCATTGCCTTAGACCTTAATTTTTGAGTTTTAGTATAGGGTTTATAAATGACCTAATAAGTATTTGAGTTTTAAATTGGTCTAAATTTTATGTTCAAAATGGATTTTGAATTAAGAAAAAACACACATGCACACACACACAAAATATGTGTATTAGAATTTTTTTTTAAAAATGTGTCTATGAATAAAACAAGCCTTAGCCATGGGTGCTCTCCAATTACCATAAGAGCCTCCCATGTGTTAACAAATATATAAAAGAGTTCTCACAATTCTTAAAATAACTTTTCCATATATCTATACGATATTATAATCCATATGAAGAGAAAAAATAATATATTATAAATCCTTTAAAATATACGGAGTAATAAACAACTATAACTTTAAGAGTTTGAGTAATCACAAGTCTTAAAATACATTATAAATCCTTTAAAATATACCATTTATTTTTAAAACAACTTTTAAAATATATTATAAATCCTATAAAATATACGATTTAAATTTAAAACAACTTGTCCCATGAATTTTTAAACATCTATAACATTTTAATACGCTAATATTTTTTTTTTATAAAAAATACACATTAAAAACAAGCATTTTATTCTCTTATTTTGAATATGATATTGCTATAATTCATTTTTAATTAAAAACAATATGTTACATGATTACTAATGTTTGTGTTCGCCGCAACATCGTAGGAATATATATATATATATATATATATATATATATATAGGCTAAGTATCCTGTGAAAACCCTCTTGAGTTGTGAAAACCCGTGAAAACCCTATGTAACAACATTGTTTTTTTCTAATTTTTTTAGAATAGCTTGTATACTTAATTGTATGAGTTTCGGCCCAAAAAAATCAAAAAAGCGCCGAATAGATTTTTTTTAAAAAAATTACGTAACACAGATGTTACATAGATTTTTTTATTGTTACACATAAAAAAAATTACGTAACACATATGTGTAACAAATAATCTACTCGGCGCTTTTTTGATTTTTTTTGGCCAAAACTAATAAAATTGAATATAAAAGTTATTCTGAAAAAATCAGGAAAAAAAAATGTTTTTACATAGGTTTTTCATGGGTTTTCACAACTCGTGAGGGTTTTTAATTTAACCCAACCCTATATATATATATATATATATATATATATATATATATATATAATTGGGGACACTTGTTACTACGACTGCAAACGAACCGAACAAACACGAACAAGGTCTTGTTCGTGTTCGTTTATTAAGGAAATTATGTGTTCACGAACAGGTCATGAACACTTACTTAACGTGATTTTCTGTTCGTGTTCGTTTGTTAAAAAAAACACTCATGTTCGTGTTCATTTGTTTTCCTTTGTTAATTTTGTTCATCAACGCACACGAAAATAAACGAACATTAATGAACACAAACAAACACAAATAAGAAATACACGTTAATATAAAAACATATAATCATGTAACTTACTATCTTGTAAAATGAAAAAATTTAAAATTAAGAAAACTATAGCAATAGCATATTCATTTAAATAGAATGAAATACCCGTTATTATAAAAAAAATTATAAAATTATTAATGTATTAAAAAGTTGTGGACGTTTAAAAATCGTGAAGAAGTGAGTTTATAAGTTAACCTTATTGGATTTTCCTGTTATACCACTAGCTTTGAATGGCCCCTACACTTCACACAATATGAATGTCTTGTACAATAACCAGCCTGGATATATACACATTTTATACGAAAAACGCACTTTATACATGAACCTCGATCACCCTATATATGTATATTCCTTGAGAACCGCAAATACTTGGTCAAAAACCATAGAAATTGAACTTTTTTACACTCATCATTATTCTTTGAATACAATATATATTAAAAGATAAAGTTACATGAGTTCGTAATCAATTTTTTTACACCTGCACGTGTGTGATATTTTTATTTACACACATAAATAAACAATTAAGAGTGATATTAGGATTAGAGATGAACTTTTTAAAGAGTATATTATTTTTTATAATTTATATTTTAATTATAATGTGATTTATTTAAAAAAATGATTTTGATTAGTTTTTTAGTAGTTCTCACGATTCTCGTGATATTTGTTGTTCTTGATATAACATTCCCTGTATGTATGTATGGACATTTACTTTAACATGCATTTAATACTTTTTTCGGTTAAATGTATCACCTGGTAGCTTCATGCAAATCTGGATAAGCATTTTGTAAGGGTACGCAAAAACTACACAAGAAAAAGAATATATATACATGTTAACCTAACGTTGCATGAATGAATAAGATAACCATGCATTGCATATACTAAATTAGTAAATTTAATGAAGACATGTGTATGTATGTATGCATGTATGTATGTATGTATGTATGGATGTATGTATGTATGTGCGTACCCGCTACGACGACCAAGTAAGCTAATTTCTTACAGGCCTTCATGTCTGATGTACCTCTAGTTATGAGCTCAAGAACTGTTTTTGTCCATAACACTAACAGGAAGATGATTGAAAAACTAATTAGTAAATATTTTTTATTATAAATAAGATACAAAGTAGCTTAATTACATTCATAGATGATGAGTTGGTTGGTTGTAAAATCAGCTGGGCAATGTTGAGCTATAGCCGTCAACACAACAGGGCCCTTCAAGGAATTCTTGAATTTGTTTATCAAACTCAATGCTAGATCTGAAAATTATCAATTGGTCAGTATAAGTATGTGTGTGTATATATATATATATATATATATATATATATATATATATATATATATATAGGGGTCGGTTCAAATACAAAGTCTCAAAAACGTGTGAAGTGTGCGAAGTCACGTAACATACAAAATTACGTAACATGGACAGAATACCTACTAGTTCCATAACTAAAATCACGTAACATATAGTCCATTACCAAAAGTTACGTAATTTTGTATATGTGATTTTTTTTAGTTATGAACTAGTAGTGATTCTGTTTATGGTATGTAATTTTGTTACGTGATTTTAGGTATGAACTAGTAGTGATTCTGTCTATGTTACGTAATTTTGTATGTTTACGTTTTTTAAGGGTATGGAAAATTTTTTATGTAAAGTTTTGAATGATTCTGTCTTATGGTACGTAATTACGTAATGACACTATATGTTACGTGATTTTAGTTATGAACTAGTAGTGATTCTGTCTATGTTACGTAATTTTGTATGTTACGTGACTTCGCACACTTCGCACGTTTTCATTACTTTGTACAATAACCGTCCCCTATATATATATATATAGATATAGATACATACATGGGCGAATCTTGGTTTTTGAATCGGGAGGGGCCGGACTTAATTTTTTTCGATCGGTAGTGGTAAATCGGCGAGGGCCGGACTCAATTTACCTACGAAAATCGCAAATTTATACCACTGCGCCAAAAAACAGGGGGGAGCAGGGCCACCCCTGTCCCAACATATAATTCGCCCCTGGATATATAAGGGATAGAGGCACCTTCTCAAAGCCATATATCTTGAATGTTGATTTTTTATTTAACGTAATTAGCAACCTCTTCAAAGATATTAGAAATGTCTATATATACTTACCAAAATGTCTGTTGGAAATGGCATTAACCACCAAAGGCGTGTGACATGCCTCTTCTATGTCTATGCCTATATCTGGCAATATTTTGGAATCAAACAAGTGGCGCATTTCCTTATTCAAACGTCGGGAAAGAATTATGTGAACAGGCGTGCAACCTTTATTATCCTTTTCATACAACAAGTCTCGGCTTTTTCCCAGCAAGATATTAGCAGCATTTGCATTCCCAGTTGAAGCAGCTAGATGAAGCAGAGTGCTTCCATCTGAATTTTTAATGTCCTTCAGAGGAATATTATTGACATTGAGGCCCAACATTTCGTTCAAAAACTCATCCACACCATTTGAGCCGTGGCTGTAGGCGGCTGCTATGTGGAGAACAGTGTTACCGTTGATGCTGATGCTGTCAGTGATTCCAATTTTTTTTGTTTCTAAGATACTTTTCACTTCTTTTAGTTTTCCACTCTCAATAGCATCATACAAATAATTATACAACTCTTGCATATCACTTGAGCGACAACCCTCTCCTCCCTCTTTTCTTTCTTCTTCTTCTTCTAGCTCTGATAATGTAATAAAATATTTTATTAGTTCCAACCATAGTCACATAGTTCGCAGTGCGCTCCGGTACGGAACGTGGAACGGGGTCGCAATTCGCTAGGTCCCTAAAATTCGGTACGAGTGGGGGTAGGCTCATTTCGGATCGCTCCGGTACGATGTACCATATAATGAGGTACGATGTACCAATTAAACTTAATATTAAGCTTTATTTATGATTTTATATATACAACATATGTTATATGTACTAACATCTTGATGTACTAAATTTTAATAGTCTAGGGTTAAAATTGACAAAAACTATAACTAAAGGGGAAGTTGTAATTTAGTTGAAAGAAAATGTGTAAATAGGAAAAAGAAAGACAATTTTTTTTACGACCCTAACAATCAGCTTCACCCAAACTAAATTTTTTATAACCCTAAAGTACAACAGTAATTCAGCCGCCCTCTTGTCTCTTCCATGGTGGCTCCATCTAAAGTTCCAAACCTAAAAATAAGAGGTTTGGATTGCTCCAGTTCATAATCTGAACACGATCCAGTAACAAAAGCTGAAAAGCATCATGCTCTGCCTCTTGATTCGGTCCACATCAGGTACGATTGAATTGCTTTTTTGGAACGTCCTGTGGTGGTCGGAAATGCGATCCCAAGCGTTCCTGGATCGTGTTCGTACCGCGTTTCGGAACGGACGAACCAAGTCGAAAATCGTGACATGCCTAGCGAATTATGTGACTATGGTTCCAACACATTGGTGGTAGAAATGCATATGCAAGAGCTTGACAACTATTTAAATGATAATTCTCGATTTTCAGAGCATTTCATAGATTTTTTTATGCCTTTTTGGTGGAGAATCCACAAAAAAAATGTGCATTTGGAGGGTGTCGGAAACGATTTTAGAAAATGGTGATTCCGCAAGCTCGGTGCGTTGGTTGGCGTGACTAATGACCTAGGATAAAGGTAGGATGTGGGCAGTGGCGGATCTAGAAACATTGACGGATCTAGAAACATTTTTCAGTAGTAACGTTTTTCATTTTAGTAGCAACGTTTTTCAAATTTCGTAAAAAAAAACCAAATTTTCCACTAATTTTCCACTACGCGCGCGAAGTTGAGCCGCAATGTAATATATATATATAGGGTAAGGATCCATGAAAAACCCTCCTAAACCGGAAAACTCTGGAAACTCTAACTTCCCGAGCTTTTTAGGGCCTGAAAATTTTAGGGCATGTAATATACATGATTTTAAGCATTTTGAGCCAAAAAAAATCAAAAAAGCGCCGAACACCTTTTTTTAAAAAAAATCAAAAAAAAGTTTTCAGGTAACACATGTTAAGCGATTAACATGTGTTAACAATGCGTTACCCGAAAACTTATTTATTTTTTTTTAAAAAAAGTACTCGGCGCTTTTTTGATTTTTTTGGCTCAAAATGCTTAAAATCATGTATATTACATACCCTAAAATTTTCATATAAAAAAAACTCGGGAGGTTAGAGTTTCCAAAGTTTTCCTGTTTAGGAGGGTTTTCCTTTTATCCTTATACTATATATATATATATATATATATATATATATATATATATATATATATATATATAGTAAAGATCTTGTACAAAGTGTTTTTTTGGTAAGAACTGTGAGAATCAAAGGAGGTATTTTTTTTATTTTATTTTTTCGAATTTTTTTTCCCATATTGTTAATCATGTATTATAGTATTGAAAACTAAAAAAAAAATTAAAATTTTTTTTTGGTTTAGAGTAATTACGTGTAGAGTAATTACATAATTACTCTAGTGTAAACCAATGTATTTACTTTAATGACGTAATTACACTAAAAATTTTTTTTTAATTTTTTTTTGTATTATTCATCTAAAAAGTATGTTTAAGCACATGGGAAAAAAATTCTAAAAAAATAAATAAATTTTTTTACCCCCTTTGATTCTCACAATTCTTACCAAAAAAACAATTTGTATTTGATCTTTACTCTCTCTATATATATATATACATAATTATGGGTGGAAAATGTCTATAACACTTTACCGAGTGTTGGAAATTATTTGTGGGAGAACTAATGAAAAATAATCTTTGAAATCTATATGTTTAAATGAAAATTAAGTATGAAAACTTAATCCTGTGAAATGAAACCTCGAATCGACAAGTACCTAATATATTTATTTAATGGGAAAATAAATATCCGGTAAAGTGAGTCGAGAAGAATGTTGAAAATGAAAATGAAACCTTGATGGCAAGATTCTAGTATACTTATTTAATGGGAAAATAAATATACGGTAAAGTGATTCGAGACGACTGTTGGAAATGAAAATGAAATCTTGATCGGTAAGATCCTAGTATAATTATTTAAGGGGAAGATAATTATACGGTAAAGTGAGTCGAGTCAGAGATAATGTTATTTCAAGTTAGTTAATATAAATTCAATAACAAGATCATGACGTGATGAAATCGGGCAATGATCAGAGTTCGCTGCGACGAACCTAACTAAATCGAAAATTAATGTTGAACGGTTATTAAAATATAAGTTATATGAAACTTTTAATGGGGGTAATCCATCACCAACGGACCTAGGACATGTGTTTTAATTAACTAGGGAACTGTATGTAAATGGTGGTGTTGGGAGTTGGGTGTACAACTTGCCGGTAAAACACGCACTAATAAGGACCTAGTGTCTTATATGACTAGAACACTTGTAGGTGTTGAGTGCGGACTATAACTATTCTCTACTGCTGTGTGCACATTGTTATTGAGGTGAGTTTCACGACTCCTTTTTGAACTGTTTTCTAAACTTTTCGGGGGGAAAGATATGTTTGTAAAACTGTTGTAACATAAAGTCTCGATCGACAAGATCCTAGTATATTTATGGGAAGATAAATATATATGAGTCGAGTAGAAGATGATAAGTAGCATGATGGGTACCTGGGTAACGGAAACCATGTCGGGGTAGGTCCTTTGCGTGTTCACTGTAACCATTAATTCTGGGAAATGAAACCGAAGGAACATTTGGATAGTACTATTGGTGCCTGACAAGACCCACGCTTGGTTGATAGCATCAACTCGGTAAAGACAAGGGGTGCACGTATTCTGAACGACAAACAATTCACCCGGGGAAAATGTATTGTGTAGTATTGGTTTGGTTATAGGCTCAGGATTGGTCGTCGCCGTCATATAGGAGCTCGCTACTCTTTATATATTACACTACTTAATCTAGATCTGTTAGAGGCATGATTTTGAAATGTTTTGCGTTGTGAAGCTTAAACCTGTGAACTCACCAATATGTATATATTGATGTTTTTTAAGCATATATTTCAGGTAACTAAGCGTTGAACAGATTCGTGACTAGTACGGTGGAATACGGGATGTCGGACTCTTGTCGGGGGTTTCACCTATATCTACCATTGGGTTGGGATATAGATGAGAAATCCTTATTTTGAACTTGATGCAAATGTTCAATGTAATGTTTGACAAAATGCGTTTTTTCGACATCTTAATGAAATGATCTTTTCTAATTAAATATGTTTGTGTTAATCTTCACTTTGACTTACTTTCGAGGGTTGCACCACGTGTTTCCGCCGTTGGCGTGGTATGACAACATTTCACTTCCAAACGTGATCGGTATATCTCATCTTGCAAAAGGGATGGTAGACACAAATAAATACATTTCCATTTCCATTTCCATTGTTATTAATGAAGTTATCATTACTTCTACCGGTCGTTACGACAAGTTTCGAGAGATGTTTTCCTGCCTTTAAAGTATGTGAAGACTTCAGATGGGTTATGGTATACACAATTCTTGCATTTGTTATATGAGAATGAGTTATTTGTGACATTTGGGTTTAAAGATGTAATGGATCGGTTTCAGACAATAAAAAACGTAGGAAACAACTACGAAGTAAGTGGTAATTAGCTTGTTATGTTTAATGCAGTTTTTGGCATCAAGTTGATTACTTATCATTTATCCTAAGTATTTGCATGTAGTATTATTCTATAAACTAAGTTATGTAATATGGGTCAAACGGTGGTCATAAATCACATAGAAAATCCACTGGTTACTGGTATATATGGTTGTGACGGTTATTTGTAACCGCTAAACACAACCTATGAATAAATTGATTGTACCTACATAGTTAAGGATAATATGTGTGTTTAGTGTGGAGGCATGTTATTTACACAATAACAACTTTTAGGTTTGCACAACCCTCTACGGCTCGTAGAGGGTGTCAGTGTAATTAATGCTGGTCAGTTATACGGCCCGTAGACCTCTCTACGGCCAGTAGAGGTGGTTTGGTGAGAAGCATTTAAACCCTAGACGGCCCGTAGAGACCTCTACGAGCCGTATAGGGTACGAGGTACGAGTATAATCAATGAACAGACTGACTTTGCAGTGTGTCAGTCTGAAATTCTTTATCTCTACGGGCCGTAGAGCTCTATACGACCCGTAGAAAAGTGGGTTGTTGAGAGCATTTAACCCTATACGGCCCGTAGAGACCTCTACGGGCCGTAGAGGTCCAGATAAATTCTTCTTCCTTGTCTCCTTTTCTCAGACAACGAAAATTTTAAAAAAAACGGAGAACGAAAAATCTGATCGATTCCAAGCTACCGCGATGTCTTCGAGCCACTACAGTAATGTTTCGGAGCAATGGGAGCATTCGTATAGCATATCTCACGTCTCGGAAAGCATTTTCGGACCCGTGGTGGAACGTGGTGAGGAGGAGGTTAGATCCGTTGTTCACGGTGAAGACGGGAATCTGTCCCGGAGGTTTCCGAGACGGTGGCGACAACGGTGGCGACAACGGTGGCGACGAACCTGTCCCGGAGGTTTCGTTTGAAACAAATCAGGTGTGTTTATGTATTTACACTTGTTTATAATTTAGACCCGTGTATATGTAATAGTGTACATATTTAGACTCGTATATTTAGCCCCGTACATATATTTGTTCTGGGGTTTGTGAGATTTGAACTCGTATATATTAGTTGTTATTTGAACTCGTATATAAATTTTGCAGGTATTCGGGTCTCTTAAAGACCTGACAGATTGGGTTTATGAAAGGGCCAAAATTAATGGTTACATTACCGTATACGGACGTACTGTTTCGGATGGCAGGGGGCCGAATAGGAGGGTGACGACGGCATGGATACGATGTGACCGTAGTGGCGTACATCGTAGTGTAGCCACGGTTTGAAAGACGGGGAGCAAAAAATGTGATTGCAAGTTTGAACTAAAAGGGAAATACCACTCCGGCCACGATGGTTATATTTTGGAGGTCGTGAACCAAAAACATAATCACAAACCTTTCCAACACATCGAGGGTCACGCGTATGCTAGGAGGCTGGGTGCGGGCGAGTTAAAATTGGTGGATACACTTTACTTTCAAAATGTTACGCCAGTAGACATACATACGGCCGTTAGAAAACAAAACCCAGATAGTCCCTGCATCTTAAGAGACATACATAACACAATAACCAAGGTTAGGCATTTGTTATATGGGGGCAGGACTCAAATGCAGGTATTATTATCTCTTGTTATTAATTATTATTATTACTGCTACTACTACTTTATTATTATTTTTTAATTATTATTATTATTGCTATGCAGGTACTCAAAACCACATTGGTGGAAAAAGAATTTATTTACTTCACCCGGAAGAATGCCTCTACAAAAGCGATCGAGGATATTTTGTTTGTCCATCCCATCTCGCACAGATTATGGCGTGCGTTCCCGCATGTGCTGATGATTGATGCGACCTACAAAACGAACGAGCATAAACTTCCGTTTGTTCAAGTTGTGGGTATGACATCAACATCCAAGTCGTTTTGTGTCGCCCATGCATTTATCTCCCGTGAAAAAAATGATAACTACCTGTGGGTGCTACAAAGGCTTAAAGATTTGCTAGAAGATAGTACGGAGCCCCGTGCTATAATAACTGATTGTGAGAAAGCCTTGATGAATGCATGCGACATTGTATTTCCAGCAGCTTCAAAGTTGTTATGCAGGTAATTATTATTATTATTATTATTATTATTATTATTATTATTATTATTATTATTATTATTATTATTATTATTATTACGAGTTTTATTATGCATTCAGGTATCACATTCACAAAAATATATTGAAGCACTGCAGAAAAGCCTTTGGAGATAAAGATTGGAAAATATTTGTGAAATCTTTTAAGCGACTATGTAGATCTTCATCTCCAGAATGGTACCGACACTGGGTTATGTTAACCGGAATCAGTTTCCGCCACTACCGCCCAGGTATTGTTCTTATTATTATTATTATTATTATTATTATTATTATTATTATTATTATTATTAATGTTAATGTTTATGAGTTTGTTTATTTGTTTCAGCCCATTAGGTCAGCCCACTATGAGAGCTATGGCTTGTTCGAAGACGGCGAGGACGCCGGATCATCCACCCTACGACTATCTGATTGGGACGGATGGCTTGGCGTTTGTGCACGAGCCGTTGGTACACCAGGGCCTTGGAGGTATTATTATTATTATTATTATTATTTGGGAAACTTGTAGACAACTTGTGTTGTCTGGTTTGCACGAAAACAGGGGAAACTCTGCCCAATTTTTTATATAAAATCTTGGAATATTATTATTATTATTATTATTATTTATTAATTATTTATTGTTATCCATTGCAGGTGATGCTGTGGAGGTTGGGTTGCATTATGTTGCTGAGCAGGAGGGGGGCGATCTGAGGGACGTCGAGATGCCAGAGCAGCAGCCTGAGAATCTGCAGAATCCGGTGCGCGTTTATCACTCTCTCAGGTTGCCTGCTGATGTTAGGGCGGACGTTCGTGCGGCTGCCGCAGAGGCTGCCGAGATGCGTGCGTGGCGTCAGCAGATGGACACTTGGCGTCAGCAGCAGGACACTTGGCGTCAGCAGCAGGCCGAGGAGATGCGTCAGTGGCGTGATCGGCAGGACGAGGCGATGCGCTGGATGATTGCTGGGCAGCAGGATATTTATCGGCAGCTGGGCATGCAGACTCGTGTCCCACCGACTTTAGGGCCCAGCACGCAGCAGACCCCGCAGCAGACCCAGCAGCAGACCCCGCAGCAGACCCAGCAGCAGCCCGGGACGTCCTCGCAGCAGCCGCCGCCGCCGCCTGATGATACGATGTTTTATTTCTGATTCTGTTATGTAGTAACTTTAAACAATTTTTATTTTGAACGGTTGTGTAAATGTTTTAACGTTTAGTTTTATCGTTTGGTTATATAAACGTTTGTGTTTATGTTTTACACGCTTATCGAGACGACATTAAAAAACTAAAAAAATTAAACAATTAAAATTTATTTTATAAATTTGTATTAATGTTTTACATGCTTGTGTTAATGTATTACACGCTCGGGATTAATTATTAAATAATTAAAATGATTTAAAAAAAAAACCTCTCTACGGGTCGTAGAGGCCTCTACGGGCCGTAGAGGGTGCCTAAGACTGGTTTATCTTATATTAAAATTTTCCAACTAAGAAACCAGCGAACTGGTAGCCCAGATGGTCCCCATATACGAAATAAGACTTTGTGTGTGTTTGTGTGATAATGTGCCTAAGATCGAACCTTGTCCCAAACGTTTTTTTTTTTTGGTCTACGACCCGTAGAGGCCTCTACGGGCCGTAGGCATCATAAACATCCATCTCTTCCTTGTTCATTCTTAAAAAAAAATAAGGCTTCTTCTACGGGTCGTAGAGCCCTCTACGGCCCGTAGGTAATCATCACCAATGATTGTATGATTGCCAATCATTGATAATGATTACCTACGGGCCGTAGAGGGCTCTACGACCCGTAGAGGAAGCAAAAAATGGAGTATACGGGCCGTAGAGCCCTCTACGGCCCGTATAGGGTTGTGTGGATAAATTTCAACCTTGTGCAAATAACCGGAGCCTTAGTGTGTGTAAATATCAAGTATTCTCTGTATACATAATTATCTGCAGGTTTTATTGTACCTCCTTTCTGCTGCATTTTCACACATTATATTTAAAGTAGTGTTTTTTTTACCCATTAATTAAAGTTAGTTATGAATACTAGTGATTTTAGTCGTTTTTTATTATTATAACATTAGTGATAAAAACCCAACCCGACCCGAAAATTCTAACTCAGTGTTGATAGAAATTTAGACGACACCAGTAAAAAAAATTCTAATGCACTGTGTGTGTATATGATTCTCTTATGGTGAAATCCTGATTGTATTCATGTTTATTTTTTTTTAAACACAATGATTGAGTCATATATATTTTACAGCAGAATGACAGACAAATGGGAAAGTGGATGCGCGGCAGCCCTCTGTTGTTTATGAGTAACAAGAATATAAATATAGTACTGACCTGTCTGTTGACCATAAGTACTTTGCACTTGATCCCATATATGTTTGGCTGTAACAGGCATTCGTTGATCGGGTTTGGATTCGAGGCCTTTCAAGACTATTATGGCTGCTTGTTCGGAGAGGGAAGCAAGAATCCAACCACGAACGAGCGCATTCGATTTCATCCACAGCTCGTGCTCATCACCATCCTGCATAACAGGGCTGTTTTCATTGATGAAACCAAGCAAATCATGGCTCTCTAAGAGATATCGCATCTGTGTTTCCCATAAATGATACATGCTCTTATCACTTAGCTTCACTGTAACGAAGCTTTGGACAGAAACATGCGAGGGAAATGGATATTTGGTAATATTAATGGTGGACATACTAGCTAGCTTACTGGGTTTATAATTTTTTAAGTTAACTACGTTGATCATGCATATATGTTTTAATGTTTACATTTCTATATATAGAAGCTCCATGGTCGTGATTCACAACAGTACTAGCAAGGGTATGTAATGCCTTGCTCCATATTACATAAAAGTTTATTCTAAAACACATGTGTAGAAAGCTTATAAAAGTTGTATTCTAGAACACTTGTGTAGAAAGCTTAAAAAAATTAAATAAAATATATATTACCAACGGATTACGGAAGCAAAAAATTAAAAACACACATTTATTTTTTTTCTTTTAAAAATATACCAACGCATCATGATAGAGGGAATGTTTTGAATAATTGAGTCATTTTCTCATTCATTTTCTCATACAATACAAAAAGGGGTAGCGGTGTAACTTGTGGCCCGTTTACCTACGTATCACTTGTAATTGGCTGTCTTTGGTTTAATGAATTATGGATGACTTTAAAAAAAATTGATATTTTTAAGAGAAAATTGTTCGAATAGTCCCTGTGGTTTACTCATATTTTGACTATGTTTAACTCGGATAGTTCTTGAAGTGGATGGAGGTTAAATTATCTAGTTAAGTGGGTGTGAAATGACAAAACTACCCTTTCTATTAAACAAATAAAATAACTCTATTGGACCTCACCTTTTATATTTAAATAAAAAAAATTAATCCCTACCCCACACCCCCTTTCTTCATCATCCCAACCCACACCCATCCGGTCACCCGCTCCGAGACCGGTTACCGAAAACAACGCTGACAACAACAACCCACCTACAAACCACCCTTTTCTGACAGTTACCACCCTCTCCGACCCCCTTTCTTCATCATCCCAACCCACACCCATCTGGTCACACTTTTTGCTCACCCACTCCGACATTGTTGTCACTACCACAACCGACATCTACCACCACCACAGCCACCACCCACCACCCACCAACCATCATGAGAATCGATTAGGTCACAAACATCTAAAAATGGGGATTAAGATGATGGATAGAAATACAGGTGCTTACGGTACCTGTTACAAATAAGGGTGTTAACAATCGAATAACGAATTTTTGAATTATTCGAATCGAATTTCTCGAATTTTTAATATTTTTACCTGAATTCGTATTCGTTTAAAATTCAATTTATTCGATTCATATTCGATTCGAATAAGAAACTCAAATTCGAATAAATTCAATTTAGTTCAAATTCACCATAAATAATAAAATGTTTTACTTTTAGTTTTAAAACTAATACAAACTCATTATTTTAACATATAAAATACACATCTACAAAATTGATAAACAACAATATGTCAAATATGGGAACAGTAAAAATAGCAGAGAGTATAGTTTGTTAAAAGTTGTAGAGACTATGGGTTTTTAGAGTTTGACCAAATTTAAAAGTTCTATTTTCAATGTGTATATTTTTGTATATAACAATGTGTACGTGTGTATATATTTAAAAAAATATACATGTAAGGGTTTTATTCGAATCTCGAATCGAATTTAAATCATAAATCCGTATTCGATTTGTATTTGGTTTGCTGGACTCGAATTCAAGTTGAATTGAATTTGAATTCTTAATAATCAAATCAAATTCTTAGTAATCAATTCCAATTAAGTCGAATTTCGATTTTTTCGAATTCGAATCGAATTCTGAACACCCCTAGTTACAAATAATAGCTTCAATGGTGGATTAATTAGGTCACAATCCTCAGATAATAGTTGCGATGGATAACCTGTTACAGATGAATTGAATCGGTGTTACATATAATAGCTTTAATTGATAGATAACCTATTACAAGTGGTGATGGTACCTGCTTCAATGGTGGTTACGGTGATGTTAATGGAGGTTACAATGATAGAGGGTTATAGTTATGTGATAGGTGTCGTCGGAGATGAAGGCGGTTGAAGGTGGAGTTCGACGGTGGTACTGGTTGGACGAGTTCGACGGTTGAAGGGGTGGTGGGTTTCAGAGAAAAGATAGGGACTATAGTTGAAATTTGGGCAAGCCAGAGGGACTATTCGAGCAATTTTCTCTATTCTCAACTATATATAATACAAATACAGGGTTAGGATCAAATACACAGTGAAAGAAAAATAGGAAGTCGTAGGAAGGGTATCAAACGGACTCTGATTGAACTCATTCAAGCAGGGCATTGGAACCGTCTTATCGAACCCTACAACGTTAGTTTTTAGGTCTTTGTTTTTTGGGGTTTTAGCTTGTAATTTTTAGAATATGCTTTATATCATTGTGTCTTTTATGTACTATTGTGTCTTTTTCTTATTTTCATCATTGTGTCATTTTTTCAATTCATTGTGTCTTTTTTCTTCAGCATTGTGTTATATTTTTTGGCATCGTGTTATATTTTAGGGCTCATTGTGTCATATTTCATGATCTATTGTGTTTTTTGTATCCTTCTCACCCTTCTCATTTTTGTTACACTGTGTAGAATAACTTGACCCATGATCTCATATTTGAGAGATAATATCACACATAATTACATTATAATCTATTCCATAAATATAGTCTACTATACCCCCGCATTCAATCTGAAGGAGAACGAATGCTAAGACTGGATCTAAAGTCTTCAAAAAAAGGACAAGGCAGGCTTTTAGTGAAGATGTCAGCTATTTGATAACGAGAGGCGACATGAAGAACACGCATGTGGCCCCACTGCACCTGTTCCCATATGAAGTGTATATCTAATTCGATATGCTTTGTAAGCTAATGTTGTACGGGGTTTTCAGAAAGATAGACTGCACTAACGTTGTCACAATAAATCATTTAATTATATATAAATTATAAAATGTGTTTTATGAATATTTTTCTTATAAAACAGAAATATTCTTGAGTTGGAAAATCATAAGTGTTAATGTTGGAGTCTTTGTAAATTATATTTATTTGCATAATAAACTTTAATTATTATTATTATACATTTTAGTTAAAAGAATTAACTAAAATCTTTGAATAAATTACTTGAAATATTTTATTTAAAATATTCAAATAGTAATAATTATCTTCTTAGTCATATATTTGAACTTAAACACGAAATTATTATTTTCAAGTTATCGTAAAACTTCATCTTCCCCACAAATGCCTAGCAAACCCTAATGCCTTAGATTCTAGATGCCTTAAACTTTATAGGGTCAACATTTTCCCTCATTAGGATTCTTATACATATAGGTTGAGTTCTTCGGAATTCCCAGTTCTTGTCTTGTACGAGCTTTGTTTGGATTTATCGCGCTTAGCAAAAGTGTGAGTATACTTATTCCCTTTTTGTTTTCTTACACTTATGAGGTGAAACATGTACACCTATTAAACTTACACTTGCACATATTCATAAACGTTTTACATACAATTCATATACGTGTTGTGCTTTATGTTTAAACATAAACGTAGTATACTTGTAATCATTACATATACATAACATATACATAACGTAAACTTATTCATATACCTTTGGGAGCCTAGTGGAAAGTACCTAAGCATGTGGCAAGGAAAGTACCTATGCGAGAGGGAAGTCCTAGGTCCCGCCTAATGAAAAGTACCCGCATGTGGGAAGGAAAGTATTTATGCGTGTGGGAAGTCCTATAACATTGTTAATTCTTAGTCTTTGTCATCTTAGAGGTTCGATTTTGATTTGCATTGTGTGCTTACATGTTTACCATATTGCCTTGGATGATTCATGACACTTGAATTGTAAAACATTGTTATACTTAAATTATACGTACACAAACTAGTGTACTCACCAGCATTATTGTTGACGTTTTATATATTTTGTACATGTTTCAGGGAACGCTTGATGATTGTCACTTAGGCTTGGATTTAGGCATAATAAACATGCTTTAAGTATCGTTTTGTTTTGAGATTTGATGTATTGGTTTGACTTTGATGTATGACTTTTAATCATGAATTTAAATAATATTTACACTTTAGTACCATGAGCTTTTAAACAATCGTCATTACGTGACACCTCATTGTTTCCGCCATCGGTTGGATTGTTACACCAACTACCTTGGAGCTTGATTGCTTGAAAAAAATGACACGTTTTCCTTGAAAATAAGATCTTTGTAATGTGTGAAAGTGAGGATGAATCGACCATGCATCTTTTTTCGGCTTGCAGAACGGCGCTTAGGGTGTGGCAGGGGGTGGGAGATAGTGTATCCAATATATGCATTCTATGTTAGAGATCTCTTGGAGATGTAAAAGTCAGCTACGAAAGGTAAAATGGGGAAGAACATTGTGCATGGTGTGATTACAGTGACGTTATGGTATGTTTGGAAAACAAGAAACGATAGAAGATTCAACGGTAACAAGGTTAAGGAAGGGGAAATTGTGGCAAACGTGAAATACTTGTCGTTTTTGTGGTTTAAGAATATAACTAGATTTAAAATCCTAGGACGGAAAGAATTGTCGTTTTTGTAGGGCGGAAAGAATTGTGTAAATATCCTCTATATACGTTGTAAGATGTGTTTTGAATAAAAGTAAAGTTTTAAAAAATATAATATTCCTGACATGATACAGTAATACCTTGCTCCCAACTGTTAAAAGTAATATCCTAAAACACATCTGTAGAAAGCTTAAAAAAACAATTACCAATAGAATACGGACATAAAATATGTCGGGGAACACAGAGTAAATAAATAAATAAATAAATAACACTTTAACTTTTTATTGGAAAATTTACCAACGCATTACCAATGAAAATATTAAAAATAATTGTCGGAAAATTTAGCACGATTTACCTACGGAAAAACCATCGGAAAACAAAAAATATTTGGTGATTCTATACTATGATTCACTAAACTACTAAGACCTCCCGTAGTGGGACGTGATTTGTCAAAACTTTTAAAAAATAGCGTCCCCCACATCAACACATAGGGGCGCTATAGGGCAAAATTCAGTTGGGGCTTCATGAAAATAACGCTATGTGTTTGTGGATTGGACCAATCAGACCTTGCCACGTGGCAAGGTCAAACATTCTTTTTTTTTAATAATAATAATAATAATAAACATAATAATAATAATAATTTAAACATAAAATTTATTAGATTTAATAAAATAATAATAAAAAAAATAAATCATATAAAAAATAATATATATTAAAATTAATAATAAAAAAATAAATTATATAAAAAAATTATATTCAAACATTTGAATTTTAAACGGTTACTGTTCCAAACCGTTTGAAATTCAAATTCCCTCCCCCCCCCCCCCCCCAAACGTTTAAATTTCAAATTTTGAAATTCAAACGTTTTCCCCCCCACACGGTCATATTTCTCACCCTATAAATACAACACTTCCTCCCAATTCTCAGTCACACCTTTTCCTCATCCTCAAATCCTCAACACAATGAATAACATGGGCGGTTTTCAACCAGGAGCTGCCGGACCGTCTAATGTCCGGCAGTACACTCGTCGGGTCCGGGGACGGGGCCGGCCCCGGAGACTACCATTCACCTCCTCTCCTCCTGCTGCTGCTGCTGCACAACCTCCTCTTCCTCCTCCTCATCCTCCACAACATTGGTTATATCCCCCTCCTCCTCCTGCTGCGGCACCACCAACCTTCACCCCTCCTCCTCCTGCTGCGGCACCACCAACCTTTCCTCATCCTGAAGTCGATGATGACTTCACGGATGAAGAATGGGCCTGAGCCATGGATTATTGCATGGCTATTAATGAAATGGACTGACTAATGTTGTCGGCCCCCACCCCCCGAACTGCTGCTGCTATCCCCACCCCCACCACCAGACTACCCCCACCCCTACCACCAACCTACCCCCACCCCTACCACTAGACTACCCCCACCCCCTACCACCAACCTACCCCACCCCCACCACCAGACTATCCCCACCCCCACCACCAGACTATCCCCACCCCCCACCACCAGACCACCCCACCCCGTGAATATGGGGACCCAACTCCTGAGGACTTGGAAGCCCTCAGGGAAGTTGAGGAGCAGGAACGTCTCTGGAGCATGCCTACCCCTCCTCGTGAGTACTACTATTTCCCCTCGGATGCGAGATCCGATGGACGGGACAGCTCAAGTTTCCTATCCCCCGAGTACTACACACTCGAGGACTGGGACAACTACTCTCCATAGTGGAGAAAATTAGGATTAAATAAGTAATTTAGGAATTATTTAGTGTTTAATTAAGTAATTTAGGAATATGTAATGTTTAAATAAGTAATTTAGGAGGTGTGTAATTTTTTTTAATATTATTTGTAACTTTTTTTTAATATTAGTTGTGTGTTTTTTAATATTATTTGTAATTTTTTTATATTTATTTGCCTTTTATTTTAATTATTTTGAGTTAAAAGATTAAAAAAAAAATCCACGTGGCCCAATCAGAAACAGAGACTTTATTTATAAAGTCTTATCACTACACCCATTTTTCAGTTTCTCTATCCATGCTGACTCAGCAGCCACGTGAACCAATCAGAAAGAGATGCTTTATATATAAAGCCCCCCACTACGCATGGTCTAGTTGAACACAACCATATAAAGCAACAAGAAACTAGAACTTTGGAGCACATTGTGGATGCGCCATTATGTTGGCAAACTTGCTCGTTTTCTAGTTTGTAATAACACGATAGATCACTGGCCGTTTGCAACAATTAGGGCATTGACCAGCCTTCTATCGAACCAAAGCCCGATCCTTTGTTTCGGCTAAAAATAATGATTTTGGTGGCGTCCCTCCTTTCAAGTTTAGAACTCATGGATACTAATTTAAGGACCGAAAGAAGTGCTGTTACAAGTTTTGGAATGATGAAAGCATAGGTTGATCAAGAGCCGTAAAAGCTGTAAATGTTCAATGAGTGGTATGGCAGATCAACAGCAAAGGCCAGTGAAGTCAAAAACTGAAGAGTCGGAGACCCTTTAGAGTAAACTCGCGAGCCTCTTCAGATTAATGATCCTTTCGTATAAAAAAACGATGTTTTCTTGAATGGGAATAGTTATCTCACCGCAAGATGGATTTAAAACAAAAATCAAGAATTAAGTGATGTGTTAACGGTGATGAATACAAAGGTTACTAGCAGAAACATAAAAAGAATAAACGGTTGTCAATCCAGGGTTGTTGGGAGGTTGATCCAGATGTTATCAAAGGCGACATGTGGAACTTCCCTGCCTAGCTTCACACCGGGAAAGGGGCGTCAAATTTGGCAGGGAAGTTCCACATGTCGCTACTCGCTATCTAACAATTACTACTTAATGGTGGTCCAAACTACCCGTGTTATGTACACAGGCTATGTTATGTTTGACATGGGTCAGGGAATGAGAAGAAAACAACATTCTTTGGCATGCAGTCTACATGTTTCAAGCCTTAGACGGCTATCCTTGGCATTAGGGCTACTGGTTTCAAGCGCCAATGATCAAATATGAATACCGAAAAAGAACGGATAAAATCAAAAATTTCATCAATTATCCATTTAGAAAACAGCTTCCCACATAAACCCAAAAGTACAACTATAACCATGACATAACTTAACCCAAAAACGTTCAAAACTTGACAATAAAAATTCACGACAAGGTCTAAAAAGGCATTTTATCAAAAAGAAGAAATAAACTTATCTCTTCTTTGACACCCCAACAGTCTTTCCCCTACGGCCAGTGGTTTTGGTGTGCTGTCCACGCACTCGGAGACCCCAGTAATGACGAAGACCATGATGGTTCCTGTAAACAAACCCATTCAAAAGCAACATTAACAACCGATATTTCACTTGTAAAAAATGTCTTCAAGAACATTTCTGAGATGTGTAGACAACTTATATGCACGTCAACTGTAAAATTGTCAAAAAATAACTGTTTGTTGTGTAAATGTCTAGGATTACTTTCAATCGGGAAAAAAAAAACAAAAGCTAAAGTCGCATATCACCATACTACAAATGCTTGTATCGTATACATTTTAAAACAAAAGATGGAGAAATGTGCAGACTAGATAACGGGTTGATTAAAAAATGTTCAAGCTTAGCACAGAACAAAAGCCCTATTACGTTAACTACTTGACTTACAAACAATTGTGTATGACAAGTAACAAAACTGGGATTCGATACTATCATTAATCGCATTAATTTTCTGAATCTTAAAAGAAGAGATTTAAGTGTGACAAGGAATTAAACTGTGTGACTAACGACCTGTTTGATCCATTCCTATTTCAACTAAATTTCCAGATTCATTGACCTGCATGACATTGTAACAAAACCCAATTATAATGAACATAAGGACATAAAACCAACCTGATCTTCTTCAAACGTTCAAGATCATCTCAATTTCATGTCAAGAGCATTCGATGTGACTTGCGAGTACTTTCCATCCTTATAATCTTTCTTCCTGTTCAAAAACCAATCTGGGATTTTGAATTGGCGAGGATTAGCCATGACGGTCATCAGATTATCAATCTCAGCACTTGAAAGTTCTCCAGCCCTATAAGTTCAGAAAAACAAAATTATAAAACAAGCAAGGACAAAACAGTGAGTCAGTGACATTGTCAATATCAAAGACATAGTCTATATCATGTTAATAACTTGGCTACAAGCCAAAGTAGTGAATCAAAATATCCAAACACAAGACAGAAACATGTAACATTTTATGAATGCACATACATCACTAAATGACAAAAAAATTGAAGACAGGTAAAAATCAATTTCAACACAGCAAGTGTACATCAAGTATTATTAAAAGTCTATATTTTCCAAAACAGCAAGCATGAAAATAATGACACCAAAGTTTAAAAGAACGGATATGAGCCTCGAGGCATTTTCCCTTCGCCTCATGAGGCGTAAGCCTCAAGGCGAACCAAGGCGTAAGCTCGAGGCGCAGTCAAAAAATAAATATAAAAATTATGTGTATAAAAAATAAAATACTTGACCTAGAAAAGTCCAAAACATCAAAAACACACATCAAAAATAAAATAATTGACCCAAAAAGTCTAAAACACAAAAAAAAAAAAACACATAAAAAAAAACACCCTAAACCACCTGAGGCGCACATTTTCTTAGCGCCTCAGCCCTTAGAGGCGTACGTACAATCTGAACCCCATGAGGTGCGCCTCAGACTCGTTTTCTTAGAGTTTCGCCTTGAGGTACGCCTCACCCATTTTTTTAAACCATGAATGACACAACATAATGCGACTGTTGAAGAGCCCAAAATCCCGCAAAAAATGTCAAAAACATATCAAAGTTAAACACAAGAGGATTAATGAAGCTATGATGCAAGAGAAGATAAACTAAATTACGATTAACAAACACATTGCAAAGTCACAATCTTTTTCTTAGTTAACTGCAATACAAACTCGATTGAATAGAAGCACTACCGCCAACGTTCACATCTTTAACGAAATATAAAAGTGTCACCTTAGAAACATACTCATCCTACTGACATTTGCTCTTTATTTAAACATGAATAAAGCTTAAAATTAAATTCATAAAGACTTATTCCAATTCTTGCTACTAATAAAAAAAGTAACCGTTAGTATGCAAACGCATCTAATAAAGAGTCTGTTCATAATTTAGCTCATTAATATCAAGAAAAGGCTAACAACTTTAAAAACCATTTGAATGTGTTCATTTGTTCAAAGTAAAAAAAAAATAAAAAAATCTAATATTACATAATAACACAATAACTTCATTAATCTATACTATACTAGCCGATTACCCCGGGAAGGTCCCGGGGTTGAAAAATTTAATATAATTTAAAAAAAATTATAAAAAAAAGAAAACTAAAATCACGAAAAGAGTAAATAACTTAAATTTAATCAATCTTAGTTAAAAAACATTTATTTAAAAAGTTAAAAAAATAAAAAGCATAAACCATATTAAACATAATAAAGTATTAAAAGGATAACCTTCAACATATAATCATCTTCACGTAAATTAAAATATGTTACAATTTGATTAATGAATAACCTGAAGACTTTGTGTTTTTTTCTGTATGAATATAACCCCACAAAAAATAGTCGTTTTTTTTTTCGTTTTTATATAGCACTATGGTACTCGTTGGAAAGATAATAAAACGCTCGTTAATTTGGTGTAATTTTTTTATTTAAAAAATCTCGAATATAAAAGATAGTTATGTTTAAAAATTATGGGAGGAAGATAAGAGAAAAAAATTTAAATTTGTTTTTAAATTCTTTTTTCCTAAAATAACTCAATTTAATTTTAGTAATTGAGAATTAAGAGATAGAGAGATAAATTTAGAAAAATACTCAAAAACACCAAAAACACTCAATTATTAAGCCACGTGGCACTCTCAATGGGCATATATACTTTCTTTTATATATATATATAGAAAATTTAATATGATTTAATAAAAAATGATAAAAAAAAAAGAAAACTCAAATCACGAAAAGAGTAAATAACTTAAACATAATCAATCTTAGTTAAAAAACATTTATTTAAGAAGTTAAAAAAAATAAAAAGCATAAACCATATTAAACATAATAAAGTATTAAAATGATAACCTTCAACATATAATCATCTTCACGTAAATTAAAATATGTTACAATTTGACTTATACTTATATATATAGATGTAGAATTCATGATGGGGGTTGAAAAATATAATCATTTTAATAATACTAATACTAATAGTAATAATTATTACTCTTGTAATTAAATAAATAAAAAAATAACCTTGCTATAAGGTGACACCATGTGTTACTGTGTTGGGCGAATCTTTCTCCTAGCTTCTCTTGATGAAGTATACCTATCGATCTTTAGAAGAGTAAAATTCCAATGACAACATGGCGATTGGGCTGAATTTCAATATCGTAGATAAGAACCTGGTTTAAAAGAAAAAACATGATTAATGAATAACCTGAACACTTTGTGTTTTTTTCTCTATGAATATAACCCCACAAAAAATAGTCGTTTTTTTTCGTTTTTATATAGCACTATGGTACTCGTTGGAAAGATAATAAAACGCTCGTTAATTTGGTGTAATTTTTTTATTTAAAAAATCTCGAATATAAAAGATATTTATGTTTAAAAATTATGGGAGGAAGATAAGAGAGAAAAATTTAAATTTGTTTTTAAATTCTTTTTTCCTAAAATAACTCCATTTAATTTTAGTAATTGAGAATTAAGAGATAGAGAGATAAATTTAGAAAAATACTCAAAAACACCAAAAACACTCCATTATTAAGCCACGTGGCACTCTCAAGGGGCATATATGCTTTCTTTTATATATATATATATAGATTATAAAGCATGAGAGAAGGATATCTGGCATATTTAAGTAATTACAAGTGTGATTGCTTAAAGTACAAATAGTTTATGCATTTGATGGGGGTAAATTGGACTTTTAGTTATAAATAGAGAGGTTAGAGAGTGTTAAATTCCAGAATATGAAGAGAGGTAAAGTCATATTGAAGAGGGCAATTGATAATCATTAATTGGAGTAATAAACAACCATCAATTCATCATTATCTCCTCATCAATCTAAAATTCATCACTTACGCTGTGCGCATATAATGTATATATGTGTGGCCATGGGGGGCAAAAGTAAAGTTGCACTAGTTTTAACGTTATTTTACTAATTTCGTGAAAATAACGTTAAAAACGACGGACGGTTAATCATGCATCATGTGGTGGCGTTGATAGCCAAAAGACAAGGGGGTACATGCACCAATCGAGTTTGTCCCGATTGCTAAGTGTTATGTGCCTTATGTCCAAGGCTTGATACAAAACCACATCGAGCCGGGGGTCTCACTGGAAGCAACCTCTCTATTCTCAGGGATAGATGTAAGGCTGTCTACATCTTACCCTCCTCAGACCCTACCTTAGCTTTGCTATAGGTGGGATTAACTGAGTATGATGATGATGATGATGTCTTTCATCGCCTTTCCGAAACCTTTGTAACCGGTAACAATAATGAGAATTCATAACCAAATAAATGACTTTAGGACTTGGTAACTGATAGTCATGCTATATCTTGAGTCTCGCACGTTTCAAACACCGCCAAAACTGTGAACTCTTCCTAAAGAAACAATACGTATCTCGAAGATTATAGCTAATCACCGAGGGGTTAATACTTACGTGTCTACAAGAACTATCATTCACCCAAACCTTGGTTTAACCCGAGGAACGTAAATATAAGTAAGTGTGTGTGTGTGGTGAAAGTTAGAACACGAGATGTAAGTGGTTCGGTCAAGTTCGACCTACGTCCACTGTGAAGAGCGGTGAATATTATTACTTTTGGAGTATACAAAGTATTATAATGAACCTAGCTCTCGAGTACAAGTGAGTAATTTCGGATCCCTTGCAAAGGAGTCGAAGTCTTCTATTTATACGGAGGTTCGTGGGCTTGGTGAAGAAGCCCACGAAGAGCACATCCAGCTTGGGCCTGTCCTTAGGCCCACAATAGCAAGTCCAGAGAAATGGCAGGAAAACCAGGATGACGTCAGGTTACTGTTCAGTCGTCATGTTAGGTGGACACGTGGAGCCTCCCCATTGGTTGTCGGCGTCGTTCGTCTGCTACAGTAGTTGACCCAGCTGCTGCCGTCTGACAGCAGGAGGGTATGTCTGCTGGTTACTGTGGACGACAACATGGAAGGAGTCACATCGTTGTTCCGGTCAGGGGCTGTTGTACTGGCCCTGCCACGTGTCGCCATCCTGCTGGTGTATGCTTTGTCCAGGATTTTGCTGAATCTTCCTTGGTTGTTATCTTCCGTACCTCGTATCAAAAGCTGCTTAAGGATATTCCACGCGTGGGCACCTACCATTGCTATGTAGATGAGCAATGGTAGGCGCACCCTATGGCAGTGTGGCTGCTGTGTAACTCCGAACGGAACAAAGAAGACAGTGATGGTTTCCATTGTTCCAATAGGTGGCGTTCGGAAGTGAAGGGATAGGAAGCCCGATCCTGGCGGAAGCGGCATCCCTATCTCTCTATTCAGTAATCCTGGCGGCAAGCAGTCCCGCCGCCCACCGATCATATCCGCGGAGCTCACTTGGTGGGCAACGATTCACAACCCAGAGATAATGAACACGTGCGACAACTCAAGTCAGCACCCAACTCTATACTATATTGTAAAGCATGAGAGAAGGATATCTGGCATATTTAAGTAATTACAAGTGTGATTGCTTAAAGTACAAATAGTTTATGCATTTGATGGGGGTAAATTGGACTTTTAGTTATAAATAGAGAGGTTAGAGAGTGTTAAATTCCAGAATATGAAGAGAGGTAAAGTCATATTGAAGAGGGCAATTGATAATCATTAATTGGAGTAATAAACAACCATCAATTCATCATTATCTCCTCATCAATCTAAAATTTTAGGAGATGTACGTTTTTTTAAACACCATTGTCTTTCATCGCCTTTCTGAAACCTTTGTAACCGGAAACAATAATGAGAATTCATAACCAAATAAATGACTTTAGGACTTGGTAACTGATAGTCATGCTATATCTTGAGTCTCGCACGTTTCAAACACCGCCAAAACTGTGAACTCTTCCTAAAGAAACAATACGTATCTCGAAGATTATAGCTAATCACCGAGGGGTTAATACTTACGTGTCTACAAGAACTATCATTCACAAACCTTGGTTTAACCCGAGGAACGTAAATATAAGTAAGTGTGTGTGTGTGGTGAAAGTTAGAACACGAGATGTAAGTGGTTCGGTCAAGTTCGACCTACGTCCACTTTGAAGAGCCGGTGAATATTATTACTTTTGGAGTATACAAAGTATTACAATGAACCTAGCTCTCGAGTACAAGTGAGTAATTTCGGATCCCTTGCAAAGGAGTCGAGGTCTTCTATTTATACGGAGGTTCGTGGGCTTGGTGAAGAAGCCCACGAAGAGCACATCCAGCTTGGGCCTGTCCTTAGGCCCACAATAGCAAGTCCAGGAAATGGCAGGAAAACCAGGATGACGTCAGGTTACTGTTCAGTCGTCATGTTAGGTGGACACGTGGAGCCTCCCCATTGGTTGTCGGCGTCGTTCGTCTGCTACAGTAGTTGACCCAGCTGTTGTCGTCTGACAGCAGGAGGGTATGTTCGCTGGTTACTGTGGACGACAACATGGAAAAAAAAACGTGTTCGAAAAAAAACGTGTTCGAAAAAAAACGTGTTCGAAAAAAAACGTGTTCGAAAAAAAAAACGTGTTCGAAAAAAAACGTGTTTGAAAAAACGTTTTTGAATTTTATTTTTTTATAACTTTCCATTATATGCCATTTTGGCCCCTGAGGACATAAAGGACGAAATTGCCCCTGAGACTTAACTGACTTTCAAATCTCAGTTAAAAACTCAGTTAAATATGGACCATTTTGGCAATTTTCGATCTGTGAGGGGTGCTTTTGACACAAAAATTAATTTTGTGACCAAACAAGCATTTTGAGCCAAAACTCAGGGGCCATTTTGGCAATTAACTCTTTTATAAATAAAAAAACTAAAAAAAGATAGGTTTTTAATGGGGATCACCCACCAATCTTCATATTATATTGAAAGAGTTGTGGTTGACATTAATTAAGATAGGTTTTTAGTGGGACCACCCACCAACAATTGTGCAAACCTTATGTGATATCCGTGATATGTATCACGCTGCTGAACATCACATTGCATCACAAAACAGGCGAGCCGGTGTTTCATGGCCATCACGCCATCACAGGGCGACCATCACGGACCGCCCCGTCCGTCCTTAGAAATGAACAATCAACACTAATAAGGATAAAAAAAGCTTGAAGGATAATAGAGTATAAGAAGCTCGCAATAAAATTATTGTTTTGCATTTATAAAATGATCCAAAAGTTAATATGAAGTAAAAGACTCGGCGATTATTTTTCCCGATATATACACTGGACCGTCTAAAAGGATATAGTTTATTAGTATTTTAATCACATAATTTTGATACTTAATGTAACACTCAAAAAAACTAAACAAGTTATGCTGAAGCTAATCATTATGTGGTGTCATACCCCGAATAGTTTTTTAAATCAAGTTTTGGAGTCAACGATGGCAACGATAGTAGAGGGTGTCGTAGAGGGGGCGGCAAGAGCGAGTGTTGGAGAGGCAATGACGAGGATTAGTAACAAGTGGTGGCGGCACGCAATGTGATCCATGGTGCTCACTTGTTTCACCTATTTTTAACTAGCAAGATTTATAATAGCGATCAAGTTGTAAATTTTTGCCCCACAGCAACACACGGGTTTCTCACTAGTACTCCTAATAGAGGCACTACTAAGCTATAGCTTAAAACAAACCTAAACACATAAAAACTCACAATCATATAACCTAATTAATATAAACATAATCAGATATTAACAACAGAAGATGTATTGATGAAACAACCTCTTGTTCATGTCGACGTCAGCCTTTTTGCAAACGATGTTAGCGAAACGACGACCAATACCCTTGATGCAAGTCAAAGCAAACAAACTAAAAGTGTAATACATCAAGTAGTAAAAAAAATAATCCATATTACTTAATGTAACAAAAATAACAATGTTTTCTTCCATACTTACGAAAGTCGAAAGTGATATTTGATTATCAAATTACATAATTCCAACACGATAATTCTTTCGAATATCGACCGTTTGCTTTAGTTGTTTGTCCTCGGGCAATTATTTGACACTATTAGACTATATTAATATTTGAACACATTTGAACAGTAACCTTAAATGAACAGTGATTTTCCCTTTTTTTTTTCTTTTTTTTAAATTTGTATTTGAATAAGTATAATTAGTTATGAATAAGGTTAAGATGTGATAGTTGTGGTGAGTTGTTTTGTTTGTTAATGAAGGGAATTGAGGTCGATTCCTGGGTTCTACGCCGGGTGTTTTTTTTTCACCTCATGTAATAAATGCTTTTTGTCTTTTCTGTTTGTTTTTTTTTGGGGGGAGAGCCACGTGTTTGTATTTTAGGCTTACACACCCACATGTCTCTCTCTCTCTCTCTCACATGTCTTCACCACATCACCAGATAAACTTACATGTCTACCAACGAGCTTATAGCTCAATGGTACAGCGATGAAGGGATAAGACCAATGAGGCTTTAGGTCTCCGGTTCGAATCCTGGAGCACACCCGAGTTTTCTATTACAGTGTGGTTACTCCGGCTTCGATGCGGAGGCCACAACGGAATGCTCCTTAGGGACTAGCTTCCGGCTGGAAATTTTCTCGGGGAGCGCCTGGCCCCTTTCGGATGCCTCGCCCAAGGGGGGCTGATGTGCCCGTCAGTCCTACTCCGGACTTCGTGGGTGCGATCCTCTCGCCTGTTGGAGTCAATCGCCGTTAAAAAAAAAGATAAACTTACATGTCTCTCCCTCTTTCACACAAACTCACATTTTAGCAGGATAGGCTTTGCGATTCAAAAAGGGATAGCGGCTGGTTGCCCGCTTACCCACCATCTAAATGTAACTTGTTTTGTCTTGGTATAAAAGATTTACTTTAAATTAAAAAAAAGAAGAAGCAACTAGATTTGTGGGTTTTTATTGTTGATGGTGCAGAGGGCGGTGGTAGAGGGGTGGTCGTTGGGTGGTGGATGATGGGTTTCAGGCTGAGGACGGCTTCGGTGGTGGGGTTTTGCAGAGGGTTTGCTGATGAAGATGACGGTAGGAGACTTGATGATGATGACGGTATGCATGTTTTTATTAATATTATTAATATTAATACTATTATTATTATTATTATTATTATTATTATTATTATTATTATTATTATTATTCTGTTATTATTATTTTTTCATTTATAGGTTTGTGTTTCTTGATTGTTTCAGAGGATGATAAACAAAATACTTAAGTCAGATTTATTGTCTTTTGGGTTTGTGTTTTGTTATAAATTAGAAAAAAAAAATGCTACTTTGTTGAAATGTTATTAAATTATTGATTTATGAATTAAAATATTTGTTTTTTCAGAGGAGGAGGAGTAGGATTAATGAGAAATTGAAAGCGTTGCAGACTTTGGTTCCAAATTCTAACAAGGTTAGAGTTTAACATTACTGACTGAGGAATTCATACAAGTTTTCGTTTTAATTATTTGATTTTGGTTTGTTGTTTTGTACCATAGATCGATAAGGCATCAATGTTGGCTGAAGCTATCGAGTATCTGAAGCAGCTTCAACTGAAAGTACAGGTATATATTTCTTGATGTACATCATGTTCATCTTTTCATCATTGTGTTTTTAGTATTGTTGGCCTTAATCTTGATGTGAACATCAGGTTTATCATTACTAGAGTTATTCATAACAACTTTCCTATTATGCATACCTCTCTAGCTTCGTTTGTCGTCTTCATTTAGTGTAATGGTTGATTTAAGGATAATGTTTTATATGTTAATGCTTATTATTCAAGCGATGTGTTGTGAGGTGGGGTTTTATTTATTATGGTTTAGGGACATGGGTTTGTGGAAATGAGTCGAGGCTGATTCTTTGTCAAAATTGTTCCATTAGTTTTCGCATTAGTTTCAGTTAGATGGTTTCTAAGATGTTTTTCAGACTATTGCTTATTGATAGGTCTACCAGAAAAGGTTTGGTTAGAGTTAAGTTAGGTAACATGAAGGATAATGTATTGTGAGGCGATGCGAGGTCAGGCGAGGCAATGCGACTGTCATTAGGTGTTTTTGGTGTTTTCAGATTGTTACTGATTGTTTTTTTGGCTGAAGCGCCAGGTTCATTGGCGCGGAGTGTATAGTGAAATTATTTAGGGGTTAGGAAAGTGGTTGGGTGGTTTGGGGGTTTAATGGATTTGAATATTTGGGTTGGTGTAACGGTCTGATTTTGTTTAGGTTCATTTTTGAATAATGTTATTTTGTCTTTAGCGGGAATGAAAGCTGCGGTTACAATACGAGATTTTAAGGCGTTGCCTCACTTGGTTGTGATGAAAAGTTAAGGTTCTATGTTTGGTCGTTTGTCATGTTAATTAAGTGTAATAGTTGATTTACGGATAATATTTGTTGTGTTAATGGTTATTATTCAGGCGACGCGTGGTGAAGCGTAGCGATGCGATTGCTAATGGGTATTTTTGGACTTGGTTGGGTCGAGACTGATTGGTTTTTTGGCTGAAGCGCCAGCTTCATCCTGTATCAAAATTGTTTGAGTAGTTTCCATGTTAGTTTTAGTTAGATGGGTTTTAGGATGCATTTCAAACTGTTTATAGATAATTTTACCAGAAAAGGTTTTCTTAAGGTTAAGCTAGGTTCTGTTTTATGAACTTTATAATGTGAAGTTTGAAGGTGTCACCTCACTTTGATGTGTTGAAAGCTTCAGGTCGCGTTGCTTAGGGTTGTTATTAAGGCGATGCGAGGTAAGGAGAGGCGATGCGGTTGTCATTAGGTGTTTTTGGTGTTACCAAAAATGGTTAGCAGATTTCATATAGGATTGACATGTAAGACATGAGCTCTTTCGGGTTTGGTTCATAACATCTTAACTTTTTGTAGATTAAGTTCCCGGAAGATAACTGTCTGGCTTTTAGGCCTTCTAACATGTAAGCACCCAATCGTTCAATTGGCTCACCAGCAACCGACACCTTGCTTTATAAAGCTTCCATAAGCACATCTGCTTCTTCAGTAGCGCCATCATCCATGGCATGAGCAATTTTAATCAGAGCCTGCTTCACATCAAGATTTGAAATACCCAATTGCAGCATCCTATGGTACTTATTTTTGTTGTCAAACGAGCTACTAATCGAACCGTCTTCAAAATTTGACCCGACCCCTAAAAGTTCCATTTCTATGTTTCTAAGAACCTCTGATCGGCGACCCATAAGTGTTATCAGATGAGGAATTTTGTACATTTGATAAACATGATTGAGATGAGGCCTGAGGCGAAAATGGGCTTCGACTGTTTGATGGCGAGCTGCCACCTAATGGTGAGTTATACACAGAACGTTCTACAGCTGGAGATGATTCCAAGGTGAAGAATTGGTCATTTGAAGTCTGAGGCGAAGCGACAGACGCTTCTTGGTGGCACATGTGATCAGCTAGAGGGGGCAATCCTGACCCAAATGTATTAGTATGGGTCATTTTGGTTTTTTTTTATACTACAATGGATTAAGGTAGTGATGGATTAAACCAATCTGTTTCAGTGTTTTATGGTTTATGAAATTTTACTCTTTAATACTATAAATATGTTAACAAAAGTTAGTTGCTTAAAACTAATATAACAGTTTTTAGGCTTTAATTACTGTTTCAACAACATTCACTTTAAGTTTTATGTTAACAGAAATTAGTTGCTTAAAACTAATATAACAGTTTTTAGTATTTAATTACGTCAATGCTTGATATTTTGAATGATATTTGATGGATCTGTTATAGTTTTAGTGCCTTTAAAGGTTCTCTAATAGCTTAAAGTCAAGCTTTCAGTTGTTCCCGTTTGTTTATTAGTGTTGTTGGATTCCAGCTCTTTCAAACTTTGTGAGGCGTTCTTAGTTTGTGGATTTAAGTTTATCTATTAATTGGTTGCCAAAAGATAAAATTTTTGCATTAGAACAATAGCTATGGGAACTTTTGTTTATTTAGGGATTGAGATGGAAACCTTTCCCTGATTTGATTATCAGTAACACATAGCTGCTGGCTCATGAAGCACCAATATCCAAAAGTTCAATCTCATTTTTGTCATGATGTACATGTGCTAGAAAGCCACAGATAAAGTTAACATAGCTGCTGCTGCCTGATGAAGCCATAGTGCAAATGAACTGTTCTGTAACTCACTAAGAGATAAGAAATTATATATCGACCTTGCATATCTTTTGCTTTATTTTATTATTAATGCAAATGAACTTACTATATATAACAAGTGCATAAGTTCTACATGTTGGTAATATTATTATAATGCTTGCAAGATGTTAATATTTGTTGGTTTTATTGAACCGAAACCGTAGAAGAAATTAAAAGTCACTTGGATTATACTACGAGTCGTGTAATCACTATCAGAACAAACTATTTGATCGGTACAATCAAATGTTTGAACGGATTAAACGTAGTATATACACAAGAATCGGATTTAATTCTTTGAGTATTATTGCACCGATGATCAAAATATGAATAGGTTTTTGTGTGTTCAAAACCTCCAAAATTCTAGAGATCTCTCTAGAAAAATTCTTGGTTGGTTTTCTCTGTGTTTTTGTTATATCATCAAACTAACAATATATTTGTGGTTTTAAGAAGCTATTGGATTGGGCTCTAGTAATTATGTTTGGACCAATCTATTTGGCCTACATGCATACCCAAGAGCTTACAAAGGCCCTATCTTTAATTCCGTTTAATTAATAACCCATTAATAAACTAAACTTTAGTTAGTTCATTAACTCATTCGGCCCAAATTCAGTAAACTAATACTTTAACTTACTTAAACCAATAACACACACAATCCTATTAGTGATAACCGAGCCCGCACTCCTGCATCTCCTAACTCGGTTAATGACTAACGAGATCAACCCATTCAACAAGTTAATCCAATATCACCATTAATGTTGATAACACTAAAATTACCAACATCCTCCCCCATTTTAGTGATATCCATGATTAACTTAACTTAATTCTCAAAGAAACTCAAACTCATGCATAAATGGAAATGTCCTGAGGATTGAATTTCCATCTTAGTAAATTACACGATCCAAATATTCGAATATCGGGGTGTCTCTATGGATTGAACCCTTGCTATCCATTTGAATACTTGAAGGTAAAATACACATAAGTTTATAAATCCATATGTTCTTACCTGACACTATATTTTACTAGCCAGTGTCCAATCCTTCAAAGAGTATATCAAAGCCAAGTCCAAGCTTCTTGAAGCGGCTAAACTTCATACTCTTATAGGTAGTCTCTTTATTCTTGCACCTGCAAATGCAAAGGACTATTAAGAAGTTAGACTTCAGCCTACTTTATCTTGCAGTCTGAACACAAACTTTGGGACGATTCTAAACATGTGTTCCAATATCTCTATGACAAGCTTTCCACATTGAATTCTGCATCTAACGTTGTATTAGATGGGAATTGGGTATCTTGACATAGGATATTAAAGTGTGGACTTTAAACCCATCCCTATGACTGATTTATTCACGAGATCTCTTCCTAACTCCTTAGTTAGACAATCAGCCAAATTATACTCAGATCTTATAAATTCAACAGATATCACACCACGCATGATGAGCTCATGAATCATGCTTTGTATAATACTCAATTGTCTAGACTTTCATTATACGCCTGACTATAATCTTTAGTCAGCGCTATCACACCTGATAGATATTGGTGATATCGGTTCAGACCATAATGGAATTATATAATACGAGTTTCTTAGCCACTCAGCTTCTTTACCAGCTGCTGCAAACGCTACAAACTCACATTCCATTGTGAAATGTTGATGCAAGTACAAATCTTAATTGCCTAAGAAATGAAACCTCCGCTAAGAGAGAATACAACTCTACTTAGTTATACAACTTGCATAAGAATACCCTTCTTAGAATAGAAGGAAAATTTGAATAGAACAAACCATAATTCATGGTTCCTTTTATATACTTGAATAATATGTACACAACTTGCCAATACCAAGTACTTAGATTAATGGTAAATTCACTTAGTTTTCCCACAACATAGAATTTACCATGCCTTATGCTAATCATAGCATACATCAAACATCCTATTGCTTTAGAATATTCCAGCTAAGAAATAGGAGCCTCTTTATTAGGCACAAGCCTAATATAAGGTTCTGTGAGAGTTCCAATATGTGAACAATTTTAAATAGTAAATTTCTTCTAAAATCTTCACAATATAATGAGGCTTGGAGATTGAGATGCCATTGTTCTCATATGTGATTCTAATACTAAGAATCAATTTTGTCTCCCAATGTCCTTGTTGGCAAATTTAGATGACAAAAATTTCTTGGATCTTGATTAGTACTAAAATCAACATGTCATCCACACATAGACAATTATAAATCCTCTATCTGAAGAGTCAAATTTGCTATACACTTATCATCTTGGTTAAGAACTAAACCAACTGACAATACAATGTCATCAAATTTTGATGCCATTATTTACCAAGAGACTTAGATTTTCTTACCTTAGCTAATAGAAGGTACATCTTTTTTTTTTTTTTTTTTTTACTAGAGTTATAACTATAGGCATTAACAATGGCATAATCTTTTAAACTCTGAGGCATGTCCTTTATTCTAGGTACCAAGATAAACCTATTCTCATTACAAAATCAACATCTCTCGACTCAATTACAGAGTGAAAAGTTACATAATCATTTGATTCTATGATACAAAACTTGTGAACAGGAAAATGTTCATCATACACGATAAATATGTAATCTATGCCTCTTTCACAGTAAGCCTCAAATAACAAAATGTTACATATCGTAGTATCCTTTACTTAGCCACAAATATGACAACATAATGATAACTCTTTCCTTCATAATTCCACTTCAGTCTTAAACATCAGAAAGTATTTAAGACTATCTTTTGCATGCAACAAGTACACATAGCAAAAACTATATACATAATCTACGAGTTTAATGACATACTTTTTGTTACGCTGTAGAGATAAAACACACAAATCACGGGGTACAAGTTCCACAATTTCTACCAAAGCTGGAATCAAAACATCCGTATACATATCATGCATTTCCTAATCTAAACGAGCATGCCATAACATGAAATCATAAAGTTCAAGTGTGCTTGAAGTCATGAAAATCAAATTCTCTACCGAATCATATTTAAGATTCACAGTCAATCTAACATTCTATTCCTGCCACAGTGGAATCCTAAACCAATAAACATGCCACATCGAGACGGAACACAAATATTCAATTAAAAAAAAAACGAATCCTTCACTATTATGTGATATAAATATGGCAAAATTAACAAAATCAAATAACAATCAATAGCATGTTGGTTATTTCACACACACGATGGTTTATAGCATCAGTATAATCCATGTGCAGCAGTTTCAAATAGTTGATTTATTGATAACTAGAACTATCAAAAAGGATAATGATTGCAAAATATTTATTTATTTCTATAAACCAAATGGAATCATTTAGATCGGTAACTTCAAGAACATATTCTTGTCTCTTATATGTTAACTTGTTTGATCGAGAGAAATCGTCTCAAGATGTGCCACATCCTTATGTTCTTTTCCCATTAACAAAAACAAAACATTTTTCTCAATTGATGGTTATCTGGACTAAAAGAATTGTAATCCAAAATTCTTTTTAAAATCAAACATACACTTAGTAAAACAAAACCCAGAAATGATCCGTAAAATTATAAAACAGCATGAGATGATTTCTAATTTAACACATCATTTATTATGGAGGAGAACCCCATTACGATTTTTACAAATGAAAAGTTTGCAATCCATCAAAACAATTGAATTCAAATCAGTTATCTCTAAAGATACTGACTTTAATAGTTCATACACAATATAAAAATATCCACATGAAACGTAAGCCTAAACCCAATAGGAGATTATCTTAATTATCAAACTCTATCTTTTATGAATTAACAAATCACAATGCTGAATAGTAATATATCCATATAATAAGAAATAATATGCATAATTTCTTAATAATTATCAAAATCTACTAGTATCAATTCAATCATGGTTCATAATGAAAGGAATGAATCACTTACTTGCAGATCTAAATGCCTTTGATGTCATCTCCTTGTAAGGTCGGCTATCAACATGAACTGCAAACTCGAATCCAGAATCGTATAGAACCACACAACAACAAAAGATTTCATCCTTCGTCTTGGTTGAATATCGCAATCATGAACCAAGGACATCATACAGATCTTTCTTGTTTCGATCGAAAATCCACAAGGGCAACGAAGCCGTCATCCTTGTTTTCACGATTGTATAATCACATAACAAAATAAAAACCGTTGCGCTCTATGCTTTTTTCGTCCTTGTTCATAAACAAAAACCCAACCGATTATCCGGTAGTCATCAGTTTTTCATTTGGTTACTCACAATTCGAACAAGCAACCACAACAAAGAATAAATTCTTGTTGATTTATTGAATCCACTTCGCAAAATTGTTAGACAGGTCACAAACTGTCCAATTCCGTACTCTAACACAACAACACAAATGGATTCAATATTCAAACGAACAAAACCAACAGAAGAGGCGTGAATTCTAATACAATCGAACAGAGTAAGTCCTCTTTTTGGTTCCTCTTGAGACTAACAAAAAGAAATCAAACCAAACTTTACATGGTTTTGTTTCGCACGGATGTCAATTCGGTCGGTACGGTTTGACGGAGACATATTTAATCCATACATAAACAACAATAACCAAACCGAAGCAATAGACGCCCAATTGATCAACAAGACCAAATCGAATCTCAATCACCCATTTATTTCTTCTTCATCGACCACTTCTACGTATTGTATGTCAATTCACAAGAGGTTGTTTTTGATTTTAATACAAGCAAATCCCCAATATCGAACAGTATACTAGCCATGAAAAGTAACCGCCAACAGTACCATAAACAATAACCTCGAAATTGAACACAATATAATAAACAACAACCATCCAACATAAACAACGAACATCAAATCTGAAACGGCTTCTGATTCAATATCATAGTTTGTTCTTTGTTGGTTTTATTGAACCGAAACCGTAGAAGAAATTAAAAGTCACTTGGATTATACTACGAGTCGTGTAATCACTATCAGAACAAACTATTTGATCGGTACAATCAAATGTTTGAACGGATTAAACGTAGTATATACACAAGAATCGGATTTAATTCTTTGAGTATTATTGCACCGATGATCAAAATATGAATAGGTTTTTGTGTGTTCAAAACCTCCAAAATTCTAGAGATCTCTCTAGAAAAATTCTTGGTTGGTTTTCTCTGTGTTTTTGTTATATCATCAAACTAACAATATATTTGTGGTTTTAAGAAGCTATTGGATTGGGCTCTAGTAATTATGTTTGGACCAATCTATTTGGCCTACATGCATACCCAAGAGCTTACAAGGCCCTATCTTTAATTCCGTTTAATTAATAACCCATTAATAAACTAAACTTTAGTTAGTTCATTAACTCATTCGGCCCAAATTCAGTAAACTAATATTTTAACTTACTTAAACCAATAACACACACAATCCTATTAGTGATAACCGAGCCCGCACTCCTGCATCTCCTAACTCGGTTAATGACTAACGAGATCAACCCATTCAACAAGTTAATCCAATATCACCATTAATGTTGATAACACTAAAATTACCAACAATATTTTCCTTAATCCTTTTAAAGTGTGTTCTCTTTTCCTCCTGCATGATATTAAGTTTCTGTTCAAATTAAATTGTAGTCATTTTATTATAGGGATTTTCTAATGAAATTGTAGTGTTTATGTTCCTTGAGTGTAAAGTATAAAGCTTTTTTTGAACCCAACTCGACTCGACCCGTTTTGACCCGTTTAGAACAAAGTATAAATTTGAGGTTATTTTTTCTCTTTTACATGTAAATACAAAAAAAAAACATTTTTTAAACCCAACCCGACCCAAAACCCGTCTTTACCCGGACCTGAAACCCGTTTTGGCCCGAACCCATTCTAACCCGAACCGATACAACCTTTTTTTTAATTGTCCCGTTTTGACCCGAACCCTTTTTAAACCGCGGCCCAACCCCACCCGACCCGTTTGCCAGTTATAGTATTCACATAAAAAAACAAATTTATACTTTGCAATTTTCGTCTTATATATCGACATGACTTGAGGTGACCGGGTGGGGTTTTAATGGTTTAATCAAGTTGATGGGTCATACAAAACAAATATTAGTGTTTAAAAGAAAAGAAGAGAAATAGTGACTGAGGAGGTTGAATTCATTCAATGTATAAAAGAAGGCATACGTATGAATGAAGGAAGGTGATCTTTGATAACACGTCAACATATCATTTTGTTTCTATGTCGGATTCTTTGCATGTATCCATCTCCCCAGTCAACACAAATGTCTGTCTACCTTTAAAATTCATTAAATACACTCATGTATGAAGGTGAATCTTTGCAATTTCAAACTGTTATTATACAAATGGGTCAATTTGGGTTATGTTTTATATGTGGTGGGTTAACTTGGTTTAACTAGAAGCCGTAAAAGGTATAAGGCTCCGAGGGAGCATGCAGGTCAGATGCTCAAAGGTAACTTCATTCTTCATCAATCTTGATAATATATTTTTTTTTTAACTTTTAGGTTGTGTTAATTAATATGATTAATCTTTGATGTATTGTAACAGAGTAAGAAGAGCCCATTGGAAAACAATGGCATCAAGAGGATTCTTGCAACACCAACAAATTTGGAGTGGAGCAGTGTTTAAGTCGATGATTTACACGAAATCTGTTGATGCTTTTGTTAATTAGATTTGAAGTGATGATATGAATCTTAAACCTTTATTTTGAGTTGATATTCTAACTACGGTTGCAAACCCGTTTAGAAAACAAATATTGTAAGTCACTAATTATGTTCAAATTGTTCAGGTAAATCATTAATCATGTATAGGCAAGTCACTAATTATGTTCAAATCAGTAAATATGAATTATATTTTCAACATGCGTTAGCATTGGAGTTATACATTATTTTAGGTTAGATATTAATATTATAGTTATACATTGTTTAAGGTTAGACGTTAACATTGGAAATACATTTTTAATTGTTTTAGGTTGGGTGCTACCCGAAGCTTTCTTGCATGTAACTGTAAAGCGCATCATTTTATTTCATATGTAAATTTAATATGTCATATTAGATTTCTCAACCCCGGGACGTTCCCGGGGTATAATCTAGTTCAAACAATATGCGAAAGAACAAAACACACACAAGAAGTCATGATATCTTCATCATACTCAAGAGGAAGTCATTACACCTAAAGAAGCCATCTACGGCATCTGATTTTTTGGATCAGAAGAAACCATATATGCCTCGGATTCATGACGAACTTCTATCATTACCACGGTGATAAGGAATCAGTTTTTTTTCTCAACGAAAGAAAAAATATATGGGATACGTGTTGTTTGTTCATCGCAAGCCGAAGCCACATAGGGATATTTGAGTTTCAGAACCCGTTGAAGTTGATCAGAACAAGAAGATGAACGGTTTTTTTTTTCTAATTGAAAAATAGCACTATGCTATTTAGGTTTATGTGTTGTTGTTCAAAATAGCACATAATATCTTTTGTATATGCTGATCTATGAATGTGTTGTTATTCCAAATAGCACAGGTAAAGGAATAGGATCAAAATAGCACTGTTTTTTTTTGTATGTGCTATCATTCAAAACAATAATGTTTTTAAGGCCAGAATCATAATAGCACAAACTTTTAGAGATACTCTTATACAAAATAGCACAATTTAAAGGAGATGATTCAATAACAATCTTGTTCTGTATTTACTAATATTTAAAATAGCACTATTTTTTTTGTTATGTACTGTTTTAATGTGTTATTATCCAAAATAGCACTAACTTTTAAATTGCTATAAGGGTGAATTCATAAATGTAAAAATCGTTCCATATATTTAATTAAAGACGTGTTGACTCGATCCGAAAGATTTTACAAGATTTAAGGGATATGGAGGGAAATCAGTTTAATAAAAACCGTTAAATACCTAAAATACCCTTAATTAGTCAACCACACTAATTATGATTGAGGAGGTGTCATTAATCATAGCCACATATTCAATTATTTAAGGGTTAGGATTTGTTCTTACAGTTTTTAGGATAAATATAGTTTGTACCAGAACCATTCTCTTTTAATCCAATTCGTTAGTTGCATTGTGTATAAACTAAACCTGCCAAATATCTCAAAATACACTCGTAAATACCCCCCCCCCCCCCAACACACGCACACACATGTGTGAAAATAACTAGTTAAATTTCTGGTGCATTGTGGAGAGACTTCGGTCAATATCTGTTTAGTTCACAATGATATTGGTACGATACCGTACACTTGGCAAAAAACGCTAAAAGAGAGGAACCACATCAACACATGTTTTAATCAATAGAAAACATAAAACGGATTCCGATAATACCGACACTAGTGTTGATGCCATTGTTGTTTGATGGGTATCGTTTCACCTATGGTATCAGTACGTGGTAAATTTTAGATACAAAGAAAAAATATTAAACAAATCAAATGGATAAAGTCGTATATTAACTATAGTACAAAGGGTAAAATTTGAAATTACAAAAAAAGTTTTAATCTTTTCATATCTATTATGTTAATCAACTAAAATCCATGCAATTGCCTTCTATATTTCTGTGATATCATAATTAAGAAGCACTAGCAGTTTATGTGTATAATGTTGGATATTTTAGTGTAATTGGATTGACTGTTTGACTAATATATTCATAATAAGGCATCATATATGTATGGTGGGTGCGGAGTGCACGCTTATTTGAATTTATTATGAACTTTGGGGCGAAGCCCCTAAGGGACGGGGGTCCGGGGGCAGCGCCCTTCGGAGCAGGGTCCAAGGGGCGGCAGCCCCTGACTGGGGTTGAGCTAAATTTGGCAATTTGAAACCCTTCGAAAAACTGCCTAAGAGGCAGTTAATGGGCTTTTGATTCACAACGAATTTCATAATCTTAGTCAAAATTTTCTCTAGTTTTTGTCTCAATCAAATTCATACAGAAAATTTTGAATTTCTGATTGTATCTGATTGAATATTTTGATTGAACCGTCGAATTGATTCAATCTGAAAGCGATTACGTGCCTTCAGAGTATTCAGTTATCTGGTTGTTCATTTGTTATTACTGTTTTTCCCCAATATATAAGTCTGTTTGTAACATACTAACATATATACGTGTAAAAATCCAAAATGTATGAATGATAGAACTAACAAACATGGATATATGGAGCAACTAATCATTTATTTGAAATTTTATCAAACAAAATACAGGTGCACCCGCTCATACATATATACATATATATAATAGCTAGCTATAGGTAGGTTGATCGATTATTACAAATATAATTAACAAGCTGGTACGATCAGGTACGTAAACCGAAGGATGGAATAAGTTATATGAAAATCCGACCAATTAGTTTAGACGGCGGGAACCATGAATTATCAAAAAATGACCTATGGAATGCATGAAGTCAGCGACTCCCTTGGACAGGAACCAAGAGTAGAAACATGAAAGTATCAAAAGATAATTCTCATTGATGTTGAAGAGTTACATATATACAAAGTAAAAGGCAAATTACTATGGACAAAATATATACTAATTTACAACAGCATCTTTGACTTGATTTATGAGCTTGAATGGAGGGAGGATTGATTTTGACTGATTGTGGGTTAGATATGCCCCTGCAAGATGGACGATCGAGAGAGAAGACCAATCTTGGAAGTAAGAAGTTGAAACCATTTTCTTAGTATAGGCTTTGTGAGTGCATCAGCAAGTTGATCATCACCCGAGATGTGAGCCACACGTATAGTACCGCCATGAACCTTTTCACGGACAAAGTGAAAATCTAATGTAACACCCCATTTTGTGATCAAATAAAATATAAATGTTTATGAAATTTATATCGCGAGTATTCTATGATCTAGTCGTGAACAGCATGCTTATTTGAGATACAAGAACCTAGTCGAGCTGTTAGTATTATAAGAGACTGTTTAGTTATAGTAACAAAAGATATTATATTTAAACCCTATTCCGTTTTTAATGAAAGTTAGGTTGGCGTGTAGATAAAAATTAGCTCGTTTTAGCAGTATATTCGGAATTTACTAAAACGTTATAGATTAAAGTTATAAGAGAAAAACGAGTTAAGCAGCTTAAATTAATTAATTAATAATAATAATAATAATAATAAATAATAACAAGATTAAGATCATACGTGTGTATGATGACTGTGAGATAAGAATTGAAGTAACTTGGAGCTCACGCCAAGTTACCAGAAGTGTAGTATATAAAGGTAGTCAGTATGTTCACTCATCCAATTTTAACGTTTCGTTTCACTCGTTCACTCTCACACAAAGCCAATTAAAGCTACCTACCGGTATGTTAGCCTACCCACATTACGTTTATACGACGATATCCGATCGAGTGAATGTCGATACTACAGTCTTGCACTGAATAAGAGCGAGACGGTCCTGACACTGAATAAGAGTCGGACCCGAGTATCGATAGTCTATCTCGTGATGTTCGTATTAAATATGATGAGATATGCTAACATATTGGGTTCTTTTCTTTAGATAAAAATTAGGAGTTGCTGACCAGAAAACTACACTTACACCAAGAACCTCTTTAAAGGTGAGTTCTATGAATGTTTTCAAATGTGAGCATGCTTGTCCAAACTGGTAATTGTTATAAATGTGTTCATGACTGGTGTACGCATGCATATAATCTAATCACACATACACACGATATTTGTGGTCCCTTATACGTGCTGCTACGACAGGATTTGTCGGTACTATATCTGTATATAGTGGGCATTGACTGTATGATGTTTGAAGTCACAGGGGTGACACCGTCACAGGGGCCCATGCGTGGGTGCCAGCGTGGCGTAAAGGTTATAATGACATGGGCGGGTACAAGTCATGAATAATTGAATTAATGTGGTTTACAACTTGTGTATATTCATGAACTCACCAGCATTGTCTGACGTCATTTTTAAGCATGTGTCACAGGTAGTGATTGCTAGTTCTTGTGCATGCTGATTAGCTTGAAGCCATGTGACCAGTGGAATAGGATATGCTAGTTCGTATGGGTTAAAGGAAAACTTATATCTCCGGATAGGAGTAGTTGAACAAAGTTATGTACTTTTAAGTTCCAACTCTAGTACTTATAGTTTATGTAAATAAAAAGAAGTATTTCCCTTTTAAGTTGGTATCAATTGTGTATGGTGCATCCTTATCTGGGTGTGGTTGTCACAGTTGGTATCAGAGCCAAAGGTTTTAGCGAATTAGGTATTTGATAGGGATACCTAGGCTTCAACCTTCAAGATTACGGTTGCTTGACTTAAGTTTTATACTCATATTAAATTTTTAGATTGGGATGCCTTAAAAAAAAAGGGACCTGATTTCATAGGTTTATTACTGGATGTTATGACATATATGTTATGGATAGAATGTAATACAACCTTAGTTATATTATAGAATTTCTAATACTTAAGTGGGATGTTGAGTACCAGAGAATTAGAAAATGTAAAGGTTCAAGACATAAGACTTTACTAACAACTAGCTGAGACAAAACCCCAGGGAGGGCAACAGACTTGTGTGTCTACAAGCTATATTTGAAAATGTGTTGTACTATGTTATTGTGTAAGGTAATTATTGTAGTTGCTCGTATATTAATGAATATTGAAGTAGTATTTTATTGGAAACCTAGAAAATGTCGGCTGAATCATCCAATAATCATAATCATCAACCTGACCCACCGGTTGAACCCGCTCGTCATGATGAACCGGGGAACTTAGGAGATGATGTAATTGATCGAATAGCAGTCCGAGTTGCGCAAATTCTTGCCAACTCACAGGGACATGAACGTCAACATTCTGAACGACCAGTACAATCTGAAGGAAGCATCGCACATACACCAACTCCACGAGAAGAACCTCGCCAAAAAGATAAAGTGGTTGATGTAAAGACAGATAAGGCAAGAGAAACGGAAATCACTAGAGAATGCAATTATAAGACCTTCATTTCCTGTAACCCTCCCACTTTGATGGGAAGAAAGGTGCTATTGAGGCACACGAATGGCTAAGTGAAGTAGAAGCCATTCTAAATGTTAGTGATTGCCACGAAAGAAATAAGGTTAGGTTTGCTGTTCATTTGTTCAAAGCAGAAGCCTTGTTTTGGTGGAGAATACAAAAGCAAACCAAAGGTGAGGATCTAGCCCAGCGCCTAGGTTGGAAGGAGTTCTCCGAACTCTTTTCACAATATTTCTGTCCACCAAGTGAGACAGACAGGATTGAAATGGAATTTTTACACCTTAAGATCGGAGATAAAACTTACCGGGAATATGTCACCAAGTTCAACGAAATGTCCCGATTGGTGCCTCATTTGGTAACAACAGAGGAGAATCGTATTAGGAGGTTTGTTTGCGGACTACCTACAGAATACCGCACCTTCATCAAGGCAACCAAACCAATCACCTATTCTGAAGCAGTAGAAGCCGGGGCAACCATCGCTGTTGAGATACAACAGAAGAAAATCCAAGACCCTACTCCAAAAAGGAAATGGGACAACTGCCAAGACAAGAGGAAGACCAATGACAGAGATAATAAAAGGCAACGGGGACCCCCAACTAAGTGCCCAACCTGTGGTAAGGGGCATTATGGTCCATGTAACCGGTTAGTTTGTCAAAACTGTAAGCAACCTGGGCACAACCATCGTGATTGTAAAGAACCCCGTAAGTGTTTTAACTGTGGAGAGTCGGACCACCTTAGTAATATTTGTCCTAAGAAAAAGGAGGAACCTAATAGAGCTAGAGGAAGAGCCTTTGTTATGAACACTGAAGAAGCTCGTAGAAACCCAGATGTCATAACAGGTACGTTTCTCCTAAACAACTGCTATGCTAAAATATTGTTTGATACTGGTGCTGATAGAAGTTTGATATCTGAGCAATTTAGAATTTTGATTAATCAGACTCCTAGTAAGTTGGATAAACCCTTTATAGTAGAACTAGCAGACGGAAGGGAAGAGGAAATTGTAAATGTTATTAAGAATTGCATTATCCTGGTTGGTAATACCTCGATACCCATATACTTGCTACCAATGAAACTTGGAGAATTTGATGTAGTAATAGGGATGGATTGGTTAGCTAAGTATCAAGCTCAAGTATTATGTGATAAAAAGCATATTCGAATTAAGGACCCTCAAGGGAAACCTTTGACAATTCATGGGGAAAAACCTAGTAAACCCATAAGTTTTATCACTAGCTTAAGAGCATCTATATGTGTCCGGAAGAGCAATTTAGCTTATCTAGTGTATGCATTGGAAACAAAGGAAGAAAAGAAACTAGAAGAGATACCAGTAGTGTCTGAATTTCCTGAAGTATTCCCTAAGGATCTTCCTGGACTACCACCTGATAGACAAATTGAGTTTAGAATAGACTTGATCCCTGGAGCAACCCCTATTGCTAAAGCTCCGTATCGCCTTGCCCCGACTGAAATGAAAGAGTTAAGAACCCAACTCCAAGAATTATTGGACAAAGGATTTATACGTCCTAGCACTTCGCCATGGGGAGCGCCTATTCTTTTCGTCAAGAAGAAGGATGGATCAATGAGAATGTGTATCGATTATAGAGATCTGAACAAGATCACGATAAAGAATCGATATCCACTCCCAAGGATTGATGACCTGTTTGATCAGCTTCAAGGTGCAAGTTACTTCTCGAAGATAGACTTAAGGTCTGGATATCATCAGTTGAAGGTGAGAGAAGAAGACATACCTAAGACTGCCTTTAGAACAAGGTATGGTCACTACGAATTCCTAGTAATGCCTTTTGGCCTCACTAATGCACCAGCCGCTTTTATGGACCTTATGAACCAAGTCTGCAAGCCCTACTTGGATCAGTTTGTGATCGTTTTCATAGATGATATCCTTATCTACTCCAAGAGTCGAGAAGCTCACGAAGAACACCTCCGTGCCCTTCTTAAGTTATTGAAGGAAGAGAAACTTTATGCTAAGTTAAGTAAGTGTGAATTCTGGACTAGGGAAGTCCAATTTTTAGGGCACGTGGTTAATGAAATGGGCATACAGGTGGACCCTGCAAAGATCGAAGTAATTAAAAATTGGGAGACACCAAAGAGCCCTACAGAGATTCGACGCTTCTTAGGGTTAGCATGGTACTATAGAAGGTTTATTCAGGATTTTTCTAAGATAGCAATGCCCTTAACAACTTTAACCCAAAAAGAATACCCCATTTTTCTGGAGTGATAAGCAAGGAAAGGCTTTTAATTTGTTGAAGGATAAGCTATCTAGTGCTCCAATACTAGCACTACCCGAGGGTAGTGAAGATTTTGTAGTATATTGTGATGCTTCACACTATGGATTAGGGTGTGTGTTGATGCAAAGACAGAAGGTTATTGCCTATGCATCTCGACAATTAAAGACTCATGAAAAGAATTACACCACCCATGATTTAGAACTTGGAGCAGTAGTATTTGCCCTTAAGATATGGAGACACTACTTATATGGTACAAAGTGTGTGATATACACTGATCATCAGAGCCTTAAGTACATCTTTGAACAAAAGATGTTAAACATGAGACAGAGAAGATGGATGGAGTTGTTGAATGACTATGATTGTGAAATTCGTTACCATCCAGGAAAGGCTAATGTAGTGGCGGATGCCCTTAGTCGTAAGAACATAACAAAGCCTCTATGAATACGCGCATCAAGGATTGAAGTGAGGTTTAGTGTAATGGAACAAATTAAAGATGCGCAGGCCCAAGCATTGGTCGATAAGCAGATTAATAAAGAAAGAATGGTAGGAAAACACGAACTCCTGGTTAAAGGGGGTGATGGAATATTAAGGTTTCATAATAGGATCTGGATACCCATTACGGGAGGATTAAGGGATAAGGTGATGGAAGAAGCACATAGATCTAAGTATACAATGCATCCCGGTAGTACAAAGATGTATAAGGACATTCGAAGTGGATATTGGTGGCCAGGCATGAAAGAATCAATAGCTAAGTATGTGGAGAAATGCCTGACGTGCTCACAAGTCAAAACAGAGCATCAGAAACCTGCAGGATGTCTAATACAACCTGAGATCCCTGAATGGAAATGGGAGATGATAACAATGGATTTCATTTCCAAACTCCCACGAACTAAGTCTGGGCATGATGCCATTTGGGTTATAGTAGATCGCCTAACCAAGTCTGCTCATTTCTTACCCATACGAGGAGATTATAAGGTAGACAAATTAGCAAGGATTTATGTTAAGGAAATTGTCACTCGTCATGGTGTACCTATATCCATCATATCCGATAGGGATAGCTATTTTACCTCAAGATTTTGGAAAAGCTTCCAAAAGGAATTGGGAACGAAAGTAAATTTAAGTACGGCATATCATCCACAAACCGACGGGCAAAGTGAAAGGACAATACAGACCCTAGAAGACATGCTCAGGGCATGTGTGATAGATTTTGGAGGAAACTGGGATGAACATTTACCACTAATAGAGTTTGCCTACAACAACAGCTATCACTCTAGTATCAAGGCTGCTCCGTTTGAGGCATTGTATGGGAGGAAGTGTCGTTCGCCAGTCTGTTGGACTGAGATTGGTAGGAATCCGCTAGCTGGACCAGAAATCATTGAAGAGACTACCAATAAAATAGTACAAATTCGAGAACGGATGAAAGCTGCAAGAGATAGACAGAAAAGTTACGACGACAGACGAAGGAGACCCTTAGAATTTCAAGTTGGTGACAAGGTACTACTTAAGGTTTCGCCTTGGAAAAGCATTATTCGTTTCAGAAAGAAAGGAAAGTTGAGTCCACGGTATATTGGACCATTTGATATAACCGAAAGAACTGGCCCAGTAGCATATAAGTTAAAACTGCCAGAAGAGTTACAAGGAATTCATGACACCTTTCACGTGTCCAACCTAAGAAAATGTCTGGCAGACGAGTCACTAAAGATTCCTTGGCAAGAAGTCCAAATCAACGATAAGTTGAACTTCACGGAACGCCCAATCCAAATTGTAGATCGACGTGTAAAGAAGTTAAGAAATAGAGAGTTTCCGCTAGTACGAGTCAAGTGGGATGCAAAGAGAGGACCTGAGGAAACATGGGAGAAAGAAGATGAGATGAAACAGAAATACCCATACCTCTTCACCTAAATTTCGCGGACGAAATTTCTATAAGGTGGGGAGAGTTGTAACACCCCATTTTGTGATCAAATAAAATATAAATGTTTATGAAATTTATATCGCGAGTATTCTATGATCTAGTCGTGAACAGCATGCTTATTTGAGATACAAGAACCTAGTCGAGCTGTTAGTATTATAAGAGACTGTTTAGTTATAGTAACAAAAGATATTATATTTAAACCCTATTCTGTTTTTAATGAAAGTTAGGTTGGCGTGTAGATAAAAATTAGCTCGTTTTAGCAGTATATTCGGAATTTACTAAAACGTTATAGATTAAAGTTATAAGAGAAAAACGAGTTAAGCAGCTTAAATTAATTAATTAATAATAACAATAATAATAATAATAAATAATAACAAGATTAAGATCATACGTGTGTATGATGACTGTGAGATAAGAATTGAAGTAACTTGGAGCTCACGCCAAGTTACTAGAAGTGTAGTATATAAAGGTAGTCAGTATGTTCACTCATCCAATTTTAACGTTTCGTTTCACTCGTTCACTCTCACACAAAGCCAATTAAAGCTACCTACCGGTATGTTAGCCTACCCACATTACGTTTATACGACGATATCCGATCGAGTGAATGTCGATACTACAGTCTTGCACTGAATAAGAGCGAGACGGTCCTGACACTGAATAAGAGTCGGACCCGAGTATCGATAGTCTATCTCGTGATGTTCGTATTAAATATGATGAGATATGCTAACATATTGGGTTCTTTTCTTTAGATAAAAATTAGGAGTTGCTGACCAGAAAACTACACTTACACCAAGAACCTCTTTAAAGGTGAGTTCTATGAATGTTTTCAAATGTGAGCATGCTTGTCCAAACTGGTAATTGTTATAAATGTGTTCATGACTGGTGTACGCATGCATATAATCTAATCACACATACACACGATATTTGTGGTCCCTTATACGTGCTGCTACGGCAGGATTTGTCGGTACTATATCTGTATATAGTGGGCATTGACTGTATGATGTTTGAAGTCACAGGGGTGACACCGTCACAGGGGCCCATGCGTGGGTGCCAGCGTGGCGTAAAGGTTATAATGACATGGGCGGGTACAAGTCATGAATAATTGAATTAATGTGGTTTACAACTTGTGTATATTCATGAACTCACCAGCATTGTCTGACGTCATTTTTAAGCATGTGTCACAGGTAGTGATTGCTAGTTCTTGTGCATGCTGATTAGCTTGAAGCCATGTGACCAGTGGAATAGGATATGCTAGTTCGTATGGGTTAAAAGAAAACTTATATCTCCGGATAGGAGTAGTTGAACAAAGTTATGTACTTTTAAGTTCCAACTCTAGTACTTATAGTTTATGTAAATAAAAAGAAGTATTTCCCTTTTAAGTTGGTATCAATTGTGTATGGTGCATCCTTATCTGGGTGTGGTTGTCACATCTAAGGCCAAGTGCTTCATTCTTGAATGAAAAACTAGATTTGCCGAATAATGAGTAGCACTTAGATTTTCACAATAGATGGCTGGAGTGACTGATGATCTGTGCCCAAGTTCAACCATTAATGATATGAGCCATTGTACTTTAGTTGTAGTGGAAGCAACGACTCGAAACTCAACTTCTGTGGATGAATGAACAAGTGTCGGTTGGTGTTTGGAGCTCCATGAGATCAAATTTTGACCAAGATAGACAATGTATCGTGTTGTACTTCTATGCGATGGGCAATCACCGGCCCAATCCGCATAAGTGAAAGCATGAAGCTGTAAAGGGGAGTTGCGCCTAAAAAGGATTCCATGATGTAGAGTGCCATGCAAGTATCGGAACAATATTTTTAGGCTTCCCAATGTGTAGTTGTTGGTTGATGCATAAACTGTGAAAGTTTGTTAACTGTAAAAGCAATATCAGGCCATGTTAAAGATAAATATTGTAATGCTCCTACGAATGCACGGTATTCGGTTGGTGATGGTAAAGGATCACCGTCCAAAATTTTGATGGTAGAGGAACTCGACATGGGTGTGGTGGACGACTTGCAATTACTCATGTTGGCTCTAGTTAGGATGTCGAGAATATATTTAGATTGAGATAAGAAGAGACCGTGGTTGTGAGGGATAACCTCGGTACCAAGAAAGTAAGAGAGATCTCCAAGATCTTTTAGTGAGAATCTAGTGGCAAGAGATTGAATGAATGAGTGTTTAAGAGATGGGTTGGCACCAGTGATAATGATATCATCAACATAGACTAATATAAAGATAGGAGAAGAAGTGGTTTTGTTAATGAATAGAGAAGGATCCAAAATGGAAGGCTTGAAATGAACCGAGAGGAGATGGTTTTTGAGTTCGTCATACCAAGCGCGTGAAGCTTGGCGAAGACCATAAATGGCCTTGTTAAGCTTACAAACATGGGTTGGATAAGAACCACAAACCTGGGTGGTTAAGATATGTAAACCGATTCGGTTAAAGTGCCTTGTAGGAAGGCATTATTGATGTCAAGTTAGCGTAGAGGCCAATTGAAGGATCCACAAACCATGAAGTTTTTCGCAATTCGGGAGAATGTGAAAGAGTCAAAAATAGGAGGAATCATTGTTTAAGGTGGGTATGGGTAGTATATTGATGAGATAGGTGGCGGTGGTGAAGGCAAATGGCCAAAATTTAAGAGGCATTTTGGCATGAGAAAATAAGGCTAGACCAGTTTCGACAATATGACGATGGCGACGTTTTGCGTAGCCATTGTGTTTGGGTGTATGAGGAGGGGAGGTGAGATGAGAAACGCCACAAGAAGATAAATGAGAAGACAGTTTAATATACTCTCCACCATTGTCTGAAAATAATTTCTTGATTTTTGTTTTGAAATAGTTTTCAACTAGTTTTTGAAAACGGATGAATGTACTGAGAGAATCCGATTTATGTTTTAATGGGTAAATCCAAATATATTTTGTGAAGTGATCTACGAAATCTATGTAGTATTTGTAACCGTCAAAAGAGGTAAATGGAGATGACCAAACATCGAAAAATAGTAATTCAAGAGGTGTGTTAGAGGTTAAAGAAGATGTGTGAAATAGAATCTTGTGACTTTTATTGATATGACATGAATTACATGAGTCATATTTGCTAGAAATAAATGGATCAAAAGAAGATAAATGTTGCAAAACTCGCAAATGTGGATGTCCTAGGCGATGATGCCAATAAGATTCCTTGTTGGTTTGCAAGTGAAAGATTTGTGGAGATTTGGTGGAGGATAGTTCATAAAGACCATTGCTAGATATTCCCTGAAAAATGGTTCGGCGAGTTTGAAAGTCCTTGATGATAAAATAAGAAGAGAAAAATAAGATTAGTATATTGTTATCAATGCATAAACGAGAGATAGAAATTATATTACGAGATATAGAAGGAACTCAAAGAACATTTTTTAAAATGATAGGAACATTAGAAAAATATAGAGTGATAGTGCCAACGTGAGTAATTTTAAGTGACGAACCAACACTCGGTACCATCATAAGGGCTATGCATTGAGAGTGCACTAAGATCATTAGTGATGTGGTGAGAAGCACCACTATCCTTCAGCCACGATAAGTCAGAGTCCACACTATATTGTGTTGCCATCATGTGTGCTTGTGGTTTGGATTGGTTGTTATTACAGTTATAGGTTGGGGGAGTAATGGTGGAATGGGATTTCTTAAAATATAGGCAAGATGTCAAGGAGTGGCCTTTGAGGAAACACCACTAACATTTACCAAGGAAGGGACGCTGATATGGTGCGGAAGTGGGGGTAGGCAGGAGGTCGAGGCTGTTGTTGGGTGGTCGTGAAGACCACGGTTTAGAATCTTGGCGGCTGTGGCTGGCAAAGGCAGTAGCTGGCTAGTGGATGGAGGGGGATTCAGGTGGGGTTTAGGCGAGTGAGAGTTCATGGTTAATAAGTTTTTCATGCAGTTCGTGGAAGGATATAGGGTGGTCACGAGCATGGACAGATTGGAGGTCTTGGAGTCCACACCGTGAAGGACAATATCGGTAGCATCTTCTGGATCCATAGGTTTCCCAAGGATAGCTAATTCATCAACTAAATTTTTTATAGATTGCATGAAATTAGTGATGGATTGGTCATGGGATTTTGTGGGTTGTCTAAGACGATGGTGAAGTTGTTTTATGTGGCCTCGAGAAGGAGAGGCGTAGGTGGAAGCCAAAATTTTGCAAGCATCAAGGGAAGTTTTGGCATTAGTGATGAGAGGCACGATTTTGGGTGAAAGACTACCATAATAGCACAAAAAATAAGGCGATCTTGGCGGTACTAGGTGGAGTATTTGGGATGTGGAGTAGAGGGACCATCGGTATTGATGGTTAGGGAAGGAGCAAGGTGTGAACCATCAATAAATTTGTAGAAGTCCAAACCTTGGAGGATGGCTTCAAGTTGGGTTTTCCAACTAAGGTAATTAGTGGAAGTGAGTTTGAGAGAGTGGGGAAAGTTCACCATGGTGACTGTGGGAGTGGTGGTAGCGGCGGTGGGCATGGTGGTGGCGAGAACTTTGACTTCGACCATTGTGAGGAAGGGAGAGTAAGTTTAAGTTTTTCAAAACTGGCTGATACCATATGAAGGTATCAAAAGATAATTCTCATTGATGTTGAAGAGTTACATATATACAAAGTAAAAGGCAAATTACTAGGAAGGAAGAGCTACAATTAAGGGATTAATAGCTAAGACTATGGACAAAATATATGCTAATTTACAACAGCATCTTTGACTTGATTTATGAACTTAAATGGTGGGAGGATTGATTTTGACCAATTAAGGGTTTGATAAGAAATACAAGAAAAAAGAAATTGGCAGGGCTAAGAGTGAAGCCAACAAACAAAAAATCCATGGGTTGTTGGTCCCAAAAAAAAGGAACAATGCAGTCCCGAAAGCCAACATACTGAGCACGGCTGATACGAACAAACTCACCCACCCAATTACCATGGCTAGAGGTAAACGTAATAGGAAGTCGTCTTGGGTTAGAGGAGAAGCCAGGATTGCGATGAATATTAACATAGACACAGAAGATGCTGTTGCTGATATAGTAATCAATATTTTGAATAGAATGAATGCTGTTTGGGATACCAAATTCGGGAATCCTTTGTCATCGCTTCCTCCTGGTACTTGAATTACTGATGCAAACATGACTGTTATGATTAATGTGGATGGAATTGCAATCGAGTTTGCTATACTTTTTATCCAGACTCCACTCTCAATCTCCAAATCCTTGTGCTCCTTGTTACCATGTTCAATTCTATGATATCATAATTATAGAGTACTAGCCGTTGGTTTGCGATATATTTTATTTTTTCTAACAAACTAGTTTTCATATAAAATACAAACAATGCAAACCTTCTAACAAGACGCTAGAAGGGCCCGAACAACGAAATCCACCAAACAACACCAAAGAATTAAAACATGTTTACATCAAGTTTATAACACCTATCTAGAGTCAAGGACTTGCAACCCGCTCGAACCTTAAGACAAAAGTATGTGGATTCCTTAATAGCATCAATGACGCCTGAAACCGGTACCATTTGCTTTTCGAAGATCTTTATATTCCTGTTGCACCAAATCCACCACAACGCCATCACCACGATCATGGATATAGTACGTCTGGATTTTTTTTCCATCTTAGTTTCAACTACTGTTTTAACCAAATCTGAAATCGAATTGCAAAGAGACATTTTTGGGGCTCCACCCAAACTCCTACTGCCCACCATATAAGTTTAGCAGCGAGACAAACACATGGTTCACTAATTCAACCGCGTAAGCGGATTGGTTTGCAATATAAGTGTAAAAATCCAAAATATTATGCATGCAAGAACTAACAGACAAGGATGAAACAACTAATCATTTATTTGAATTTAGATTAAACAAAACGTACACACACATATATAATATGTACGTCTTTTACATTGATTATTACAAATAAAAATAACACTAGTTAAATGAAGATCCGACCCACCAGTTTAAAACCGCGAAAACCATAAATTATCAAAAAATGAAATGTAGAATGCATGAAGTCGGTAAGAGAGTGCGATAGGTACAAAACATAGATAAGGAAGAACAAAATTATAGGTAAGGTTATTATTGGAGCTATCACACAAAGAATCCATGGGTCATTGGAACCAAACAGAAGGATCAACACAGCCCCGTAGGCCAGCATACCAACTGCAGCTGACACAAACAAGTTTACCCAGATAATTACCATGGCTAGAGGTAAACGAAGCAGGAAGTCGTCTTCAGAAATAGGATGAGTCAGGATTACCAAGAAAACTAACAAAGACAGAGAAGCTGCCGCCGCTGATACACTAATCGATATTTCGAATAGAATGAATGCTGGTTGCGAGATCAAATTTGGGAGTCCATTGTCATCAGTTCCTCCTGGTACTTGAATTGATGATGCAAACATGATTGTGAGGATTAATGTGGCTGTAATTCCGATCGAGTTTGCTACTTTGTTCATCCAGTCTCCGCTCTCAATCTTCAAATCCTTGTGCTCCTTCGTAAATACCATTTCAGGCGTTTCTCCTAAACAATTTTTCTCTGTGCGGCATTGGGGAATAATCTTTTGTGCATCCTTAAACCATTGTAACTCACGTTGCATTCTAAAAGGGGGACATGAGATAAGATCGAGTTTCTTGGCAGGCCCTAATCTTGCAGCAAAATGAAGGAAATTATTCCCACAATGATCGTATTCTTTCGATGATTCGTGAGAGAGACTCGTATGCTTAGCTTGATTTCCATCAAGGATTAGAGCATAAACCTTGGATGCACGGTTCTTCCAAGCAGCCTGAGCAAAGTTGTGGCCATCTTCATCAACGACCAAAGCTGCCTCTGGAAACCAATACACAATTCTTTCAACAACATCGCTTGCATCACGTCTTATTGCCTCAAGCATCGCTTCTTTGTAAAAATCTCGGTAAGTACTGGGGTCGTTTGAAAATCGTATCAAGCCACAAACAATGTCTAACAAATCTCTAGCATCCCCTCGTTCTTTCATACTCGCTTTCAAATCCTTGAATACTGTAATCATGCAAGTAACATACATATACATTATGTGTTGGAGATGCATCAAATGCGAATTCCTATTTTTTTTACGAGCTGTAACTTTTTTCTACACACGCGTATAAGAGTTCTCAGAGTTTTACAAAACTTAGGAGAAGACTTTCACGCTTCTTACAAGATTTAAAATTGAGTTAATAACCAAATTCGTCCATGAGGTTTGGCCAGTTTTGCTACATCAGTCCAAAATCGAAACTTTTTACATCTGAGTCATTTTGTTTTACATTTTGTTGCCAAATTCGTTAACTCTGGGGGTATTTTTTGCCTTTTTAGCTGCCCCCTTTTAAAAAGCGAGCCGAACCCGAGCCGAGCTTTAGAAATTGTCAACGAGCCGAGCTCGAGCTTTGAAAACAAAGCTCAAATCAAGCCGAGCTCGAGCTCGAGCTCGGGCTTGGCTCGGCTCGTTTGCACCCCTAGTTAATAATAAAAAAAATTAGGGGTGCAAACGAGTCGAGCCTGAGCTCGACCAGGTTCGAGCTTGATTAACTTAGCTCAAGTTCAGCTCGGTTTGAGATTTGTTTCCATGGCTCAAGCTCGACTGGTTGGTAATTTCTCAAGCTTAAGCTCGAGCTCGGGATTGGCTCGTTTATTATCTAGGTGTTCAAATATTAAATAAAAATAATGTAAATAATATACTCGGATAGAATCGTGAGCTCCATAAGTGAAGCTCGGGCTAGTTTCGAGCTTTTTACCGAGCCGAGCTCGAGTAGCTCGTGAGCAGCTCGGCTCGTTTGCACCCTAATATTAATATGTATCACCTTGTAGCTTCATGCAAATCCGGATAAGCATTTTGTAAGGGTATGCGAAAACTGCACAAAAAAACAATGACATGCATGTTAATATATGGTCCGTCAATAACCTAAACTTGTATGAATAAATAAGAAAACCATGCATTCCACAAACTAAATCGAACAAGACAATATACCCGCTCTGAGGACCAAGTGTACCAACTTCTTACAACCCTTCATATCCGAGGTACCTCTAGTTATGAAATGTAGAACCGGCGTCCGCAACACTAACAGGAAGATGATTGAATAATTAACTAATTAATTAAGATTTAGCATGATATTATTTATAAACAAATATGAATTGAAAAAAACAAAGTTGCTTAATTACATTCATATATGATGAGTTGGTTGGGTGTAAAATCAGCTGGGCAGTTTTGAGCTAGAGCCATCAACGCGGCAGGGCTCTTCAACGAATTGCAGCTTTGTATAAAAGTCAGGGCTAAGTCTGAAAATTAAAAGGAAGCAATTAATAGATTAGTTGTGTTTGATATGGGTTTTTTTTGCGCTAATCTTACCCTATATATAGAGAGAGGAAGATTCTTGTACAAATGAATCTTATCCTACAAATAGAAAGCATGTTTAGCAATCTAGAAAACATGTTTAAACGCATAGAAAAAAATTCAAAAAGAAATAAATATATATATTTTCCTCCTTCATTTCTCATGTTTAGTAGGCTAAGCTCATTTGTATTTGATCTTTACTCTCTCACTATATATAGGGTAAGATTAGCGTATAAATGTCATATTTCGTGATAAGTGTCAGAAAGATTAAAAATTGATATGTAGACAACATTTTTTGGACTTAGTAATGATGTTTTGGATTGTATAAGTTAAAATAACAACAAACATAACAATTAAAAACACAAAAGAAATTTATTTTCGGCTTAAAACACCATGCCAAGAACATGTGTTTAAGTTATTGTGTTTTAGTTGTGTGTTTAAGTTGTGTTTTAAATCCTATGGCTTGTAATACATCGCATCGTGTTTTAAATTGTTGTCTTTTATATTTTTCTAGCAAAAACAGCCCCAAACATCATGACTAAATCCAAAATATGATGTCTACATACTGTCATATTTTAATCCTTATCACATTTCTAATGAAATATGGCTTTTGTACCCGACCATTTACCTATATATGGATAAAATGAGAAGTCACACTTATTGCGAGAACTCCGACCTCCCATACGATTTTTATTTTATTTTTTTTTTCTAAAATATCTTGAAGTTTATCTTAATTTTATGGAAAAATAAAAAGATAAAAAAGTAAAAACGTAAATGAAAATTACATCTAGGGTAAAAAAAATTTACAAGTGTCTAACGTCCGTGTAAACATTGCATAACATTGTGTAACATCATTTTACTTACACCTATGTAAATGCACGAATACAAATTTAAGAAAAAATTGGTAGATTTCTTAATTATATATTTATCTATGTTTTTGGAAAAAAAAAAGGTTAGAAAATCGCATGGAGTGTAGGATTTCCAACAGAATTCTCAAGTTTTCACAGTAAAACAAGTTTTTAAATGATCTAGATCCGGGACTGAGAGAGAGAGAGAGAAACTACACTACACTTTTTGAAGGACTGGGGCTGAACAAGGCTTCTAAATCACAAAAAGGGTCTGAGTTTTTTTTTTCTTATGCAAGGGTGGTTAGTACCACCATGTAGGGCACTCGGGGTGGCCTGTGATGGACCAGCGTGATGGCCGTGACCATCACGATCACCGCCCCCACCATTTAATCACGGCCGCGATAGTGATGGCGTGATGGATTTTCATGACACACATCACAGCCATAATTCTCCATTCTCTTTTTTTTCCATCTTAGTCATCATCATCATCATCGTCGCCGACCAGCATCCACCATCATCACCACCCGTCATCGCCACTTGTCATCATCATCACCACCCATCATCACCATCACACCACCATCATCACCAATTCACCACCTGTCATCATCAACATCACCACCCCACCATCATCATCTTCACAACCTGTCATAACCACCACCATCATCACCACCTGTCACCCCCATCACCACCACCCGTCATCACCACCACCCGTCATCACCACCACCATTATTGTTTTTAGTTTATTTAAAAAAAGAAGTTTAGTATGAAATGTGATGAAAAGTGAACACTACCATATGGGTTTAGTGATGAAATGTGATGGAATGAGGTGACACAATATTATTGGGTGTGATAGTGTGATGGGGTGATGACCACCCCACCCACCCTTATAATGGCAATGGGTTTTAAGAAATATAGCCAAATCCATAAATGTAAGAACTTTGGGCAGTACGAGGTTGATATTGCCATTGCAAATGGTGATGTGTGCTAATGTGGGGGGTCAAAATGTAACAAAGTTAAGTTGGTTATACCGGTGTTTCTAAAACGTCACATTATTTGGCAATATCAACCTCGTACTGCACACGGCGGAGATGATTCGGGGATACACAAGTCGAGTTATCTGTTAATTTGTGTGTTCAACTTATTTGCCTTCTTGAGTTTTGAAAACGTAAACTCTTAGGGGCTGTTTGGTTGATTAAGTGCTGAATCATTAAGAGGTCTGAATGGTTAAGAGGTCTGAATGGTTAAGTGCTGAATCATTAAGTTGAACCTCTTAATGGTTAGTTTTTTTGTCCCACATTGGTATGAGAGTTTCATTAAGGTTCAGCATAGTTCAGTGCTTAATAATTCAGTGCTTAATGGTTCAGCAACATCAAGTCTTAATGATTCAGACTTAACCATTCCATTCAGAGGCTGAAAAAAACGCACTGAATGCTGAATCATTCAGCACTGAATGGTTAAGAGCCTCATTAAAAGGCTACCAAACAGCCCCTTAGTAAACTTTTCACCATTTGAAACTAAAATGGTGATGAGTTCTGAAAAATTTAAACATGTCACCATTAGGAATGTGATGAGTTGGTAAGCTGCTAGATTGTACCCCTCATACTTGCAAGTATGACATGTCTAATTTTTTAAAAACTCATAGTCAATGCCAATGGCGATGACCATGACCCCCTTGTATAAGAAATAAGTTGCCCCTAATGATTTAAGCCCCATAAATTGCCACATTTATGCAAAAAAAAAAAAAAAAAATTATACTTGCTAAGTTGTATGTTCTTACCAAAATGTCCATAAGAAATAGCATTAATTAAAGGCTCGTGAGATGTAGTTGCGGCTTGTTCTATATCTGGCATTGCGTATTTCATAAAAAAGAGACACATATCCTTATTCCAAGGTTTGGAAAGAATTAGGTCAAGCGGCGTGTAGCCTTGATTATCCTTTGCATGCAATAGGTCTCGATTTCTGTCCAACAAGATCTTAGCAGCATTTATATTCCCAAGCGAAACAGCTAGATGAAGCAGAGTGCTTCCATCTGAATTTCTGACCTCCTTTAGTGGAATATCATTGAGATCCAACATGCACTTGAGAAACCAATCCCCATCATCTGAGGGGCATCTGTAGGCCACGGCTATGTGGAGAGCAGTGTTGCCATTGATGCTGATGCTCTCAGTGATTCCAAGTTTTTCGTTTTTTAAAATACTCATCACTTCTTGTAGTTTTCCACACTGAACAGCATCATACAACTCTTGCTTATTCCTTAACATCTCTATCTCGTCCTTCATTTTTTTCGTTAGATCTATGCTAAGTGAGCCACAACCTTCAACTCCTCCCCCCGTTCTTTTTCCTTCTCGCTCTGATTATAAATATAACACATACACTTACAGTTACGAGTATAATAATTTGAACACACTAGTGTAAGATATCAGATATGCATATACAAGAGCTTGACAATTATGTAATGCTTAGGTTTTCAGGAACTTTAAACCATGATGATATTTCTGGATCTTTTAATATTTCAAAGGCACCAAGCATGCATGAGATATATCTATATGATTTTGTTTATGAACAAAGAAATCATAACTACAATTCAAATATAACACAAGATAAAATGTTTGTCAAATGCTCGCGTGTTGCCCACTTATATTGATTAGTTTTATTCAATTGCAAGCAAAATCAATCTTGTGTAACAAGTATAAGGAAATGACTTTGTATTATGATTTGTCAATTTAATTGATGTTCTAGTTTTAGCAATTTATCCCCATTGGCCTTTTTATATTTTTCGAATGGAAATGACACGACAGTTCAAAGAAATGATCTACAATAATTTGTTGGATTTTTATATGTGAATGTGAGTTTGGTTTGTCCCACATTGGTTGGGAGATGAAAAGTTGATGGTTCAAGTTGAATGTAACCGTCATGAATGGAATGAATAACGCTAGTTCTGCTTACTTGCTTGAGTCTTCTAATGTGTGGCATGGTAGACTAGGGCATGCGAACTTTAATTCTATTCGTCACGTGATTAAATTGAATAGCATATCAAAAATTGATATTGACTCAAACTATAAATGTAAACTTGTGTCGAAGCAAAACAAACACGAACGTCATTCAAAAAGGTTGAACAAATCACCGGTCCCCTTGATTTGATCCACACAGATTTGTGTGATTTGAAAGTTATTCCTACTAAAGGTGGGAACACGTATTTTATAACATTTATTGATGATTTAAGAGTAAGGACGAGGCTATTGACAAATTTGATGTGTTTAAGGCCGAAGTTGAAAATCAACTTAACCAAATAATAAAAAAGGTGAGGAGTGATAGAGGTGGTGAGTATGTTGTCAGGCACGTGTCCATGACCTTAACGACACAACTATGAAGACTTGACATTATCAGGGAGAGTCTTGTGTGAAGCGTATTGTCGTCCACACAAACGGCAGACGAGTTCAAAGACATTGCTGTCTACTCAGAGCCAGTGGGCTAAGTGCATTTCATAAGTGAAGGTTCAAAGGGTCACACATACCTATCGTATGCAAAACTCAACTATTGAAATTTAATCAGAATGAGGTTGTTTCTGAGAATAACTCCCATTCATGTGGGGGATTGTTGGAAATTTATATGTGAACGTGAGTTTGGTTTGAACCACATTGGTTGGGAGATGAAAAGTTGATAATTTTATAAGGTGAAACCAAATTGAAGAGATTAAATTCTTTGTGTTACATTATTCTCTGGCACTTACCCGCGCGCACAAGGGGCTGCAAAAATGGGTTCTGGTTCGTGAAAAATTCCTGAACCAACACGACGCCCGCACGACCTGCGGTCACGAATGCAGCTCGAAAAACCCGGGTCCGCGTGACACTAGTGTTTGCTACCCATTTTAATTTTATGTAACAAACAGAAAGCTTCAGAAGACTGTCTGTTTGTTTTCTGGTCTTCATCTTCCAGAAGAATGCGTTTCAACTCCTGGTCATTAGCTGCATTTAATGGCCTAATTATAGTGATTAATTGAGATTAATCAAGAATTTGAATAGCTTATCAGTTTCATCCTTTGGCTTTTTGAGAATATAAAACATGCTATATTATGTGTAGAAAACACACACAAAAACAGAAGCATCGCTCGCAAACACAGAGCACACTGCAACAACAACCAACTCTCTGATTATTTTTCAGGCAAGTGGGATAGTCCGACAGTGCACCACCGCCACTGTTAGCAACCGGTGTACCCTGGGAACAGACGACGAATCTGTTTAAGAGAATTGTGTCAAACACAAGCCCGGTTTCTGTCATTCATTAATCTGTTTTACTTTCTTCCTGTTTGTTTGTTTCAGAATCATTTCTGCCTCCATTTTACTGTAAGATTTCCAACATAATTTCCCAACTTGCCTATAACTTATAATAATTACATATTGAGTTAATAGCCAAAATCGTCCCTGAGGTTTGGTCACTTTTGCCACTTTAGTCCAAAACCCAAACCTTTTAAATCTGGGTCCATAGGCTTTTCATTTTTTGCCACATTCATCCCTGACACTAACTCAGTTAAATATTAACGTTAAGTTGGGGGGTATTTCTGACTTTTTGCTTACCCTTTCATTTTTTAATATTTTTATTAACAAGTGGGACCCACCTCCCCCACCTTCTTCTACTCTAAACCTACCACCATCACACACCACCACTACCACCACCACCACCACCATCATAGCCTGCAACCTTCACCCTCACACAACCTTCAACACTCGCCGATAAGCCTCTGTTAAACCCGAGCCCTGTTCCGATAACCATCGAACCCCAAACCAACACCTATTCGATTAAACCATCACCTCCACCGCCTTGAACCTGCACAACCCTCCTCATCCTCTTTTCTGGTCCGGTGACACTATTCTTCTGCTACAAAGCAACAACCAAGCAGCAGCAGCAACAGACCCGTCTCCTTGAACCTGCACAACCCAATCGTAACCCTAACCCACACTTAACCCAATCGTAACCCTAACCCACTCTTAACCCAATCACCACCGCCACTCGTCTCCAACTCCAGCCGCTACTGTCCTCGTCTGTGGTCAACAATCACCGGTGACAGAGGCGGCACCGTCACCGCTTTATCTTCTTCTCCGGTTATCCTCCTTCCTGATCTCATCTCTCTCTCGCGTCTCTTTCTCCCTCTTCGTCTCTCTCTCTCTCTTTTATTAATATAGTTGGTTAAGGGGTGATAGGGTTGTAGGAGTGGTTCTTTTTCTCACCGGTGATAGAGGTCGCCGCCCCTGTTCTTCTTCTCCCTCCCTCCCTCCCTCTCTCTCTCTCTCTCCCCCCAGAGTTGTATTTAAAAGCTGAAAATAGAAATAAAAATTTAAAATAAATAAAGTATATAAAATGTCTAAAATGCCCTCGATTTCCTAGATACAAAGTCAAAAAAGCCCCTCAACTTAACGAGATAATTTAACTGGGTTAGTGTCAGGGACGAATGTGGCAAAAAATGAAAAGCCTACGGACCCAGATTTAAAAGGTTTGGGTTTTGGACTGAAGTGGCAAAAGTGACCAAACCTCAGGGACGATTTTGGCTATTAACTCTTACATATTCTACCCTAAGTTTGTTGAAGGTACATTTATTTAACTTAAACATAACGACAAATTTAACTTGATCGGGTGAGCAAGATTAACCCAACAACCACCCCATGTCTTGATCATGTGCTAGTACAATCTTGACATTCGATTCCGATATCTTCTTTACTTGTTTATTCATACCATTATACCAATAAGTTGTACTTGTTAAATTTGAACATAGGCTCCCTTTCTTCCTTTTGAACGCTTCATTGACATCATAATTTTTGGTCAAATGTTTACAGCTTGGCTTTATCTCATTACTTCTTACTTTTAGCGGTGTACTAAGCTCTGTTTCCAAATCCTTTTATGATTCTTGTTGTTGGTTGTGGCTTTCATTAGTGTACGGGTAGTGGGGGCTTCATGACACTTTATGGGATTAAAATATTATAAAGTATTAAAAGGGGCTCAATGGGGCTTTATGAGAAAATATATATATGTAGTGAGTGTGGGCTTTACGGGCTTTATAAATGATTGGGTAATCATTGTTTAGTTATTATTTTTTATTTAAATAATAAATTTAAATACTAAATAATATTTCATTAAATAAAAAAGTTACGAATAATAAAAAAAAATATAAATACTACTCGTCGTCATCGTCTTCTTCTTGTTCTTCTTCATTTTCTTGTTCTTTTTCTTCTTCTTCTTCGTTGTTTTGAGTCGGGCGAATCGCCCATGCTTCCTCGACCAAATCCGCCTTCAACGCGTTATGTATATCCTTGGAACGCAACATGGTACTGTTTTGTATTATCTGCTCCATTGTCGCTTGCGTCCCTTGAACAACATCTTCCGGAAAATGGTTTTGACATATTGCTTTTCCTTCGTTTTCATGTATCATATTATGCATTATGATACAAGCCTACATCACCATTCTAATTCTTTCTTTATCCCATATACGACAATGATTTCTAAAAAATGTCATCGTTGTTGAAGAACCCCAAAACACCTCTCGATGTCCTTTCTTGCGGGCTCATAAAGTTTCTTAAAATATTGTCTTTTTTCATCGAGTGTTTGAGAAAACATTTTGACGAGCATTGAATACTCCGGATATATATCATCCGCCAAGTAGTATCCATGCTCGTAGTAATTAATATTTGCATAAAACTCAGCTTTCTGTATTGTTCCGCTAATGTAAGACTCTAGCAATGACGAAAACTGAAAAGTATTTATGTTCGTTCATACACCCGGCGAGACCAAAGAAGGCCGACCAAACCCAACGTTGGTCCCTTTTGGTCACCGCGTGTATGTTGACCTCGCCATGCGGATGGAAAACTATACCACCGCCATTAACGACAATCTAACTACCAATCATGCCAGGTATGCCATGTTTTTGTAAATTCACTTTGTATAATTGTTGAAGGTCCTTCCATGTCGGGTTTCTCAAGTATCGTTTTCCATATAATTCGCATATACCTAAAAAAATTAAAAATATATATATAAAATGTAACTACTAATTATAATTTTATATAAAATTGTAAATATACAGTAGGCGAAATATTCCAAGGTATCGCGTGTGGTTTTCTCCGCCATCTTTAAATACTCGTCATTGATATCGTATGTGTTCCCGTAGGCGAGTACACGTAACGCAGAAGTGACCTTTTGAATTGGGGTGAATCCTAAACACTGTCTACCGTCGGGTTTTTGCTTAAAGTAGTCATAGCTTGACTCTAAATATTTGGTAATGCGCAAAAATAACCTTTTACTCATCCGAAATCGTCGCCTAAACATATCAGGGCCGTAAACCGCCAAAGGATTGAAATAATTATTCATTAAACGCTCATTGGCGGATACATGGTCTCGCTGTATATATTCCCTAGTCAATCTCGGGCGTGGGGGAGGATTGTTTACATGTTGCATGACGTTCATCGCTAGCGTAACCGCACTCGTAGCCACTTCTTCCTCTTTCGTGCCGTCATCGTGAAAAAACCTTTGATAAAGATCGATAAACGAGTCTTCAGAGGGATGAGAAGACATTGTAGTGATTTGTTTGTGTAGAAGTTAAATGGCGATTTGTTTGTGTAGAAGTTAAATGATTTGTGATATATATAATAGTTTTTTTTTTGAAGAATATGATCGTTTGAAACGGTCGAAATCCAACGGCTCCCAACAACTACATCACAAATTACAATGTCAAAACTCTCGCTATGTGTATAACGTTTGAAGCCATAACGCCCCCATAACGCCTAGGGGGGCGGTGTGCCTGGCGCTATGGGGTACAAAACGCCCTATGACGCCGTTATGAATCCCACTACACACAACCTTAGGCAAGTTGGCTCTTTATGTTCTTCTAAGAGGTTAGATTCTTCTTGCATTTGAGTTGTTTGAGGGCAATGTGAGGAATACTATCTATATTCATTGCAGTATAACATCTTACATTCTTACTTTACTTATGACTTGCATGAATTTGCTTTGGTTTCAAGATAACTATCATACTCGTTTTAGTTAATATCCCATGAACCATCTTCTTCTCTATCTCATTGGTTTCCTTTATACTGATCTCGATTTCGAGTAGCTTGATATATTCCTTGCCCATGATTTCTAATGTGACCAACATGACTTGTGTTTCCCCCTTGTCAAGAAAATAATAAATTTTCATAATTGTCATTTTTTTCCTATTTTAGACGTTGAAAAAGGACCTGGGTTTAGAAGAACACATTTAGGATGAGGTTGGTACCAATACCGAATCTAGTTGTATCGGAGATACCAATCCTGAAAATTGCCAATACTGGCACGGTACAAGGATTTGAATGTTAAAATCGGTAAATACTCATACATGTCCATACCAAATTGAAAGTATTGATCCTGAAAACGCCAAACAAGGGTACCAAAAATCATTTGGTAAGGGAAATTTAGTACCGGCACCGGTTCAATTTCGACGATAGTGTCCATCCCGAGGTTTGCAAATGACTGGTTACACGTGGCATCGGTGACACTCTAGACTATCGATGACACTCAAGCCGTCGATAGTAACCTTGATGACATTCGGGAGAGGGTGACTGTAGATGCATTATATGTCTATAGCCGGGATTTGTTCGAATCACGGTGTTACAATGATTTAGTTACTTATTGGTATAGAATGGGCATTGGGTTTATGTATTTGAGATTAGTGATGGAGAGTTGGGTTTAGTGATTGGGCCCAAGTATATAAGGCACAATCACTAAACATTTCACAACTGATCCCCTCATTTTTTTCTGAACACTCTCCATCACTCCCTCTCTATAGTTTCATTCTCTAGGAATTCTTTGTGTTTCCATTGTCGAACTTTTACAAATTCTTTGAGTTAACTGTTTTGATCATTGTTTATCATGTTTATTCATTATATCTGTGTTTTGGTTGATTGATTGAATCGTGTGTGATTAGATTCCGCATTTTCACACACTTATCATATTACACACATAGTAGATCTAAAATCCGATCCTTCAGAAAATAGACATTCAAGTGGTATCAGAGCAATCGGTTCGATTATACTAGAGTGATTGTTTTTATATTTAAAATTTGATCAAGATCAGAGAAAATGGTTGAAAATGGTTTTAATGTGTTTTTGATACCTTTGGCAAATTAAATCATGATATATACAAGTTTTGAGTGGGCCGTAACCTTGTCTTAAGTTGATTACAAGACTTTTATGTTGGGTTGGTGATTTTATAAAAAAAAACAATAACATATAGTACTGACCTGCTTGTTGACCATACATACTTTGCACTTCTTCCCATATATATTTGGCTCTAAAATGTGTTTGCTGATGGAGTTTGTATTTTAGACGATCCAAGACTTCCACGGCTGTATGTTCGGAGAGGGAAGCAAGGATCCAACCATGAACAAGCGCATCCGATCTGTTCCACAGCTTGTAATCATGATCACAAACCTGCATAACAGGGGCATTGATGAAACCAAGCATATCATGGCTCTCTAAGAAACGTAGCATCTGTGTTTTCCATAGACCGTACATGCTCTTATCACTTAGCTTTACTGTAACAAAACTTTGGACTGAAACATGTGATGGAAATGGATATTTAGTGGACATACTCGATAACTTGCTATAAATTTAAGTTAAACAGATTGATCATTAGTATATATAGAAGCTTCATGGGTTGTGTGATTCACAACATCAGTCTGCAGGGTATGTTTCATCATCAAGCAATAATATTCCAGACATTGCCTTGCTCCCAACCCTGAAAGTAATATTCCAAAACACTTGTGTACAAAGCTTTATTTTATTATTTCTCTCATTGTTTCCTATAGCATATGATTTATAAAGGTTAACACCTCTAATTCTTTTCAACACGTTTTACTTTAGGGAGATGGGGCACTCTCAGTTAAGCCCAATCTGCAACGGTTGCAGATCGGCAACACCGCCGCCACCCCCTCAATTTCCGTTAAAAACATTGCAGCTCGGCAAGGGTTAACTGAGCTGCAATGGTCATAAATGCATCATAAAATTGTCAACCTCCCCACCCCAACGGTCAAAAGTCATTTCAATTTAACCCCCAACAGTTGTTTTATTTTTTTTTTCTATATATTCCCCTATTTCATATAACCATCTTTCTTCTTCCACCTCTAAATTTTTATTAAAAAATCTCTCAAACTTCATCATGTCTTCAACCGTTAAATGGGCCAATGAGGAAATAATGGCTTTGACAATGGCGTGGATTCTCGTTACCGAACACACAACAACATCGAAAGATTTGGCTCTGTTTTGGGATACTGTGTTAGCCAAATATCGCGTGTTAGTGGGGAGGGTGAAACTAATCGCATTACTGACGTACCGTCAAATAAGTGGAGAAGACTCGCAAGAGAACGTTTAAAATTTGAGAAGATGTTTAAAACAACGTGACCGAAAGTTCGATCTAGACGAAGAAACGGCGATTTAGCTAGCTCTAGTCGACTATTATTTTGAAGTTCGCCAAACTTTTGATCATATTCCACCATGGCAAATTTTAAGGCAAAAATTGGATTTACATTGAATCATGTTTTCTAGTCATTTTCTAGTTAATTTTGATTATCTTTTGTAATAATAATTTAATTTAGAGTAAAGATCAAATACATATAGTTTTTTTGTAAGAACTGTGAGAATCAAAGGGGGTAAAAAAAATTTATTTTTTTTTTTTAGAATTTTTTTTCCCATGTGCTTAAGCATTCTTTTTAGATGAATAATACAAAAAAAAATTAAAAAAAATTTTTTTTAGTGTAATTACGTCATTAAGGTAAATACATTAGTTTACACTAGAGTAATTATGTAATTACTCTACACCAATTTTTTTTTTTTTTAGTTTTCAATACTATAATACATGTTTAACAATATGAGGAAAAAAAATTTTAAAATTTTTTTTAAAAAAAAATACCCTCCTTTGATTCTCACAGTTCTTACCAAAAAAGCTATTTGTACCGGATCTTTCCCCTTTAATTTAATGGTATTCAGATTTTAATTTCCTGGGTTATTTTAATAGTATTTATATGGATATTAATATTTAATTGTTATGCAAAGTATCCTAGAATGTCATCAGTTATTTTGTGATTCTAAAGTACTTTGGCCATATTTTAAAGTGGCATTCCTGAAGTAGTCGGGACTAGGGCAAGTATCCTGGAGTGTCCGTTCCCCTTATATACTACAAGAATAACATAGTTTCACAGACGGAAAAATCCAGCGATAATTTCCTATGGATCCCACGAAAACTTGAAAGAAATAAAACAATTTATTGACGATTACCAATAGGAAATCCGTCAAAAAAACAAAAAATAAAATATGAGCATATTTTTTATTTCTTGTTGGAAAATTTAACCATAATTCCTTCGCAAAACAAAAAATAATACACATACACACATGTTAGGTCATAATCCAGTGTATTACACGAGTTGAATCTATATCTATCTATTATAATAAACCAAAGCTTAAAGTCTCACATGACACTTGAAAAGGACAACGTCCCCCTTGATTGTGTCATGTGACATGCATGACACATGCACTTTCCTCCATGTTTTTCAGACGCTAATAACTTTTTATATGACATTGTTTTTGTAACATTCGTATTTTTCGTATTTTCCATTCTAGTCCTCGTATTCTTGTAACTTGTCATTTTATACCCTTGTAAACCCGAGCCTATGATCAATAGAAAAGTATTTTGTCAATTACATTTAATCTTAATCTATTTCATTTATTCTATAAATTCTACGTGACGCAAACTATATGTAACGTCGCGTGATTTTTAATTTTCTTGTATTTTAAATTCTATATGTAACAAATTCCAAATTCGTCGTTACTCACTTCTTTTATGTTACTTCTACCAATTATTGACGAGTCGTCAATATAATTTATCCTAATCAATTTAGAAACTCGTTTAGTTAAGATCTTAAATACATTATATTTATTTTTATATATATATATATATATTTGAACTAATAGATATAATAATAATAATAATACTTTTATAAGAAAAAAAAGGAAGTTATGACTACTTGTGTTATGTTAACAATAACAACATACACAGCATCAACTTTTAGTTGATATTCGTGTACTTTAGTTATTTTTTTTTTCTTTTCTTAACAGTAGCATTAAACAACCACAACCATCACCCTTATAATTAAACTCTTAACCCCACTTAAACTCCTCCTAACCACCCTAATTACTCCCACTAATGCCTAACCAACTCACCCTACTTATAAATACCCCGTACTCTCAACTCCTAAACATCCTCCTTACATCAAATCCTCTCTAAATCTCCAAATCTCTCAAGAATTCTCTCAAGAATAAGTGAGTTTCTCACTTCATCTTCAACCTCTCTTCTACTTTCTTCACTCTCCTCTTCTTCAAACCCTTTGAGTAAACCTCTAGGACCTCTCTCCTATTTGCCATGGCAAATAAACATGAGTAGGGCACCAATTTGAGGCCTCAAATGTGGTCATCTTCTATTATCTTTTATGCACTAGGTTGTTAATAATACCAACCAAGTTCACCAACAACTCAATGATGGAGGGACTTGTGTTATGGTTCATGGTTGACAAAAGGAAGGCCAAGGCTCATCCAAACTAAGTCACCATACCCTACTTCCTAAGTTATATTATATAAATACTAAATTATATAAACTCTACTAATCTAATAACTCAGAAAGGTTTGTGGATACATCCCTACCTTACCAATGCTTGACTCTCATAACCATCCGAATCACCTCTATGGTGGTTTGTGTTTGGTTCGCCTAAAAGGCTTGCTTGACCCTTATGACCATCCGAATCACCTTCATGGTGGTTTGTGTTTTGGTTCGCCTAAAAGGCTTGCTTGACTCTCTTGAATCTATAACCTAAACTCGAATCTAAGACCCTTTATTTTTTTTTTCTAATTCTAGTTAACCAAGGCTAAGGAACTAATCTCCCAAGACTCATTCTTTTGGAACCTTGCTAAAACGCACCCAAATGTGAGTTCATACTTGTCCCCCTTTTATCCTTTATTCTTTGGGGCTCAACATGTATCACTATCAAAACTCAAACGATTTTGAACTCTACAATCTATTATACTTAGTCTAAAGTCTATCATATTCTAAATTCTATCATGCGCAATCTAAAGTCTATTATATGCTTGTACGCTATGCTATGTAGAATTATTTACTCTAACATACAAATGTTCATATAGTTGACAACCCACCTTGCATGTATAGCGCTATAGGATTGGCTATCCGCCCCCTACATGGGTCATGTTAAGCAAAATTCTTCGTGGCTAGTCGCCGTTTGTATGGTTCTCTTGCATATGCCTATAAGCAAAACTTTATTATACTATGTATATATGTCAAAACTAGTATGCTCACCAATGCTTTATGTGTTGACGGATATTTTATACATGTTGCAGGAAATATTTATTGCAGGACATTCAAGAAAACTACTTAGGATTGGACATAGAAACTCACTCTAGTTCAAGTTATCATATTCTTGTTGTTGTATTTTTCATTATTTGAACTACTTGTATTTCTATTTTTAGACAATAAATGAAATTCTATCTTTAAACTATATTGTCACAAAATCTAGTGTCATGAAGTCTTTGAACAATCTACCACTAAGTCTCGCCTCGATGTATTCCGCCATTGGTTGGGGTGTGACAGTTTTGGAAAAACAATTACACCAAATTAACGAGCATTTTATTATCTTTCCAATGAGTACCATAGTGCTATACAAAAAACGAAAAAAGGAAACGACTTTTTATATGGTGATTATTGAAATAGATACTTAAATTATGTATGAGTAAAGTAACCAGTCGGGAAACATGAAAAGATAATTGATTGTGTATCCATAATAAAGATTGAACATGTATGTCATTCGTTAACAAATTTTCACTTTACACATTAGAATCATCTATCATCATCATAACATTTCATTTGATATCAAATTCTTTACAATTTTTTTTTCTGAAAAATGGCTTATTACTTTTATAGTACACATATTTTGTCACATCATATTGGATTTGTCTATCCCGGGACGCTTCCGGGGGATAACCTAGTATATAAACCAAAGCACTAAATCCTACATGACACTAAAAAAAGGCCATCTTCCCTCATTGAGTGTGCCACGTGGCATCTTCCTCCTTATTTCCATCCAAAAGTCTTTTTCTCTCTCATGTTTACCCTGCAATTTTAAAACATTAATAACCCTTATATATGATATTTTTTTTATAAAAAATACACCAAAGTAACGAATGTTTTTTATCTTTCTAATGAATACCATAGTGTTATACAAAAAACAAAAGAAAGGACTTTTTTGTGAGTTATTGTTCATATGGGAAAAAAATACAATGTGTTCAAATAATTCATTAATATGTCTATGTAAGTCATTATTCATGTTCAAACTAGGAATCATATTTTCATCAATATCTCTTCAAGACCACCGCCTCAATCACCCACTGCAATAGTTGTTTCTAGCTCTGCTCCTCATCCAAACATACATGTTCTTTTTAATGTACATTTTTATTCTTATTCACATGATTAAAATTGTTGTTTTTTCATACTATAATACATTCATTTCTATGTTACATTATAACACATATTTTATCACTATATATTAAATTTATATATCTTGAAAAGTTTCAGGGATACCATAAGATATATTTCATTTAAGCAAAAGATAGTTACTACCATAAAAAATTGCTTAAAACTACCTATAATGAGTAATGCTAAATCCTAAACATGATCTTGAGCACAAATTTCATTAATTATTTTTACTTTCATATCTTTTTTTTGGTGTGTGTGCAAGGAATAGTAAAGTTTATCTTTTCTAAATGACCACAAATTTTAACAAATCAAAGCGATACCAAGTAAAATTGAATTTCCATCACATTGCGTTGGGGATTCCAATAGTTATTACTATAAATTATATATAGACTGAATTACAAGTTTTGTTCTTTATGTTTACACACGATTGCAAGCATGTCCTAAATGTTTAAAATTAACTTTATCTTTCAAAATCGTGCACGTTATGTCCTTTATGCCTAACGCGGTTAGTTTTCTCCGTTAAATTTGATCACTCAAGGGGTAGTTTAGTCTTTCTATCATTTTATTTAAAATATGTTAATAAATAAAACAAAAATAAATTTTAAAATTAATAATATAAATACATATGTAAAACTTTCTCACCCTCAATATCTCTCTACCTGTCTTTCATCCTGATAACACCAACTAGCTCAACCTACCACCACCCTCCATTGTGACCACCACCACCACTACCACGCCCACCACCATCCACGTAAACCACCACCCGACAGCACGACATGCCGTCACCTTCATTATATGTGGTTAAAACGACCATCAACACCCCAGCCTCGAACCTTCGACCAAGACCTTGTTATGTTTTTACAGATCTACTTCCGTCAACATCACCACCGCAACCACCTATCCTATCAAAACCAACCACCAATCCACCCAGGGCCGGCCCTGAAAATTCAGGTACCCGGGCCGAGCTATAAAAATTATGCCCCTTAGCCTTAGCTTTAGGCATTAACGAAATAAATAATGTAAACTATTTTTTAAGCTACAACTAAAGTAATATCAAATTTTATTTCCCATTAAGATTGTAGTCTAACGGTAGAGGGAACAAACCCTCCTGGGGGAGGTTGGGAGTTCCAATCCCACAAATGGTGAAAATATAAATGGGTGAAAGTTTGGCAATTAAAAAAAATTGTTTCATAACAAAAATAAAAGTTAAAAAGGAAGTCAAAACCAACCGGTAAAAAACAAAAACAACTAAATGTGAGCCCTCTTCATTTCATCTTCTTCATCATCTCTAGTCCTACACTCATTAATAAACCTGAATTTTTTTTCTCAAACCATTTCATTTTCTTCTTTAATTCTTAACCTCTTTCAACATTCTTTACTTTATGTTTTATATAAAATACCCTTCACTTTGATTAATACTTGATTAGCAATTTTCGGGCTCAAACATACAAAAATCCATCGAATTAAGGATATCATTGTTAAGAAAACTTGGATTGCCGGAGGGTTAACGTGCCCCCAAGAAATTGGGCCCGGGCCGAGAGTCCTCCCGCACCCCTTAAGGGCCGGCCCTGAATCCACCATCGCCGCAACCACCTATCTCCCCCCCCCCCCCCACCACCCCTTAAATTCCATCCAATATCCTCTTATTTGGAAACCCATAACCATCTATCTCTGTTAACAATACCTTCCCACTATCTCTGTTATAACCTGATGCACAAATGAAAGGTCGTATAGAAACTTGTTTTCTACATGAGTTATCATTTTTCCTCCATTGTTAGCTGGGTACTCAAAATTACAAGCTAATTTCAAGTTTAAATGGTTTTTTGTTTAGCTGGGTACTCAAATTACAAGCTAATTTCAACCTATGTTATGATTCACAAACCAAACCAAAATTAAAAGTACATAGACTTGCGTGTTACAAATTTCTTGAAGCAGTGAAGGGATGATGAGAATTAAGGTTAGAGAGAAAAAGAGACTGGGTGTTAAAGGAGCTTTTAATTTAGGTATATTTATTTATTTATTTAACAAGGGTAATTTAGTCAATTTATTTCTCGAAACAGTGAAGGGATGATGAGAATAACGATTTGCCTATAAGGGGCATTTTGAGAATTTAAAGACTTCTAAAGGTTAAATCTATGAATTTAATCATAACGAAACAATCGGAAAACGTTGTAGTTGAACACGTGTCTAATGACTTGACAACATAAACTGTATGCATTTTGTATGATCAAATAGTGCCTTGTTTAATTCAAGGCCTTAACGGGTCGATTTGGGTAAAAATCGACATAAACACTCAAAACTAAGAACCAAGTCATAGCGACATAAACCGGGAAATAATTTTAGTCAAACAAATGTTAATTTAGTTGGTAAGTCGAATTCTATGCTTTGGGAATTGTCTAATGCGTTTGCGAGATGATTCCTATGCTTTAAAATCAGCAAATAAAGTTCAGAAGCAGTGAATGACCATTCACTTAGAGTGAATGGCCGTTCAAGCTTTTGAGAACAGCTTGCTGCTGTTCGTGGCCCAGTGAACGACCGTTCACTCAGAGTGAACGGTCGTTCAGCCAGACATAATAGCAGGAAAAATTTATGGCCCAGTGAACGACCGTTCATTCTGAGTGAACGGCCGTTCAGGCCTTCTGAGTCATTTTGGTAAAATTTGTTTTTTACCGTTTGGCCTGGATCGTTCCGTATCAGTGCGTGATGATACTCCTTCTGTAGTAAATGCATTACTTGTAACCCCACTAACCATTATTTGCGTAATGGTGCTAGGTAGTCATTCGTTGGAAGTCCCGGAACAAGGATCGAGTTGCGAGAAGAGCTGAACACACCCGATCACTCATATGCTTCTGCAATAGAATTCCAAGAACTCCTGATAAAATGTAAAATCTTAGTATATGTTTCAATAATTAAATTGTAAGATTTGTGAGAATCAAAAATGTATTGATCACAATGTTTTTGTTTTCTTCATAAATATCAAACTTTTAATCGGGAGTGGTTTTTAAGTAAGATCAAAACTCGTAAGATTAAGCGTTAATCGCGTGTTTACGGGTTAGGGTCTTACAAGTGGTATCAGTGCCTGTAAGATCCTACATCGGTTGGGACGGGGAACAAACACTTCCTTATAATGGGTGGGATACCTTCTCTGTCATATGCGTTTTGGCCAGTCCTTTGAAGGTGAGACCAATGCAAAACGGTGAGCTTGGTCACAGTCTAATACGATATGAGTTACCTTTGGCTGTTACAGGCGGGCAAAGCGGACAATATACGATATGAGTTACCTTTGGCTGTTACAGATGGTATCAGAGTCGGGGCTCGGATCAGTGTGCCAGTCGTGCCCGTGAGGACGCTGGACTCCCTAAGGGGGGTGGATTGTAAGATCCACATCGGTTGGAAAGGGGAACAAACACTTTCTTATAAGGGGTGGGATACGTTCTCTATTGTACGCGTTTTGGTCAGTCATTCGGGGGTGAGACCAATGCAAAACCGTGAACTTGGGCACAGTCTAATACGGTTGGGCGGGCAAAGGGGACAATATAGATACGAGTTACCTTGGGCTATTACACAACAATTGTTTTTTTTTTTTTTTTTTTTTACCATTTTGATACAATTTTTGGGACATTTTGAATGTTTATATTGCAAGTTTAAGATTACAAATGTTTGTTGTTCAATTTTTAGATATATTTGAATTGTTTAACTATTATAAATTGGTATTCAAGAATCATGTAAATAACTAACTTACTCTTTAGAAAAAAAAAACGAAAACACCAAATCATTACAGTACCAAAAAAAACGAAACCAACGTCGGTTTTGTGCCGATAGATTATGCATGTCTTAACAGACCAAACTGAGACTTGAAAATCATGATAGCTCTTAAATGAACATGGAGAGCTTTACCATGTCGTATTAAGAGCTAGGTCGGGTTACAGTAAGTTATACTAGATAATAATGCGCAATAATTGGTGATACATGCATGTCTTGATGAACTATATCATGTCTTAGTACTCGTGTTTCCTCCTAATGGACCATTATAAGCTTTATCTTGCCATATCAGGTGAAGTCATTTTACATAATAATGGGCAATAGTTTGTTTGTAATATTTGTGTGAAAATCCAAATTAATGCATGAAAGCGTTAATAGACAAAGGTACGTTGGAGAATTAATCATTAATTCATATTTTTTTTTTTTTTTTTTTTTTCATATGAAACTTTATTAAACAAAACATATATACAAATAGATACATTTAATAGATAGGTCAGGGGATGGAATTAGTTAAATGAAGATCCGGCCCACCAGTTTTAGACGGCGGAAACCATCGATTATCAAAAAATGAAATGTGGAGTAGACAAAGTCGGTGAGTGCGTTTGACAAGTACCAAGTGTAGATAAGAAAGAACAAAGACATTGGTATGGCTATAAGTAGAGCTACCAAATAAAGAACCCATGGTTCGGTGGTCCCAAAAAGAATGAGCAATGAAGCCCCGAAGGCCAACGTGCCGAACGTGGCTGACACAAACAAGCTCACCCAGCCAATTACCAGGCCTAAAGGTAAACGAAGCAAGAAGTCATCTTGGGTTAGAGGAGAAGTCAGGATTGTCAAGAACACTAGCAAAGATAGAGCAGCTGCCGCTGCAGATATAGTAACCGCTATTTCGAATACAATGAATGCTGGGTGGGAGATCAAATTTGGGACTCCACTGTCATCGTTTCCACCAGGTACCTGAACTGCTGCTGCAAACATGACAGTGAGAATTAATGTGGATATAACTGCGACCGAGTTTGATACTTTGTTTATCCAGTCTTCACTTTCAATCTCCAAATCCTTGTGCTCCTTTGTAAATACCATTGCAGGTGTTTCCCCCGTACAGTTTTTCTCTGTGCGGCAGTGAGGAATTATTTCTTGTGCTACCTTAAACCATTGTAACTCACGTTGCATTCGAAAAGGGGGGCATGAAATAAGATCAAGTTTCTTGATAGGCCTTAATCTTGCAGCAAAATGTAGGAAATTATTCCCATGATGGTCGTCTTCTTTTGATGATTCATTAGAAAGATTTGTATGCTTAGATAAGTTTCCATCAAGGATTAGAGCATAAACCTTGGATGCACGGTTCTTCCAAGCAGCCTGAGCAAAGTTGTGGCCATCTTCATCCACGATCAGAGCTGCCTCTGGAAACCAATACACAATTCTTTCAACAACATCGCTTGCATCACGCCTTATTGCCTCAAGCATTGCCTCCTTGTAAATATCTCGGTAAGACCAAGGCTCGTTTGAAAAACGTATCAAAGCACAAACAGTGTCTAACAAATCTCTTGCATCCCCTAGTTTTTTCATACTCTGTTTCAAATCCTTGAATACTGCAATCATGCAAGTAACATATATAACATACATACATACACACACACACACAGAAGGCATGGAAGAAAAAAACGTGCCCAAGGGTGCAAGGATATAGGTCTCCAATAGAAAAAAAAAATGAAGATGTGCATACAACTCACGTGCCAAGTAACATGCATAGGCAAATCAAATGTAAATTCCCTCTTTATTTATAAATGTCCATAACTTTATATGCCTATGCCATTCTTAAAAAAAAATACAATAAATCGAGCTAGTTTTATCATAAATATATATGAGAATAGTATTTGTGTACTTTAAAAACAATCATAAACCCAGGACGCTAGAATAAAAACCCAATGGGCAGCAGATTAAAAACACAATGGACAAAAAACTAAATAAAATACACATGTGCAAACTAAAAACAAAACAAAGAATAGAATAACATCACCATGGAAAGTAGAAAAAACACCATGCAGACAAAAATCACCATGGACAACAGACTAAGAATACAATGAACAATACGTTAAAAACACAATGGATAACAACTAAAAACACACTTGTGTAGACTAAAAATATAATGGAAACGGTCAAAAATCACAATGGGCATAGTTGAAACATGTAGAGACTAAAAAACACAAAGGACATACTTATAAATCACAAGCACAGACTAAACACCAAAGGACATGACGATAGAACACTATGTTTGGACTAGAAAAAACATGTACAAACCTATAACACAATAGACAAACAAAAAACACAATGAACTAAAAACCTAGTCACCGGGTCACACTTTTGAGAAAATTATATAGAAACACTATTCTCATATTAAAGATAAAAAAACTCATTGTTATGGTGTAATTTATTTTGAAAAATAATGGCGTATTAAAGAGTTATGAATATTTAAAAATGATCTGGTATGTGATTTGCATATGCATGTAAAAAGTCAACAATTGAAAGGTTATTCCTTTTATACCAGTCCCATCATTCTTATAGGATAATTACCATGATTTTTGCACCCCCAAAGTAATCTCAACCATTTAATTCCAAAATCAATAGCCGAATTCCATCCTATCCTTCATAGGATTTTTTTATCATTTTATTTTTAACACAACCCGATACATACATACATACATACATACATACATACATACATACATACATACATATATATAAGGAATCGTATACAAAGGATGAAAATTCTAAGAAGGTATATGAATTGGCATATAGGCATCACTTTTTGGACTTAAGCATGATGTTTGGATTGTTTTGGCATTGTATTATATAGAAAAATACCAAACGTAACAATTAAAAGAACAATGCAATTGTCTTTCATGATTAAAACTTAAAACACCATGCCAAGAAAATTAAGTGGTGTGTTTTCAGTGTTAACTAGAATGTTTTAGCTTTGTTTTAGATTTTATGCCTATATTACATTGTGTTGTGTTCAAAATTGTTATGTTTGGTGGGTTTCTATATAATATTATGCCAAAACAACCCAAAACATAATTTATAAGTGCAAAACAATATGCAAACATAAATTTCTCACACTACGTAGGAAACATGTCATTTGCTGGCTAACCCTACCATATAGATATAGGTAAGGGTTTGTCTACAAAGTATGAAAATCCTAAGAAGGTTAACAAGTCATAGAAATTGACATGTAAGCATGAATTTTTGGACTTAGACATGATGTTTTGTTGTTTTGCATGATATTATAAACGTAACTATTAAAAACACATTTCAACGTATTATATGCTTAAAAGTTAAAACTCCATGCCAAGAAAATTTGGCAGTGTGTTTTAGCTATGTTTTAATTTAAATGTCTATAATAAATTGGATTATGTTTTAAATTGTTTTATTTGATGTTTTTCTATATAATATCATGGCAAAAACAACTCAAAACATCATTTTTTTAAGTTAAAAATATGATGCCTTTATAGACTTCTCAAGTTTTCGCAACTTAAGGATGATCTTAAAGGATCCGGATTTTATATATATATATACAATTTTTTTTTAAATAATTGTTTTTATTAAAAGGGATTTTGCATGCGTTTATAATCAAAATCTAAAAAAAACAGATAAGGTAAAAATGAACGTTTTCACAAACTAAAAGTTATCTTCTAAAACCCATGTTGAATTTTGGCACCAAAAGTATAGAACACCTTATAATTAAGACGCCATGTTGAAATATGAGATACTGCTTGTAAAACATCGTGTGCAAAATACCCCGTTTCTGGTTTATAAAAAAACTTTATTTTTTTTTTTTCACCACCAACACAAAAACTTTTAAATTAAAATCATTTCGTTTTATATATTATTTTCCTAGTCGTGAAAAATTACATCAAGATAGCGGGCAGATGGGCAACTCATTTTAAAAATAAAAATAAAAACACTAGTAAAACACCTCGTACGAAACAGCCAGAAGAAGGATTAAAATAGACTTATTTTTAAAATTATAAAATAACACTATACTCGTATTAAAGATAAAAGAGTCCGATTTATGACTTTAAAGACGTGTATATGTGTGTATTCCATCGACATTTTTTTTTTTGAACGGCAAATTTCTTCTCCTTGTGGGACTTGAACCCATGACCTCCCCCTTAGGTGTTCCTAGAAGCTTTGCTTCTACCATTGGGTCACCAACCCCAATGGCTTCCATCGACATTTAGTATAACGATTAGATTCAAAGCATGGATTGGGTGGATCGGAGATCTTTTAACAATGAGGCTAAGTAATTTTGTGATCTTGTCTTTCGTTTTTTTGTCTTACCTAGCTGCTGGCTACCTTTCTTTTTTTATAAATTTTTGTTTTTTTTTAAGGTGATTTTCTATGTTGTGGCAGAGTTCATCACAACCCCCCAGAAGGGGATCCTCTAGCCACTCTACAATGGTCAGACTATGTTGTCTTAACCGGGTCCACGCTGACGCGAGAGTGGCCGGCCAACAAGCGAGTCGAGGCTGCGCATAAGGGGCACTAAGGCTTCCACCCGGAAAATTTCCCGCCACCTGTCACTTGACAAATGTTGCACCCTCCACAAGAGGCAAACCTTTTTGGAGTAAATGCACGGTAATAGAAAACCGGGAGACCATCAGAATCAAACCTGACCCCTCCAAAGAGGGTAGGCTCAACCATCACTTGATAAATTTTGGAAGTGGGAATTGAACCCTTGATCACCTAAGTGAACATAAGGCCTCTCCACCACTCCACCAGTATGGAAGGATTTGTAAAATCACTTAATTAACATACATTAAACACTTTCTTCGGTTAATTAATATGCATCACCTTTTAGCTTCATGCCAATCCAGATAAGCATTTTATAAGGATACGCCAAAGCTACACAAGATAAAGAACATGCATGTTAAATATATGATCGATCAATAAGCTAACATTGTATGAATGTATAGGAAAACCATGCATTGCATAAACTAAATTCAGCAAGACATGTTATATATACCTGCTCTGAGGACCAAGTTTACTAACTTCGTACAACCCTTCATATCCGAGGTACCTCTTGTTATGAAATGTAGAACCGGTGTCCGCGACACTGGATCATAGGAAGAGGATAGAATGATTAGCTAATTAAAAAAGACTTATTATGATAGTAATTATAGTAATATGATTTGAAAAATCAAGTAGCTTAATTACTTTCATAGATGATGAGTTGGTTGGGTGTGAAATCAGCTGGACAATTTTGAGCTATAGCCATCAATACAACAGGGTTCTTCAACGAATTGCATCTTTGGATAAAAGCCTGTGCTAAGTCTAAAAATTAAAGGGAGTCGATCATATATACTGTGTGTGTCTATATAGGATAAAGATATCTTAAGAACAACGGTCAGTTTCGAAAACTGAGAGCAAAACAAACCAGTTTCTAAAATCAATTTCTCATATTACCTATATATTACTATGGTTAATTAATGAGAAAATTTAATCTAAGAAAAAAAATGTTATATACATGTAAGAGTAATTACCCATGTATAACATATATGTAAATTATCCTACATATATGTAACAATAACTTTTTTCTTACATTTACATAATATCTTTTTATAATTTTTTTTGAATCCTAGTAAATGTTCATTTGATAGGAGTTTTCACGGTTCTCACAACTGTTGGTGTTTCCTAAAGTATCCATCTCATATATATATATATATATATATATATATATGGGGTGGATACGAGAGAGAGAGAAAGAGATGTAATTTTTACCGGATTAGAACTGAATAAGGCTTCTAAATCATATCTGGGGCTGACTTTGTTTTTTTTTATAGGGGGGGGGGGGTTACCGCCATTTTTACTGGCGATGAGATTTAAGAAATATAGCCATTTAAGTGGATGTAAGAATTGTGGGCAATACACGCTGATACCGCCATTGCAAATGGCTGTGGGTGGTGCAATTTGAAGTCATTGACATTAGGATTGGTGACATTAGGATTGGCAATATTTTTTAAACTCATTGCCAATCCAAAGACAATGACCCCCTTGTATTAGTAAAAAAAAAAGTTATCCCTCTTGTGATTAATTAAGCCCCCTAAATCGCCCCATTTAGGCAACACACACACACTCAAATAGGGAGTTGTATGTACTTACCAAAATGTGTATAAGAAATTGCATTAATCAAAGGCTCGTGAACTGCAGTATCAGCCAGTTGTATGTGTAGCTTTTCGGATGTCATAAAAAAGAAACACATTTCTTTATTCCTTTGCATGCAACAAGTCTTGGTTTCTATCCAACAAGATCTTAGCAGCATTTGTATTCCCAAGCGAAACAGCTAGATGAAGCGGAGTGCTTCCATCTGAATTTCGAACCTGCGTTAATGGAATATCATTGAGATCTAACATGCCCTTCAAAAACCACCCATCCCTATCATCCGAGGGAAAGCTGTTGGCCACGGCTATGTGGAGAGCAGTGTTGCCGTTGATGCTGATGCTCTCTGTGATTGCAACGTTCCCCTCTTTTAAGACACTCTTGACTTCTAGTAGTTTTCGACACTCAACAGCATCATACAACGCTTGCTTATTCATTGATCTTTCTTTCTCTTCCTTCATTTTTTTCTTTATATCTATGCTGGTTGAGCCACAATAACCTCCTCCTCCTCTTCCTTCATTTATTTCTTTTTCTCGCTCTGATTAATTATATAATGCACGTACAATTACAAGGATGATCATTTCAATACACTAGTGTTAGATATGCATATACAAGAGCATAACAAGTTTTTAAATGCTTTGAACCATGATAATAATATTAAAGCATTTGATATTTCAAGGGTACTAATGTTACATAGATGTTTCTGTATGATTTTGAATATGAACAAGAAGCTAGGTAATTACATTGCTAATATCAAATGTAATTTCCAAACGTTTGTTGCCCAGCTGGATCGATTAACTCTTCAATTTGAAAGTGAAATCAAACATGTATATACAACAACTAATAATTAATAATAATAATAATAATAATAATAATAATAAGGAAGCTACTTTGTATTATCACTGGTGACCTTAGTGTACATAGTGTTGAAAGATAATCCTAAAACATGTTTGAGTTGAAAATTGAAGTACCAAATTGAAAGATTGATTTAGATTAGTTATTGTTAAGATTAAAATGTTTAGAATTATCTAGTTGGTTTAATTGGTAGAGATAATAATGTGGGGTTACTATTAGAATAGAATTGGTAGAAGTATTGGAATAGAATTAGTATAGTAAATAGGAGTCTAGATTAATGATTTTATTTGTCCCTTGTTTGTTTGTTCGTTCGTTTGATTAATAAGAAAGAGTCACGGGTTAGTCCCCCCAACTATCTTGTGTTTGTGTTTGATCTGATTGTTTGGGCCAACACATAGTTGTGGAGGGAAATGACATGACGGTGTTGGAATAAATATACGTTATGTCTTGTCTATTTATCAGTATAGCCATTATAATCATTTATATTATGTTTGATCAATTGCTGAATACTCTAAGCCCATAATTGATTAGTCTTTGATGGACGGACTTGTCATTAGTTGGGGCTAACTAGAGTGTCCCCTGGGTATGCATAAATAGGAAGATATTACTAGGGTTGAGGGAGGATGATCACAACACAATCATAACACCATAATATTTTCGTCACTCACCCTCTCTCCCATAACCGGATTCTGCAAAGGATCATTAGCCATCATAACTGCATATCCTAAAGGGAACTCGAACAGACTGACAGTTATGTCGACCTCAACGCTTTCAGCATCAGTAGCAGGTCTCACGAATCTCTCAGGTACATGTTTATTTGTTTTCCATTACATACTAACGAAATCGATACAACATCTTGGCACCCGAACCCCCGCAGGGGCCATGCCCCCCGCACCCCCCAGAGAAGATTTCGTGGGTTTCAATATGCACTAACGAGAGGTTTATCGTTAACTAATGAAATATTTTGATGAAACCTAACGTATCAGTTTTATCATTACTTAGACCTTGCTTAACTTGCATTAACATTTGAGGTGTCACTTCTGCCCAAAGGTGATGTGTCACATTAGGTGGTTATATAGATCTTATTAAGCATTGTAGCTCGTTCACATAAGTGCCATAAGGTTTCACTTCTGCCCAAAGGTGATGTGCAACAGATTATGTTAATGAACCGAGCGTATTGCATTAGGATTTTGAATGTTTCACTTCTGCCCAAAGGTGATGGGTTACATTCACTGTCGGCAAATTTAATACTTAAATAAATAGCGTATAGCCAAAGCTAGAGCACTGCATTTAAGTAGCTTATGCCTTTTGGTGTTATGAATAGTTATCACAGCTTCATTAGTATAATGGTCTTCGTCTTACCTGCCTTAGATAATCAGTTGCCCCCCTTAGATCATTATAAGTTCTTCTCTAATGTTGTGTCTGACTATTCTCATCTTTTCCACTATTGGCTCCCAACTGCGGCATCACTACCTTAACTGCTGATTCGCTTATGTTAACTTTGGCATTACTGGATTTCGATTACGCACTGAGAGAGGATGCTCCTCCCGAACTCACTGAAAAAAGCACCGCTACTGATAAACTGGTGCATGAGAAATGGGAGAGATGCAACCGTATGTGTCTCATGTTCATTAAGAATTCCATCAGCATGCCTATTAGAGGATCTATTCCAGATTATAAGGTTTCTAAAGAAAGATTTTGTGAAGGATCAGTTCAAAGGAACCTCAAAAGCGCATGCTTCCACTCTTTTTCTGAAACTTGTGACAACTAAGTATGACGGGAGAAGCGGTATTCGTGAGTATATCATGTCCATGAACGATATGGCCCATAAGCTTAAGGGTTTAGAAATGGAGATTAGTGACAGTTTCCTGGTGCATTTCATCATGACTTCTCTACCCCCTGCTTATGATGCTTTCAAGATCAACTACAACACACAGAAAGAAAAGTGGACAATGCAAGAGTTGATCGCTATGTGCGTGCAAGAGGAAGAGCGGATGCAGCTGGAGAAACCTGAAGTTGCTTACCTTACCACCGCTAATCCAAAGAAGAGGAAGAGACAATCTAACAAGAATCATAATGTTAAAACCCAGAGGAATGAAGCAAGTGCCTCATCTAGCCATAAGAACTCCAAAGGTAAGTTCCTCTGCAAGTTCTGTAAGAAAGAATGACATAAGCAGAAGGACTGCCATGACTTTAAGGAGTGGCTAACTAAGAAAGGTAATCATCTACTTATGATACTTAAGTCCTTTAACTTAAATGTTCCATCTAATACTTGGTGGTTTGACTCTGGTTCTATGGTCCATGTGACCAATTCTCTTCAGGGATTCCGTACGATCTAGAAGCTGGCAAGAAACCAAAGAACACTTAATGTTGGGAATGGAAAGTCACTTATTGTCGAAGCCGTGGGAACATTAGAATTAAAATTCAAAACTGGTTTATGTATTGTTCTTTATGATACCTTATATATTCCTGAGATTACACGGAATCTTGTATCTGGACCTAAGTTAGACATGGATGGTTTTGACGTTTCTCACGGTCATGGCAAACTTAGGATTACTTATGATTCCCAAGTGTATGGTCATGGTTTTCTGGATGGTGGTCTCTATAAGTTAGAACTAGATGATGATTTTTCCAAGTCTTTCTTATCATATAATGTTAATGAATTACTAACAAAGAAGAAACGCAAGAGAGACTTAGAAACCTCATCCATGTTATGGCATTAACGTTTAGGCCACATATCACGAGACAGGTTATCCAGACTCGTGAAGGATGGGGTATTACCCTCTCTTGATTTCGATGATTTTGGAACATGTGTTAAATGCCTTAAGGGCAAGATGACGTCGGCAAATAAGAAAGGTGCCACTGGGAGCTCTAATTTATTAGAACTCATTCATACTAACATTAGTGGCCCTTATAACGTTGCTGGTATAACTGGACATACTTCATTTATCACTTTTATTGATGATTATTCTCGTTATATGCACTTGTATCTCATTAAGGAAAAGTCTGAATCACTAACAACTTTTAAAGATTATAAGGCTGAAGTTGAAAAGCAATTAAATCATCAGATAAAAGTTGTTAGATCAGACAGAGGAAGTGAATATTATGGCAGACATACTGATGTGGGTCAAGCCCCTGGCCCATTTTATGAGTTTTGTAAGAGCCAGGGGATTGTGAACCAATACACCATGCCTGGTACTCCTCAGTAGAATGGTGTAGCTGAGCGAAGAAACAGAACCCTTATGGACATGGTGCGCAGTATGTTAGCCAACTCAGGTTTACCTTTGTTTCTCTGAACTGAGGCCTTAAAGGCAGCCGTTCATATACTCAATAGAGTTCCTACGAAGTCTGTCCCCAAAACTCCTTACGAACTTTGGACAGGTAGGAAAACGAGTGTTAGATATATGAAAGTATAGGGCTGTCTTGCCGAAGCTATGTTATATAACCCTTTCTTACGTAAACTTGACATGAAGACCGTCAGTTGTTTCTTTATCGGATATCCCGAGAACTATAAGGGTTATAGATTCTATTGTCCTTCCCATGTCACTCGTATTGTGGAAACTAAGCGTGCAGCATTTCTAGAGGATTTCAAGGTCAGTGGAAGTAATGTAAATCCTTATGAAGAACTGCAAGAAATACAAGATACGGGGGAGACAGATTTGTCGCTTACAACAACTCCGATAATTCCTCTTGTGCCCAATGCCAATTCTACCTCTAACAACACTGCACCAACACCTCCGCTGCCAGATCTTCACGAACCAGCTAATAAAGACCCATCAGACACTCATCACCATGACAATGCTGAACATGAAAACCCGCTTCGAAGGTCATCAAGGTCTAGACGGCCTACTAATTTTGATGATTATGTTACCTTCCTTACCGAAGCAGATGTGGATACGGGAAAGCTTACCGATCCTAACTCTTATAAAGAAGCCATTAGCAGTGATCAGTCTTCTGAATGGACTAAAGCCATGATTGACGAGCTTGAATCCATGAAGAAAAACGACTTTTGGGATTTGGTTGAATGTGCAAAAGCCGTAGGATGTAAATGGGTGTTCAAAACAAAACTAGATCCGAATGGTAACGTTGAACGATATAAAGCAAGATTGGTTGCGAAAGGCTACACTCAGAAAGAGGGAATTGATTATCAGGAGACGTTTTCACCTGTCTCTCGAAAAGATTCCTTAAGGATCATTATGGCCCTCGTAGCTCATTTTGATTTAGAGTTACATCAGATGGACGTTAAGACTGCTTTCCTTAATGGTTACTTGGACGAAGAAGTGTTCATGAAGCAACCTGAAGGCTTTATACTTGAAGGTCAAGAACATCTAGTCTGCAAGTTGAAGAAATCCATATACGGTTTAAAACAAGCCTCACGTCAGTGGTACTTAAAGTTTGATGAAGTCATTAAGAGTAATGGTTTCATGAAAAATCAAGTTGATCAATGCACCTACCTTAAGATGAGTGGGAGTAATTTTACTATTCTTGTCCTTTACGTTGATGATATCTTACTGGCACGTAAAAACTTAGATATGTTGCATGAGTCGAAGCGATTACTTTCGTCTAATTTCGACATGAAGGATCTTGGAGAAGCCTCTTACGTCATTGGCATCGAAATACACCGTGATAGACGCAATGGGATTTTAGGTTTGTCCCAAAGGGCCTACATTGATCGTGTTCTCACGCGTTATAACATGCAACATTATAAACCTACTCCAGCTCTGGTAGCTAAGGGAGATGTCTTCGGTTTATTCCAATGTCTGAAAACAGATGTGGAGAAAGAACAGATGAGAATGATACCTTATGTCTTAGTAGTCGGTAGTCTTGCTTATGCTCAAGTCTGTACGCGTCCAGATATCGCTTATGTCACTGGAATGTTAGGCCGTTACTTGAATAATCCTGGCCATGATCATTGGAAAGCAGCTAAGAAGGTGTTAAGATATCTGCAAGGGACTAAAGACTATAAACTGACCTACAGAAGAAGTGATAATTTAGAAGTGGTAGGATACTCTGACTCTGACTTTGCTAAATGCAAAGATGATAACAAATCCACTTCGGGGTATATCTTTATGTTAGTAGGTGGACCCATTTCATGGAAGAGTCATAAACAGAGACTTACGGCAACATCCATAATGATGGCAGAATACCTAGCTGTGTATAACGCCACCTGTCATGGAATGTTGATTAGGAATCTCATTACTGGACTCAAAATTGTCAATTCCATCTCTAGACCATTGAAGCTTTACTGTGATAACCCAGCTGCCGTTAGTTTCTCGAACAGTAACAGTTCGACTGGCGCTGGTCATTTCTTAGATACGAAGTATTTGTTCGTACGTGAACGAATTGAGGAAAACAATCTTTGTATCGAACACATAAGTACTAATGATATGCTTGCGGATCCGATGACTAAAGGTCTCCCACCTAAGGTATTCGAAGATCACGTTTCGAAGATGGGACATACTAATGACCTTGCCTAGAAGCATATGTACTTATTTGACCACTTATGTTTATGAATAATGACTTACGTTTAATGAAATTTCCTCATTATGATTTGTTTGTCTATTAGTATGTTAAGCTAGCATAATGACATAAAGACAATAATGCAACAAATCAACTAAGGGCACAATGATAATTGATCCTAATGTTAAGTTTTAGATTTGGATTGTAGTATGATTAATGGGGGTCCTAAGTCGAATGAAGACTTAACGGTTGTATTTTTCTACTACAGTTCGGGTTTAGAACTAAAATGAGTATTGATCTCCGGAGACTTATGGAATACTCATAATAAATGATTACTCGGCTAAGTGGGAGAATGTTGGAATAAATATACGTTATGTCTTGTATATTTATCAGTATAGCCATTATAATCATTTATATTATGTTTGATCAATTGCTGAATACTCTAAGCCCATAACTGATTAGTCTTTGATGGACGGACTTGTCATTAGTTGGGCCTAACTAGAGTGTCCCCTGGGTATGCATAAATAGGAAGAGATTACTAGGGTTGAGGGAGGATGATCACAACACAATCATAACACCATAATATTTTCGTCACTCACCCTCTCTCCCATAACCGGATTCTGCAAAGGATCATTAGCCATCATAACTGCATATTTTAAAGGGAACTCGAACAGAGACTGACAGTTATGTCGACCTCAACGCTTTCAGCATCAGTAGCAGGTCTCACGAATCTCTCAGGTACATGTTTATTTGTTTTCGATTACGTACTAACGAAATCGATACAACAGACGGTTCTTAGAATGATGTATGAGTTTGTTTATTTACAATAATTTCATAACTGTTTATTAGTTACAATAATTACATGCATGTTCTACCCTAACTTTACGAACTAAACATTTACGTACCTACAAGAACTTTATCGGATGATCGGGATTGACCCAACAACGCCATTTGTATATCCCTTATTGAAAAAAATTGTGGGCACAGAAACATATCTCAAATTCGTTGGTCTGTTGTTTATTGAAGTAGGCATTACTTCTACCGGTTGCTACGAAAAGTTTGAAGAGATATTTGTCTTTCATGAAGCATGTTAAGACGGATTTACATAATTTGATGCGAGTGACAGTTATCTGAACGGTTCTTGCATTTGTTATATCAAGAAAGAGCTCTTTGCGAATATTGAAGCTATAAAAGAAACAGCTATGAAGTATTAGCTTGTTCTGGTTCATGTATTTTTTTTCTATTGATTAGAACATAGTTTTACTATGATATTGATATATCTTTCTCACAATCATACTCACTTAAACCCATCAATAGCAAAGCTAAGGCAGGGTCAGAGAAGGGTAAGATGTAGACAACCTTACCTCTACCCCGTGGGAATAGAGAGACTGCTTCTAGTAAGACCCACAACTCGATAGTGGTTTTGCTTCAAGCCTTGAAGATAAATCATATAACACTTAGCAATCAAGACAAGCCCGGTTGGTACATGCACCCCCTTGTCTTTTGGCTATCAACACCACCGCATGATGCATGATTAAGTATCAACCATTTTTTACATCATTTTCATAAAACTAGTAAAATAACTTTAAGGGGCTGTTTGGTTTACCTCTGAATGGCTCATTCAGAGGTAACCTCTGAATCGGTCAGAGGTGAGTGGTGTTTGGTTGTAAAAAACTTGGCCTCTGAACTGAACCATTAAGACTGAATGGTTCAGCAAAGATATGATGCTGAATAAAAAAAATGACTCATCTGCCCTCTCCTCTGAATGGTTTCCCACCGCCGCCGCCGCCGCCTCCATCTCCTCCTCCGACCTCCAACCGCCAACGTGCACCCTTCTTCCTCTCCTCTGCTCTCGTCTCATCCTGCTCCTTCTTCACTCCCATCTATCTGTGGTTATTTCAAGTATATGTTTTGTGTGGTTATTTCAAGTATATGTTTTGTGTGGGTGTGTGGTGTCAAAAGTTTGTGTTTGTGTGAGAGAAAAACGTAAGAAAATGAAACAGAGAAGAAGAGCAGGGAGAAGGTAGGAGGTAGGTGTGTGTGGGTTAAAAGAAAAAGAGATTCTTTTTAGTTGTGATGTCGTGTGTTTGTGATTTTAAAAGAATAATAATAAATAAATAATTAGGGATAAAATAGTCATTTTGCACTCTCATTCAGACATACAACCAAACAACCATTACTGATTCAGCACTTACTGGTTCAGAGCCTCTTATCTATTCAGACCTCTTACTGATTCAGCACTTACTGGTTCAGCACTTGCCAAACAGCCCCTAAATTTAGTGAAAATTTACTTTTGCCCAATGTGGGCCCACATATATATACATATATACATTATATGCGTGCACCACACGCGGATCTGTATATTGATATATCCTTAGAGAGAATTTACACCAATGGGCTTATAGCCTAGTGGTATCCACTACCAATGATAAGTGTTGGGCATGAGAGGAGACAAGTTCGAATCTTGTGGGCAGCACTTTGAGGTATTTTGCCGGGATCATAACCCTTGTGGGGTGGGATGATCGGTATCCAATATGGATACCAGGGGTCAGAGGGTCTCCTCCACATACCCTTTTTTTAGAGAGAATTTACAGTAACTTGCTATATTATTAAAGAATCATCCAATTTTACAAATGATGGGGTATGTGGTTATTTATAGAAGGTGAAGGGGTATGTCTCTCGATAGTAACCATCACACTTGTTCGGTTGATAACCACCATAATCGCCCATACTTTAGGTTATATAACAATAGTACAACTAACATGCTAAACCTAGGTATAAATCAAATATTAAGTCTAACATCACGCGACATATGTGAGTTCCTCGTTTTGTTTTCTTTCAAGTAGTTTTTTGCCCATTAAATTAAAGTTAGTTACGAATATTAGTGAATTTTTTGTGATAAAAGAACCAAATCCTTATGTAATTTATCTCGTGGATATAAAATTGGAAACATTTGACCCAAAAAAAAGAAGTCCTAGCAGTGCCACTGATATACACGAGTAACAAGAATATATATAGTACTGACCTGCTTGTTGACCATACATACTTTGCACTTGATCCCATATATGTTTGGCTGTAAAATGCGTTTGTTGATGAAGTTTGGATTTGAGACGATCCAAGACTGTCACGGCTGTATGTTCGGAGAGGGTAGCAAGGATCCAACCATGAACAAGCGTATCAGATCTGTTCCACAGCTTGTAATCATGATCACAAACCTGCATAACAGGATCATTGATGAAACCAAGCATATCATGGCTCTCTAAGAGACCTAGCATCTGTGTTTTCCATAAACCATATATGTTCTTATCACTTAGCTTCACTGTAACAAAGCTGTGGACAGAAACATGTGATGGAAATGGATATTTGGTGGACATACTAGCTAGCTTACTGGTTGATCATGTATACGTCTGGTCCATGATTTATCATTTGTATATATAGAAAAGCTTCATGGGTTGTGATTCTAATACTAAGGTATGTTTCATCTGCACGCAAAAGAATATTACATATAGACATGACAATGACATTGCCTTGCTCCCAACCTTAAAGTAATATTCCAAAACCCTTGTATAGAAGGCTTCATCTGTATCATTGTTTTCTATGTTATTTGGCTTTATTAAGGTTAACACTTCTGATTCTTTTTAACACTTTTTACTTTATATCACTAGAAGAAAAACATAGTATCACAGAGTGGTAGGGGGCTGTAAACAAACCAAACGTTTAGTGAACAGTTCGTGAAATGCTTGGCGGGAAGTTCGTTTATGTTCGTTCGTTTAATAAGTGAACAAACACAAACAAGAACCTCATTCGGTAATTGTTCATGAACAATTCGTGAACACGTTATTTCCTTAACAAAAAAACATGTACAAAAAATCTCGTTCGTAATACCAAAGGAATTAGAATTGGAATTCAATATAAATCCTTACACATTCCTATAAGCAAAGGAATTCAAAATCTGTAACATCTGGTTGAGAAGATGTCTTAGTTGTTGGAAGTTCTTGGCTACTCCATCAGGCGTTAGATCTACACGTTTCGGTGTACGCATGGTGCCGAGTTGAGGAGATGCAACCCCTGAGTGAGAAGGGGTTGGTGTTAGAAAAGAGGAGAACTCCGGGAACGTAGTCCCAGCTGGAGTGCCTTCGGGAGTAGAGAAAGGAGTGGATCTGGCCGCAGAGGTCCGACCAGTGTTTGGTGTTGTGAGGCACCTGATTTACCTTACCGGGAGACTCTCCGTCAGACATTTCAAAGAATTAGAGCTACACAACTAATCTTTAAGAAGAACTTAACGGCGCAGCCCCACGGTGGGCGCCAACTTGTTGCAACAACAAATAATTGTTCAACGATAGTTATGAGTTCTCCGAGGGTAAAAGGGTTAAAGGGTTTCGGTTAGCCTAACGCGGGTCGTGGGGTCCCCCACGTTTGCAGCACGTAGGTAGGAATTTTGGTTTTGGTTATGGTTTAGAATTCTGATTTGAAGATTGTTCAAACCAGAATGTTGTTATTATGATTTTTATTATTATTATGAAATGTGATATGTGAAGCAAAGAGTATGCATGAAGCATGATCTTCTAGAGGGAAGAAAGGATCTCAAAGTCTGTGTTTGCTAATCCAAGAGTCGGCCTTTATAGAAGAAAGATCTTCTATAAAGAGAAGTGTAGTACTCTTGATCCTTGGCTATAGTGAAGGGCTTTCCCATTTTGCCTATGGAAGGCGTTGGACCTGCGGGTAATGGCGTGCACTCTCCACATGTGGTGGCCGAGATCTGAGCTGGAGAGTTAACACAAAAAGTAAGACATGATATGACACCATTTAGTTCCTTTTGTTGATGACAGTTGCTTCACTTTTGAATCATTTTAGCCTTTAATCTTTTAAGTTGCTTTGCATTATGATCAGTTTATTAGGCTTGAGCTACCCACGTCATCAACCTTCACTATAAACACTCATTTTTTTTTTATAAAAACTCAATATTTTGTTTACCTATTGTTCAACCATGAATCCATTCAACCGTGGTTTTGTTCTTCCTCAATCACGCGGCGATAAAAATATGATCTTTGAGTATTTGTAATTGTTTTTTTTAGTATAACTCACCATACCATAAAGCCCCTACCACTACATTGTTTTTATATAACTCCCCATATTTCACTTTATTAATATTTTATCACATAAAGCCCCTATAAAACCCCTCCACACATGGTCTAATGTGTCATGTGGGTCTTTCTTGTATGGATGGGAAACCTAGGACTGCTTATGCAACCAATGTTTTCTCTTCTTTTCACATGTCCATGGAGTTCTATAGTCTGGATTAGTGTCCTTGTAACCAATAAAGGCTTGTCTTATCTTTTTTCTTTTTCAACGGCGAGACACTTTGGTGGAGGTAAATACCTGATGCCGCTAGGCCAACACGCTATCAGGCTCAGTAGACAAGACTCAAACGGTTTTCTTCTCTGACTTGTGGATTTTTGCATCTTCCTAGTCATAAACTGGGTTTTCGGCTCTTCTACCACACAGCCAATGGTTATAGTTATATCCAACATATCATGTGATGTGCCTTGTTTACGATCAAGGTGGTTTGGGTTCCATTTTTTCAAACAAAACTCTATATCATATCCAAGCATGTTCATCATTTGGCTTGAAACCGTTCAAACCAGTCATATGATCAGTTTGGTTTCACATTTGTTTCTTTAAAGAAAATTCAGTCTAGGTTTAGGAGTTCTAAAATCGTATTCATCAGTTTGGTGTACAATTTGTACTCGAAACTTGTCGGATAAATACAAACCGGACACTTTAGATGTATAATTATTTCAATACAAAAAATTGTGATCTTAACAATACAATATAGGGAGGCGGTCTTTAGAATGATCTGGTCTGGTTATGGACTTTTGTTATTATAAATGTCCAATAAACACAAGCCCTGAAACCAAACTTAACTACTAAAGCAAAACCAGTGGTAATGGTCTGGTCTGGTTTCCATCAGATTGGTTTTTGTTTCCGTCAGATAGTTGGTGTGACCCGAAAAAAACTGTCAAAAGCACACTATGAACAGTACACCCTTAATCCCAAAAGCCAAGGCGAGAGGCAGGTTTTCGTGTATTTGATATGATCAAAAGAAGTCCAAGCATGAAGCACAGATGGTGTATAATATATAATGATTCACAACCTTATAAAGCAAAAGCAGGAGCATACTGTTGATGCGTAGTGATGGAAACAAACTTTTGGTTTTATTTGAAAAACAGCATTCCAGTGTTGCAGGCTTGCGGCCAGGAAATAAGTGTCAATGAATTAGTAGTTTAATAAAGATAACAGATTCTCAACTCTCACTTATGATTTATTCAAGTGAAATGATCATCATTTTAAAAAATGTAGGCAGCTGCAATAGCGGTCGAAATCAATTCCAATTTCAGTGAAATAAGAGGCTGATATGAGAATGTTCATCAATTACAGAAAGCAACGGTTGCGCTTTCAGGCATGATTTTTAAAACCAATGGAGACAAATATAAAAGCCACAGTACTCAAGTGCTGCAGCAGGGTGATGATATCAATGAATTCAAGAGCAACGCAAGTGTTTTTACAGATGCATATCAACAGGCAATAAGTTTAAATCAACGAACTGTTTTTGTCGGTTATTAACTTAACACACAATAGCAATCTAGTTTAGCATGAGTTGGGAATTTGATAGAGCACTATATGAATTGAAACACCGTCACTTAAAAGCCAAACCAAAACACACATCCAGTATTTTGGTTTTCGGAATATCTAGACACTAAAGGTTTTTAGGGCCTTTCTAGTCAAAATAAGGCAACATAACAAGATATAATAAAACAAGCCCCAAATTTCATCAAACATCCACTTCGAAAAAAGTACAGCTATAACCATGACATAAAAACTTAACCCAAAACGTTCAATTGATAACGATGTCTAAATTTGAAAGAAACATGTTCTCTAGAAGAAGAAAAAACTTATCTCTTCTTGGACACACCAACGGTCTTTCCCCTACGACCGGTGGTTTTGGTGTGCTGTCCACGCACCCTAAGACCCCAATAATGACGAAGACCACGATGGTTCCTGCAAACAAACCCATACAAAACAGCATTACATGGTGTTTCACTTGGAAGTATATTATAGAAGATTTTTGAGATGAAAAGACAAGCAACTTATATGTATTGTCAACTATTCATTTGTCAAAAGTAATTGTTTGTTGTGTAAGGATTACTTTCCATTTGAAATGAAATAAAATAAAATAAAACTAGTCTTATTTTACAAAACTAAAAATGTTTGTATAGTACAAAATCATTCTTTGTTGTGTATAACCCTTCTTAAATAGCTCTAAAGCTGTTAGAAGTTAGAACCTAGAACAAGCGATGGCAAGATGTGTGAGCTAGGTGACGGCTTTGGTTAAAAGTCGACCAAGATTAGTACAGGTCGATTTGGTTAAGAACTGACCAAGATTGGTACAGGTTTAAAAGCCTATTAAGTTGGCTTACAAACAACTGTCTTACAACATTTATAAATTATATGATAGCTAATGCAATGACTACGAAGGATACAATACTATCATGTATTGCAAAAATATTGTGAATTTAAGTGTAATTGTGTGACTAACAACCTGCTTGACCCATTCACATTTCAACAAAATTTTCAGATTAATGACATTGACCCGCGTGACATTTAAAAACAAAAACCAATACCAACCATTTTATGAGTATAAAACAAACCTGATCTTCTTCAAACGTTCAAGATCATCTCTCAACTTCATATCAAGAGCATTAGATGTGACTTGCGAGTACTTTCCATCCTTGTAATCTTTCTTCCTGTTCAAAAACCAATCTGGGATCTTGAATTGGCGAGGATTGGCCACAATGGTCATCAGATTATCAATCTCAGCACTTGAAAGTTCTCCAGCTCTAGAAGTTCAGAAAAAAAAACAGATTGAAATACATTAAAATACATGCACAAATTAAACGACATTGTCAATATCAAAGACCTACTCTTAACCATTCATTTATAAACTTGGCTACAAGCTAAAGTAGTGAATCAAATTATGCAAACAAGCCTGAAACATGAAGTAACATTCTATGCATGCGCATACATCATAAAAATGAAAAAAAAATGAAGACAGGAAAAAATAACATTTTTAATAAAGCAAGTGTACGTAAATTATTCTTAAAGGTCTTTATTTTCCAGATAGCAAGGAAGAAAATGATGAAACAACAATATGTAACTGTTAAAAGTCGAAAGTTCCGCAAAATAAATATATTAAAGGCATATCAAAGCTAAACACAAGAGGATTAATGAAGCTATGAGGCAACAGAAGATATACTAAATTAAAGCCAATATTGCAGAAAGGCGGGCGGTGAGGTCCAGCCTAGGGACTAGTTGGGACTAGGCGAAAATTAAGCGGAATTACGCGTTTTCGTATTTTTATACGTATTTTATATATATACACACACACAAGCACAAATTTAGGTGTTTTTTGAAATATGTTAAGATATATACACATAATACTAAGAAATACTTAGAAATTAAAAAAATAAAAAAAACCACCGCCTAGTGGTCAAAACGCCCAGATCATCGCCCAGCCCCTTATAACGATAATCACCTCCGCCTAGCGCCTAGGCCAATTTTTACAACCTTGATTACAGCAAACCACCACACTACAAAATCAGAAGCTTTCCCTTAGAAATAGACTCTTCTTACTAACCGACACTCCTTTTTAATATTAAAACAAATAACGCTTAGAGACAAACTCATAAAGACTTATTCCAACTCTTAGTAGTAATTGACTTCATTAGACAAGTTCCTACATAACCAAACGATCCACCATCGTTGATGTCAAAACATAAACCGTTGAAAACTCGATGTGGGGTGTTTTCGATGAAATAATTTTTGACGTTAACGATGTTTGATTGTGTGGTTATGTAAAACTTGTTAAATGAAGTCAATGCCTACTATGACCGATTAGCAGGAAGAATTCAAGTGAATAAGTCTTATCAGTTTATTTTTAAGCTTAACTTATTTATGTTAAAACTAAAGAGTATGATACTCTGATCCTAATTCAGCTCCTTAATGCTTCTATTTGATTGAATGTGTAGCAATTTATTAAATCTTATGTAACATAATAACAATAACAATAATAATAATAATAATAATAATAATAATAATAATAATAATAATAATAATAATAATAATTTAAAACAGACATAAAAAGTCACTAAATATATAAGCTAATAATAATAATTAAAAGCATAATGTGATATTAACAACAGAAGATGTAGTGATGAAACTACCTCTTATTCATGTCGACGTCAGCTTTTTTGCAAACGATGTTAGCGAAACGACGACCAATACCCTTGATGGAAGTCATAGCAAACATTATTTTTTGCTTGCCGTCCACATTGGTGTTCTGGACACGCAGAATGTGCTGAAAGTCTTCATTTGCCACTAGCGACTACACAATATATATATATATATATATATATTTAAAAAAAGAATTAATAATAATAAATATAAAAGTTTTGATGGTTGAAATAGTTAAGGTACAGATGAGATTATGAAGGATGTAAAATAATAACCATGATTGCAGACGGAGTTGCAGGTGGTGGCGGCGGCGGCTAGTGCTCCGATATGCTGTGTTCGCCTAAAATGTATAAACCCTAGTTTTAGTGAGGGTATGTAAGGGCGTTTATATATCCTCCTATGAATGAATTGGACTGACAGCTCTTTTTTGTTACTTATTGGGCCGTATAAATGTATAATATTGGGCCTCGTTGTATTATATTATACTACTTGATTAAGATTTTTTTTTATCGATGAACAAAATAAGTTACATTTAGACGGGGGTAAGCGGGCAACAAGCTGTGCCGCTATCTCTTTTTGAATCGTAAAGGCTATCCTGCTAAACACAAACCATTAGTTCTTAGGGCTCTGCGAGTCACTGTGGACCACCTTCTACATTCGTTTCAAGAAACACACCGCCTCAGGGGCCAGGGATCCAAATGTGTGAAAAGCAAACGGGAGGAACAATTCAACTTTTATTTCCAAAGCTGAATTTTCGATCTCAGCACTTTAAATTTCTGCATCAATACAACATCAGGGGCGCCAACAAAAGCAAAACCCTCAAGGGCGTTTTTCACCACCTCGTCAAAGCCATCCCGCTCAAGCCATGAGTTAAAAAACTTAAACGGTTTCGCTCCAAAATTACTCGAGTCAATCTTCAACATTAAAGGGAAGTGGTCCGAACCATCCCGGTCTAAAACTCGATACTCCGCATTTGGCCATTTAGGCTTACTCTGCTTTGAGATTTTTTTTAGAATATCAAAACTGATTCAGTTTCTTATTTAGTTTCTTATATTATAATGTATAACGGTATTGAAATTCTAATCTACTTGAAATGGGAATGGGTCCAGCCCGTTATCGAAAAAAGAGAGCTGGTCTGGTTAAGGCGTCTTGGATGAACCGCAATGGACACACCATAGATTTATGTACAACTGAACAAACATCACAAGAACAACATCAAGAGAACTAAGATTACATACCGTAATGTTTTAGAACCAATCAAATTTCGAAAAAACAGGGTTAACAACTTGTACAAGCTTTTTTATGATGTTCAAACAAACTAATCTACAAGACACAACTGTCAGCATCAAGAACGGTCCCGCAAGTTGCTCCCAGCTAAAATCTCCTAAATCATACTGCAAGTTAACCGAACACGACACCAGTTAATACACTTTATAACCAACCAACATGTTGCATTAAATCGAGTAAGAATACAGGACAACGTGCGGTTTACCTTAAGATGAAGATCCGTATGGTTGACCTCCCCTCCCGCCTCTCTATATTTTTACATACTAGCATCATCATGAATTCCAAGACAATTTCGGATCCGGAACACATTTTTGCCACTCATATGCTACTTTAACCGAAAAAACTATAAATAAAAACTAATATACAAAAGAAAAATCTACAAAAAGCTGCCTGTCTAGAGCATATGAAAGGCGGTGGTTGGTTATTATTATTATTATTGTTAACATGCAACCATTTATATCTTTTCATCCAATAGTGAAGTCAACCTAACTGTCATAAACCTACCTGCAAGTAAAGGGGTCGAATAAGAAATCAACTGTAAAAACACATTAACAAAGGGTAATTTCAGTGTTGCAGAAGGCGGCCTAGGCGCTAGGCTGAAGAAGAAATTGGAATTTCACCCTGGGTGATGAATTAGGCAAAATGGGGATTAGGCGGAGTCTGGGCAGGCCTAGGAAGTCCTAGCTCCTAGGCGGTGGTATTTTATTTTTATTAAATTTCTAAGTATTTCTTAGTATTATGTGTATATATCTTAAGTATTTGTAAGTTTTATGTGTATATATCTTAACATATTTTCAAAAAACACCTAAATTTGTGTATATATATAATACGCATAAAATACCAAAACGCCTAATTTCGCCTAATTTTCGCCTGGTCCCGACTAGTCCCTAGGCTGGACCTCACCGCCCGCCTAGCGCCTTCTGCAACCTTGGGTAATTTACATGGAAAGGCAACCATATTATTTAGACAGTAACGCATAAAATATGTTGGTCACTTAACATGTCAGGAATCATACCAAAATCAGATATCTCGGTACATAACTATAATGTGCCGTCAAAAGAGATGTATAATCCTAGATATATATATTACCTTTGGTTCGCGAAATGGAGTCAACGTATGACAAGAGGTTGACTTTCGCATGTTTTGGAGTCAGTTTGACATCCAACACTCTGGTCAACCTGAGACCTTGAATCAGAGAGCTCGAATGACTTGATGCAAGCTTGAGATTCACACTGGACAGAATCATCACTAATGATATGCGTATCAGTCTCCACTGCAGTAGGCTGCAGATTCAAGTCAAATGTGTTTTTCAGAACCAATTTAGAAGTCGTCGGAGATGGTTGTTCGACATTGACCCCAGGAACACCATCATCCTCAACATCTAACTTCAGTTCTGACGATTCAGGATTCCCGCAAACCACGGACTCGAAAGAACTCGGCTCAATAGCACAATCTGGAAACGACTCAGAGTCAACGGAAATTTGACCGTCTGTATCGCATGGAACAACATTCTTTATTGGGAGATTTAAGTCACAAAGGCCGTTGATGCCATGGGAAATAGTTAACTTGTCATTTTCAAGATCCGGACAGCTGCAACAATCCATTAGGACGGTTTCTTTTTCCGTTTGTTTATTAACGCCGTCTGTATCAGCAGATGTTTGCTTATAATCTGTTGCATTTGATGATGTGGTTTCAACTTGTGGGTTATTTTCATCATTTGACTTGGGGCTGCTGCAACCATCCGTTAATAAAATCGTTTCTTCGTTTTCTTCATGATCAATAACATCTTTCACAGCCCCTGCCAGAACCAATTACAAGGTTTCAGTATCTAAAAGTTTGTATTTATGTTGGTGCTAATTTGACCCGTTTATTAATAATTCGGTTGATTACGGTAATGTTATATTTCCAACATGTTTATATAAAAAAAAAATTCTAAAAAAGTTGAACCGATAAAAAGTAGTTGCCTGAAATGTATTTTTGATTCATTAAACCAATAGAAATAAAAATAAAAATATAACCAAAACTGACTCATTTTTACATACATGAGTAATTATCCTTTATAAATATAGGTAAAAAACGATGCAAATATAAAAGATAGACGTGGTAAATTTGACGGGTCAAGGGGGTTGAAGTCCAAGCGGGTAAATTTAGGTACAGGCTTTTGTTCGAAAAAGTTATCCTCTTTAAATAAGTAATGCATCTAATATTATTTCAATAACCCATTTTTTTAACAAAATACTTTAGAAAGATTATACATACAGTCAACTTTCGACCCATTTGATCCACTTTTTGTAGCTTTTTTTCAGTTAATTTCGATATAAATGCATCACCTTTAATTCCATAACAACGAACATTACATCAAAATAGCGGGCAGACGGGCAACAAGCTACGCCGCCATCCCTCTCTGTATAGCGAACCCTAGTCTACTAAAAACAACCCCCCCCCCCCCCCCCGCGGAGTTGAGACATTACTATGTATAACCCGCTGGACCCTGGTCAAAAAACGAATAGCTTCCGGAGCCAGAGACTAGGGTTTGATTTATTATAATAAAACATGATCCAAATCTACCCATTTATAAGTAAATAGATCTAAAAATACCACCATGAAGAAAACATTTAGTAGCCGTTAATCAAAGAAGAAATATTCATGGGTACCTGCAGATGGAGTATGATTCAAATCAGCTGACTGATTATGAAGAAGAGGTTTTTTAAGCATTTCTATGCCGGGAAACACCATCATGCTCACGCTTTTCATTGCTTGCTTCTTTGTATCTTCAAGAGGCATGAAACCAAACACATCCGTCCATGTTTGCAGAAGTGCAGGGATGGCAGGAATTATTAGCTCTTCCACGCCAAGAGAAGAAAGAGCCTGAAATATTTAAAGAAAATTAAAAATTGAAAGTACTAGACACTATATATTAAGTAACCCGAGCTGGCCCTTTTCAACCCATACTAAGCCTGGGTCTGGGACCCCAAACCCATTTTGACCCATTACCTGACCTGTTAGTTGCCACATCTATTTTTTAACAAGACAAAAAGAAATTAAAGCAAGAGTAGAAAATAGCAATATAAAGTTAGTTGACATACGGATTCAATTGCATCCAAAAGTCGGCGACACATTCCTTGACGTCTATAAATGTGGCGAGTACCAATAAAAGGCATTTCTGCTAAGCGATACCCATGAATCCTGCCACAAATAATGTTGAAATGATATATAATTGTTAGATAAGAGTCTTTAGTTTTAACATATTATAGCAGGAAGATATCTCAACCGTATTGATGCTGCTGTGATAAATTCATCATCCTTCTCCAAAACTGCTGTTAAGAAGCCGCCATAATTCAGCCGCCTGAAGTTGGACCTGAAAAAAAGGTTACAATAGATGAGAACAGAACAAGTTTGATTTAAATAAGTCAACTGCCTTCCATCAAACGTTCAAACTGTAGAGTCATTCGACACTCACCTGCAGTTATATACAACATTACGGATGATACTGATCCCACTTCTCTCGTCAACAATTGGAACGAAACATTCATCCATTACAGAGAATGCAATAGCCAATTTGGAATTGCGTTCAACTCTTAATTGAGTGTCGAGTACATTACAATCTTGGTCAATACCAGAACGTTGAAGTAAAGTCCATGAAAATCCATCTTCAAGTTCATGTTTCACCCCAAGATAGGTCTGCAGTCGCTCAAAGAGCTACACACAAAAAAAAAAAAAAGATTTATGTATTATGCAAACAAATTGCTAGTTTTAAGGTTGGATAAATCCAAACACATCCAAACACACATTATCACATAATAAAGCACTCTAACATAGAACTAAATAATTTATGGCATCGCAACATCATACCTCCTGACATTTCCTTCCACAAAAAGGTAGTCCATTTGAATCATTATTTACATCTTCGACGTCTTGTACGCACAATTGGTGGACTGTTACATTCAAAAGCTTGTTAGCAACATTCAAATAATTATAACGTTATTCAAGAAGGAGATTAAAAAAAGACACGTTTTAGTTAATTATTATACATAGATTGCGTACATTTTTCCTCACACAAACAACATGAGAGCATTTGTGAGGTAACTTCTTCATGACAGTCTTCAGCTCGAGGGGTAGAAATAGAAACCACTCCACAATATTTGCAAAGGCAGTATATGCAGTTCCAATCGCCCGAAGGGAAATTCTACAACACATGAATCAATTTAGTGCAATACTCATTTTTGTGTGTTCTACGGTTGAAAAAAAAAGTTATCATGTTTAACCATTCTTGTGTTCTCAGGTAGAGGTGGTCATTTCAACCCATTTGTAGGATAACGGGTCAAATGTAGAGAATTAGCTCAAGATGAAACGGGCGAGTAAAGAAAATTCGTTTGAAATGCAGTGGGCCAAATGGACAAAGGGGTGAAACGGGTCAAAAGTCATCAACATGTATTCCAATGCTCACTACGTCTTCAACTGTTCTATTTTAAAAAATATATATATAAAAATGCTAGCTTTAATAGTATATTTTTGTAATTATATCTACTACATTATATAGTTATGCAATGCAGTTTTGACTTTTGACTAACAAGTCAAAAATTTAAAAAGTTCAAAGAAAGGAAAAATAATTACTTCGACATCAAGGCAGCTCTGATGAAAAGTCGAAGGGCAGCCATCACAACAAATCAAGTCCCCCCCATCTCCACAAATATTACACGTATCATCATTCGGGTCATCTCCTTGAATATCAACAACATTAAATCTATTAATATCCGATTCCTCTTCTTTCCTCCACGAGTCCATCAAACATTTTCTAAGACACACTCCTGATTCCAAATATAAATTATCAAAAACCTGACCGAATTTCCCTCCACAATGAGCTACAAATTTCGTTACTCCCATAGTTTCACTACAACAACTGCAACGGATCCCATCACTAGTAATAATACCCTCAGAAGACCGTTTTTGTCTTCTAGTCTTCCCGTATTGAACCTTTGTTCCCACCATAATAACACCTGAATCAATCATCCATGTTAAAAGATTCCGCTTCTTAATAACCACCACGCCCTTATTATCTTGTTTCGACCCGTTTTCAGAACCGTGGGCTAAAAGCCGTGGCTTGAATATCATCTTCCTCTTTGACCCATCTTTTAACTTCTTACCACGTTTCTTCTTTTTGTCGGCGACGCTTTTACCCTTCTTCACATTCTTCAAGATTTTGTTATTTTTCTTCTTACGTTCTTTACGACGTTGTCTAAAAAGCATACTGATTTCTTCTTCAGGCATTGGTGTAAATGCAGACATTTCATTATTATCAGCATTACCAGTTTCAATTTTCCTTTTTAATGTCGCATAAGCTCCCGTTATTGACCAGTGTGATCTGTTCCCATTAGGTTCAACATACACTGCATCCATGTATGATTTTTCTTGCCTTTGTTTTAAATCGATTGTCCATCCGCATTTCAAAAGAATATTTGATATTTTATCTCTTATTAACTGTTTCAACTGCCGCCTATACGATTTCCCACCAATAATCTCATTTCCCACATTTAGAAATTCACCTAACGTTTCTGCTTCCATTTTCGGACGATGTTTAAATTTCTTGAAAGCAATACCTTTACGGGACTTCACGCGTCCAGCTGGAATTTCGTGTGAAACCTTACGCGGTCTGCCACGACGTTCTAGCTTCTTTCTTGGTACCTCGTTCGAGGGTAAAGGCTTAATGTCACCCTGAAGTTTACAAGGCCTTCCACGCTTCTTTAATTTCTTTTTTGGTCTCATATTTTCCCCTTCTGTGAGCACCTTAGGATGACTTACACAACGTTTTAGCATCATGTGTGGTATATCATCAGCTCGTATTAAACCAAGAACTACCGTCCTGAATTCACCATCAGCCGTTGTAAAATTACCACCACTAGTGGTACCCTGAAGTCTACAAACTCTTCTACGCCTCTTCAATTTCTTTTTTGGTCTCATGTCTTCGCCTTCTGTAACCACCTTAGGCCTTTCAAGACGTTCTAGCATCTTGTTTGGTATATCATCTGATCGTTTCAAACCAAGAACCACATCTCCAAATTCACCATCAACAGAGCCACCACTAGACCGCAACACCCTTCCGGTAACCCGAACACCATCTTTCTCAAGTTTCTCACCTTTTACTCTTCCGTTACATTCAGAACCCAAAGCCTCCACATTTTTCCTTTTCTTCTCCCTCTTATGTTTCAACGGCATACGCATACATTCATCATCGTCACCATTTACGCCCGAAACAACATCAATCTTTTCTTGGTCACTCTCAATTCTCTTTAAGTCCATAACATTTTTCTTTTTCCTCCCACGCCTACCTTTTACCTTCATTTCTTTACATATACCCAAAATATTAGGATTCTCGGCATCATTCAATATTGTTCCCTTATCATCACCATTTACACCCGTAACAACATCAATCTTTTCTTGGTTACTCTCAATTCTCTTTATGTCCATAACATTTTTCTTTTTCCTCCCACGCCTACTTTTTTCCTTCGTTTCTTTACATTTACCCAAAATAGTAAGATTCCCGGAATCATCCAATGATGTTTCCTTTTCATTACTATCAACAATCATCGTATCATCAACAAATGTTTCAGATTCCAAACTTTTCGACCCATTTTCACATTCTACATGTGCTGACTTTATCTCTTTACATTCACCCGAAAGATTAATATTCTCGGCATCATTCAACGATGTTTCTTTATCATCACCATTAACAATCGTTACGTCATCAGCAAATGTTTCAGATTCCAAACTTTTAAGCCCATTTTCACAGTCTACATGTGGTGACTTTATTTCTTCATCACAACCGAGACCCGTTTCACTCAAATTGATAGACACTAATTCATTTCCTTCTCCCTCCTCGCTTTCTTCTTTCGGAAAAGAAACAACCAAATCTTCAATAGGATCCAACACCTCTGACCCCAAAAACAACCCTTTATCATCACTAAGTACCGCTTCTTTCGTACCCACTTCAACATTTTCCTCACAATCATCAACACATGACCCAATCTCACCTCCACTTATTCCCCTCTTATCACAATTCGCTTTACTCGACCGCAACGATAACCTCCTTTCTGAAAAAGCTTGAATCTTCATACATGAATTATTATTATTATTATTATTATTATTATTATTATTATTATTATTATTATTAACTTTGGGCTTTCCCCTATTGAAAACCCTATTTGATCTCAATTTCATCCTCACAACAAACCCTACACAAAAACCAATAAACATATGTCACATATTTCAATTATTACAATTTCTTGGAATATTCATGTAAGATCAAACCTTAGGGTTATTTAATAATAATATATTAATATTCCACCAATGCACTTACAAAACACAAAATTGTAACACAATTAGACATAATCACACAATTCAACCATCAAAAGTCAAAACACACATGTAATCAACCAAGATTGTAACAAATTAATATTATTCAACCAATTCAAAGAAAACCCATGATGAAAACAACATAAAGATTAAATTTTTACATGATTAAAGGAATCTTTATAGCGAAATTCGAATGAATACAAAAAAAAGATTGAATTTTTACCTGAAAAACGGATCAAGAAGTGTAAAGACACTTAATTTGAGTGAAGAAACATGATGGAAACATAGAATTGTGAAGCGTACAATAAAGAGGGAGTGATTTGGTGGGTGAAGTTTAGAGAGAGAAGAAATTGTAGTGAGAGAAAGATCGGTGTCTGTTTGTGTGTTTTTTTCTGTTTGGTATATTTTAGCTCTGATTATTAGACATTTAGAATTGAGCACCGGTTAGCCTCTCGTATTGCGCCAACTGCGACGCTGAGGTGACACAGGATAAAGGAAGTTGCTCGCTCACATGGCCCTGTTGTGAGCCAAGTGAGTTAGCCTCTAAAAAGAGTCGTTGCTCTCATCTCCCTCCCACACTAGCAGCCGTGAGCCTGGTCACCCCGCCTCCCTTGCGCTTCCTCTCGCGTGAGGCCGTTGTCGTGTTCACGAGCCACGTGCCTCGTGAACTCTTCTCACGCCGGCCGCTCACTTGCCACAATGGCTAGTCTTATTAACATACATACATACATACATACTATGTAGTCTTATTATTATTGTTATTGTTATTATTATTATTATTTTTATTATTATCCAATGTTCATTCTGGGAAGTGGAGAAAAAAGATAATTAGAGGCATAGTCATGACCACGGCTTGGGTTATTTGGAACACTCGAAACTAGAAGGTTTTTAATAATAAAGAAAAAAAGGTTTCGGACGTTGTGGCGGAGGTGAAGTCCAAGACTTTTTTGTGGTTGAAATATAGATCGAAATTTAGAAATATTGTTTGGAAGGATTGGACCATTTATCCATTGTATATGTGTGTATAAGTTGGCGGCTCTCATTTTTTGAGGGCTAGCCGTTGTTAATGAAAGTTTATGTTAAAAAAATAATAATAATAGTATCTTTAACTGAACATTTGGAATAAATACAAGAAGAATTTGTGAAATTTGAGGATTTTTTTATGAATTTTATGAGTGTTTGGAAATTCTGTTATGTTATCAATCAATGTCTGAAAAAAGAAACTGAATTTTTTGCTACAATTATTCTCTATCCGTAAGTGGCTTTAATTATATAAAAGCAAAAGGGCATGATGAGAATCTTCTTTACCTGCAAGATGCTGTTAACAATTTTTATAGTTTTGTGAACTTTTATTGTTTCATTTGGAAAGCTCTAATATATTATATATGTTAGGATTCCACGAGGAATGTTGGTTTGTTTTTAAATTCGGTCATGAATGGAGAAGCAAGGCATTAGTTTATATGTAGCTGAGGTTTGCGGACTCGTATGCCATCTAGTTGGCGCTTAAGTGGACGTTCATGAGGTGGAAGTCCTTCATGGATTGCTCATGGAGAAAGGAAGAAGTGAGAGAAAGTTCAAGTCTGGGAGGTTTGGGTTTGTCAGGATTTCTGACAATCTAAAGTTATAGTCTGTTAAACTTCAGTGCATTGTTGATGCTCTTAGTGGTTTTATGTTTGTTTTGCTTCGGTTGTTATCATTTTCTTAAAAAAAAAAATTAAGTGGTTTTTAGAATGTATTATTTCACTCTTACTAATGTTGCTACTATCTTTTTCTCACACTCAAATACTTACTCTCACATGGAAGGTTGATCACAGAGGTAATTCCCCTATCACGGCAACAAGGCTAGCGACTGTTTTGAATTGTTGTATTGCGGTCAATCTGGCGTGTTTAAGCTCCATAAACAAAAACCGTCTACCGAAAATATCAGCTTTAAACTCTCCACTTGTTATATATACACCACACCTATAACTGTTCGCTATCTTGATGTAATTTTTTGTGATTATGTGTTAATTTAATTTACACATTAAAATAATAATAATAAGGAGCATAGAACTTAATTGACCATTAAAGATCCACACAAAACTTGTTGGATTTGTATATAGAGGAAATGAACATATTATAAGCCCAAGGCTTGCCACCAAGACAACTAACAAGGATAAGTGAAAAGCAAAAAAGTCATTTTTAACCCATTTACTTACAAGTTATTCATGTCTCACTTACTAAAATAATAGTTGCAGACTTGCAGCTATATATATTTATTAACATACATGTATAACTCATCAAGCAACTACAATCTACTTTTATTTATACAACTGAATGCTAAGTCTTGGTTAGCTAACTTACCTTCCATTAGCCAAAATCACTTCTTGATAAGTCCCACACTAGATAGTAAAGTGGTTATGATCATATAACTAAACAAAGTTAATAGTAGTTACAAGGATAATTGAGCTCGTTATTAGTATCAAGTGTTTATTTCTCCCAACTAGAGTATCCAATCCACTATATGAGACCAGAGTTCTAGTGTTGTGCACGGGTCAATGCTAACCGGCAAAACCAATGAGTCGCACTCGGCTTAAACTGGCATGGCATAGTTAGGCAGTTAGCCATTTGTTTGCCTTTTTATATAATTCTTTGTAAGAAATCTAAAGTAGGTTATATGTTAATTTATTTTTTACATAAGTTTTCGGTTTAAAAAATGCTCTTAGAAGTATATAAGATTGCAACTAAATAAAAAATTAGTCACTTGATAAGTTAAGGTCATGGTCCACGGTTGATATGTGGTATCGATTGTGACTCGCAAGGATTATATGAATTGTTGTTCAGTCTTGTCTCGATTTGGTTGGATTGTATATGGCCTTATATATGAACACATGAGTAAACCTTTAAGTGACATTAACCAATATGTTTACATTTTTATCATATGTTACAATTATGCCTGTATAGTGTATACACTATCATTGAAGTCATAACATGGTTTCTCAATCACTTTACCATAGTGTTAGTATCACAACATCCTTAAACCAAACAACGTTTTTGCTAAAAACATTATGTGTAACATTACTATTCTACTACTGATGTATTCAGGACCAGACAAGACGTGGAACAGGTCTCTCCTTACCGATCCACTAGTCGGACTGGTTCGACCGGTCGAACCGGATGTAACAACCCCCCCCCCCCCCCGGTTTTCTAGTTCAATTGACCGGTTCAGCTCAAAATGGGTCTGATAGTATAACCGGACCGACCAAACCCCCAGTTTGCAGTCCAACCGGCTGGTCCGGTTTTCAAAATACCGCTACTAATATAATTAACCCAAGATGCCCATGTGGACTCGATAACCCATCATATACGAATGCACACCAATTGTACTTCTAAATACATTTGACTTCGACTCAACTCAAAATGAACAAACATAAATACATAATTTAAACATGCAACTTTTTACTTTGATCCCAATGTGTGACTCATATCAAACCATAGACTATCTATTTATATAACTCTTAATAAATATCGATGTATGTGCCTATCAATAAGGGTTGAGTTTTCTTTGGTATTATTGCTGGATCTTTCATGGAACAATAATAATAAACTTTACATATGAGGTTCATTTTTCAACTGGTTAGTAAATTGGCATTACTAACCGCCTATCAACATTAAAACCCAATAATTTTAGCCTGTTTAATTTTCCTTCGAGTAGATGGCCTACTTAGAAGACAATTAGTGCTAGCCTACCAAACACTTGGAAGTGCATAAACGTTGTAGTAACACCATGATTGAATGTAAATAGCTTAAGAAATGTATCTCTAGATTAGGGTTCTCTATCCAGAAGGGGGTGGCGGCGCAGCTTGTTGCCCGCCTACCTGCTATTCTTATGTAATTTGCCCCTTTTGTTGAAATGAAATTTGTCTAATTAATTTAAAAAAAAAAATTATATAACTAAACTCATTTCAAGTATATACGGAGTCTTAACTTCCAACTTGTAATACATATTATAAAACTTGTAGTCCGTTTACCCGCCGTCCACTTGTAAAATTTGTTGGTTTTAATGACCTTAGTTATATAAAAAAAATATTTAGTAAACAAAAAAATATATTATAACATAAGTCTTTTTATGCTCAAGTATGAGTCATTGTACCCAAATTTAAGACAACGACAACACTGGGGATAAGAGATCACTATTGTCGATTGGAGTATAGGGCTCAAGATCGACTAGACAGCGTAGGCAAAATTTGAACTCGACTTAACAACTAAAATCACCTTATAATTCAATTAACTCAAAAGATATAAACAAAAACTATATTTGATTAATCAAAGTTTGATTTGAAACCTCATACAACTTGAAAATGTGTTTTCAAATCATATTAATTAACTAAACTTGATTTGACCTTAATAAAGGCAGCATATTATTGAGAAAAAAAAAAGAAAAAAAAAACTCAGCTAGAAAGACGCTAGGGGAAGAAACAATACAATAGTAGAGTTTTAAACCACTCGTTCCGAGAAATTTTGCATTTCTGATGCCTACCACTACCAAATGAAGGAAAAATGTATAATATCATCAAACAACGTTTGCTTCTCATGGCTCCAAATCCGAGTGGCAACCGAACAGGTCCCAAAATCATGATTCAGTTGGAAGTTTATTGAACAACACGCGGTGCCATACATAAATATTTACTTTTAGAGAGTGTTTGGGATTGAGTTTCAAAACAAATTATTGACTTATTGGTTTTTCTAAAAAGCCAATAAATAAGCTGTTTATGTAACCCAAAAACACTTTCTGTTTTAACTTTTTGCTTTTAAGAGTGGAAAAATTGTTTTTGATAAGTTAGAAATCCTAGCTTTTGACTTTTGGGAAAAAAAATACAAATCTACCACCCATACAACCAATATTCATAATAAGTTAAGCGAAACACTTAAAAAAACAATCTATTGACTTTTTGACGTTTCTCATCCCAAAAGCTAATCCAAACACTTTTTTTAAAACTCATTTCAAAAAGTCATAAGCCAATAACCACTTCTGACCAAAAGCACTTTTGCATTTCCAAACTCAATCCTAAACACCCTCTAAGTCCCCGTCGAAAGGTAATAATCATCAATAACCTTTTGAATATCTTTAACCGAGAATTCCGCTGTATCCCCAAGCTTCCTAACCCACCTATCCGAAACTCTACCAAAGTGAATTGATCAATGACCACTACTAAATCAGAAAAGTTGCTCACCTTCTATACCACCCCAAACCAGTCTTCACCAATTCCATGAAAAGCCATCAACCCGTTGACTAACCAAACACTCTTTAATCAACTCCAACGCATATAACCGAGGAAAATTTTCGGCCAAAGGAGCTCTCTTTACTCAACAATCTCTCCAAAATCTAGTAGCTTAACCATTATCTACCTCTTTTTTAATAGCCAAAAGAGGAGCTACACCCCAATCATCAACTTTAAAATATGACTTACACATCGCCAACCATTTACTCGAGTCCAGGCCTCCACTATCTCTAAAAATCGGGGTTTACAATAGGCTCGTGCAAACAGAGGCGAAGGTTACTTGGGTCAGGGTCCAGGTTTTTTTGGCGCAGTTGTGGAAATTTTCGATTTTCGTAGGTGAATTGTGTCCGGGTTGAGTCCGGCCACCGCCGATTTTCCACTACCGACCTAAAAAATTTGAGTCCGGCCCCCACCGATTCCAAAACCAAGCTTCGCCTATGCGTGCAAAAGTTGTAACTCTATGGTTTTAGTAACAGTTAAGTTGTCTAAACAATAATGTAAGAAATTTAAGTTGTCCAAACAATACTGTTTGCAATGTTGTTGTATTCTAGATTCTCTAGATTTAATATTATTTGAAGTAGAACAAAATTCCAACTAGTCATGATTGAGCACCTTGTAACCGGCATCACTGCTGCCATTCGAACCACGCATCATCAAAACATCCGAGAGCCAAAGACCTCTACGTCAGACTTTTCCGGCAAAAACCTCACACACCCAACCTTCTCCACGGACCTTCCCCTTCTCTCTCTTCCCCCTCTCATAAAAATCGTCTATGCATGTCCTTGCACACGAACATTTGCTTAGGAAATCAACGACGTTCGTCACACTATCTTCCACCTCAGCGCTCTCTCCTCCACCTCAACATGCTCGACAAACCTCGTTACAGATGCTATTAACAATATAAAAGTTGCTACACTACACACTTTCTAAGTAGTGGGCCAATATTGATTTTTTTTTTAAAATGGCTCATAGTCATACCTACATCTATTATGAGTAGCCAGCCAACCACAATAAATTCAAAATCTATCTAGCCCACTAACCCCACAATAATGCAACTTTCACAAGCTTATACTAGTCATGGCCCTTGGGGTTACACTTTTTATCAACTTATTCAAGCTCATCAATATTGACCTTGTTCAATTGGATCTTCTAACTAGATTACACATAGAATACGAGCTCAAGACATATATATACAAGGAATCGGGCTCGAGTTTTCTGCGGCTCAATCCCCATGAATCCATTAAACATTAAATCTATTAATTGTAAATATTCAAATGTGTTTCTCAATTGATGATCTTTACAAGAGTGTACAGGGGTTTAAATAATGATCAATCCTAACAAACATTTCTCTATACAAGGCAACGTAATTAATCCTAATAATGCTTTGCTAATGTTGAAATATTATCAGGTATTTTGTTCCAATTTAATACTTATATTTTTGTTTATAAGTTGTTAGTTATTTTCGTTTTTTATTTTTGTTGTTATAGTTATAACAAATGGATGCTGATGGGCTAAGGAATAAAGCTGTTTAAAGAATAGAAAAGGAGCCCAAAAGAGGAGCCCAGGAAGAGCCCAGGAAGAGTCGTTGAGGAGTCCAAGAGCTGTTCGGGTCAAGTCCAGTCCAGTTAAGATGTGCCACGTTGGCAATCCAGGAAGCTATTTACGAAGCTAAAATAAAGGGCTACGATCGTTTTATTGTGTGTTTCTTTGGCTCATCCAACGGTCTCCAGTGGTTCGTTTGTGTTTCTCTCCGAGCCTGGTTCTAACTCTATAAAAACAAAGCTCTTCGTCAGTGTTCCAGTTTTAACACTCTCAATCTTTATGTACAATCAAAGCTTTATCATCTTCTGATATTTTTCTCTCTACTCAGATTAGGGTTTCTGTTTAGATTCGTCTTGGATCTATTCAGGAGAGTTAGGTCATAGAAGAGTTGTAGAGATTATCGTGTTGATAATCTCTAAGTGTCTGTAAAGTTTAGTTGTTGATTGTTCTTGAGTCTGTAATCAGGGATTAAACAATTTGGGTTGGGTTTGTTCAATAAATCAGTGTTGATATTGTGGTTCCATGTTTTGTAACATGGTATCAGAGCAATAGGTTGCTCTTTAGTCATGATATTTAGGGTTTTCATATCTTTCCGCTGTGTCTGTTCTTCTTGGTCTTGTGTTTGGATTGGAATGTCTTGTGGACTGACTGATCTGGTTGATTCAAGGGATTCTTGGGTGATAGCAGCTATTCTGGTTTCTTGGCGTCTAAAACCCTAATTAGGGTTTGGAGGTTTGGAAGCATTGAAGGCGATGTGCTAGGGGTTGTAAAAACCCTAGCCTGCTGTCTGTAGTTCCCAATCAAAGAACACAGACTCGGAGAAACCCTAACTTGGGTTTTTGATTGGTTTGATCGTTTCTTACCTTTGTATTTTGTTTGTTGAGTCTAGCTGCCACTGACCGGGTTAGGGTGGACCGGTATTGGGCATTATTATTTTGTCATCTGTGTGACTTGTGTTTCTGTTTATCTCTGCTTGTTGTCTGTGTCTTTTCTTTCCCTGTTTAGTGTGTGTGATTGTTTTGCTGGGAAAAGAAGCATGGGTTGGATAACTGACTCTGGGGCAAGTCAACACATGGTTAACAATGACATTGGTTTGACTGATTGTATAGATGTATCTAGTCTAAATATCAGAGTTAAGCATCCAAATGGAACTGATGCATTAGTTACAAAAATAGGAAACTTAAAACTTTCTGATAAAGTCATTCTTAAAGATGTGTTTGTTGTCCCAAAATATTGTGTTAGTTTAATTTCAGTCCATAAACTAGCAAAGGATAATAAATTGTTTATTGGTTTTGATGAATATAAGTGTTATATTCAGGACTTAATTACAAGGAAAGTCCTAATGACTGGTAACCAAGTAGACGGTTTATACTATTGTGGGAACTCATTTGTTGTAAATCAGGTGTGTTTTAATAGTACTGTACAAACTAGTCTTTGGCATGCTAGGTTAGGACACCCATCAAATCAAGCAATAAAAATGTTTAAAAATAAGCTTGGTCTAGGTGATGGTGATGATGAGGTTCCTTGTGAGGTTTGCCATAAGGCAAAGCAACACAGGGAACCATTCCCTTTAAGTGAACATAAGTCTAAACATATAGGAGAACTTGTTCATATTGATGTGTGGGGTCCTTATAAAGTTAATAGTAAAGAAGGGTTTAAATATTTCTTAACCATAGTTGATGATTATTCCAGAGCTGTTTGGATTTGTTTAATGAAGTCCAAAACAGAGGTTTTTGAAAATTTACAAGATTTCTTAAATATAGTTGAAACTCAGTTTGGAAAAAGGGTTAAAACTTTAAGAAGTGATAATGGGACCGAATTTGTAAACAGTCAAATGAATAATTTGTGTAAAACTAAGGGAATAATTCATCAAACTACTATCACCTACACACCACAACAAAATGGCATTGTAGAAAGAAAACATAGGCACCTGTTAAATGTTGCTAGGGCCTTAATGTTTCAAAGTGGTGTTCCTGTTAGGTATTGGTCAGATTGTATATTAACTGCTTCTTATTTGATAAATAGGACTCCTACATCAGTTCTAGGTGGAAAGACTCCATATGAGGTAGTACATGGTTTTGAACCCTTCCTTGACCACTTGAGATTGTTTGGTTGTCTTTGCTTTTGTACCATTCTTAATGAGTCTGACAAACTGAATAGTAGGTCAGAAAAATGTGTTTTACTTGGGTATTCAACAGAAAAAAAGGGATATAAAGTGTTAAGTTTAGATACTAAAAGTGAATTTTTTTCTAGAAATGTGAAATTCTATGAACACATATTTCCTTTTAAAGAAAACAACATTTTTAATCAATTTAATGACAATCAGTTTTCAGAAGTAAATAATTTGAACTTTTTTGAATGGTATGAAAATATTGACTTAGAACAATCTCAAGGTCCCAATGATGAGACAAAGAGTCAAGAGCAACATGATCCAGCGACACATGGGTCTCTGCAGTCAGAGTCATGTTCTAGTGGATCTAAAGGCTTGGCTGTCTCTCAGCAACCCAGGTCTTTTAGAAACAACTCTGATAGGGTAGAGGGTGTGACACCTGGAGTTGAAAAATCTCTAAGATCTGAGGGATCTGATAGTGATCAGATAGGTGTTCAAACCAGCACTAGAAAATCATCTAGGAGCTCTATCTTACCTAGTAACTTGAAAGACTATGTCTTAGATGATAAGGTTAAGTATGGTATGAATAGGGTAGTAAATTACTCTAACCTAAGTTTAGACTGCAAGTGTTTTGCTACAAGTATAAATAAAATAGAAGAACCCAAATCATTTTCTGAAGCAGCTGTGGACCCTAATTGGGTTGCTGCTATGAATGCTGAAATTGAAGCATTACACAAAAATGATACTTGGGAACTTGTGGACCTCCCTAGTGGTAGAAGTCTAGTAGGGTGTAAATGGATTTTTAAAATTAAATATAAATCTAATGGTGAAGTAGAAAGGTTCAAAGCAAGGTTAGTAGCCAAAGGTTACAGTCAAAAACAGGGTGTAGATTTTGAGGAGACATTCTCTCCTGTAGTCAAACTTGTGACTGTTAGGTGTATACTGACTTTGGCTGTTCAAAACAATTGGAACCTTTATCAATTAGATGTAAACAATGCATTCCTTTATGGAGACTTGAATGAGGAGGTATATATGAGTTTACCTGATGGATATTATTCACAAAATGAAACCAAAGTTTGTAAATTGAAAAAATCACTTTATGGATTAAAACAAGCCCCTAGAATGTGGAACTCTAAGTTAGTTCAAGTATTAATGGAGTTGGGTTTTAATCAAAGTAAATGTGATTATTCATTGTTTTTTAAGGTGTCTAATTCTGTAATCATCTATCTTCTTGTATATGTAGATGATATTGTTATAACAGGGAACAATGTTCCTGAAGTTAATAAAGTTAAAGAAAGTCTTAGGTCTAAATTTATGATTAAAGATCTGGGGGAGTTAAAGTATTTTTTGGGAATATAGGTTATCAAAAATGATAATGGTATTTGTATGTCTCAAAGAAAATACTGTATAGATCTATTATCTGAATATGGTTTAGCTGGAAGTAAACCAGTAAGTAATCCTATAGAACAAAACCATGTTTTGTCAAATTTATGTAAAGATAATAACAAGGTTTTAGATAACATTACTGGGTATCAAAAATTGATAGGCAAACTGATATATTTGGCACATACAAGGCCTGATATAGCATATGTTGTTCATTTTTTGAGCCAGTATATGCACAAACCAACTAAAGCTCACATGAGAATAGCTTTAAGGGTCTTAAGGTACTTAAAAGGAGCACCTGGAAGAGGTGTGTTAATTCAAAAGAGTTCAGATCTGAGTCTTAGAGCCTATTCAGACTCAGACTGGGCTAAGTGCCTTGAAACTAGAAAGTCAGTTACTGGTTATAGTGTGTTTCTAGGAAACACTTTAATCTCTTGGAAAAGTAAAAAGCAATTGACTGTTTCTAGATCCTCAGCTGAAGCTGAGTTTAGAGCCTTATGTGCTACTACTTGTGAAGTAATGTGGTTAGTAAATTTGTTATCTGAATTAGGTGTTCAAGTTACTGTTCCAGTTGATCTTTTCTGTGATAATAGTGTTGTTATTTCTATAGCAGCTAACCCAGTGTTTCATGAAAGAACTAAGCATTTCGAGTTGGATTTGTTTTTTCTTCGGGAACAAATCACTAAAGGTGTTGTAAAGCCTATGAAAATTGAATCACACAAACAAGTGGCAGATGTGTTTACAAAGGGGTTACATCCCAATCTTCATAATGAAATGTGTGTGTCTTTGGGGCTATTTGACCCATTTGCAGTATTAAATTGAGTGGGGGTGTTGAAATATTATCAGGTATTTTGTTCTAATTTAATACTTATATTTTTGTTTATAAGTTGTTAGTTATTTTCGTTTTTTATTTTTGTTGTTATAGTTATAACAAATGGATGCTGATGGGCTAAGGAATAAAGCTGTTTAAAGAATAGAAAAGGAGCCCAAAACAGGAGCCCAGGAAGAGCCCAGGAAGAGTCGTTGAGGAGTCCAAGAGCTGTTCGGGTCAAGTCCAGTCCAGTTAAGATGTGCCACGTTGGCAATCCAGGAAGCTATTTACGAAGCTAAAATAAAGGGCTACTGTGACAACTCGGGTAAATCTCTCTCTTGGTTTCTATCTTTTGTCTGTTCTTTTGTTATTCTTTTTGGTACTTGTGAAAATTTTCGGGACGAAAATTCTTTTAATGTAGGGATGATGTGACACCCGGCAAATTCAGGTTAACAACGTTGTCTAGATTAAAGTCTACCTTAGCGAGTCACGCGTATATTATACTTAACTGGGTTAGTTGAGTCGTGTTATGGTTCGGGAACTGTTATTTTAGTCTAGAGGATCGTTAGATATCAGTCTAGAGAATCAGTAGATGTCAGTCCTTAACCAAGTGTACAAAGGGTGACGATTCGTAGAATCGTCAAAGCATTGGGAACATACAAGTCTCGAGTCCCGGGAATTGGTGAACGAGTGTGAATGTGTTTGTTTGCAAGTATTACGTGTTTACAATCATTATGTGACTTGTCGGTATGTGAAAATGTGTTAACATATGTTAAAACGGGGTTTAACGCGCAAAATACGCAGAACCAACCCCTATAGGCGATTAGGGAGGGCTAATCGCCTATATGTTAGGCGATTAGTAGGCTAATCGCCTAAAGGGGTGGTGATTAGCAGGCTAATCGCCTAAAGGCAATGTTTTAAAAACCGGTACGTACCGGCCGGTTATACCGGTAATACCGTTTTTTGGAGGTGAGCCCGGTATGAAACACCACGGTATAAACCCGAAACGGTATCAAGTTCGTACCGCTGGTAAAATACGGTATACCGGTTTGAACCTTTATACCGGTACCGGCACAAGGTAAATTTTTGTATTTTGAACTAATGATTTTTTTGTGGTTCACGAAAAGCAAGAAGGAGAACTTCATAATAATGATATAGATAACATGTTTGGTGAGGAAGAGCACGAATCGGTTCCTCAAACACACTGTTACTTGTTATATATGTTACTTATTTTTCGTAATTTAAGTATATTATGATTGTTATTTCTATTAAAACTTCTTAGGTAATAAAATGGTTATGCTCTAGATTTTGAGAAAGGCGATGGTAGTGAATTTCATGTTTTAAGCAATTGTGAACTTGATGTATTCAATACTCCAATGGCTTAAATATATCGTACACTTTCATTTAAAAGAACTTTGTTAAAAAAATTGAATACTTTTAGATTATTTTTTCATGTGGAATAACTTTTGGATTATCTTTTAATATGTAATCATTCACTTTTACATTATATTTAGAGTTCATGTTGTAATTTATGAATTCTTAGAGTTAATAAGCCAATCCGGTTGAACCACCCGACATAACCCGGTTCAACCGGTTGAACCATTTTTAGGCCAAATCCGGTATGATTTAAAAACCGGTTTTTAAAACATTGCCTAAAGGGGGTGGCGATTAGCAGGCTAATCGCCTAAAGGGGTGGCGATTAGCAGCCCTAATCGCCTGCAACTGCTGCATAATCGCCTGCAACGTACTTGACGACTAAAAACGACTATAAATACAATACTCGACCTCCTAAACTTCATTATAACAACCCTAGTCGTCCCACAACTCGCCCCAACACACACACAACCTCTGGAACACGATTTTTGATCAAAACACACGATTTCAAGCTTATTACATCAATCTATCATAAACCCAAGGTGTGATTTTCATTCATGCAACTTTAATAATGTTTTTACTCAATCCCTAATGGTCCAGACCTGTTTATAAACGTATGTGCCTTCTGAAATTCGTTAAAAACCGTTGTTAATTGGATTCTAGCTATTATGCATGTTGTATGTGTGTTTATAATTAAAATATAGGGTTTTTGGTGATTCAAGAATGATTGCTAACATGATTTTTAGGTAGTTACAGATTGATGATGATAGCATGTTGATGAGATCTGAGTAATTGCTCATTAGGGTTTCGGTTATGCATGTTAATATGATGTTTCATGCTATGTGTATTGTTTTTGGGATACATGGTTGCATTCAGGGCTGATAGAACGAGGTTAAACGAAGGATTTCGATTGAAATATGTTTGATATGGTTGTTTGATTGATATTTGATGTTTACACACGTTCTGGGTTTGATTTGGAGTGTTAAACGTGCGAAAAACCGGAACAGCTGGGTTATTGGCGATTAGCAACCCTAATCGCCTAAGCTATAGGCGATTAGGAGGCTAATCGCCTGCTATGGCACCCTAATCGCCTAATAGCTTAGGTGATTGGGGGCTAATCGCCTAAAGGTGCATGTCTTATGACCCTAATTGCCTAAAGGTGCATGTCTTATGACCCTAATTGCCTAAAGATGCATGTCTTATGACCCTAATCGCCTATAAACTCCTGAATTGCATACCACATGACCCTAATTGCCTATAGTATAGGCGATTAGCATTCCTAATTACCTGTTGACCAACGTAATTGCTAGTTGACTTTTCCTAATCGCCTGTATTGCTGCTGTAAGTGTATTTTAGCATTCCGGGACCCGATTTGACACCTAGGAACATGCTAGGAACCCCGTAACATACCTAATAACGTAGTAACATGTGCTCGGACTTATTTATGTGATACGTGAACTATGTGCTAAAACTTGTTGGACTTTAACGTATGTTAAGTGTGATTGCATGATTGTATGTTTGAGAGTGCAAGGACAACACGGGGAGTCTCGGGTCACCAATGGGATGTCGGGTCTTGTACATTGGGTTAGTTTAACAGTCACAGTGTTTTCAAACGAACTTGGTTATGGTCTGGACACCTAGGGACGAACTAACCTACGGGTTATTAGTTTAAGTACTTGTAACTGTCATATGTTAGGTCGCCGCTTTACGGGGCTAGCATAGCTTGCTGATCTTATTCGTATTACGAAGTAACGCAACCTAAGGTGAGTTCACGGCCCCACTTTTAACTGGTTTCACTTTTCGGGGGAGAAAACATGTGTTAAATTAATGTTTTGGTAACAACTGTCATACTATGGGTTTTCTATGGTTTACTATACGATCTTTGGAAGTCCCGGGGGGAACCATGAATGTGCGGGTTTGCACAACGGGGAAATGTGAATAGCGCTATTGGGAGTGACCAACCCCACTCGTCGGCTTGGAGGGCCGGGCGGGTGCATATTGTCTCAAACAGGAACAGGTTTACTATTCGGGCACAACATCTGGTTTGCGAGTTAGTAATGGTTTTCCAATCGTAGTAGTAACAAAACATACGCCTAGCTAGCGTACTTGGTTTACAATTGTTTATAGTATGGACAGGTTGAACTTGGTACTTTGATTACAAACCTGTGAACTCACCAGCATTTTTGTGCTGACGTAACTCTTACATGTTTTCTCAGGTCGCTAAGGTAGCACAATGGAACTAGGGCGCACGCGTCTGCACGGCGTCTAGTTAGGGTTGCATGGTTTTCGAACATTGAATAACTTGGTTTACTTTTGGATTATGTTTTGAGAATAAGCTTCCGCTGTATTTGGGGATTTTAAACTATGTTTTTGAAATTGCATATGTTCATTTAGATTTGTTTATTGTGATCGTTGACTTGGATCCTGGTTTGTCATGCGCCTCGCGGTAAACCTCCGCAAGTGGATTTTGAGGGTGTGACAGCTACGATCGTTTTATTGTGTGTTTCTTTGGCTCATCCAACAGTCTCCAGTGGTTCGTTTGTGTTTCTCTCCGAGCCTGGTTCTAGCTCTATAAAAACAAAGCTCTTCGTCAGTGTTCCAGTTTTAACACTCTCAATCTTTATGTACAATCAAAGCTTTATCATCTTCTGATATTTTTCTCTCTACTCAGATTAGGGTTTTTGTTTAGATTCGTCTTGGATCTATTCAGGAGAGTTAGGTCATAGAAGAGTTGTAGAGATTATCGTGTTGATAATCTCTAAGTGTCTGTAAAGTTTAGTTGTTGATTGTTCTTGAGTCTGTAATCAGGGATTAAACAATTTGGGTTGGGTTTGTTCAATAAATCAGTGTTGATATTGTGGTTCCATGTTTTGTAACAGCTAAATTGATACACAATAATGATGATTACAATAGCAACGAGAATATTCGGTAATAAATATGGTTGACTAATACTCCCCCGCAGTCGGAACGGTAGTGGAACAGACGCTGAGACTAGACTTGAAGCGGTTGAACAGTTGTTTTGGTAGTCCCTTTGTAAATATGTCTGCATATTGATAGTCAGCCAATATGTGTAGAACGCGGATGTCACCAATACAGACCTTTTCTCGGACAAAATGAATATCATTTCCACATGTTTGGTACGTTGATGTTGTACCGGATTGCCAGACAGGTAGACCGTGGATACATTATTGCAGAAAATAATAGTGGCGTCGCGAGTAGGAAGATGGAGCTCAAGTAATAAACTGCGAAGCCAACTAGTTTCAGTAGTGGCATTAGCAATTCCTCAGTATTCAGCTTCCGTGCTTGATCTAGATACAGTTTGTTTGCGTTTGGAAGACCATGAGACCAAGTTGTCACCTAGAAATACACAGTAACCTGAAGTAGAACGCCTGGAGTCAGGACAACCCCCCAGTCAACATCAGAGTAGGCTGTAAGTTTGAGAGACTTAGAGGGGCGAATATGTAGAACATGATTTGCAGTATCCTTGAGGTAACGTAGGATACGCTTTAGATAATGAAAATGAGGTTCTCGAGGAGCATGCATGAATAAGCATACCTGTTGCACAACATAAGAGATGTCCGGGTGAGTAAATATCAGATATTGTAATGCACCAGCGAGACTGCGGTAGAGTGTACCATCTGATAGAGAGGCGCCTGATTGTGCATTTAGTTTTGAGTCAGTGTCGCACGGAGTAGTTTTCGGCTTGCAGTTAGACATATTTGCTCTAGAGAGGATGTCATGTATGTAAGATTCTTGAGATAGTTGAAGGCCTTCTTTTGTTCGATTTACTTGAATGCGTGAAGGTTTCATACGTCAGTCATAGCAAATTCGTGTGACAAGGACTTGATAATTGGATTGAGGAAACCTGTGTCAGAAGCTGTGAGAATGATGTCGTCGACATACAAGAGCAAATATGCCATGCGAGTTCCTGCTTTATATACGAAAAGGGAGGTATCACATGAGGCACTGTGAAAGCCACATCGTGTAATGAAGGTTGAAAAGCGGTGATACCAAGCCCTAGTGGCTTGCTTGAGCCCATAAAGACTCTTTTGTAATCTGCAAACGAAAGACGGATTAGTATTATTAATGAAACCAGGTGGTTGATGCATGTATACCGTCTCATTTAAATCCCCGTGAAGAAATGCATTCTTTACGTCAAGCTGGTGAATGGGCCATGTTCGAGAAACAACAATGCTGAGGATCGTGCGAACTGTAGTTGGCATTACCACCGGGCTGAAAGTGTCGAAGCAGTCAATACCAGAGTCATTGGGATTTACCGTTGATGACAAGGCGTGCCTTGTATCTTTGTAAAGTGTCGCTTGCATGAAATTTTTGGCAAAACAGCCACATGCGTCTAATAATATGTGCGTCAGGAGGACGCGGTACTAGCTCCCAAGTGTTATTCTCCATTAAAGCCATATACTCATCGTGCATAGCTTGTTTCCAATGTGGGTCGGATAACGCATATTTTTAAGATTTGGGGAGTGGTGAAATGGAGGGTTGGGCCGTATTGTGTAACAACCCGACCGGGTGGGGGCTGGTCGAAATGACAGATTGGTAACAGACTTGCACAACGGAAGCAACGATAACTAATATTTATTTGTTATTACAGTTTCTAATCCAAAAATATAAGTACAATATATAAATATAACTAAAGTCTAATGCAAGGACGAGACGCGGCGGTCGTCGAAGCAGTTGAGAAGTGTAATCCACTAGTCGATCCGATCTCTATCCATACATAGCTCTAGATGCTCTAAACCGCAACGCTTAAAGCTTGAACCTTTTAACATGAAAATCTCTAGTCCGCAACATATGATCATAATCCGTATGCTTCATAATCATCCGAATGCAGTACCTGAACACATGCTTAAAAAGAGTTGGGTCAGCAATTATGCTGGTGAGTCCGTGTAAGTTGTTAAGTAAATCCAAAACAGTTTAACAGTTCGAAAACAAGTTTACACAGTTAAACACATGGTGATGTACAAGTATCACACCTCAATCCTAACACGGAATCCATATACTCCCATTATGGATTCCCTACGGCATAATATATGCCGCAACAGTCCGCAGACCTCAGTGGAGGGTTTTCCGGGCTTCCGGATCCACTGTGCGTGGGGGATTCCCCAAGTAGTACTACCCATATATTAAGTGGCCCAACTCCCTTGGGTTAATGAGTGTGCATCTAGTTTCGGGAGCCCTTGTCACATCAAATAAGTTTACACACAAAACAGTTTACATGTACAAGCATATGTCCACCCCAAAACAGTTAAAACGGAAAAAGGGGAAGTACACGAACTCACCTGTCATGTCACGCAATAATATGTCTTTCCAAAGCCTCGAGCCTGTCTATGCATTACATGCCAAATCCTATCATGATCACAAGTATTAGCGCGTGTAACCAATATTGCGGTTACACGTGTGGATGGATTTAGGACCGTTTAGTTAATCATATCGTCTTGTTCTAATTGTTGGTTCCCATAATCGTTATCCAAATTGTCTAATAGTTCATATTCACTCAAGGTCTTAGGTGTAGTTTATGTCATTGGTTTATCTTAAGTCTCGAGTGGTTAGTTATAATCAAGAGTCCATTTATATATTTCTGACACATCTAATATCCGAGGTCCCAATTGTACCATGTTAGCGAGTTACATATAATATCTCTAGCTGTGAGTATCTTGTCCTAATATTCAAGTACTACACATTTCAATTCTTCATATTATTCATACATTTTTATATCTAAGTCCTAATGTACAAAGACTTGTGCTGGATCCATTGTTTGTAATAATATCCAATGCCTATTTGTACATTTATTTGTCCGAAGTTCTATATGTTCTTACAATTTAATTGTCCACATCACCAAGGCATTACTATACACAAGGTTTGTATTACACATAGTTTATATAGATTCTTATATTTGTTTGGTCGGATCGGTCCGGTCTAATATCTCGTCAATGTCCACACGTGTTACACGCGAATAATATACATAAACATAATATTCGAACTTAGTTATACCTTCCTGGTGTCTCACTCTTAAGTTGACCATGTTGTCTAATGGGTTGACCAAATCGTTGTAGTTGACCAAGACCTTCCCTTTAACTTTGGTTTGACCGAGTGTTTGCCTATCCTGGATCAGTGCCTACCAGCCCTTCTGCACCTTATACAATTACCAGCAATCACTTAATAGCTACCATTTATGATTTCATCTTAGACACCTATAACCATCACTTAATCATCACAAACTACCAGGTAACCGATGAACTGGTGGTTTCATCTCCATCAACTATTATCACATTACAATCTATAACCCACATCTTCTACATCAAATAAATAGAATGCATCTAAGGTGAATCTGAAGACTTACCATCCTACTGGAACCCTTGGGTACCACCGCCATCTATCACTACATCGGTCACCACAACAACCCAATGGCCATCATTATTATAATGGAGGTACCGGGTCACCGGAGAATAGATCTGAACCACCAAACCCCCCATCATCTTTGTCTACGATCACCGAAACCTAAGACTACTATCACTAACGGCACCATCATACACCACCGATAACCACAACTGAACCATCGTCGCCTTTGAACCCCTAATCGGAATCCCTAATGTCACCGCCGCCGTCGCTATATTTCGAGTCCCAACAGTAGCAGCCATAACCCACATCTCCTGTGTTCAATCTTAATGGGATGATAATCTATTCACCGGAACTCTAGATCCTCAGTCAGCCATGAATCCCGTCTGTCTTCGCCGTGCTCCTCCGTCTATCTCTCTCTCCTCTGTTTCTATCTCTCTTTAGATAATCAGGTGTATATAATAAGAGGTTTGGGGTGGTTGGGGGCTGTGCCGCCGTGGACGGTGGCCGGATATCCTCCTCCGGCTGCTTTCTCTCTCTGCAATTGTGTTGTACGTGTGTTGCGTATATGTGTGTTTATAATATATGGATGGAGGTGAGGGTGTGTGTTGTTTAATAAATAAGTGGGGCATGTGTCACCTCCACAAGGTGGCACATGTCCCAACTAGTGACTAAGCTAGAGTCATGAGTGGGTTCGTTATCAAGTATCGGTTTGATTACCTAACGTACGCTTACGTATGATAAATTTATATAATGGCTCGGTTTTCAGTTTCGTATATAACCGTACTATCCATTATTTGTTCTTGGTGACTTCATTACTATACAAAAATAACAATAATGTGCGAAAATTTCTGGCCCCTATGACCGGGTTGTTACATTCTCCCCCCGTTAATGGAATTCCGTCCTCGGAATTATTTTCGAGCCATCCAGTGAACATATCCAATATACTCCATACTTGGTTCCATCGTTCGGGCCTACACGCCCGTGTGTGCATAATTATTTTCTTAAATCCAATTATAATTCATGTAGGTTCACACTAAACCTCACGCTACTTTTAAGTTTAAAATAAATGGTTCAGACTATTGACAAACTTAGTGTTGGTTCTTGGTTTGATTTTCAATGCATCATTGGTGTTTATATATAGGGTGTACCGCAGCTAACCCACCACACCAATGATACATCAAAAATGCACTAAAAATCTTACCTAAATACTGATAGACAACGCATTCGAAGACGTATGTTGTCGATAAATCCTATGTGTTTTTTTTTCTAAAATTTATTAGCTCTTAGGAACTATGCTTAAGGTATGTCAAATACCAAAGTGAAACCTTATATAATACTAGATTCTTAGAGTTATATGTAATTCTCACAAGTTTCTATGTTTAACACTACGGTTAAATTCTATCTAAACCGTTAGCATAATTGTGGAAATTTTAAACCTTCATAATTCCTAAGGTACATGGTGTAGGATATGGTGACGAAACGTTAAGAATCCTGAAAGGTTAACCATCTGAACACGCTATATTGATCTTAACCATATCAATGCCACGTATCTTTTCTTTAGAATCCTAAATTTTCTCCTGTCATATGATCGATTTTGTTATCTATGTAAATTCTTCCTACTAAGCTTAGACTAGGTTCCTTATTCTCGTCAAATATTTCTTATAACCGTTTTCACGAATGCTTCTACTCCCCTCGTTAGAGTCTATCTATACAATTCTAATAGGTTTCATACGGATAACTTGTCACTACACTGATAGGTCATGGAACTAAATTGACGGTTGTGACAATATTCCAAAGTTGGTATAGGGTTTTAAAATGACGCAAGCTTAATCTAAACTTAAAGAATACCTCAAGTAGCATTCCATCCTGGTTCCTTTTGTTAGCGATAATTGCATGGTCATGGTGCTAGGTACACTCTTGAGCTTAGGTTACTTCCATTCCGGTTGATATTCTAAAATCAACTCTAAAACTTGTTATGTGGTTATGAATTTAAAACACTACTCTTAATTCTGCCGAAAATCGACACCAGCCAAGTCCGAGTGAAATGATCTCGTAATCAATGGTTTTGATCTCTTATCTTTAGTCTGTAACACAAAAATTCAACCTATACATTTACACAAACCATATAATAATGAATTACACAATCGACAAAATCTTATTTAGTTAGAAGTTAAAACTTATCGGTTTATCCGTTTGCTAGGCTAATCGAGATCCTCTTGATATTTCGGGTTCTTACAAACTGTGACGCCAAGTTTTGGCGAGGTACCTGGTTTTTATGGTTAGCTCACGTCTTGGACATAAAAAGTTAGTCAATCATAATAATATTCACTCATAGTTATGCGTATATAATGTTTAGAAAATAATTACTACTATAGTCATGGAGACATGTACATATGTATACCACTGTTAAAACATGACAAGTCGCAAAATATGTCGATTCTAGTTGCATAAATATATCACGTATTTGGTTTCGACTATATCGCAATCCGTTTTCTTACATAATTCTATGGTTTTCACAGTTAATACTTATAATCTTGGCGACTCTTCGGATTTCCTAGAACTTTTTGTGCCTGTAAATTCACAATTACATGACGTCAAGTGTAATCGTCAATTTACCTCACGAAATTATTCTAATAATCTCCGTCGTAGTCATCATTCATGTATCGCTAAAAGCTCGTATACTAATCACACTAGTTCTAGGTCCCGGTAAGCATTCCAGTGTGTTCAGGTACTCGAGTCTCAACTTATTTCGTTCCTTCTATTCTGGTCAGTCTTATGTAATTCGAAGGCATTTCCTAATTAGGTAGTCTTAGAGCCTTAAACGCTAAGTTCTCTAAGTTGTCCTGGTGTGGTATAGGATGTCTGGAGATATCCTATTTCGCCACAACCGTTGCTCTGATACCATCTGTAACAACCCGACCGGGTGGGGGCTGGTCGAAATGACAGATTGGTAACAGACTTGCACAACGGAAGCAACGATAACTAATATTTATTTGTTATTACAGTTTCTAATCCAAAAATATAAGTACAATATATAAATATAACTAAAGTCTAATGCAAGGACGAGACGCGGCGGTCGTCGAAGCAGTTGAGAAGTGTAATCCACTAGTCGATCCGATCTCTATCCATACATAGCTCTAGATGCTCTAAACCGCAACGCTTAAAGCTTGAACCTTTTAACATGAAAATCTCTAGTCCGCAACATATGATCATAATCCGTATGCTTCATAATCATCCGAATGCAGTACCTGAACACATGCTTAAAAAGAGTTGGGTCAGCAATTATGCTGGTGAGTCCGTGTAAGTTGTTAAGTAAATCCAAAACAGTTTAACAGTTCGAAAACAAGTTTACACAGTTAAACACATGGTGATGTACAAGTATCACACCTCAATCCTAACACGGAATCCATATACTCCCATTATGGATTCCCTACGGCATAATATATGCCGCAACAGTCCGCAGACCTCAGTGGAGGGTTTTCCGGGCTTCCGGATCCACTGTGCGTGGGGGATTCCCCAAGTAGTACTACCCATATATTAAGTGGCCCAACTCCCTTGGGTTAATGAGTGTGCATCTAGTTTCGGGAGCCCTTGTCACATCAAATAAGTTTACACACAAAACAGTTTACATGTACAAGCATATGTCCACCCCAAAACAGTTAAAACGGAAAAAGGGGAAGTACACGAACTCACCTGTCATGTCACGCAATAATATGTCTTTCCAAAGCCTCGAGCCTGTCTATGCATTACATGCCAAATCCTATCATGATCACAAGTATTAGCGCGTGTAACCAATATTGCGGTTACACGTGTGGATGGATTTAGGACCGTTTAGTTAATCATATCGTCTTGTTCTAATTGTTGGTTCCCATAATCGTTATCCAAATTGTCTAATAGTTCATATTCACTCAAGGTCTTAGGTGTAGTTTATGTCATTGGTTTATCTTAAGTCTCGAGTGGTTAGTTATAATCAAGAGTCCATTTATATATTTCTGACACATCTAATATCCGAGGTCCCAATTGTACCATGTTAGCGAGTTACATATAATATCTCTAGCTGTGAGTATCTTGTCCTAATATTCAAGTACTACACATTTCAATTCTTCATATTATTCATACATTTTTATATCTAAGTCCTAATGTACAAAGACTTGTGCTGGATCCATTGTTTGTAATAATATCCAATGCCTATTTGTACATTTATTTGTCCGAAGTTCTATATGTTCTTACAATTTAATTGTCCACATCACCAAGGCATTACTATACACAAGGTTTGTATTACACATAGTTTATATAGATTCTTATATTTGTTTGGTCGGATCGGTCCGGTCTAATATCTCGTCAATGTCCACACGTGTTACACGCGAATAATATACATAAACATAATATTCGAACTTAGTTATACCTTCCTGGTGTCTCACTCTTAAGTTGACCATGTTGTCTAATGGGTTGACCAAATCGTTGTAGTTGACCAAGACCTTCCCTTTAACTTTGGTTTGACCGAGTGTTTGCCTATCCTGGATCAGTGCCTACCAGCCCTTCTGCACCTTATACAATTACCAGCAATCACTTAATAGCTACCATTTATGATTTCATCTTAGACACCTATAACCATCACTTAATCATCACAAACTACCAGGTAACCGATGAACTGGTGGTTTCATCTCCATCAACTATTATCACATTACAATCTATAACCCACATCTTCTACATCAAATAAATAGAATGCATCTAAGGTGAATCTGAAGACTTACCATCCTACTGGAACCCTTGGGTACCACCGCCATCTATCACTACATCGGTCACCACAACAACCCAATGGCCATCATTATTATAATGGAGGTACCGGGTCACCGGAGAATAGATCTGAACCACCAAACCCCCCATCATCTTTGTCTACGATCACCGAAACCTAAGACTACTATCACTAACGGCACCATCATACACCACCGATAACCACAACTGAACCATCGTCGCCTTTGAACCCCTAATCGGAATCCCTAATGTCACCGCCGCCGTCGCTATATTTCGAGTCCCAACAGTAGCAGCCATAACCCACATCTCCTGTGTTCAATCTTAATGGGATGATAATCTATTCACCGGAACTCTAGATCCTCAGTCAGCCATGAATCCCGTCTGTCTTCGCCGTGCTCCTCCGTCTATCTCTCTCTCCTCTGTTTCTATCTCTCTTTAGATAATCAGGTGTATATAATAAGAGGTTTGGGGTGGTTGGGGGCTGTGCCGCCGTGGACGGTGGCCGGATATCCTCCTCCGGCTGCTTTCTCTCTCTGCAATTGTGTTGTACGTGTGTTGCGTATATGTGTGTTTATAATATATGGATGGAGGTGAGGGTGTGTGTTGTTTAATAAATAAGTGGGGCATGTGTCACCTCCACAAGGTGGCACATGTCCCAACTAGTGACTAAGCTAGAGTCATGAGTGGGTTCGTTATCAAGTATCGGTTTGATTACCTAACGTACGCTTACGTATGATAAATTTATATAATGGCTCGGTTTTCAGTTTCGTATATAACCGTACTATCCATTATTTGTTCTTGGTGACTTCATTACTATACAAAAATAACAATAATGTGCGAAAATTTCTGGCCCCTATGACCGGGTTGTTACATTCTCCCCCCGTTAATGGAATTCCGTCCTCGGAATTATTTTCGAGCCATCCAGTGAACATATCCAATATACTCCATACTTGGTTCCATCGTTCGGGCCTACACGCCCGTGTGTGCATAATTATTTTCTTAAATCCAATTATAATTCATGTAGGTTCACACTAAACCTCACGCTACTTTTAAGTTTAAAATAAATGGTTCAGACTATTGACAAACTTAGTGTTGGTTCTTGGTTTGATTTTCAATGCATCATTGGTGTTTATATATAGGGTGTACCGCAGCTAACCCACCACACCAATGATACATCAAAAATGCACTAAAAATCTTACCTAAATACTGATAGACAACGCATTCGAAGACGTATGTTGTCGATAAATCCTATGTGTTTTTTTTTCTAAAATTTATTAGCTCTTAGGAACTATGCTTAAGGTATGTCAAATACCAAAGTGAAACCTTATATAATACTAGATTCTTAGAGTTATATGTAATTCTCACAAGTTTCTATGTTTAACACTACGGTTAAATTCTATCTAAACCGTTAGCATAATTGTGGAAATTTTAAACCTTCATAATTCCTAAGGTACATGGTGTAGGATATGGTGACGAAACGTTAAGAATCCTGAAAGGTTAACCATCTGAACACGCTATATTGATCTTAACCATATCAATGCCACGTATCTTTTCTTTAGAATCCTAAATTTTCTCCTGTCATATGATCGATTTTGTTATCTATGTAAATTCTTCCTACTAAGCTTAGACTAGGTTCCTTATTCTCGTCAAATATTTCTTATAACCGTTTTCACGAATGCTTCTACTCCCCTCGTTAGAGTCTATCTATACAATTCTAATAGGTTTCATACGGATAACTTGTCACTACACTGATAGGTCATGGAACTAAATTGACGGTTGTGACAATATTCCAAAGTTGGTATAGGGTTTTAAAATGACGCAAGCTTAATCTAAACTTAAAGAATACCTCAAGTAGCATTCCATCCTGGTTCCTTTTGTTAGCGATAATTGCATGGTCATGGTGCTAGGTACACTCTTGAGCTTAGGTTACTTCCATTCCGGTTGATATTCTAAAATCAACTCTAAAACTTGTTATGTGGTTATGAATTTAAAACACTACTCTTAATTCTGCCGAAAATCGACACCAGCCAAGTCCGAGTGAAATGATCTCGTAATCAATGGTTTTGATCTCTTTCTTTAGTCTGTAACACAAAAATTCAACCTATACATTTACACAAACCATATAATAATGAATTACACAATCGACAAAATCTTATTTAGTTAGAAGTTAAAACTTATCGGTTTATCCGTTTGCTAGGCTAATCGAGATCCTCTTGATATTTCGGGTTCTTACAAACTGTGACGCCAAGTTTTGGCGAGGTACCTGGTTTTTATGGTTAGCTCACGTCTTGGACATAAAAAGTTAGTCAATCATAATAATATTCACTCATAGTTATGCGTATATAATGTTTAGAAAATAATTACTACTATAGTCATGGAGACATGTACATATGTATACCACTGTTAAAACATGACAAGTCGCAAAATATGTCGATTCTAGTTGCATAAATATATCACGTATTTGGTTTCGACTATATCGCAATCCGTTTTCTTACATAATTCTATGGTTTTCACAGTTAATACTTATAATCTTGGCGACTCTTCGGATTTCCTAGAACTTTTTGTGCCTGTAAATTCACAATTACATGACGTCAAGTGTAATCGTCAATTTACCTCACGAAATTATTCTAATAATCTCCGTCGTAGTCATCATTCATGTATCGCTAAAAGCTCGTATACTAATCACACTAGTTCTAGGTCCCGGTAAGCATTCCAGTGTGTTCAGGTACTCGAGTCTCAACTTATTTCGTTCCTTCTATTCTGGTCAGTCTTATGTAATTCGAAGGCATTTCCTAATTAGGTAGTCTTAGAGCCTTAAACGCTAAGTTCTCTAAGTTGTCCTGGTGTGGTATAGGATGTCTGGAGATATCCTATTTCGCCACAACCGTTGCTCTGATACCATCTGTAACAACCCGACCGGGTGGGGGCTGGTCGAAATGACAGATTGGTAACAGACTTGCACAACGGAAGCAACGATAACTAATATTTATTTGTTATTACAGTTTCTAATCCAAAAATATAAGTACAATATATAAATATAACTAAAGTCTAATGCAAGGACGAGACGCGGCGGTCGTCGAAGCAGTTGAGAAGTGTAATCCACTAGTCGATCCGATCTCTATCCATACATAGCTCTAGATGCTCTAAACCGCAACGCTTAAAGCTTGAACCTTTTAACATGAAAATCTCTAGTCCGCAACATATGATCATAATCCGTATGCTTCATAATCATCCGAATGCAGTACCTGAACACATGCTTAAAAAGAGTTGGGTCAGCAATTATGCTGGTGAGTCCGTGTAAGTTGTTAAGTAAATCCAAAACAGTTTAACAGTTCGAAAACAAGTTTACACAGTTAAACACATGGTGATGTACAAGTATCACACCTCAATCCTAACACGGAATCCATATACTCCCATTATGGATTCCCTACGGCATAATATATGCCGCAACAGTCCGCAGACCTCAGTGGAGGGTTTTCCGGGCTTCCGGATCCACTGTGCGTGGGGGATTCCCCAAGTAGTACTACCCATATATTAAGTGGCCCAACTCCCTTGGGTTAATGAGTGTGCATCTAGTTTCGGGAGCCCTTGTCACATCAAATAAGTTTACACACAAAACAGTTTACATGTACAAGCATATGTCCACCCCAAAACAGTTAAAACGGAAAAAGGGGAAGTACACGAACTCACCTGTCATGTCACGCAATAATATGTCTTTCCAAAGCCTCGAGCCTGTCTATGCATTACATGCCAAATCCTATCATGATCACAAGTATTAGCGCGTGTAACCAATATTGCGGTTACACGTGTGGATGGATTTAGGACCGTTTAGTTAATCATATCGTCTTGTTCTAATTGTTGGTTCCCATAATCGTTATCCAAATTGTCTAATAGTTCATATTCACTCAAGGTCTTAGGTGTAGTTTATGTCATTGGTTTATCTTAAGTCTCGAGTGGTTAGTTATAATCAAGAGTCCATTTATATATTTCTGACACATCTAATATCCGAGGTCCCAATTGTACCATGTTAGCGAGTTACATATAATATCTCTAGCTGTGAGTATCTTGTCCTAATATTCAAGTACTACACATTTCAATTCTTCATATTATTCATACATTTTTATATCTAAGTCCTAATGTACAAAGACTTGTGCTGGATCCATTGTTTGTAATAATATCCAATGCCTATTTGTACATTTATTTGTCCGAAGTTCTATATGTTCTTACAATTTAATTGTCCACATCACCAAGGCATTACTATACACAAGGTTTGTATTACACATAGTTTATATAGATTCTTATATTTGTTTGGTCGGATCGGTCCGGTCTAATATCTCGTCAATGTCCACACGTGTTACACGCGAATAATATACATAAACATAATATTCGAACTTAGTTATACCTTCCTGGTGTCTCACTCTTAAGTTGACCATGTTGTCTAATGGGTTGACCAAATCGTTGTAGTTGACCAAGACCTTCCCTTTAACTTTGGTTTGACCGAGTGTTTGCCTATCCTGGATCAGTGCCTACCAGCCCTTCTGCACCTTATACAATTACCAGCAATCACTTAATAGCTACCATTTATGATTTCATCTTAGACACCTATAACCATCACTTAATCATCACAAACTACCAGGTAACCGATGAACTGGTGGTTTCATCTCCATCAACTATTATCACATTACAATCTATAACCCACATCTTCTACATCAAATAAATAGAATGCATCTAAGGTGAATCTGAAGACTTACCATCCTACTGGAACCCTTGGGTACCACCGCCATCTATCACTACATCGGTCACCACAACAACCCAATGGCCATCATTATTATAATGGAGGTACCGGGTCACCGGAGAATAGATCTGAACCACCAAACCCCCCATCATCTTTGTCTACGATCACCGAAACCTAAGACTACTATCACTAACAGCACCATCATACACCACCGATAACCACAACTGAACCATCGTCGCCTTTGAACCCCTAATCGGAATCCCTAATGTCACCGCCGCCGTCGCTATATTTCGAGTCCCAACAGTAGCAGCCATAACCCACATCTCCTGTGTTCAATCTTAATGGGATGATAATCTATTCACCGGAACTCTAGATCCTCAGTCAGCCATGAATCCCGTCTGTCTTCGCCGTGCTCCTCCGTCTATCTCTCTCTCCTCTGTTTCTATCTCTCTTTAGATAATCAGGTGTATATAATAAGAGGTTTGGGGTGGTTGGGGGCTGTGCCGCCGTGGACGGTGGCCGGATATCCTCCTCCGGCTGCTTTCTCTCTCTGCAATTGTGTTGTACGTGTGTTGCGTATATGTGTGTTTATAATATATGGATGGAGGTGAGGGTGTGTGTTGTTTAATAAATAAGTGGGGCATGTGTCACCTCCACAAGGTGGCACATGTCCCAACTAGTGACTAAGCTAGAGTCATGAGTGGGTTCGTTATCAAGTATCGGTTTGATTACCTAACGTACGCTTACGTATGATAAATTTATATAATGGCTCGGTTTTCAGTTTCGTATATAACCGTACTATCCATTATTTGTTCTTGGTGACTTCATTACTATACAAAAATAACAATAATGTGCGAAAATTTCTGGCCCCTATGACCGGGTTGTTACATATTGTGAAGATTAAAATGAGGATTGGGTTTAGTAATGCCAGCTTTGAGTCTGGCTGTCATGTGGTGGGTATTGTGTGAGGGTGGTGGGGGAGGTGGTGATGGGGACGATTGTTGGTAGATCAGTTGGGTTTGGCTTTGTTGGGCCGAGTGGTGTGAGTGTGGGCTGGTAGTATGGGGTGCGGAGGTAGTGTGATGGGAGTTAGTAACCGAGTGTGATGCAGTAGGGGTGAAGTTAGAGTGGGCCGAGTGTGTAGAGTTAGGAGTAGGAGGTGATTGGATCGTGGGTGTGGAATAAGGCGTGTGATTTGGTGAGGAAGGAGAAAATGGCGGTGGAGTTGTGTTGGTTTGGGAGTTGTCAGTTTGGAAGGTAGATGGGTGGGTAAAGATTGGTGTGGAGAGGTCATTTTCGAGGGGTGTGTAGTCGCATGGGGTTGAGGTGGCAAAGGGAAAGGTAGTTTCGTCAAATGTCACATGACGAGAGAAAAATGTTTTACCGGTTTGGATGTTGAGACAACGGCATCCACGGTAATTGGCTGGGCATCCAAGAAACACACACATGGAGGAACGGTGGGCTAGTTTATGTGGGCGAGTGGTGGACTGATTTGGGAAACAAAGAGAGCCAAAAACACATAGGTGATCGTAGGTAGGATGATGGAGATAGAGAGCATCGGTTGGGGTGCGGTTGTTAAGGAGTTTGGGAGGGGGCGGAGAATGTTATGAAGGTAAGATGTCGTATGAACCGCCTCTACCCAGTATGTGGTATGGATGGAAGCATGGGTTAATAAAGACAACATGATTTCATTTATGCGGCGGATCATACGTTCGGCTCTACCGTTTTGTTGAGAAGTGTGTGGGCAAGAGAAACGAAATTGAATGCCATGGGTTGAGACAACGGCATCCACGGTAATCGGCTGGGCATCCAAGAAACACACACATGGAGGAACGGTAGGCTAGTTTATGTGGGCGAGTGGTGGACTGATTTGGGAAACAAAGAGAGCCAAAAACACATAGGTGATCGTAGGTAGGATGATGGAGATAGAGAGCATCGGTTGGGGTGCGGTTGTTAAGGAGTTTGGGAGGGGGCGGAGAATGTTATGAAGGTAAGACGTCGTATGAACCGCCTCTACCCAGTATGTGGTATGGATGGAAGCATGGGTTAATAAAGACAACATGATTTCATTTATGCGGCGGATCATACGTTCGGCTCTACCGTTTTGTTGAAAAGTGTGTGGGCAAGAGAAACGAAATTGAATGCCATGGGTTGTAGCAAAATTTTTAAACTGGTTATTATCAAATTCTCCCCCGTTATCACATTGAAACGATTTAATTGGTAGGTGAAATTGAGTTTTTATATAAGTGTAAAATTTGATAAATTTTGTGACTGTTTCCAATTTGTATCGGAGTGGAAAAACCCATGTGTAATTGGTAAAATCATCAATTAGAATCATATAATATTTGTACCCAGTGTTGGATACAACTGGAGAGGTCCACAAGTCACAATGCACAATGTCAAATGGTAAAATAGTATTGGAATAAGATGAAACAAAAGGTAGGTGTTTATGTTTTGCAAGAGCTTCAAAACAAACAACTAGATTTATTACATGAAATAAATTTATTTGAAACAAGGAAATCAATAACAGAAACTTCTGGGTGGCCTAAACGATCATGCCATGATTCAGGAGCATAAGCAGCAAAAACAGTGGGAGTAACTTGAGCGGGGCCAGTGACCGGGTAAAGATTGCTATCATTGTTGTGACGGCTCAGGAGATTCCCAGTCTTGAAGTCCTTCACAGAGAAACCAAAGGGGTCAAACTCAACAGAGACATAATTATCGGTTGTGAATTTTCGAACGGATATAAGGTTTTTAATGACTTTGGGTGCATAAAGGACATTATTTAGGTGAAGGTTATTTGATTGTTTGGAAAATATGCGTGTCCCGAACCCAAAATTGGCATTTTCAGACCATTACCGACAAGTATAGATTTAATGGAGGTAAACAAAGGAGAGTTAGTACATATACCTTCATCATTAGTGAGATAGTCTGAGGCTCCTGTATCCATGTTCCGTTCCGGATCTTCTGTGTCTACAGCAAGTGCTTGAAAAGCCTATCCAATGTCAGTGGGCTCAATTGGATCGAAATCTGTGACATGGGCCTAAGGTTTGGACTTTGAAGTTGCGCCTGCATTGGAATTCGTGTTACTTGGCCGATTAGTATTCTGCCATGAGGACTGTTGCCAGGGAATGGCCCACCCGGGCTATGTTGGATAGAGACAGGGCGATGGAGCCCAGCCAACATTTGGTGCATTTGGGCCAGCCCACCATGGAGGTAAGGCTCACTGTTGAGAGGGTCCCCAAGCATTCCATTGGTTGCTACGATTAAGACCAGAAGGAAAAGTATTATTGTTATTGTTAAACCTATTATGAGGTCGACCACTAGATGATGAAGAGTCGCCTCCATTTTTGTCTTAGGGCGGCGCTGGTAAAAACGAGAGGGTCCCCGGGACTGATATGCACGGCGCGGTGGTGGTGATTCAGCAGCAGGTGGTTGCGGGTCTGGGACAGCAGCAACAATAACTGGTTCTGGTGCTTGACGAGCCTGTTGGCGACGCTCCTCCGCGTCCAAAAGATTAATCGCATCCTCCCAAGGCGGGAGATATTGGTGTAGTTGTGCAACAATGACGTCGTACTCAGGAGGGAGACCGCTAACCAGTTAGATGATTAAACGACTCTCTGAAACCAGCTGATCCACATCGGCTAACTGGGTCGCAATCTCACGAAGGCGTTGACAATAATCTTGCAGGGAGGGCATCGACTTGAGGGTCAGATTTGTGAAAGCTTTTTCCAAAGCCGCAGCTCGCGATCCTTTGTTGTTCAGAAAAATCTTTCGCAAACGACCCCAAGCTTCAAACGCAGTTGACTCAGTATCTAAAACACAGGCCAGGAGATCATCTGAGATGGTAGAGTAGATCCATTGCATAACAATGGCGTCTATCTCCATCCAGGATTCATAGTTTGGGTCGTCTTTAGTCGGAGGTAAAGTACCATCGGTGTGATCCATGACTTTGTACCCACGAGCATTGAGTTGGAACAACTTAACCCATGATGAGTAAATTACCTTCTTGCCATCTAAGGTACGGGTTTTGTTTTGAATGTCGGTCACGGTGTAAATTGGATGCGGTGAAGGTGTTTTGCCGGAACCATTCGAAGACTCAGCCTTATCGCCCATAGTTGATAAGGAGGGCTGAGAAGATGGTTACGATAAGGGTATAATGGGCTGAGAAGATGGTTACAAATGGGTTCAAGAAATGCTAATGGGTCTGGATAAGTATTAGAATTTTATTTAATTAAGATATGGTAGTTTGGTTTAATAATTAGTTAATTGGTGTTTGAGTTATACTAGATTTAGGTTTAGTTTGGTATAAATTGATGGTTAAGGTTATTGTAATTAGTGTGCTCAATAATAAAAGTCTTCTTTGTGTTTGTTTGGGGCCTGATTTTCCAACATATGCTTGCATGGGAATCACGATGAGGATACAAGAAGTATTGTTATGTGATACGGGTCTTGTTTATGGATCCAGATTTTTTGCGGGTTTGGATATTAGATCCTCAATTTCGAAATTCAAATCTCATTATTGGTTGTCACATTTATTAGTTTTCCTAAAAAAGAGGATTGAGATAAGGAATGAAAATAAAATTTGTTTATCTACATATTGCTTGGGATTTTTATTCCGAAATATGGAGATTTTTTGGAATGATGGGTGATTGAGTTTTTAAAAGCTGCACCTAATCATGTATTTTTGGCCTGGATTTCTCTTCAACAATGAATAGCTCCGGGTTTCTTAGCTTTGACGAGGCTTTTTGGATTAAAATTGGAAGATCATCACATGAAGTTTTGTTTTACTGGGCCATGATAAAGACAACATAAACCTGGGGGATATTGTAAGGCCCTGAAATTGTATAGGTTTATGTTTGTCTTTATTAAACACGTTTATATTTATTAGGCATAGTTTTACGTTTTGGCTTGGGTCAGGCCATGTGGGCCGATTGGTTAGAGACTCTTATATATTGTCACACCCCGCCAAGGCGGAAACACGGGGATGCGACGACCGAAAAGTTTTCAAGCACAAGGTTCAAGCAACACACATTTTTATTTAAATAGTTCCACCATAAACGATAGATATTGTCATAAATTTATTTAGAACGACATCATAATGTTAACAAAAGGAAATAATGTCTAGTACTCTTGAAATTAAACATCATAAGGGTGACAAAAGAAAACCCATCAAAGTGGTACCACGCAGTGCTTGCTTGAACCCTTCCCTCAAATCCCTGTGGCCCTCCATTTAATTACCTGAAAAACATGCATAACGAGTTTTGTCAACAATAATGTTGGTGAGTTCACGAGTTTGAATGTATCAAGTAAAACCAACGTGTAATTCGTGTATGACCAATCATAAGCTAGCTAACCGAATGATTACTGTGCAAACCATGAGTCTCGTAACCAAACCTCTTGACTGTTGTGCCTCGTGCATTGTACACTAAAGACAATGTATGTATAGTAGAATACTAACACTCTTTTGTACGTAACCGGTTAGAGCAACTAACCAAGAGTGGGGTTGTCAACCCAATAGATCTATTAAAGTGTTCCATGGCTTTGATAGCTAATGGTTACAGTGAAATGTGAGGACGAGGACTTGTGTGATCTCATGTACCAACTTGTCTCATGTTCCACATGGCAGTCAAAATAGAATATACACAACCGATGAAAATGTACTGGTAGTGGCATGTTTTTCCCCCGAAATATGAAAGTAGTAAAATGGGGCCGTGAAAACTCACCTGACAGAGATGTGTGGGGTCCGGTGGAACTGAAATATGTAGCAACTATGACCCAGACAGTAATTGTCCTATGATCATTGTGGACATCGTAAGTTATGTGTTTTTGTTTAAAATACACAAGGGACACCCATTATTGTGAACCGTTCCTTGATATGAATCATGTTATGGTCTGTGTAGGTTTCTATGTAAAGTTATGGCTCACATTTGTCTCGTATGGTTTATTTGTTTATAAGTCAAGCTAGTGTTAACATGTGTTCTTAGTTGGACTAACATAGGTTAGCTAATGCTAGCCGATTATAATACTCATTGTGTCTTCCAAGATTGATCATCTTGGGCATGAAATCGGTTAGTTTTGGTATGTCAAGGTACTTACAACTCGTTACCAAGTGTGTTGGTGTGTGATCGTGATATATGATGCCTTGATTATGAAATATAGCTTAGACAAGTATTTGTTACCAAAACCGATTTATACCAAGTGTTTCTAGATGAAATGGTGATCTGAGGTTAACTCTTGTTAAAACCGTTTATCATTAACCAAATATGTTCGTAATGTGGTTGTTAAAATACCCGATTTAGTGAGTGTATAGTGTAACACCCCAACCGATGGCGGAAACATCGGGATGTCACGTATTGATGATTGTTCAGTAGCTCATGGTAAATAATAAGTTCCAATAAATGATTTAAATAAATTACATACAATTGTTCTAAGAATTTGTACATCAAAATGAAAAAAAAAAAAATACTAGCTACGCATCTTCAAGCATTAACTCTAATCTTCGAACAAGCTATAACCTGAAACATGTTAAGTTTGAAAATATGTTGGGTCAACAAAAGTTGGTGAGAATTACATAGGTTTTGATAATTGAATAAAAACTTGTACAATTCGAGTGTCATGGCAAGTCTAGTCCATATGTGAAAACAAAACAATCGGGTAAATCGAGTGCATAATCAAACCTTGTGACTAGAATATTGTGGTCCATCCCATACGCTCATGGTTCACTCGATTATGTTATAAATTCGATAACAATCACCCACACTACCTATGTAAGAGGTACACGTATCTGGGTGGGATTGTCAGTCCAATAGATCTATCATTGTATATCGTCGGCTGATCAATGTTAATGATTATGCTAAAATAATGTGCTTACCCTAGTAATGTTTAAGACATAATGCAACATAGAATAACACATAGACACTTATGATTGAATTGTAGATAGAATGTTATAACATGTTTCACCCCAAAATAGTGAAATAGAAAAGGGGCTATGTAAAACTCACCTTAGTGTGCCATTGGGGTTGGTGGTCCAGTGGTAAGGCAAAGCCTTTTAATACACTAAAAGTGTGAGGTCTTGAGTTCAAGTCTCACAAGGAGCAAGAAATTCGCCTTTCAAAAAAAAAAAACTCACCTTAGTGTTAAAATGGAGACCCTTGATATATAAGTAAGTGTGGCTCGTGTGTATCCAAATATCACCCTATTTCAAGGTAATAAATAAGTGTTGGGGAAAACTTAATAAGTCTAAGTTTTCTAGTCTAAAATGTGCTAAGGTTCCTAATTTGGGGATTAATAATTGATTATTTGAATAATTTAAATAAATAAAGAAATAATTAATGAAAATGTTTTCTGACCAATTTAAGTAATTCTAATTATCAAAACGTTTGTGCAATAGGTAGTTGTACATTGTGCTTTAGGGCTGTTCTTTAATTTTGAGGGTTTTAAAGGGTATTCTTGTCTTTTTATTGGTGGACAGATGTAGTAAGGCTATTATTTGTCATCACACGTGTTCCTTCCCCAACTCTCCCATTCCATTTTATTATTCACTCCATCTTTCTCTTTCTTCTCATTCTCTTTTTTGTTCTCTCTCTCTCTGGAAACAGGTGGCAGTGGGCAATCTCCGTCATGAAAACCCTGCCGCTTGGGTCGATGACAGCGATGGTTGGCGTTTGGGAGTGGTGTTATATGGTGGTCGTTTTACCCTAGGCGCCACCGTAGACGGTTTGGTGGTTGCCTATTGTATGTGTTTCTTTCTGACATGTCTAATCTTCTGTTTCTTGGTTTAAGTTACAGTGTTTGCGTGTATTGTACGTATGTGTTTCATGCTTTTAAGACGTTTGGATCGACTGATGATGACCCATTTTTTTTTCTTAAAATAATCATGCAGCCTCGCACTTCTCGAATGGATACAACCACTGATGCAATGGAGCCATATGAGTTCACCAAAGAAGTGGTCGTCGCTAAGATGCGTCAGCTTCTCAAAGTATTGCTCTGTTTTTTCTTCAAAACTTATCCCTGTAATTTCCCTTATTTTGGTTATGTTTTTTTGGGGGTTTTCAAGATCTGTTTGTGTTTTTAAGTTATTTCATTGTGGCTTTAGTTTTTTGTATAGGTTATGGTCTGCATATGCCCAACCCGTTTGTTATCGGGTCAGGACCACCGGGACCAACTATAAGGTGATGAATAAGGCTTTTGATGAAGGAATGGGTGTTGTATTTGCTAAAATGGTATTGTTTTTGTTCCTACTTTATTATTATATTATATTTGATTTATTATGATCAGATTTGATAAGACAAGGAGATTAAGTGTTTGTGGAGTGTAGCATTTCTACATGTAATCAGATTTGACTTTAGAGATTGTTTAGTATTATACATGAGACAATGTTTGCGTTTAGATCATTGAATGATTATTATTCTCTTATCATTATTAATCTGTTTAAGTAGCCTATTGACATCTAGATTCTTAATACTATCAGTTGTCGAGTAGCAGTGGGACGTGCACTTGACCTCCATATGTATTTTGGGGATGCTGGTAGTCGAGGGGTGAGGCTAACTTCTGTCACAATTGAAAATCACATCATGTGTAATTAGTCTGATTTTTTTTTGTGTGCTCTTGAATTTACAGGCGCTCCATAAGATTGGCGCTGAAAGGGCTTTGTAGAAGCAAGCAATAAGGTTTCAAGATCGGTCTTAGCTTCGCATTCTACAAGGAATACTATACGTAAAGGTAATCGACTTTTCCATTCCGTTTACAAAAGTGAAGTTTTATTAGTCGCCAGATATTCGTGTTTGGTTGTGGAATCTCACCCGACCCGTTTAGGCTTTAAAACAACTTGACCTTATTAGTGATATGACATATTATCCGATTTGATCGGACCCACTTTGAGCACTCTTTGGTTTTTACCAGATAGGAATCACAAAATGGGTCGGGTGAGTAGGGTGATGGTAAAAATGGGTGTTTTGTGTGTCGGAACTGATTGGTTTGACCCCAAAACACTTTTGCTCAAAAGTTTTAAGTTCTAATCAGTAATTTAGTAATTGGCATTTCAAGTATGCCCCGTATAATCAATTTGACCCATTTCCATTGTTTACTATATGATACCATAAGTTCTAGCATTGCTTGACTTTGCATGGAGGCATATGTAAAATCGTACATCTGTTCATAAATTTTTAAAACAAAATACCAATTATGGGAATATAGACTTCATTTTTAACTGCTGATGTACTCTTGCAACTGGTTATTTTCATTCCAATCAATAGCTTTCATGAATGAGTCCAGACATAAGATTCATAAACTTCTCATGCCAATTGACTATATGAACCAGACAAGAATCAAACCCAAAGCATTATGTTTGTATAATCTTTAAATTACATATTAACACACACACACACACACACACGTCGCTAACAATAGATATTATGCTTGATCTTTTTCAGAGAATCGCAATTGAAGCCGTGGTGGATTCAAAGGCCGACTCATATGTTGATGCACTTATTAAAATTAACCATTGCCATTTATTAAACTTAACCACTGCCATTCACGAAGATTATAAATTCGAGTTGATTAACTTTGGACGCCGCCGCCGCAACGCGCGGCGGGTCACTATACTAGTATTATCTAAAAGTAGTTGAATTATAATGTAATAAATGTAAAAATAATTTTTATAAAATTATTTTCTTAGTTAATGAATATTTATATATTAATAATTATTTGACAAAATGTAGACTTATTATTTAAAAATATTAAAAATTATAAATTTCAAATCAAAAATTTATATTTCTGATCTAAATGATTAATAATAATTTATGTGAAATTTTGATGCAAAAATAATAAAAAATGAATTTGTTATGATTTATTTATGATTAAAATAACAAAAATCGATTAAAAATATTAAATAAATGATTTTTCAGAAATAAAAATCATTTCTGGAATGTTTACTGTTTTGTAAGTTTAGGATAATTTTTGTGGAATTTTATAAAATCGTTTTGATATTTTTATAGAATTTTATAATTATAATAGAATAAACTTGTAATACTTATTATATATATTAAATAATTAAATTTTCTGAAAATAAAAGTTGTATAATAAAGTTTATTAGTCATATAGTATAAATAAATTTTGTAGAATTTATATATCACAATAGCTATTTTAAATATAATATACATTAATAATACAAAAGAAATAAATAAAAACGAAATAAAATAAAAAAAAAGGAAAAAAAAGGTTGCAGCTTACAGGCGTCGAACCCAGGCCTCTGGCCGGTTCGTGTGTTTTAATCACAAGCCCAGCCCAACTGGTCTGGACCCTGAGAACGATTTAGTTTAGTTTCAATTAATTATAAGGGCTTTTTGATTGAGTTCATTATTTGTTTTAAAAATAAAAGGTGCTGCTCGGATTCGAACCCAAAGCCACGTGAATTAGTAACAGACGACACAACCATCTGATCTAGCTTAGATGGTTGTTTTTTTTTTGTTTCAGAAAACTCTTTAAACCATTGTTGACTGTTATCATCTTCCCCAAATTATAAGAACGAACCCTAGTTTCTTTAATCGAAAAATAGCTCCTGAATCTTTGGGGCTTTCGTTGGTACAATATCGAACAACGAAAACAAGAAAATAATTGGAACTTACAGGTTGTTAATGGCTATGAACAATCAGTCAAATGAAAAGTCAAACGCGAGCAAATTCACGATCGATTACGAAGTATACGTGAGGGTTTTGTTTTCGGTACCTTGGAATGGTCTGAGAGGGTTCAATTTATACTATGACATTCGAATTGGACGATTTGGAAAGTTTGACCTCTCATTTAATATGAACGCGTCTAGAGGCTTCGATTTGGGATGATTATACGCAATTAGTAGCTGGCATTGACGAGGACGGTTGTTTTACTCCCGAATCAATCACGATTGTTTCCAAATATACACTAAGGCGCGTCAATTTTTGAATCAAAAGTGTCGGTTATATGGGTTTTGACTTTATTGGGTTGACTGGGATAAGGAAAGAGGTGTTAAATATTAAACGTGTCGGTTAAAAATCAACAGGCTGTGTAGCTCAGCTGGTTTGTGTGGTTTGTGGCTTGTGTTGAACCGGTTTGGGACGCGGGTTCGAACCCCGGCCCAAACATTTATTTTTTTGGTAGATATTCCTCTTATTGGGCTAAATCGGGTCTCTCCCGTTGGTCGATTGTCCGTCTAGTGAGTTAGCGTTGATACCCCACCAGTCAAGTCAGGGCGGTAAAAATAAACGATATCTGTAAAGTTAAACTCGCTACTAAAGAAAGAAGGAGTCACAAACCTTCAACTCATCGAGGAAAAGATTTGATTTCGATTCTATTTGCTCTTGACGCCAACAATTTATTATAATATTATTATAAGTATATAGTATGATTATATAAACCCGAATGTGTCACAAAATATTTTTAGAACGTACGATAATGATAAAAATGCAACGTTTTATTAATCGAAGTCTCAAACGTACATAGAAATAATACGAAATGTTACATATAGTGCACTAGCGTTGTGTATATCTGTGGACTTAATCATGATGTCGTGTGACATCCGATTATTGGAGCTAGTCTAGGCTTGGTCGTGTGTCGATTAAACATGAAAGAAAAAAGGTTGTTTCGTTTCACAATGAGAGTAATAGATAGTGTAGGTTAGGACTTACCTAAGTGTGACTTAAGAGAGTGAATGCTTGAAGTCTTGAGACCTCCCTTGGCTTGATGCTCGTGCCTAGCTACCCTTGATGTGATATCTTCGGCTAGAGAGAGTATGGGCCGAGAGTTTGTAAGTGTAAGAAAAGATTTGTGGTGTGAGGATGGAGTGGTTGGTGTCCTCTTTATATAGTGAGATTCCATGGCAAGTCCCTCACCTTGATCTTTGTATTTCGGCTAGTACATACCAAACTAGTATAAGAAGTTGTCATGAGGTAAAGAAAAAGACTTGTGCTCTTGTGTCTATGATTCGGCTGATGACAAAGAGGTGAAGAGGATCCTTCATGTTTTGGGTAGGGTATCAAGGCTATGGTTAGTTCTAAGTAGAGCCTATTATGGTGTAAGTTAAGTAGTGTTTTGTCCTTAAGTGCATGGATTGTGGGATATGGATAAAAGATTAGAAGGTTGTCATGTGTGTGAGGTCTCTTTCGGCCGAGTTTTAGGAAGGATTTAGGAAGTTTGTTTGTTACTAAAAGAAGTAAAGATCTTCCTAGTGTGAGGTAGTGAGGTTAACTTAATTGGTGCAAGTTTTGACCTCTAGTTGTGATAATGACACATGATTGTGGAGTGTTTGTTTGTTTCGGTTGATCCATGTGTGAAAGAGGCTTCCTAGTTTGAGTTAGAACACTATGTGGATTTGGTTGGTGTCATAGGTATAGGTCCTAATTTGGTATAAGAGTGATCATTCCTTTGTTTCTTTGTGACTCCTAGTATTTTGGCCAAGCACAAGAGAACAAAACATTTGTGGTAAGGTCTTGAGTTAGAGTAGAGAGTGTGAGGTTCTTGTTTAGTGTAAGTGTGTGACATTCATTCATGAGGTTGATAGAGAAGACAAATCTAGGATATGTGAGTATGTATGTATATATGGCCGTATGTGTGTGTGGATATATACGTGTATATGTGTGTCCACACATGGGAATTCATTTGGTTTCTAGCAAGTATAAATGAGTAGGAAATCTTGTTAATAAGACTAGATGGTGAGTAATGTTAATAGCCTTAGTTTAGCTTCTAAAAGTCGAGTGACCTTGTGGTAATAAATCCAACTTAGATGTGGATAAAGATCAATTTACTTGTTAATTGTTTTGGTTCATTTGTCGATGAATGATAATTTAAGTTATTATGTTGTCGGATTCAATGATGGTATCAATAGGCATTAATATCCATTTGTGTGATCATCTCGTCATGTTTTGATTTGTAAACATGTGTTAGTGAGGGCCATCCTTGTGTTAGGGGGGGTAACCTCATTGAATGCCTTTGTTAGTTGTCCGGGTGTATAAACGGGTGGTCTATGTTGAGTTTTCTGACTAACTCTTGACTCTTTAGACTTGGGGGGGGGGGCGTATAGTGTATGTAAAAATGTCTAAACATGCACATAAAATAAAGTAATAAATGAAACGTGTACGGATGCTGACCTGGTTTGTTGACTGTTGTCGCATATATTGTCTTGTTTAGTTTATTGTTAGACCATGTGTAATGATGAGTGAAAGGGGCATTTTTTGACACTTGCAATGTGGGGCCACTTTGGTGGGTGAAAGGGGCTTGAAATCGACAAGGGGTGTAATGGTGGGCGAAATTTGGTGGGTGAAAGGGGCATTTTTTCTGATTTACTATTTTTTTATTTAAATATATAATGAATATTATATTTGAACGAAAAAAAAGAAAAAAAATAAAAATGAAATGGAAGGATGTGATTGGCTGGGCAAAAGAGGTTGTTGCGCGAAATATTTCGCGTGGGAATGGTTGGCGCCCCTTTAGCTAAGGGGGGCGGTGTAGTTGTGTGAAAGGGGCGCGAAATTGGGCATTTAACGCCCTTTTCGCGAGCCATTACATATGGTCTTAGGTAGACTTGCCCCTTGGGAGAACCTTGTACTTGACAATCCTAGAGACTGTGTGCAAGGTTCCTAGAGATTGTAGTAGACGTTCCTAGTGAACGTGTGTAATCTTCTTAATGCTCGTACCAGACGGTTTTTTGAAACCATGTGCGATCGAAGCAGTGACACAATGTTTTTAATAATATATTTTATTTTTGTTCTTGTGGTTTGATCTTATTTTCCGAGTTCAATTAAACCTTTGAGTGATATCTTGGGTTTTTAGGGACTTACACTTGATGGTCTCCTTGAAAGTCCATTTTTAGGATCTCCCAAGTCTCTTTTGCAAGGTTAGCTGATGCATTTCTTGAGAAGAGCTGATCACACACTACTTGCTGAATAAGGGCCATTGCCTTTGCATATCTCTATTTAAGATTTCTTAGACATGCTTGATCCTCATCTCGTTTATTGACTCCAGCATCAACAGGTTCCCATAAGTCTCTGGATTTGAGGATCGTCTTCATTCGGATACTCTAGCGATCGTATCATCCTTTAAACACTTGGATTGGGTAGGGGCAGTAGGAACGTTGCTAGCTAGTCTGACTCTGAAGAGGAGATTTTGACCACTTGATGAGAAAGCTTATGATTACTCACACGAGATTATAGCAAACACAACAATAGATTAACAAAACACACTATTTGATATTACTCAAAGCTTGTTTAAATAAAATGCATACATCGATTAAAGATCAACATTAGCTTAAATAGAAAAACTCATAACGTAAACATGCATGACTCGGACTGGCTAACATTCTCAGCGCACCTTATTCGATCGAAGGAAACAGATAAAGACATGTTTAAAAATAAAGAACTAAACGGCTCCAAAGACTTCTTTACAGGTTCTTGGTTAAATCAGCTCACGTGGGAGCTGAGTCAAGTGCATAGTCACTTTCATTAGGTAGATCCAAGGAAGGAATTAGTTACATGAAGATCCGACCCACCAAGTTTAGACGACGGAAAGCATGAATCATCAAAAAATGACATGTGGAATCAATGGTCTCTCTAAATGTGTTTGACACGAACCAAACAGAGGAAAGGAAGAATAAAGACATTGGTAGGGCTATGAGTGAAGTTACCAAACCAAGAATCCATGGGTCTTTATTCCCAAAAAGAATGCATAACCAAGCCCCGAAAGCAAGCATACTAAGCACTTGTGTCATGAATAAGCTCACAGAGCCAATTATCATGGCTAGAGGTACACGATAAAGGAAGTCTTCATGGGTCAGAGGAGCAGTCAGGACTATAAAGAACAATACCAAAGATAAAGAAGATGTCGCCATTGCTATGGAAATCGATATTTCAAATAAAACAAATGCTAGTTTGGACATCAAATTCGGGAGTCCCTTCTCATCATTTCCTCCTGGTACTTGAATCGATGCTGTAAACATGACGGTGACGAGTAATGTGGCTACAATTATGACCAAATTTGCAGCTCTTGTTATCAAGCCGCGGCACTCAGTCTCCATATCCTTGTGCTCCTTTGTAAATACCATTTCAGGCGTTTCTCCCAAACAGTTTTTCCTTGTTTGCTGACTACGAGGAATCATTTCTTTGGCTGCCTTAAACCATTGCAACTCACATTGCATACGGAAAAGGGGATTTTGTATTAGATCCAGATTCTTGGAAGACCCTAGTCTTGCAGCAAAATGCAGGAAATTATTACCGCAATGATCATCTTCTTTCAATGATTCCTGAGAGAGACTCATATGCTTAGCTAGATTTCCATCAAGGATTAGAGCATAAATCTTGGATGCACGGTTCTTCCAAACAGCTTGAGCAAAGTTATGGCCATCTTCGTCCATGATCAGAGCTGCCTCTGGAAACCAATACAAAATTATTTCAACAACGTCACTTGCATCACGCCTAATAGCCTCAAACATTGCCTCTGTGTAAAAATCTTTGTAAGACGAGGACTCGTTGGAACATCGTATTATAGCACAAACAAAGTCCAACAAATCTCTAGCATCCCCTCGTTCTTTCATGCTCTTTTTCAAATCTTTGTAAACTGCAATCATGCATTTAAAAATCATAAAAATTCAATCTAACATGTAAACTACTATTTTTTTGAAAAAAAGAATTGAAGCTTTTGCATGTCGAGACAGTGGCGAATCTAGAAATGAATTTTAGTAGTAACGTTTTTCATTTTTTTCATTTTATTCATTTTAGTAGTAACGTTTTCCAAATTTCGTAAACAAATCAAATTTTCCACTAATTTTCCACTACGCGCGTGAAGTTGAGCAGCAGCGGACGTGGCACCTAGTTATACACTAGGTCCGCCCCTGTGTCAGAGATATGTATTAATGAACCATTGATATGTATTTCAACATGCATTTAATAATTTCTTTTGTTAATTAATATATATCACCTCGTAGCTTTATGCATATTTGGATAAGCATTTTATAAGGGTAAGCCAAAACTACACAAGATAAAAAAAAAGTTACATATATGATGTCAATACTAAACTTTGTATGAATCAATAAGAAAACCTTGAAAAAATCAACAAGACATGTATGTATACCCGCTTTGAGGACCAAGTTTGCTAACTTCATACAACCCTTCATATCCGAGGTACCTCTAGTTATGAGATGTATAACTGGTGTCCGCAACACTAATAGGAAGATGATTTAAAAAATAAGATTTATTATGATATTGATAATTATAAACAAACTAGCTTTTATCCCGGGAGCGTCAGGGTTGAAATATATAATATGACAACATAATTATTGACTTACTATATATGATTAATGAAAATTATTATTATTATTTATTTTGAACAAATCTTTGCCATAAGTTATCATATCTATAATCTATAATCTATAACTTATAATAAAAGAATTGATTTTTGATGAGATGACATTCAATGGAGGCCTCAACTCTCCTTTGAATGTGTCACGTGGCACGTTAAGGTGAGAGTTTTTAATTTATTTTTTTATTTTGTTTTTATCCATTCTCCTACACTTATCTAACCCTAATCTCTTTAAGAATTTAAAAACAAATTTAGATTTTTCTCTCTAATGTTTCCTCCCATCATTTTTAAACGTTAATATCTTTTATATACGAGATTTTTTAAAGTAAAAAATTACACCAAATTAACGAGCGTTTTATTATCTTTTCAACGAGTATCATAGTGCTATATAAAAAACGGAGAACAAAACGACTATTGTGTAATTTTTTTCTTTAAAAAATCTCGTATATTAAAGATATTAACGTTTAAAAGTTATGGGAGGAAACATTAGAGAGAAAATTTAATTTTGTTTTTAAATTCTTATCTTTTCCTAAAATAATTATAATATATATAGATTTATTAAAAAAACTCAAAAATTAAAAAATCCTACATGATGCCACGTGGCACATTCAAGGAGGGGTTGAGGCCTCCATTGAATGCCACATCATCAAAGTTCAATTCTTTTATTATAAGTTATTATAGATAACTAGCTTTTATCCCGGGAGTGTCCCGGGGTTGAAATATCTAATATAACATAATAAAATATTATTTATTTTGAACAAATCTCTTTGCCGGGGTATAAATTTAGTGCCATTACAAAATATTATATAATGTCAAATGAATTCGGAAGTTTGTAATCGATCATTCTAAAAAGAACTAACATGAAATAAGAAAAAAAAAGTTATTTATTGAAATTGTATTATAATAACCATACATTATAGCCGAGTGGCATCTTGGTGGTGAGATAAGACTTAGGGGCCATAAGGTCCTGGGTTCGAATCTCACAAAAGGGGTTTTCTCATAATTATGAGTTTCCTCCTGAATTGGTGACTTGGTGGTGGAATATGATCCCGTGGCAACATTGGTGGTACGATGATACTCCAGTGTTCCGTGAGTGATTCCAATTTGTTGGCCGTTCAAAAAAAAAACATACTATAAAGTTTTTAGTTTATGATGGTGCACGTATATTGCAAATATCGAATGCATTAGTCTAAGGGTTATGTGATGCGTTAAAAAATTCATGGGCATATGATCGGGTATGTAGTTCGGGTATTTGGGTATGTGGTTTCGGGTAATCGGGTCGGGTATCACCAGTAATCGTTTTTTTTTTCTCCGTTTTTTATATAACACTATGGTACTCATTGGAAATATAATAAAACGCTCGTTAGTTTGGTGCATTTTTTTCTTTAGAAAATCTCATATCTAAAAGATATTAGCGTTTAAAAGTTATGGGAGGAAACATGAGATAAAAAATAATAAATGTTTAATATTTATTTTAGTAGATTAGATTTTAATATATTTTTGATCCATATGTTATTATATTTCCTTTTAAATAAATTATAATATCAGGTTTTTATTATTAATGATTAAAAATAGATTATAATAATAAATTCAATACTATCATCTCAAGGTGCCACATGGCACATTCAATAGGGGGTTGAGGCCTCCATTGAATGCCACCTCATACAAACTCAATTCTTTTATTATAAGTTCCCGGGGTTGAAATATCTAATATAACATAATAAAATATATAATATGACAACATAATTAATGCTTTGCCAATACATGATTAATGAATAATAATAATATTATTATAATTATTTATTTTAAACAAATTTCTGCCATAAGTTTTCATATTCAAATATAAAAAAATATAATCTATGCCTATTAAGTTATGTTTATCGTTTGTAATTTATTAGTGAAGTAAAATATATTTGAAAACAAAACCCCACAAAAATAGTTGTTTTTTTTCTCCGTTTTTTATATAACACTATGGTACCCGTTGGAAAGATAATAAAACGCTCGTTAATTTGGTGTAATTTTCTTCTTTAAAAAATCTCGTATATAAAAGATATTAACGTTTAAAAGTTATGGGAGGAAACATTAGAGAGAATTTAATTTTGTTTTTAAATTCTTATCTTTTCCTAAAATAATTATAATATATATAGATTTATTAAAAAAAACTCAAAAATTAAAAAATCCTACATGATGCCATGTGGCACAATCAATGAGGGGTTGAGGCCTCCATTGAATGTCACATCATCAAAGTTCAATTCTTTTATTATAAGTTATTATAGATAGAGTATAGATTATAGATAATATATAGATATGAGTTTAAAAAATAAACAAGTTAATTGGCTTACATTCATAGATGAGGAGTTGGTTGGGCGTGAAATGAGCTGGACAGTTTTGAGCTATAGCCATCAACACAACATGGGTATTCCATGAATTGCATTTTTGTATAAATGTCAGTGCAAAGTCTGAAAATTATTCAATTAGTATGACATGAATGGATCATAAGAAAATTTATTTATCTAAAGATAATAGAAGTGTTTGTACGTGCTTACCAAAATGTCCGTATGATATAGCATTAACTACAAAAGGCTCAGCATCAGCCTGTTCTATGTCTGGCAATGCGAAGTTCATAAACAAGAGACACATGTCCTTATTCAAAGGTTGGGAAAGAATTATGTTAAGTGGTGTGCAACCTTGGTTATCCTTTACATGCAACAAGTCTGGGCTTCTGTCCAACAAGATCTTAGCAACATTTGCCTTCCCAAGTGAAGCAGCTACATGAAGTGGAGTGCTTCCATCTAAATTTTGAACCTCCGTTAGCATAACATCGCCTGTGAGATCTAGCATGCTCTTCAGAAACCACCCGTCCCTGTAGGCCACTGCTATGTGTAGAGCGGTGTTTCCGTTGATGCTGATGCTCTCTGTTATTCCAACTTTTCCGTTTTTTAAGATACTCACCACTTGTTGTAGTTTTCCACACTCAACAGCATCATACAACATTTGCTTATTCCTTAATATGTCTCGCTCTTCTTTCACTTTATCTATGCAGAGTGAGCCACAACATCCTCCTCCTTTTCTTTCTTCTTCTTGCTCTGATGAAAATAACACACATATGTACTTATTTTATTTTAGTTTATCAATTACGAGTATGATAAATTCAACACACTAGTGTTAGATATGCATTTAAAACCGCGACTGGAACTTTGAACCCGGATGATAGGTTTCATGAATTTGATATTTCAAAGGTATTGGAGTTATATGTGCATGATTTTGATTGAGCTATGAGAAGGACTTATGTATGAGCTCCCTAACTACAATATATGGTAGTTTAACAACGGATCAATTGTTTGTCAAACGTGAGTGGTATATCTCATGTTGTAAAAATGATAGTGGACACAAACAAACACATTCATTTCAGATACGTTGGTCTATTGGTTGTTGAAGTTAGCATTACTTCTACTATTTGCTACGACAAGTTTCGAGAGATGTTTTCCTATAATGAAGCATGTGAAGACGCATTTACGTAATCAGGGGTGATGGTTATATGACAAATCCTATATTTGTTACATCAAAAAGGAGTTCTTTGCAAAAGTTGTGATTGAATTTGAAGATGTAGTGGATTATTTTCAAATAATAAAAACTCTTAGGAAACAACTATGAAATAAGTGGTAGTTATCCTTTTATGTTTCATGTAGTTATGTTATTGATTAGGATATCTTTTTTACCAATATTTTTAAATCCGGACCAGACTGGCCGGTCTGACTGGGTCGACATGTTGGACTGCTAATACAAAGAACCGGTGGTTGACCCAATGACCCGGCTGTCAGACCGGGATTCTAGATGGTTGGACCGTTTTTTTATTATTTTTGGGTTTTGGTTTGTTTTTTTTTGGGCCGACTCGATCTGGTCAGACCGGTGAACCGGTGGAGACTCCGGTTCGACTTCCGATCGGATTATGAAAATATTGCTTTTTACTATGATATTGATTTGTATTTTTCGAAATCCCTAAAATAATGAATATTGAATTAATGTGTCAGATCTTAATACGAAATTAATACACTGTAACATTATATACTATTAATAGACTAAAGGATTTGAACAGTGATTTATTATTTTTTTTATTTTTTTGTTATCTTAAATACCTATGGTTTCAGATATGTTAATGAAAAATGGTGTGGCACAGATGGCACAGTTATGTTAATTATCAAAAACAAATTATATATATATTGAGTCCGGTCCACCCTGATTTTTTTCATTAAAAATTTAGTCTAAATTCTGAGTCTCTAAGCCCAATAACCTTCAACCATTTACACAATATAAACCTGAAGCCCACTACACATAACCCAAAAGACCAATATGGCAATAATAAGCCCATTTTTTTCTAAAAACTAACTGCCTCTCTCATATAACCTAGTCGACCACATGAGCACCGAACACCATCATCCATCATCCATCATTGTTTACTAGTTCTGTTTCACTCAATCACTCAATTTGCCAATTTGGGCTCTGGATTTCAAGCAAATCAAGCTGGAATCAAGCGAACTAACTTGCTGCACTACTGGATTTGGATTTGATAGGAGATTTTGCGTTTATTGCCTATTGGGTTTGGGAATTTCAACATAAATCAGTTGTTGCAAGGTGAGTGTTCGATTACTTCAATCTAAGTATTGAATTGTATTAGTTTTATGTTTTAATTTTAGGAATTTAGGATAGTTGAAGAACAATAGTTATTGTGTACTAATTTTAGGATAGTTGAAGTAAGAAAGTTTTGTAAGCAAATCTGAACCTAAAACTTTTAACTCATAAAGCAAGACTTGGGTCTTGTCTTGATAGTTGTGGACTTAACATGGAAATGTTGTTCAAATAGGTTGTAGATGACTTGTTCATTTAGAGTTATTAGTGTTTGACATGACTCGAACTAGATCGTTGATCCAAAACTTAGCAGCAGAAAAAAAATATTCAAAAACTAAAAGAATAAAAAAAATATTTAAAATCAATTAAAATAGGTAAATAAATTATTTTTTTCAAAAACAAGATTTTGTTAATAGAATGGCTTCAAACACATCTTTATATGCAAAAGTCACAAAAAGGATTATAAAAATACTTTTTTACATGTTAAATTTAGTTTATGTAATATATGGGAAAAATTACATATATCATCTTTTTTGTCATCATTTTTCAGTAGTTGCCTTTTAACTTTAAAATTGATAAAATCGTCCTTTATGTTTTAAAACTTTGCACCTTTTGTCCTTTAGCCATAATGTGGTTTGTTTTAAACGTTAAAAGGGGTCATGTGGACCCCACATGAGGACAACTTGATAATTCTGCTCATTTATTTAAAAGACATTTAATAAATAAAACAAAAATAATTTTCTAATATATATATATTATAAACCCATCTTTCTCTCACCATCTTCCCTTTCTGTGTCTCAAGTCTCAACTACCCCCCCCCCCCTCTCGTTGAACATCATGGATCCCTCATCATCACCGTCAACCATCATAATTAATGTCTTCCTTTCTCTCCCACCACCACCACCACCTGACCTCCAACACCTGCACCTGACCCCCACCACTAGCAACATCAAGTTCGTCAAACCCTAGGGTTCATCTGCAACATCGTCTTTGTCAAACCCTAGGGTTTCAGACCAAACCGGTGGTGGCTACTGGTGATGAGTCACAGGGGTTTGAAATGGTTTAATCTACTACAAACAGAAGACAAGATAGAACATAAACCGACGTTTTGGACGTTTTTGGATGCGAGTGACGCAATTGACGTTTTTGACATGAACATAACCGATGGTGTTAAATATCAGGAGGAGGAAGGTGATAGAAATTGATATGTATGTTAACTTTGTTTGAGGGTATACGGTTATGGAGGGAAATGAGAGTAGGAAATTTTAGAGGGAAATCTTTGTAAGTTAGTTATTGAAACATAACATACACACACTAATAAATGTTGTACATCGACCCCTATTTATACTATACGACCGGTTGTGACTAACCGTCTTGTCTCTTACAAACTAACATAACCGCCTAAGATATATTGTGACACATCGGTTCACAAACTAGAGTTTCTAGACTTAGGATAATAATAAACATAATGCTAACATATGTACAACCTAATAATAACATATGTTCATCTAATCAAGATTATAATTCTAACAGAAGGAGCCCGGGAGTTGGTCGAATTGGTTAGTGGGTTCAATGGGTTGGAGGTCCGAAGAGAAGGTATGGTGGTTCAAGGTGGATTCTGCTGGTTAGATCTGGGAGGAGAGAAGACATAGTACAAATTAGGAAGTTGAGAGTGGTGGAATTGGAATGGGAATGGGGGTGATTTGGATTTTGGAGGATGCTGCGGATTTGGTAGGGAGATACAGAATGTAAGGGTGAAGTTGATAGAGAGAGATGAAAAATTACAGGCGTAAACATAAAGGATTAAATAAATAAGTGAAATTACCAGGTTGCCCTCACGTGAAGTCTACATGACCAAACTTAACGGTAAAAACAAACCAGGTAAGAGCTAAAAGACAAAAGGTGTAAAGTTTTAAAACATAAAGGATGATTCTCGTGAATTTTAAACTTAAAAAGCAACCACTTAAAAATGATTTAAACATAAAGGACGATTTCTGTAATTTTTCTAATATATTTAACATTTTAAATGCATCGTTATATACATATATGAGTTTCAACTTTCAAGAATATACATAGTACTGACCAGCTGCTTGTTGACCATACAAACTTCGCACTTGATTCCATATATGTTTGGCCGTAAAATGTGTTTGTTGATGGAGTTTGGATTCGAGACTATTCAAGACTGCTATGGCTGCTTGTTCGGAGAGGGAACCAAGAATCCAACCATGAACAAGCGCATCCCATCTATTCCACTCATCACCATCCAGCAGCATTACAGGAGCACTTTCATTGATGAAACCAAGCATATCATGGCTCTCCAAGAGACGTAGCATTTGTGTTTTCCATAAACGATACATGCTCTTATCACTTAGCTTTACTGTAACAAAGCTTTGGACAGAAACATGTGATGGAAATGGATTTCTGGTACTCGACATACTAGCAAACTTACTGGTTGATCATGTACATGTGCTTCTTTGTCCATGGCATTTCTATATATCGAATTAGCTTCATGAGATTGATTCTAACACCAACCTGGCCGGGTATGTTTCATCTACACGCAAAATATTCGAAACCCTTGTTTAAGTCCAAAGCATCATCTTTATCATTTCTTTATCATTGTTTTCTATGGAATAATATATATGGCTTTATGGAGGTTAACACTTATGATTCTTTTCAACACTTTATACTTTAGGGTACGTACAGGAAAAACATAGTACACCGACATAGCTATGACTGGCCTCACGAAATCTTAAAATAAAACAACTTACTCAAGGTTTACCGACGTAAAATCTGTTGGAAAACATAAAGAAAATACTTTTTATGTTTTGTCGGAAAACTAGTAGATTCGGGGATGGCTACGCGGCGGGAACTAAATCGGTATTGGTTCAGTTTGTTATGATACGGTCACATGTTATAGCAATAAAAAAGGATATTGACATGTGTTTTACATCTATCAAAAATCTATCGGTTCACCGATACAGCCACCAATGTAGTTAGGTTTATACTACAATGAAAAGAATTTATGTATTTTGAATAAAACTTCGTTTTTAACAAAATTTTATACCGTAATGTCGATGAAAAAGATTAACAAACTCAATGTAATAATTTTTTAGTGAATAAAAGTTTTCAATGGAACGATTTAATACAAAAGATGAAAAATACAATTATGTGAAACACAATATTACTCATGGAACACCTGCCGAAATTAAGAGACCCTCAAAGTGAGCTCCTCTTACTGCGCTCATGCATGGGGTTGCTAAATTAGTGTTCGGCTACGGACATGTCAGCCAGAGCATGTCAAAGAGGCGGTGTCCATATTTGATGCAGGCCTTCGGGAGGCGGTTGAAAGCATTGTTGTTTGTGGAGGGGCACATTTTGGGGACCTCCAATGGAGGCTAGCATCCTTGCCTATGCGGCTTGGGGGCTTAGGGATTTTCACGGCAGGGGATGTGTCAACATATGCATTTGTAGCGTCGAGGGCTCAGTCGTGGGGATTGCACGACCACATCCTGCGGAGTGCTGGTGTGATGGGGGTGGATTCTGACTACACCCTCGCACTTGTTAATATTAAAACAGTTCTTCCAGAAATTGATCTAGGCGGTTATACCGATAAGGAGACCGCCCCCAAGAAACCTCAACAAACCTTGGCGAGTGCTCATTATGGTAAACACGTGCAGACTATGGAAGGGCAGTTTGATATGACTCCACGACAAAAGGCAGTGTTATCATGCCTTCAAGAGGCTCATGCTCAAGATTTTCTAACTGTCGTGCCCATTGAAGGGCTTGGGCAGCGGATGTCGGCAATCGAATACAGGGCTATTCTCAAATACCGGCTCATGATACCTCTGTTCCCCTCAGATGAACCATGCCCCATTTGCAAAAGAGCATGTCTGGATAAATTTGGCGAGCATGCGCTCCACTGCAAGGAATTGCCGGGGTTCAAGTACCGCCATGATTTGGTCAGAGATGTTCTATGGGATGTGCTTCGAAGTGCGGGGGTCTCAGCCAAGAAAGAAGCACCAGTCAATTTTCTGACTGATCCGCGGGAGGGGAGATCTACCTTGCGTCCTGCGGATGTTCTTGTGTTTGGATGGGTTGGGGGCAAACATGCTTGTGTTGACTTGACAGGGGTTTCCCCCTTGGTAGGTTTGCGAGACAGTGGCTTTGTACCGGGGCAGGCAGTTTTGAGGGCAGAAGCTAAGAAGGTCGCTAAGCACGAAGCAGCCTGTTTAGAGAATCAACATGTGTTCCTGCCGTTTGCCTTTGACACATTTGGATCCCTGGCCCCTGAGGCAGTACGGTTTCTGAAACGAGTGCAGAAGGTGGTCCACAGTGACTCGCAGAGCCCTAAGAACCAAGGGTTTGTGTTTAGTAGGATAGGGTTTGCGATTCAAAAGGGAATAGCGGCGCAGCTTGTTGCCCGCTTACCCACCATCTAAATGTAACTTGTTTAGGCAAAAAATGATGTGAAATGGAATTTCTTTATTTAAAAAAAAAAATTATCATTCAATCTAAATTTGTTGCTATTGGGTAAAAGGTAAAAGAACCTTTTAAAATAGTTTGAACTTATCTGAAGTTATTAAAATTTTAGTAATTGATAACATGTGGTATATGTGTTGCAAGGGTAAATATTAAAGAAAACAAACAGAATTGGTGAAAACCTAAAACTCACAAAAGATACTGGTGCAAAACGTTGATAGTAATTGATATATATAACTAGATTATATCTTGGAAGTTTTCCGGGATAAACAGATCTAATATGAGGTGTTAAAATATGTGTTATGATGTAACATGTAAATTAATGTATTACAATATGAGAAAACCACAATTTTAATCATGTTAATAAGAATGAAAATGTATATTAAAAAGAAGATGTACGTTTGGATGAGGAGCAAAGCTAGAATAACAATTGCAGGGCGTAATTGAGTGGGTGGTCTTGAAGGTGTGGCTTTTTTTAAAGAGTGGTTTTAACGTATTCTTCTTTGGATGAAAATATAATTCCTATTTACTAGTTTGAACATAATTAGTGCCTAGCATAGACATGATTAATGAATTACCTGAACACATTGTGACATTGTGTCATTTCCTTGTATGAACAAAAATCCACAAAAAAAAATTTTGTTTTTTGTTTTTTTTTTTTGTATAGCACTATGGTACTTGTTGATACTCTACCAGAAATTAAATCCTCCAACAGAGGCGACTGCTCAAAAACGTTTATGTCATTGAATGACCCCGAAACACCAAAGTAAGCCGACCAAACCCAAAGGCCGTGTGAAGTCACCGCTTGAAGAATAACCGTTGGTTGTCCGTGGTCACCTCATGTGTGTTGACCTCGCCATGCGGTTGGACAATTATACCATAGCCAATGGCGACAATCGATGCTCCAAAGCATTACTGGTAAACCATGTTCATTTGAATGCACCTCATATATTTTTTGTAGATAGTACCAAGTGGGCCTCTAAGGTAACGAGCACAGTACAAAGGTATTATTCCTTTAAAAAAACAAATAAATATACTATTAAAATAACTAAAATAAATGCGAATGAATATAATTTTTAAGAAAATGTAGGATATGTTTGGCAAAACTAGTTGGTAGCTGTAGTTTTTAAATATATTTTGGTGTTTGGCATAGTAGTTGGAGCTTTTAAAAAATGTATAAAATGACCAACACGGGCATAACTAAAAGCTTGTATGCATACTTTTTTTTATGGTAGAATGGGTATTTGTGTCATTTTACTCATTAAAAACTTGTAGCTAGTATGAGTTTTTTTTATTAAACGCTAGCACTAGTAGCGTTTCAATATAGAATTTTTTCTCCTAACCTAAAAGTTTCAAACTCCTTCAACCAAACAATGTTTTTTATTGAGTAGAAGTTTTTCTTAAAATCTTGAAACTAGGAGCTCCTAAAAGCTCCTTGCCAAACTTACCCTTAGATGTTTGGCAAAATTAGCTAGTAGCTGTAGCTTTTTAAATATATTTTGGTGTTTGACAGAGTAGTTTGAGCTTTTAATAAAATGTATAAAATGACCAAAATGGACAATAATAAAAGCTATTATGTATGTTTTTTTTATTTTTTCATGGTAGAATAGATATTTGTGTCATTTACTCATTAAAAACTTGTAGCTAGTATGAGTTTTTTCTTAAACACTAGTACTAGTAGCGTTTCAATATGGAGCTTTTTCTCCTAACCTAAATACTTCAAGCCCCTTCAGCCAAACAAAGCTTTTTATTGAGTAAGAACTTTTTCTTAAAAGCTTGAAGCTAGATGCTCATAAAAACTCCTCGCCAAACATACCCATAGTGTACCTTGACAAAAATGCTCTAAGGTATCGCGTGTTGTTTTCTCAGTCAGCTTTAAATACTCGTTGATGTCTGTCGTGTTTTCATACGCAAGTATGCGTAGTGCTGAAGTACACTTTTGAATAGCAGTAAATCCAAGCGTCCCTCTCGCATATGGTTTTTGCTTAAAGTAATCAAACTCGTTTTCCAAGTCTCCGATAATGCGTAGAAATAAACGTTTGCTCGTCCGAAAACGACGCCTAAAAACCTTTGGGTCTGGATAAGTCGGCTCTTCATCAAAGTAATCTTTCATCAAGCGAGCGTTTGACTCCATACGGTTGCGCTCCATATATTGTCTTCTTAAAATAGGACGTGGAGGATTATTAACATGTTTCATATACCTTGTCGCGAGCGCACAAGCACTTGTAACCACCTCTTACTCGATCTCCTCGTCGGTCGACTCACCCGCATCGGCTAAAAACTCTTTGTTAGTAATAATTTACAACTGATGATGAGGATGTGAGGGAACTCATTTTATATAAATGTTGTGATGTGGCGTGTGTGTTTTATAAATGTTGAGTGTGTTTTATAAATGTTGTGTGGGAAAAAAAAGTAGCCGTAGGAAGATGCCTATTGGTTGGTGCTATCTGTCTTGCCCCGTCAATTTCCCCTTTCACGCCCATTTTGCTGACCAATACATATGGTCTAAGTGTTAGCAAACAAGCAAAAGCAACTGTTAGAACAATCTTAATGGTACAGACTGCTTAAAATCGGTTGCATGGAATGGTACTTCAGATAATAATAATAGTCAATCGAGTCTAATAAGAAACCGTGGTTTTCAACCTAGAATAGGTTTTATTTTCTTCTAGAAAGCCAAATGTCATGGTGTGTTTGGGGCCTAATTTCCAACAGTAACAAACCATCCAAAATTAAAACAAATCGTCGATAAATATTACAAAAAAAGGTTCTTGACATATCAAGCTCCCATCAACATAGTAATAACCGCTTAAAGTTTAAAAAGAGATAAGAAGCAACAAAATCTCTAAAAGTTTTACTTCTTCTTCTTGGCAGCATCTCCAGCCTTGATCTGCAAAATAGTTAAAACTGTAATAAGTGTCCTAGTAGCAAAAATTTTCACCATACGGTTTAGTTTTGGGTTATGTTATGGAACGCGGAAAACCCAGCCAACCTAGCCAGACTAACCCGATTAAACATCAATTAACCGCTTACCTTCTTTACACCTCTGATCTTCTTTACCCTGTTCTTTCTCTCCTTCAACTGCTTTGTTGACTTCTCGACCTTGGTATCCAAGCCATTCTATTCATAACCAACAACAAATGAGAAATCAAACACTTAAAAAAATATAATAATAATAATAATAAAAAAAAAAAAAGTAAGATAGATAGTTACCCTGATAAGCCTGTATTTTGGCTCGTACTTCTTCACATTTTCAACAGAATCATAAATCAATCCAAACCCAGTTGATTTACCACCACCAAAGTGGGTTCTGAACTTGAACACAAAAATAGCATTTGGGTCTTTAACCTCGTACATTCTAGCCAACTTTTCCTTCAACTCAGCCTTCATAAAACAGTTAAAATAAAACATTGAATCAAGATCACTTTGTGTTATAGCTTGGAACAAAATAAGAAACAGTCCATACTATAAAAGCGTTTATCGCAGAAATGCTTAAAGTAATGCATCATTAGTAGCAGGTTTTATAGTCATCCAAAATATACGCGCTGCGATCTTCCACTCTTACAGACCACCTTACTCAAAAATTACAGAAGTAAACAAAAAATACGAAACCTAGCTGAAAGTAAACTCATATTGGTCAATCATTATAGTTTTTATATAACAAGGAGCTAAGATATTGTGTGCCTGATGTGTTTTTTATGGGTGTTTTAGATATCCTGGTCAATCATTATAGTTTTTTTTATAAGATACATAATTTTTATACTTTTTAATTCCGCTTCGTAGGGCTGCAAACAAACTGAACAAACACTAACAAGGCTTTGTTCATGTTCGTTTGTTGAGGAAATAATGTGTTCACAAACTGACCATGAACACTTACCAAACAAGATTTTCTGCTCGTGTTCGTTCATTAAGAAATGAACATGTTTGTGTTCATTTGTTAATTTTAGGTACCAAACAAAAACGAACGCAAAGAAACACAAATTAACGTTCATGAATAGAAACAAACACAAACAAACATAAAGTAAATTTTGTCAAAATAGTCATCTTTCATCACAAGCATAAACAAACACGTTACTCGAACATTTGTAGGAAATAGGGTTCACAATTTTATTAAAATAATAATAAAATAAATATAATAACGATACTCTCGTTATTCGTAGGAAATACAAAGTACAATACCGTTTACAAAATTAAATAACTAAAAGATACAACATAAAATGTACCGACTTTAGATTCAAGCAACTTCAACCGCATCATCTTCTACTAATCGCCACTACAAAACTAAAGTATATGTGATAATTTTTGGTTGAGGATCGTGTTAGACACGGGGCCCTTAAAACAGATTCCGCGCCTCCTCTCAGACGGTCTGTCTCCCAGGGTACAACAACCGGAACAGTAGTCGCACTGCCGGAGATGGTCTTGAGCCCGAGATAACATCGTTGTTCTTTGTGATTGTGAAAAAGAAAGTTGTAAATATATAGAGAGTCTTACTCACGTTTTTGGAACAACAAATATGTTGTAAGTATTGTGGAGAGTTTTATCAAACTCCATATATATTGTCCACATGACCGTTGGGTCATGTAATTGCATATAATGCACAATAATTAAACATAAATGTATTTTATTATTCTCATCAACAAGTTATTAACTTGTAATTAATAAAATACTTAATGGATTTTAAGTAGTCACATAATTAGTCATAATGACTGAGTCGAAACAGTCATTTTGACCAAGTCTATGTAACCGTACCAGCTCACTAGTCCGCGCGTCACGTTAATTGCTAACTGCGCTCGCGCGCCCTGCCAACGCAGATCAGGACGCTACCTGATCTTGCGCGCACATGTCCCACGTGAATCGCCATGTTATCCGTGGATGACCACCCGCGCACGGACGCCACTCATAGTTGACGGTTTACGTCAACCTTCCGCCAGGTACCTAACCATGCGCACAAGGTCAAAAATACAAAGGCGGCTCTCAAGCGGCTCGCGGCGATGCGAGTGTGCGAAATGCAAAGTGTGTCATCAAAGCGCCACATTGCGCCCTATCGCCCACGCCACGCGTGCGCGCGTGTGCGAGTTAAGGGTGTTTCGCACCCTTTAGGGTCCCCACTAGTGTGTTGGCTCAAGCTAAACAATATACAAGGAGTGCTCCTCCTTATAAACTTAATCCATTTTCTCATATTTGGTTGTTCCAACCTACAACTTTCAAGCTTCGATATCTCATTCATCTTAGCTCTATTTTGGACACGGTTTGATTCGTTGTGATGCTCTCACAATATAGTACACAAACCCACAAATAATTATTTATATAACACATACATAAATATATTTATTTGAGTCCAAAATTAGTGAAAAACTCATTTTCACTACCATTTTTCCAACAATCCCCCACATGAATGGAGATCGAAAAAAACACACAAATTACCGATGTAACCTCGACGGTTGAGTCTTGCATAGGATAGGTAGGTGTAACCCTTTGAACCTTCCCTTGTGAAGCATACTTAGCTTACTAGCTGTCAATGTGAACTTGATGTCTTTGAATTGACGGCTGTTTGTGTAAACGACAATATACGTTCACACAAGACTCCCCCTAGCATGGCCATCCCCTCATTATCGTGTCCAATAATGGTCATGGAACACTTTCCTGGTTCTGCGGGAGCTCTAGAAATTGTGCCCACAATTTCATTCGAAGCGACCACACTTCTCTCCAACATAGGTGATTTTAAATCATTAAAAGCATTATGGTGTGTAATGATCTAAACTAATCATTAAACCATATGTTATGCTTAACCTCTCAACAATGTCACTGGATTTATAGGAATGGACTAGGACGTATTTAAACACCCTTTTGTAGTTTAGGGGATATGTATATAACCATATATACTAGCTTATATATAAACATATATCTTAGTTATGCCCCCACAGTGACTACCTTTCGGTTCATGATTAAGTTTGCCTATTGAATCTAGATCTTGGGATCTCCAGTCAACTAGATTAGGTTTCCCTCATGTCCCTTTTTCCATGGGCTTTAGTCTCATTCCATACAACTTCATCTCTTATCAACCATCAGGTTGTTGGATCCATCTTGCATTGAGATAAGTTGTTCTAACGTGTTCTTGACTCGCTGGTCAATTTTGCCATTTTGTCACTTTGTAAGGCTACAGGATAGGTAGGTGTTACCCTTTGAACCTTCCTTTTCGTCTTTAGAATGACGTGAAACTCAATTCATGGCTAAACACGTTTCCATGCCTTTGGTGATGTGATTCAAAGTTAGCTAGGCTTTGGATCTTACCAATTGGCATTTAAGTCCAATCAACTCGATTGACTGACTCCATTTTCGAATGCAAGCCACCCCCACATTTAAGTGTTATTGGATAACCTCCAATGGGGTGATGAAAGGTTATCCCTTTTGTACAGAGTTGAGAAAACTTCTCAAATACCATTTTTACATACCCTACGGGTTGTTTCTTAAATGGCTCTTCCCCCCACATTGCTTGCACTTTGAATGTTTCATTAACAAGTATTAATCTAGCATGCTTTAGACTCCAATACTCTAGCATGTGAACAGAAGATGCATCATTCTGATTCTTCACAGCCTTAAGAGATAACGCACTATCTCTTTCAAACATTCACGTCTTAGTTAGACACAATAATGAGATTTTGTTTTACCACTCCAAAACCTCTGTTTTAGGAATGTCTCAAAACCATAGTTAATTTCATCCATTAGGATAAAAAGTCATTTGCCTTTAATCTCCAAGGCTTCACCATTGACTCTTAAGAACTTAGACATAAGTCTTAATATAAGTCACTTTGATGAATATGTTCATCATCAACAAGATGAACAATACTAGTATAAAATCACTAAAGTCTTGAGATAAAGTCAATTAGATTGACACTCAATGACATAGCATTCACATATGCGCCTAAAGTGATATATACATTTCCATGTTTTGTTAAAACCATGTATTAGGGAAGTTTCCCAAAACTAAGGACAAATCCTCCACATAGTTCAAACAGCATTGATGGTTGTAGAAACATCTACACATCCATCACTATTGTAAATGCCTTACAATAAATTTAGCAAAATTTATTAAAGACTTCACAACATTAACATATATTTCTTTCATATGTTATATACATCGAAAAATTCACAAGTGTGTATTTCCATGTTGATGCTCTCAACATTAGATGACATATCTCGTTTTCATGCATTTAATCTCAATACACTTGCCACGTTCGTCATGATTCGCCCATCATGTTTATTGTTCGTTTGATGTTTGATATGTGACTTATTGCATAAGTCATGATCACAACCCGCTCATTGTGTTCTTGCAAGACACTTCTTGCATAACTCGTTAAATAAATATCCTTATTAAATTCGTCGAAGGAAAAAAAATACCACATTAAATTTCCTTTTACATTTATCGTTTAATATATTTTAAATCACTTGAATATTAAAAAAAAATAAGCGATAATCCAAAAATATATATAATACATAACAAATGTATTTTAACGGATTCATAAGGATATATAAACATCAAATCTCAAAGTGTTATTCACTTTAACACTTTAACGTTCGACGAAATAATCGCAATTATATCGCCTTGTGGCATGTTTCGAGGTACTCCATCAATGACACAAGATGTCCAAAACAACAAAGTTGTTTATAATACACTACTCGCAAGTAGTTGAGCAAACAACCTCGAGTTGTTTTCCACCAAATAGTCTCACCATGACTATCATTTGGTTCAAGACATGATACTTATCATACGAGTATCGAACCAATGCAAAGACATGTTTCAAAACATTTCTCATTTTTGCATCTGTTTTAAAAATTAAACTATATTTGTTTATGCTTTGATTGCAAATCAAGATCATAAACTCAAAATATTTTTATTATTTAAAACCACATCTAACTCGCTCGTTAGAGAATAAAATGATTACAAATCATCTTAATTATTTTATCATAGTTAACCCAATTCTAACCCGCTCGTTAGAAAATAAACGATTATAAATCGTTAAAATATATAAACGATTATAAATCTTTAATAGTACGCAAACGATTATAAATCGTTAAAGTACATAAACGATTATAAATCGTTAAAGTACATGGTTTCTATGATAAATCGTTTCTAATTCGCTCATTAGAAACTATACTTGTACCAAATATTAAAGTATTCGGTTTCAATAAGTAACCATTTCTAACATACTTGTTAGAATACAAACGATTACGCTCATCGTTATGTGGTGTTTTGGTTATATAATTAAACCGTTTCTAACACGCTCGTTAGAAATAAACGATTACCAAAATCTTTTCAAAACTTATTGGTTTATATATATACAACCATTTCTAACACTCCCGTTAGAAATAAACAATTACAAGACCGTTTAAATTTTTATTGGCTCATATATAAATATAATAAGTCATTTCTAACACGCTCGTTAGAAAATTAAACGTCTAGTTTGTTCGTTTTTACAAAAGCATCAATTTCTAACACGCTCGTTAGAAAATATAAGTTTAAAATAAACTTATAATTTTTGTAAACAACCATTTCTAATACGCTCATTAGATATGTTCTATGACACGTTGTTCTTTCAACGTCGTCGTTTCTAACACTGTTAGAACTACATGTTTCAAAACTTGTTGTTTACATAACTAATTTCTAATACGCCCATTAGAAATCTAAATGTTCTCAACATTTTGAAACTAATTATATTTTACTAAAATAATTACTTTCTAACACGCTCGTTAGAAAATACGCATGTTTTAAACCTTATTATTTACGAAAATAATATTTTCCAACTCGCTCGATAGGAAAAATCAAGGTCATAAAACCTATTATTTTAAAAAAAATAATCATTTCTAACACGCTCGTTAGAAATAAATATGTTTCAACACATTCGATAACAATCATTATTTCTCTAAATAATGATCTCTAACACGCTCGTTAGATCGAAAAACGTTCACCAAACGTTTCTATACGGGTTGCCAATATATTTTCTAATACCCTCATTAGATAATATTTTACTAAGATTAATCGCTAACACGCTCGTTATAAATAACCTCTAGCAAATATTTTTCATGGGTTTACAAAATTATTTTTCTAATACGCTCATTAGAAAAAAAATTTGTATAAAATTGGTTTCAACACAAAACCCGAAAATACCCATGAACACGAAAAGCAAGAATCAAAAAGTTCGTTTTGTAAACTCGGTATTTCGGATTAAGGATTGTACTCCAATCATAAAATAATCCGACTTGTACTACAAATATATTTCCCAAAAACAAATTGTAAGATTTTAACAAAAATCCCAATTAATAAATTACACTTTCGTGAACCCAAAAATCCTCAATTAGAAGGTTTTTAGATTGTATCGACAATCTACACGAAAGTCTGTTTTAAGATTGTAGGAAATAGGGTTCACAATTTTATTAAAATAATAATAAAATAAATATAATAACGATACTCTCGTTATTCGTAGGAAATACAAAGTACAATACCGTTTACAAAATTAAATAACTAAAAGATACAACATAAAATGTACCGACTTTAGATTCAAGCAACTTCAACCGCATCATCTTCTACTAATCGCCACTACAAAACTAAAGTATATGTGATAATTTTTGGTTGAGGATCGTGTTAGACACGGGGCCCTTAAAACAGATTCCGCGCCTCCTCTCAGACGGTCTGTCTCTCAGGGTACAACAACCGGAACAGTAGTCGCACTGCCGGAGATGGTCTTGAGCCCGAGATAACATCGTTGTTCTTTGTGATTGTGAAAAAGAAAGTTGTAAATATATAGAGAGTCTTACTCACGTTTTTGGAACAACAAATATGTTGTAAGTATTGTGGAGAGTTTTATCAAACTCCATATATATTGTCCACATGACCGTTGGGTCATGTAATTGCATATAATGCACAATAATTAAACATAAATGTATTTTATTATTCTCATCAACAAGTTATTAACTTGTAATTAATAAAATACTTAATGGATTTTAAGTAGTCACATAATTAGTCATAATGACTGAGTCGAAACAGTCATTTTGACCAAGTCTATGTAACCGTACCAGCTCACTAGTCCGCGCGTCACGTTAATTGCTAACTGCGCTCGCGCGCCCTGCCAACGCAGATCAGGACGCTACCTGATCTTGCGCGCACATGTCCCACGTGAATCGCCATGTTATCCGTGGATGACCACCCGCGCACGGACGCCACTCATAGTTGACGGTTTACGTCAACCTTCCGCCAGGTACCTAACCATGCGCACAAGGTCAAAAATACAAAGGCGGCTCTCAAGCGGCTCGCGGCGATGCGAGTGTGCGAAATGCAAAGTGTGTCATCAAAGCGCCACATTGCGCCCTATCGCCCACGCCACGCGTGCGCGCGTGTGCGAGTTAAGGGTGTTTCGCACCCTTTAGGGTCCCCACTAGTGTGTTGGCTCAAGCTAAACAATATACAAGGAGTGCTCCTCCTTATAAACTTAATCCATTTTCTCATATTTGGTTGTTCCAACCTACAACTTTCAAGCTTCGATATCTCATTCATCTTAGCTCTATTTTGGACACGGTTTGATTCGTTGTGATGCTCTCACAATATAGTACACAAACCCACAAATAATTATTTATATAACACATACATAAATATATTTATTTGAGTCCAAAATTAGTGAAAAACTCATTTTCACTACCATTTTTCCAACAACATTCACGTACATAAATAAACAAACACATGAGTTTCTTGTTTGTGTTGTTCTTTTAATAAAAGAACAAACACAAAGAAAGTTCCTGCTAAACGGTTCACAAACTGTTCGCTAAACGTTTGGTTCATTTGCAGTCCTACCGTCTCGAGCATACGCCTCAGAAAAATGCCTAGAGGCTCAATTCCGTTTTATTGAACTTTGACTACTCTCCTATGTATTGTGGTCACAAACTAAAATACACATATATAACCCAAAGAAAACATATTGATATTAAAAAAAAAGTGTAAAACCTTGGATACATTGGGTCTTCCAGGATGAAGCACGTACCTAAATCAACATAACAATACATTAAAACAAGGTTCACAATTTAATTACAACATTTTTTTTTTTCAAATAAAATAGCTACTTTATTGTCACATAACCGCAAAAAATTACATCAAGATAGCGGGCAGGCGGGCAACAAGCTGCGCCGCCACCCCTTTCTGGACGGCAAACCCTAACCTACTAAACACGAACCAATGCCCCCCGAGTCGAGACATTAAAAAATAAAAATAAAAAAATAACATAAACTCATAAACTGCTTCCTAGACAGTAGGCGGTTCGTCATGAACTTCCTAGTACGGATTTCCACTGCCTTGGTGTCCGCCATTTTCTATATTCAATCCTATAATAATAATAATAATAATAATAATAATAATAATAATAATAATAATAATAATAATAATAATAATAATAATAATAATAATAATAATAATCAGAACATTCACAATATAATTAACTAATCATCATCATCAGTTAATCCCACCAATAGCAAAGCTAAGGTAGGGTCTGAGGAAGGTAAGATGTAGACAGCCTTACTTCTACCCCGTGGAAATAGAGAGGTTGCTTCCAGTGAGACCCCCGGCTCGATAGTGGTTTTGTATCAAGCATTGGACATAAGGCACATAACACTTTGCAATCGGGACAAGCCCGATTGGTGCATGTAACCCATTGTCTTTTGGCTATCAACGCCACCACATGATTAATGATTAACCATCAGTCGTTTTTAACGTTATTTTCACAAAATTAGTAAAATAACGTTAAAATTACTGCAACTTTAATTTTGCCCCCTAGGGCCACACATATATACATTATATGTGCACATCCATAAGCGGTGCGTAATATAATTAACTAATCAGTTCTCTCTTTTTTTTTTTTTTACGATCAACGAAAATTTTATTCCACCCAAATGCTAGCGGGGTACTAGCCATACACCTTACATCTCATGTTACACCATATTTTACAAACTTGTTTTAGATGATCACCAACCTATTCTAGCAACATTAAAATTACGCCAAAGATTCCATCCAATGACGAAATTTTTGCCCTCGCCTTTATCCAGAATAAACTAAACGCCTTGATATCGCCGAGTACTTTGCTAAGTCGAACTTGGTTATTATTGAAAACCACCTCGTTTTTATGTTTCCAAATGCACCAGCTTGTCGCCAAGCTAATCACATTAAAGGCTTTCCTCCTTTTCCTTGAACCACCTAAATGAGAATGAAGCTGCAGAATGTCCTTGAAGTGAAAAATAGGGGCTGTAGCAAAGTTGCACCAATTCATTTCAAGTAGCCAGTGTGTTTGAGCAAAACAGCATGACACGAAAAGATGCTCTGTTAAGTCTCCACAAATAGGACAGATATCGGAACCGATGTTGACGCCTCTTCTTATAGGTGCACTCCGAGTAGGTAACCTATCCAAATCCGCTCGCCATGCCAAGATGAACACCTTCTTTGGGATCCATGAGTTCCATTCGATAACGGACGAAACCTACTCGAGTGAACCTGTTTCCATGTCCCGGGAATAGAAATTTTAGCCGGGATTGGATTCCAATCCCGACTCGAGCTATGAATGGACCAAATCACCTTACGCCACAAAGCGGCACGTTCGGTTTTAAACCTCCACCACCACTTTGCTAGCATAGACGAATTTGCATCAAGGAGAGAACCGAAACCCAAGCCACCATATACAACCGGAGCACTGAACCCAATCCATGTTCGCTTTCTCTTCCGAACCACCCCAAAAAAACACGCGCCTTAATTTATCAAGTTCATCAATTATACTCCTGGGCGCTTTAAACAATGAGAAGTAGTAAGTGGGAAGTGCATTAAGCACCGATTTGATTAGTGTCGTTCGACCGCCAAAAGATAAAGTTTTCGCCTTCCAGATTGATAACTAATCAAACCTCGTTATTGATTTTTTAATCCAGTAGCAACTTTCATAAGCTTATACTAGGCATGGGGTTATACTATTTATCAACTTATTCAAGCTCATCAATATTGACCTTGTTCAATTGGATCTTCTAACTAGCTTACACACAGAATATGAGCTTAAGACATATATAAGGAGTCGGGCTCGAGTTTACGAGGGCTCAATCCCCATGGAGAAGCCAAGCTCAGCTGACGCATCGGTCAATAACAGGTGTCTTTGACCTCAAACTATTGTGTCAAACTCAAACCGACAAACCTAGAGGTGTAACAAACTGAATCACTCGTAAAAGCTTAAAAACTAAAACCAAATTGAAGCTTATTTTATGAACGAGAACGAACATGAGCTTGGCTATACGCCTATGCTCGTCAATAACATATAACTATTACTAGATGAGTTAAAGGTTTCAAGCTCTAAAAATACAGCTTATACAAAGTTTTTAAAAGCTCAGCTTCATTACAAAAAAGTTATCAGGTTGTATTTCAGGATTGCCCAGCTCGAACAGAACCGGTACCTTGGTTTAAAAAAGCGCGCCTGGGGCGCGCTTTAAGCGTTTGAGACGCGAGGCTCCAAGAAAAACATTTTTTTTGCCAAAAAGTGCTGAACTACATGAGGCACCGCCTCGAGCGCATGAGGCACACGCTACAGTGGCGCTACAGTAGCGCCTCAGCCCAAAAACCCTTTTAAACTGCTTTATTTGGCCCGTTACGGTAGTGCCTCGTCGTTTTTATGTTCTGAATATACTTTTTAAGTGTTCAAGTGTGTTTTATAATCATGTTTTTGTGCTTATGATTGATTAACATGTAGAAAATGTCATATGTATAAATATTTTTTTATAATTTTTTTAATACTATACGTGAAGCTCTCGTCTCGCGCTTTAAGCCCCGCGCTTCGAATTTTGGACCCAAAACGCCTTGGAGCGCCTCGCGCTTTTTTAAACCAAGACCGGTACCAAATTTCCACACCAATGTCAGTGTCGCCAAACAAGCAAAAGTAACCGTTAGGACCAATCTGTACCTTAAAATCCGTTTAATTTGCAGCGTCTGGAATGGTACTTCAGATAATAACAGCGTTAAGTCGAATAAGAAAACGCAGTTTTCAACCTATAATAGATTTCTAGCTCAAAGGGGCTAGTTTCATATAGACAGTTAAAGTTATTGTAATTGGTGTGCTTTCGTAAATAATACAAAAGGAGTTGTGGAAGAGATCATCCACAAGACCGATTGTCGTGTGTCTGGAGCATAAGTTTCCAACGGTAAAAAACCATCCAAAATTAAACAAATAGTCGATAAATATTACAAAAAAGGTTCTTGACATATCAAGCTCTAAAAACTCAGGTTCACATCAACATTGTAACAACCGCTTAAAGTTTAAAAGGAGGTAATAAGAAGCTGAGAATCGCAACAAAATCTCTAAACGTTTTTACTTCTTCTTCTTGGCGGCATCTCCAGCCTTGGTCTGCAAAATAGTTTGAGTTGAAATAAGTGTTTTAATATCAAAAATTTCATCCGTTTACTTATTAACAGGTCGATTTGAAAATTTTCCATCTCAACCGTTTACTCAAACAGGCAAAAGATAATGTTAGCTAAAAAATGAAACGAGTTTTTAATAAAGCGTTGAAAGTTATCAAAAGTTTAATTTTTTAAAACAGCTAAAAAATTATATATAATCTGTTTTGTAAACATTAGGTCTGTCAAAACAATCGTGAACGGATAAACCGACCGAACAGTTTATAATTCGGGTAAGATGAGTCAGTTAAAGTGGGTTTTGGGTGAGGCATATTGGGGTATTCTGTTAACACGATAACTCCACCATACGGTTTATTTATCGGTTATTCGGTTATGCTATAGAACTTGGAAAACCCAGCCAGACTGACCCGATAAACCGAGCAAACAACCTAGTAAACATGATTAAACATCAATTAACTGCTTACCTTCTTTACACCTCTAATCTTCTTTGCCCTGTTCTTTCTCTCCTTCAACTGCTTTCTTGACTTCTCGACCTTAGTATCCAAGCCGTTCTATTCATAACCAACAACAAATGAGAAACTAAACACATACAAAAATATAATAATAACATAAAACGCAAAAGAAAAGGTAAGATAGTTACCCTAATGAGCCTGTATTTTGGCTCGTACTTCTTCGCATTTTCAACAGAATCATAAATCAATCCAAACCCGGTTGATTTACCACCACCAAAGTGGGTTCTGAACTTGAACACAAAAATAGCATTTGGGTCTTTAACCTCGTACATTCTAGCCAACTTCTCCTTCAACTCAGCCTTTATAAACATATACTCAATGTCACTTTGTGTTCAAACGAAATTAGACATGGTTCATACGATAGAAGTGTTCATCGCAGGCGTGAAAATGTTTACATTAACACATCAAAAATCAATAGTTGGTATTAAAAGTTGTCCAAAACATACCCTCTAAACTTCTACTCTACTAGACCGCCTTATTCAAAAAAGTTTGGAATACTACATTAACCATTGCTTGCTAAATCATATTCAACATATCAAAAATTTATGAAAGTAAACAAACCAAATATGAAAGTTGGTAGATAGTAAACTCATATTGGCCCCAACAAAATTTACCATTTTCCCAACTCTCAAACAACTGTATGATCAAAGACGTGTCCTAACATACAAAACATCATTTAAAGTAACTACTCGCTAAGGATGAGCTATATGGGAACCAAAAATTACAAGTACCATACCGTAACGATCAAATTTCGGTACTCATTTTGGCGTTTTCGGGACTGGAGTTTCGGCACTCACGAAGATTGGTCCTTTCTCGGTACTAACTAAAATACACATATCTAACCAAGCATATCCCTACTACCCGTACTATTTATGGTGGGATTTTTTCCGTAAGTCTTGGTTTTAAAAAGCGTGAAGCGCACAAAAGCGACGAGGTCTAAAACCGAGGCGCAAAGCGCAAAAGCGGTGGGCTTTTCGTACACGAGGCGCAAGACGAACATACATAATTTTTTTATATTATGTTATAGGTTTTTAGCATCATTTACCCAAAATAGAGATACAAATAAGGTTTATATATGATTTAACTTAAATGTACAACATTTTTAGCAACACGTGTAACAATTTTAAGCGCAAAAACACCTCGTGTGCAAAAAGCGCACTTTTATTGCGCTTATCGTACGATGCTCGCCTAGTGTAAAATAAGGCGCACATATTGGCGCCTAGATGCGCTTCGCGCTTTTTAAAACCAAGCCGTAAGAATGCCTCCAAGGGCCGAGGCGCTAAGAATCTGTACGACTCGTGAGGTTATGTGTGCTTTTTATCTTTTTGACTTTATGTGTCAATTATTTTTCTTTTTATATGATATATAATTTTTATATCTAGCCTAAAGGCATAATCTCATGAGACGAAAGTAAAACGCCTCGAGGCTCGATTCCGTTTTATTGTTTTATTAAACTTCAACTACTTTACTGTGTATTATGGATACAAATTAAAATACACATATTAACATATATAACCCAAAGAAAACATAATGGTATTAAAAAAAAGTGTAAGACCTTGGATACATTGGGTCTTCCTGGATGAAGGACATCAATCACCTACATCAACATAACAATACATTAAAACAAGGTTCACAATTCAATTACACCATTAAAAATAATAATAATAATAATAATAAAACTTGAACTCACAAACTGCTTCCTAGACAATAGGCGGTTCGTCATGAACTTCCTAGTACGGATTGTTACTGCCTTGGTGTCCGCCATTTTTACTCTTCAATCCTATAATAATAATAATAATAATAATAATAATAATAATAATAACAAAAGATGAATAAGATTAAAGAGAGAAACTTATGTGTTACAGGAAGAGACGAACCTGTGATTAGCTGCTCCGATGGACGGCGGCGGCACAGTTTCTTCTTTGTTCTGGTTTGAGTAATGGAGTTGTAACTGAAAAAACCCTAACAGGGTAGGGATATGTAAATTGATGTAGATGTGGGCCGCCTTTTGCTTTTAGTGGGCTGGAGTAAAATTTTATATTGGTTTGGGCTGGGTTGGGCTCGGCTGATGCCAAAGCTAACCAATATTATTATATTGCCTTGGTTTTGTTATTATTTTTTACGGTTAATGATTTGGGAATTTGGATGGATGATGACACATATAAAGATAGGTCACTTGTAAAATTCTATGTACATAGATTGTACACTTGGTAGGTAGAGGTGTACAAAACCGGTTTGGAGTGTTAAAACTGGTTTGGTTTGGTTTGTAACCCAGATTGGGCAAATCGGGTTTTGGACTAAAGTGGTTTCACGGTTTGGGTTGTTGACCGATTTTAGGGTTGAAAAAGTCCAATCCACTCAAATCGGTTTGGGTGGGGTTCATAACCGGTTTGGAGTGTTAAACCATCCAAAATTTTATATGTATTAAGCATGTCCTCTTCGTTTTAAGGGTCCTATGACTTTCGATCCCCCATGGAAATTTTTTCAAGCTCTGCCACTAGTTGGAATTGGTTCTCAACAGAAAAATACCAAACCTATGTGAAATTGTTGGGTTGGGTCGGGCCCAAACTGTGTTTTTTGGTTATCGTATCAGGCCCAGAACTGATTCGTCAGGTCCAAAACCATTATCTTTTTTTTTATTTACACCTCCAGTTACTTGTATTAACATTGATTTAAAAACTAACTAGCTAGAGTTCTTATCCCAAATAATCTAAAATTATATACGAAAAAAAACATAGTGTATACAACATATTCAAACATTAAAGGGATTAGTAACACGACAGGTACTATTTATAGTCTTGGAACACAAAAGTAAAGTAAATGAAATTTGTTGAACCGCTAATGAACCGATCACTTGATTAAAAAACTAGTTTTGAATGGTTTGTTCATGAACATTATATGACGGGTTTGGAAATTAATCAAGACATTGAAAATATGTAATGATGAAACTAATATTAATAATGTGATTTAGAAAGGATGTGAAGTAGCTTTCAAGAAATGAACACAGCAAATGTTATGCATGTGGCCTGTTTGGTTTATTATGTTCTTTCATAAGACCAAACGGAAAATGTATCAATCAACCACATGTATGGAGGTTGACTATAGAGACGCTACAAACATTGCACTTGAACCTCTAGCATACAAACACTAGGTACATTATTAAACATGATATTTTTTTAAGTTATACCAATTCTTAAGTTTATTATACATGATAATGTACAAAGTGATTTTTTTCCAAGCAAAGTGTACAAAGCTACCATGATACAAGTGTATGTTATAGGCTATATGTATCCTTAAAGTCACAAGTAATACATAAATGTATATATCTATGCAACATTTGTATATAATTATGCATCGCGAGAGCATCCGCAATGGAGGGTGCACGAATGCTACCCATGTCGGTTACCTCCACCCCCCCCCCCCCCCCTTCCTCTCAAGTTTCATGTACGTGTTTATACGCATAGACAAAACTCCTCGTCTCTCTTTGTCGTATGTAGACCAAGTTGCCACCTAAATGTCACAACTAACACATACACCCCCATGTGGTGATAAGAACAATGGTGGTGGTGGTTTTGTGTTTATAAAAGGGAACTGAAACAAAAATGTCTATATGGTTATGTGTGTTGTAAGTTTGTCACCAAATGATATGGGCTGACACTATCAAGGTGTATAGAAAATGCGTTTCTCCAATTTGGGTTGAGAGTTCAAGTCTAACGATAAACAAGTGTATTGAATTATAATTAAAATTTTAGTGTGTTTCCTATATTAAAATAAAAGTTATGTGTTTTGTATAAATGTATAATGAAATCCAATACCAAATAACTAGAGACAACCAAACCAACTTAAAAAACTGTACCACCTTAACCATTCTTTTAAGACAAGTCGACAAGAAGATGAAGATCCGCTATATCACTTTATCTTTATCAATGTATCGATAAGTTTTCTGTTTTTGTTTCTAATTTCAGAAACCTGTCACAAATAGATTTCCTGAGACAAAATATATCCCTTTTATCTGCAATATACAGAGAATGCTTTATTCTTTGGTGAAGTATCCTTGTCTAAATAAAAACCTCACTGGGGTTAAATGGTTAATAAGTGATTTAGGATGCATCTGATCATATTCTCATCTAACGAGTAAACTTGTCTAAGATATTACTATTAGGCTATATTGTGTGGAGAGCATCTCCCCCAACTCCCTCAAATGTCACACCAGCTTCACTTCATTTTCCCCAAAGTTTATAAATGGTTTCTCCCAGTTCCCCATTCTCCTCTGTCTCTCTCTCTTTCCTTGTACCATCACCTTCCTCCACCAATAGAAAGCCTCGGCACAAACAGTGGATTTCCACCGAAGTCACCGAGATATTTCCGCGCGGGGGATGGGGGGTCCCCTTCGGTGCCCATTGGCACCTCCCCTCCCCGAGGCGTTTGCCGAGACCACACCATTTGGTCTTATATAGTGGTAGATCATCTAAAAGACACCTATACACCATCATGTATAGCGCTATACGTGACGTGTAGGGTACGGTGTCTTCATTTCCTAGGCAAGACAACGCCGTTAAGAAACCACACGTCATTAAGAGCTCATTAACCAAAATCAATTTAGGCATTTATATATATATATATATGTGTGTGTGTGTGTGTGTGTGTGTTACCCACCTGCGACCACCTTCACCACTAGTACAGTTGCCATTATCAGTCACCACCCCTACACCACCAAATTACACCCATTTATCTCTATTTGTTAAAGAGGTTGGATTTTTGAGTCAAAAGCATGTGAATGGACTATTTTACCCTTTGTTAGATTATAGTTAACTGAGTTAGTATAAAAGGAAAGAATCTGTAAGAAAAACAATGAATTTAGACATAGAATGAAAATTTTTATTTTAAAGGACACGTTTCATAATTTTGGTTATACATAAAGGACATAAAGTGTAATTTTATCCACTACAAAAAAAAGATAATCCAAACATTTAAAAAAAAAAAATCTTCAAAACACCATAAGTCAATAATCATTTTTAACAAAACCACTTTTCACCAACAAGTTTTACAATTACAATGGAGATCTACAATCACAAATAACCAAACTATTCACCAAATTAAAATAAAATTTTGGTTCGATTGTTTACCAACAAACACTGCATTAAATAAACAAAAACAAGTTGGACATGGTACACAACGACTCCAGTCCACCTCTGCATTTACTCAGTAAACCGCTGTGCACAGTTTAGGTTACAAAATGACCCCTTCAACTATGACCTCAACACATCCCCTATAATAATAACAACAACAACAATAATAATAATAAAAGAATTATTATCCATTATTGTCTGATAGCAGTAACATAATTTGCCCATTCAACCTGTATCTTTCCTACCCACATAACAACAATCTTACCCTAATCCCCTTTCATCTCCAACCAAAATCTTGAAATTTTTTCTCAAGAAAATATTATTTTCAAACTATTTAGTGTTTTAATCACATACCCATTTCATATCTCACCTTAAAACATCATAAAGTTTCAATCTTTATCATTATCTTTAATGAGGGACTTTTCTTGTTTTGGTGAAAATGGTGTACAGGTTTCTGATGCTGCTTCTTCATCAAGTGGTTCAGTTACTACTTCAAATGGTAAAACATGTCAAAATGTTGTTACATGTGTTTATCAGTGTAGGTTGCGTAATATGTCATGCCTTATTGTAACTCTGTCTTGGACTAAAACCTTAATGGGTCATGGTCTGTCTGTTCAAATAGATGATTCCACTAGTCAATGTTTGTGTAAAGTTGATATTAAGCCAACTGTGTTTGTTAAAAGAAGAGGGTTTAAGAATATTGAAGTGGGTGCTAAGTTTATTGATGTGTATTGGGATTTAGCCTCTGCGAGGTTCGGGTACTCGCCTGAGCCGGTTGAGGGGTTTTATCTTGCTGTTGTTGTGAATAAGGATTTGATATTGATGTTAGGGGATATGGAGAAGGATGTGAAGAATAAGATGGATGTGTCTAGTTTTACGCCGAATTTTGTTTTCGTGTCGAAGAAAGAGAATGTTTTTGGGAAGAAAGTGTTTTCGAGTAGAGCGCAGTTTTGTGGGAAAGGGCAGGTTCATGATATTGTTATTGAGTGTGATCTTGTGGGGACGAATGACCCGTGTCTTATGATTCGGGTAGATGGGAAAACAATGATTCAAGTGAAGCATTTGAGATGGAAGTTTAGGGGGAATTATACGATTTTGGTTGATGGATTACCGGTTGAAGTGTATTGGGATGTGCATAATTGGCTTTTTGGAAAGCTAACTGGTGAGGCGAATTTCTTGTTTCAAACATGTTTATCGGCTGAGAAAATGTGGGCAAGTCAGTCGAACTTTGATGCTTCTTGGTCAAACTCGTTTCGTAGAGATCCACAATCGCATGGTTTAGGGTTTTCGTTAGTATTGTGTGCTTGGAAAAACGAATAGGAGTATGCTCTCGTTGGTACATTTACCACATTGTTATGCAAGATGTTATTCAAATACATATTTATCTTGATTTCAACTATAATCGATGCATTTTGTTTTCGTTTATTTGATAAGATTTGTGTCTGTATGCCTAGTAAGTATGATAGACGGGTTGCAAAGAAATCAATCAAGATTTCAACTGCTTCTCGAGACAGTGGAGTTTAAGACTTCAAGATCTTGTTTTGTGAGACAATGAGGTAAGTTCTTTACCCTTTTACGGTCTATCATGTGTTTATATGTATATGTTTTTCCTTTTGTGTTATATGAAATATAAATTTTCGTTTGGCTTATGCATTATAGTATACAACCCGTTAACACATTTATTACAACCCGCCAAAATGTTATGACCCGTTCAACCTGTTTACAACTTGATTACCACCTGTCAACCCGTTTAAGTTGTTTAGATAAACGGGTTACACGTGTCGTGTTTGGATACCCTATTATATGGGTGTGGGCTAGGGTTGATGCCTTCGACACTAATATATGGGTCGTGTATGGGTTCATATATGTAATGAATAATGATCAGAATAAATGCACATTTAAACATATTATCATTATGGTTATGCATCATATTTCATCATATTCACAAAACATATATAGGTGTTCGTTTCTTTATCGACCAAAAGGAAAAGACTAAACGACATAAGTGACACATCACACAAATTCATCAAAAAACAAACACTTGACGAAAATTCATCACTGTGATTGCTGCAAGCATTAGCAAAACAATCGGCGGTGAACAATGTAACTGGTTTGAAGCTGATGCTGGTGTAAGCACTGGTCTGATGCCTGAACCAACTGATGGACCATGGTGAGCCGTTGGTGCTGATGCATCAGGCACCACCGGTATGGACTCAGGTGGGTCTGTCTTAGGCACGCCGTCTTGGCTCTTTTTAGAACGTGTTGGTGCTGCTGCCACCGAACCTGAAAACATTTGGGGTTTCAAAATCGTTGTAAAGTGTTACGGTTTGTATAAATTTATGGTTCTTACCGCCAGGGCTTGGTGGCAGTTCTGGAGAATCAGCGACCGGTGGAAGCGCTTTAGGTGGAGGAGGAGGAACAAATAGTGCAGGACCTGTCATTAAGTTTGTTTTTAATCAGTCAGTTAATGAGTTTCTTGATTACGGTCATGGGCGTAGCTTTTAAGGGGCGGGGAGGGGCGGCCGACCCCCCGAATTTTCGCTCAGAAGTTCCGATTATATAGTATTCGTATAAATTTTTTTTGGTATATACGGTTTCGACCCCCCGGAACTAGTGATTTCCGACCCCCCGAAGTCTCAGGTCAAGCTTCGCCACTGATTACGGTGTGACGTTTTAAGCAAGTAAAAGTTTACCTGCAGGAGGCAGAGGAACACCAGTAGCTGCAAAACCAAAAAAAAAAAAAGGTGATAACTTTATAAATATAACAAAACAAATGAAATAACTCTTGAAAACAATTACATTTGCATTGGATCGGTATTCTTTTAGAGTTGCATGCTTTCGGTAGTGAAATAGCCAATGCTTGGTTAATAGTGCTCGGTAGTGAAAACGGGACGTTCCCAGTGACAATAAGACACGTGCAGTCCATGCTCGTGTCCATAAGGGATTCAACCGCTTTGCAACAGCTTGCGGTTGGTGATCCCCCGTTTGCACTGCTCCCCGTGATGAAATTTACGCAAGGAGTGAAGCTAGCAATCATTGACGTTGTACATGGAGTGCTAATCTGACCCGTAGCAGTGAAAATTGTAATCGCTAGAATCGTGGTTAACAAACCCGAAAAACGATCCATGATTGATGAAGATTATGACAAACTGACAATCACATTTGGGTTTTGTAGAAAATTTATAGCTTGATGAGTTGCAATTGGAGTTGAACAAACCTTGACTGGCTAGGTGAGTGGTTGGTTGCTTTGTTTTGACTTGAGAAGTGAAATATGATGAGAATTGTGGTCAAGTTAGGGAAAACCCGAACCCCGAAACGTTCAAAACCGGCATTTAGGTGTAGGACGGGTATGAGATTAGTTAAAAAAAATCATGGGTTTTGGATGACATGGTATTAGATGATACCTGCCCCGATTACCCAGCCCTCTTACGCGCATTGACCAAATATATATTAATATTGCGCGTGTGTATATTCTTAAAAAGATGATAAATATTATGTTTCAAGTTAGAAACTAAAATTATTAAAATTATCGGATTGTTAAGGGTGTAGTTGAATATTTTATATTTTCAAGTCGGTTTTTAAGTGAGTTTAAGATTAGTTTTCGAGTAATGGATATTCCAAACTGGTAATTTTTTTAACGGGTATACTCGATACTTACGGACCATACTATGTACTTGATTGATTTGCAACCATGGTGTAACGCGATAACTTAGTGTTTTGATTTATTTTAATGAATGTACATATTGTTGTAGAAAATTCCAAAAGGTTGTAAACTTATTATGTGGGTAGTGACTTGTGAGTGTGTTTTCTTGAAGTTGCTAAACCATAACGAGGTGGTCAATGGCAGATGTGGTGGATTTAACGAGGACACAACACACTGCTCAAATTGCAGGTTTGTTGAGAAAAAGACACTTCACGGCAGTGCTCTTTGACCACCTTTCCAAAACACACAACGAAGTTGAATATATATATTTTTCTTGATTTAAATCTCTCTCTATATATGTATCTATATACATAATAATCGGTTAGACACACTATTGTAACGGAGGATAAGGTACTTATCTAATAGAAACCCATCGTTTCAGTAGATTAGGCCTGAAAGTTGGGTGTGTTGGTTGTAATCGACAAAGCCTCATAAACTCACTATTAAAAGCGAGGACGACTTGAAACTTAGACGCGCGTTATAACTTGTAATAATTAAGACATACTGTTGTAAATGAATTAGACGCACCGTTGTAATAAGTTTTGACACACCGTTTTAATCAGCAGGGCATCTAGCCACCCGGGGTGTAAACGAACAGAGCCCGAACTTGCCTAAGCTCGAGCCGATCTCCAGCTTGACTCGTTTATTATTGACTAATTATTTACCGCAATTGAATAAAAATAATAGAAATAGAAATGCACAAGAACCTAGAAACTCAGGCCCTTAAATTTGGGCGGCTATCAAACGGACGGTGGCTTCCAACGCAAATTCTATTTTCGAGTTGTTACTACGTGGCTCAGACGCAATGAGTTCGGGCAGGTTGGAGAGAGTCTAATTGCCATTAAGCTAACCCTCATTACCATCCCACTATAAGACTATCTTCAAAGAGCCGTTGGAGATCAAATTCTTGGAGGCCCTTGGATGCCTTTACCATCGGAAGTCATCCATCTTAAGAAGCACTTAGGTGATGCGCCCGTGCCCCTTGCACAAGGGCATGGGTTTGCCTAGGTTCTTGCAATGAGGTGGCCCATGTAAAAAAATGTTTTTATTTAAATATTGTGTGGAATGATATTTGTAGGGTTGGAGATAAAATTAGGGTGCTTAAGGATTTGTAAGGATCTTATGTGGTAAATAACGTGACATCTAAAGACGTCTAAGGGCTCACGTAGCATTGGAGACAGTATAAGTCATTTCTCATTACTCAAAATGATACCGTTTTGGGGCTCTACGTGTTTTTACCAATATTTTTTAAAGACTCACCTATTTACAAAACAAAATTAAAGAGCTAACTATGTACCAAACAGAAACCCAACAGAAAAGGCCTCTTTTTTTTTTCTACGGAATTCTACCCAGCAGCCTAAAATGAACATTAGTATTATAGTATACACATGACACTCAGAGCAATTCAAAAGAAATACACACTAACTTTTGTTGCTGCCAGTACAGAGCAGAGTATCTACACAGAAGCATACACGTTTATCCATACATTAAAAACCCTGCAAGTAACCTTAAAACGGAGTATACAAAAGCCGCTTATTAATGCCACTGACTAACTTGGTTGAACCCAGATTCTTATTGTGCGGTCGTTAATAAGTCCTGCAGAGGCGATCATATTCTCCGTCGGGTGGCAATTAACAGATATAACAGTATCAGTATGCCCTTCTAATTTCTGAAGTAGGTTCTTCCCTTGTAAATCCCAAATGTAGACACAGTGATCCTCTGACCCGCTAACAATATATTTGCCATTTGTCACAGAGAAAGTGGGCGTTATACAATACTTTTTGTTTACATGACCCGTATACATCTTCAAGAATTTCCCAGTCGAGTAGTTCCAAAGCTTCTACATGCATAGTAAAAGAAAACCAAAATGTTAACAACCAAGTTCTTATGTAGGGTTTAATAACCATACAAAGGTGGTTGAAGTCTGTCTAATGGGCCGATTTAACCAATATGGGTTGGGTTTTATTTCAAACGGGTCGAGTAAAAAAACTAACCTAGGAAAATATGTCAAATGGGTATGGCAGGTTGAAGTCGAAAGTCTAATTTCCATGCATACAACTTTCAAAATCATTTTATTCAAATATTTGGTTCGTATTTTTACAGTCTTATTCTCAATCATACTCGACACACGGATTAAAAATAAACAAAGAAGAGTTTGCAGACCAGCTCAACGTCTCAACCGAGATAGAAATAAGTCATTTCAACTCAACCCCGTTTTGACCTCTTATCAAATCGAAACTATTTTGGTCCATTACCCAACCTAAGCAAACATGATATTACAACATTACATGAGCTATGAATCGATACGACACATGATTTAGTTCTATATCACTTTGTGACTTCTAACGGAAAAAAGCAAATCTAAAGGACTAAAGGTCTTAACTGTCTAAAGTGAGTTTCGGGTTGGTTAAAACTTAAATTTAGCTATACATCCACCAAAATCCAATAGTAGCAATAGGTGTGTTTGCAAATCTTATGATCTTCTATTACAATCAACTAGACCCATTAACATGTTTAAACAAAACAAGTCAAGTCCCAAATAATCACATACTCACTTGTATTTTCTAATTCTCAACTACAATAACCCTAACCAACACATTACGGAGGAACGGATGCAAACCAACTAACCAATTATCATCCAACACTACAATAACCCTAACCAACAAATTCTCACACACCTACAAACACCTTAAAAGTTGAAACACAACAACATCAATCCCCAATCCCCAAATTCTTTAATCTTTCAATCCCCAAACCCCAAATTATTAAATCTTTCAATTCCCAAATCCCAAATTATTAATCTTTAACAAATATTTCAATGCCCAACCCCCAAATTATCAATCTTTAAAAACCCCAGCTTCAAAACAAACTAACTAACCAGAATGACATAACTTGTGAAATATGCAACCTTATTCTGTTCACTGTTACATTATAACTTAAGAAATGAGAATAATAATAACATCATTATAACTTAACAAATCTAAATTCCAACCATAACTTAAATCTTAAAAATTTCTAACTCGGCTCGGTATGAGCCTTGTTTTCAAAGCTTGAGCTCGGCTCGTTGGAAGTTTCTCAAGCTTGAGCTCGGCTCGTTTATTACTAATAGTTAATTTATTAAATAAAAATAATATAAGTAATAGGCTCGTGAGCTCGATACGTGAAGCTCGAGCTCGTACTTGTCTACTAAACAAGTTTAAATGAGGGGTAAATATTATAAAATTTTAGTAAAACTAATATTACACTAGATTTGATAAGGCTCGAAGAGCTCAACGGGCCACACATGCCAGGCTCGATAAGCAAACGAGCTTTATTTTAGGCTCAAGCTCAGCTCGGGTTCGATAAGGCTAGGCTTGTTTTGAGCTTTTTACCGAGCCGAGCTCGAGTAGCTCGTGAACGGCTTGGCTCGTTTGCACCCCTAGTTAAGTGTCAACCCATGAGTTACTTGAGATTGACTCACTAATAGTGTAAATCGAGACAAGCTTGTACAAGCTTGAGTAGGCTTAAGAGCCTACACGAGCTTATTATTTATTTAAGTTTTATTTTATCATCCAACGTGGCCGTATAAAGACAACAACGTCACAAAAACATACACAGGGACATATCTACTAAAAAAACAACATAAAACATAGTGCACTAAAGATATTCTTAGCAAGCTAGCAAACAAGCAATTGATAAAACATATATAATGGACAGGTAACACATCGTAAAGCACACGCCACACAGACAAGCAGTAACACGCAAAGGCCACCAAACAAACTGACAAGCTAATCTCCTTAAGAGAGATCGACATCCTAAAGTCCTAAAGAACGAGTTTAACGCTAAACCGTACTATCCTCCTAAAAGTCCTTAACCTTAATCCTACGTCTTCACAAACTCCTATCGTGGACCATGTCCTCGGAAATGTGCAATTCTAGCAAGTCACTACAAGAACTCATTTTATAAAATAAACCTCACATTAACTAACCGAAACAAGCTGATCGGTCTAAAACACGCTAAACCGTACCATCGTCCTAAAAGTCATTAACCTTAATCCTACGTCTTCACAAACTCCTATCCTGGACCATGTCCTCGGAAATGTGCAATTCTAGCAAGTCACTACAAGAACTCATTTTATAAAACAAACCTCACATTAACTAACCGAAACAAGGCGATCGGTCTAAAACTTAAACCAAGCTCCATAACCATCAAAATCCATTATCCATATGATCACATACTCAATTATATCATCTAACTGTCAACTACAACAACTTTAAAAACAACTTATCATACAACAATACGCTTGGTTTATAAAAGCGCGAAGCGCACAAAAGCGACGAGGTCTAAAACCAAGGCGTAAAGCGCAAAAGCAGTGGACTTTTCGTACGCGAGGCGCAAGACGAATATATATATTTTTTTTACATATGTTATAGGTTTTTAGCATCATTTACCCAAAATATAGATACAAATAAGGTTTATATATGATTTAACTTAAATGTACAACACTTTTAGCTACATGTATAACAATTTTAAGCACAAAACACCTGTGTACACGAAAAGCGATATTTTTTGGCCAAAAAACGCGCTTTTCTTGCGCTTTTCGTACATGCTTCGCGCTTAAGCGCGCTTTTTAAAACTAAATCCCAAATTATCAATCTTTAATCAACTAACCAGATTATCATCCAAAGTGGCCACAAGAATAAACTTCCCATTCGGCGAAAACTTGGTAAACGAAACCGCGGGCACTTTATCATCAATCAAAGTCTTCAAACAAGTCCCAGTAGCCGTATCCCAAATCTTACAACTCCCATCATGACTTCCAGACACAATCAAACTCCCATCCCTATTAAAATGCACTGACGTCACCGGCAACGAGTGTGCCCTAATAACATGATTCGTCTTCCCAGTCTTCACATCCCAAACCCTAATCGTCTCATCAAACGACCCAGACACAATAAGATTAGAATGCACACTAAAATTAACACAAAAGACGAAGCTTGTGTGTCCACGTAAGGTTTTGACGCACTCGGTGGCGCGTGCGTCCCAGATGCGTAGGGTTTTGTCGTCTGAAGCGGAGCAGATGTAGTGGGAGTCGGACGACCAGGCGAGGTCGGAGACGCCTTCGGAGTGTCCGATGAGACGAGAGATTAAGGTGAGGTTTTGGGTGTTCCATAGGATTAAGGTTTTGTCTAAGGAAGCTGAGGCTAAGAGCTTGCCGTTGTTGGAGAATTTGACGGCGGAGATGGCGGACTGGTGGCCGGTTAGGGTTTTGACATGGTGGTATGGGGTGTATTGTGGTGGTGGTGGTGGTTGGATGGTGGTTGTGTTGCTACCCATGTTATTGTGGTTTATGTTTATGTGTGTATGTGTAACAATAACAAGTTATACATATGTTATTTATAGGTAAGTCATAAGTGGATGGGTTTATAGATTATACCGGACACTCGTAAACCTAAGCGTTTAAGTACAACCTTAGTAAAACGAGGCTTGGACGTTTGAGATGTGTGAGAGTTGGGTTGCATTTAGTTTTAACGTCTAGGGTAGATATGTATCCATGAGGGTTGAATTGCTCTTCGTTGCGTATGTTTTAAGGAATGGGTTTATAGCTAAATTTAAACGAAGGTGATTTGTTATTAGTTGTGTGGGTATGGGAAAGGTTGAATGGAGTGAGAGCCAAGATCATTATGCATAAGTGTCTCCTTCACCGATTGTTATAGGAGGGTTGTATTAGTTAAAGTCTAAAAGTGACATAAGTTGTTTATGGGTGTGTAAAACTTGTTATACGTACTATATAGTTTTATTAGAAAAAGGTGGATAACTATTGTAATTTTACTATATTTGTCTCATAATACTGTCAACCTTTAAGAATGTCAATTTTGAAACCGATCTCGAAACGCACGACGTGCTATCCGCTAGTTGCACTTTTCTTGCAACTCAATACCACATGCTTATGGTGTCTGAACCATCAAACGTTACCCAACGTCTATTGTCACCAGTTTTGATATTAATTCAGATGATATCAAAGAAGCTCAATCCCGTAATTACCTTGATCCCCGATTGTTGTGAGCAAATCCACTGACCACAACAAATGTCTACTAACAAACAAAAAACTCTTAGTTTAGCATAGCATCTTGCATTGCTCGAACTCCCCAAGCAACCCACAAAGCATAAAACTTGCTTCTTCAACTAACTTGGATAACTTACCAACTTAAAAAAAAAAAAGACTTCGTGTGATCCCTTTTCTCTCTCTCTCTTTCTCTCTCTATTATTGTCTTCAACAACCCTCCGTTTTACCGACGTTACAACCCCACAATGGGCTGCTCTCTCTATTAAAAAACGACTGTTAAAACTGCCAAGCTTTGATACTAATTGTTAGAAAATCAGACCCTTGATGAAACACACAAACAGTCTTTTTATTATTTATCAATGAAAGCACACATTATTACGAATAACCTATCATGTTTTTATACTAAACTCATAGTAATTCTAACCTAACGCTAACTCTATTTTAATAATTAATAAAACCAACTACATAAACCTATCTAGTTAAACTAATAATCACCATAATTAAATATAAAAGGCTCAATAATTTTTTTTGCGAACGGCTAAAATCACTAGCAAACCTGCCCTTTGCAGGATTTGAATCCACAACCACTTAGTTAGTAAATACAACATTTCACCACTAGGTTATCCCCTTAAGGACAAAAGACTCAAAAAATAATTTACAAAAAAATTATCTATAACTCTTCTTGATCTTTATCTCCTAATTTAAAATTAACGTCTTCTATCAGCCACAATATTTGCAGTGATTTACCAAGTGATCAAAAAGTTTGTACAGCATGCATGAATGATATGAAAGTTTGTACACAATTTTGCTAGTGGCAAAAGCCCAAAACAGAATAAAGCAATACCCCGAAGTCCAATATAGCATTTGGGCCGCCAGGCGTCCAGTGGATCACCATTGGATGCTGGACCTTCCAGGTTTTGAATGAAAAATTAGGATTTCAAGTTTTAGCCCAAACCAAATATATACGAAAAGAGGGAAGTTGCAACTTGTAATAGTAGGGATGTAAACGAGCCAGCCGAATCCGAGTTCGTTAAGGCTCGAGCTCGGATCATTTTAATTTAAGAAGGTTTGAGCTCGGGCTCAGCTTTTGAGTACTTTTTAAAACTCGAGCTAGACTCAAGCTCGACTCATTTATTATCTATTAGAGTAAATAGCCAAAACCGTCCATTTGGTTTGATGATTTTTGCCAGTTCAGCCCATAATCAAACTAATTGTCAGAACAACCTAGTAGTTTCACGAAATCCTCCAAAACAATTCATTTATTTAACGGAGTTAACTGAACTCAGTTAAGTCAGGGGCAAAATTATCCATTTACTCTCTGATCTTTATATGCCCCTGACTCCAGTCCATTCTGTTTTCCCTTCACTCTGTTACCACCACAGCAGCTCCAAGTTCCGGAATGGAATCTGGTCCGTTTGGTTTAGACCACAACAACAACAGGATGCACCTACCATTCAAATGAACCGCATCTCTTTTAAGAATTAAGATGCTTTAACTGGACCACAATCCACATATGGATTGCTCAATTTATTGAAAACATAAACGTTTCAAAATTCCATATATCTTCCTTTGACCGATTTCAATTGCTTCACTAAAACGATTGATTCATGATGAACAATTTGATTTAAAACTTGGTTTTTTTTTTTTTTTTTTTTTTTTGAAAAAAAAGGTTCAAATGTTTAATATATCAAAAAAATGTTTGCAACCACTATTGTAACTTGGAAGGAACAAAGTTTGACATGTTGATGATGCGTAGCAAATAATATAGTTTAGATATACATATAGACAAACTATATATATCTAAGAGTAAATAGCCATTTTCGTCCCTGTGGTTTGGTCCAGTTTGCCACTCCAGTACAAAAGTTTTTTTTTTTGCAATTCCTTACCTGTGGTTTGGATTTTTTTGCCAAATTCGTCCTTTTGACTAACTCAGTTAAAAAATGTCGTTAGTGTCAGGGGTAGTGTTGTCTTTTTACACCTCAGGGACGAATTTGGCATTTAAACATATTTATTTTTATTTTACAATTATGTTTTCTAAAAAAAAAGAACTCAAAACTGGTGCTAAAGGGACTCGAACCCGAGTACCTGCTGTAGCTAGAAACACACATAACCATTGGACCAAGCCACCAAGTTTTTTATTATCTGAAACAAATATTGTTTTAAACAATATACTAAGTGTCATCTTCTTCCCCATTTCATACTTAAAACCCTAACCCTAGCCCTAATTCTAATAATCAAATAATGAAACAGACCAGTGAAGAAAATAAGGGGCTTTTCTAAAGGAATCAATGAAGAGTAAAACGGCATGAAAAACTTATACTTACAATCACTTAATGACTCGATAATGGAGTTTCTTTGTTCGAACAGAAAAGCTTCGATTTGCAGGTAATTGGGACGATTAGTGATGCGTTTTCTTGTGGGTTTAGAGCGATTAGAGGTGCAGAAAACAAATGGTGTATTTAGTTTATATAATGGATGTTTAAAAGACGTGTTTTGAGTCATTTTAAAGCTTCCGGTTGGTTACATTCATAAAACTCGATTAATTACACGGTTACAACTGTTTAAATGCACGATTAAGACACAGAATGGATAGGAACAGGTGGAGAGACGTATGGGCGCGATTAAAAGTCAAAATAAAACATTTAAAATCAATTTTATGGTCTCGCCGGAGATTGACCGGAATTTGGCCGGAATAAGTGGCCGGAAAAAAAAACGTGGGAAGCAGGAGAGGGAAATCAAAATTTTTAAACTTTCATCATTTGGCAAATTCAGTCCCTCAAGGTTAACTGAATTTTAAATGCCAAATTCGTCCCTAAGGTGTAAAAAGACAACACTACCCCTGACACTAACGACATTTTTTAACTGAGTTAGTCAAAAGGACGAATTTGGCAAAAAAATCCAAACCACAGGTAAGGAATTGCAAAAAAAAAAACTTTTGTACTGGAGTGGCAAACTGGACCAAACCACAGGGACGAAAATGGCTATTAACTCTATATCTAAACATCTATGGTCTTCCCCGCTCTCCTCTCCTTTACACCACAGCCGCCACTTTCACACACCGTCACAAGCCATCCCATCTCCCTAACTTAGTTCTCTCATCGTGTCGCCATTGACCACTATCGACCACTTTTTGATCACTATCACACCTCCGTTAACATGGGTGTAAACGGGCTAAGACACTCATGGGATACTTGAGATCATCTCACCTTGTATGACATGTTGGTGGAACTTGGAGCTGCTGTGGGGGGAACAAAGTGGAGGGAAAACAGAATTGACCGGAGTCAGGGGCATATAAAGAGCTCAGAAGGTAAATGGACAATTTTGCCACTGGCTTGACTGGGTTCAGTTAACTCTGTTAAATAATTGGACTGTTTTGACATATTTATTAAAACTAGTGGGTTGTTCTGGCAATTAGTTTGATTTTAGACTAGACTGGTAAAAGCCACCAAACCACATGGACTGTTTTAGTTATTAACTCTATCTATTAATTATATATTTTAATACTATCTATAATAATGACTTAGAGCATTCACAACCAATCCACCAAATCCCCTCTATCAAATTACACTAAAAATCACTACTCAACCTCTAAATCTTCTCTCTCCTAATTAAAATAATAATACTTTTTCATACTTTTATCATTATATTTTCTCTCTCCTCACTCACAACCACTTCCAAAAATATTAAAATATTTTTAGGGGTGAACAGTAACTTTTCATATTTAGGGGTAAAAGTGTTCCCACCAAATATTCTCTATATCCTCCACTCACAACCACTTACACTCACCCCATATAATTTGGTGGACACACTCACATAAATTTGGTTCCCGGGTTGTGAATGCTCTTATACACACATATAGAGAAAGAATCTATGCATAACACTATGTATTGTGAAAACACGCAAAATAAAATAAAAAATGAATCATTCTTTTCTTTTTTTTTAAAATTTTAAACAACTAAAAAGTAAAAACAAATGTTACAAAAGTAGGTTAAATCAAATATATGCATGTTAAATCAGCTACAAAATGAATTAAAAAAATAGGTGAAAATTTCATTTGTTTATGTAACCTACACAATTGTAAGTTAAATCTGCTACATGTATGTAGGTTTATAAAAGACATACAAAAACATTAGTTTGTTGGTTTTATTATGTATAATTAACACGACGCAACGTGCATGCGTGGTTCATCATTTTTAAGTTTCGTTCTAAATTTTGCAAATTAACATTGCGCAATGTGCATGTGTTGTTCAACATTTTTACGTCCATTTTCCCTATTTGGCAGATTTATCACAACGCGAGCTGATTATTCTCTTTTGTGTTTTACATTTCAATCTAATTTCTACTACCGAATTTCATTTGGAAAAAAAGTTATTTTACAAATCAATCTTTAATAATATTCTATCCACGTCAATTTCAGTCAGTTGCTACTATCACACGAGCTGATTAATTTTGTATGAGTCAATCTTCAACAATATTCAATGGATGTGACCTAAGAAACCATATGTTAAGGGGGACAGGCATCAACAAAATTGGTCACGGATACCCCACTACCAGCACAGTAACACGGCCGTCGGTAGTGTTGGTAAGGGTCTCATAAACCTTTTGCTGGTTCTATCTAACGAGATTCTTTACAGGAAAGAGATTGTCAGTGGCATTTATTATTGAGAGAGAGAGAGAAAGGGGAGAGAAAGTGGGAAAAAGTAATATATTATTATTATTATTATTATTATTATTATTATGTTTGAAAAACTGAAAATTAATTGTTAGGTAAAGAATTAGTGAAGTGTTGCCTCTATAAAACTGTTTCAGTGAAGGGATGTGACAGTGCAGGATTGGTAGAAATCAGTAAAGTTGAAAAACTAAACGGTAAGCACATCTTCCCCCTTATACGTTTAAATTTTGTTATAATAAAAAACTCTGCGCGTATCGCTAATTGCATGGGTTCAATCGTTATATCTAATTCTATTATTTGTTATTCTCACTCTATTTAAATACATCTCTTGTAGCTGGAAAAGAAATACTAGACCACCATGCCCTATAAAAATACAAATATGTCGTCTACACTAGTCCACGAAAAACTTGACAAATATGTTAGCAAGTGATTCTTTTTCCTAATATGAACTTGTCATCTCTTTTGATAATCCGGTATGGATTTCAAAACAATTGTGACGGGGGATTTGTTTTCTTTTTCGTATTTGTTTTTTGTTTGTTGAATCAACAGGGATAGTGACCGGTTTAAGATTAGGGGATGTCCACAACTTAGTGCTTCTTGGAATCTGTTAAGAATAACATCGTTAGTTTCACTGTTGAAGCTAGTCTCTTACGATCAGTCTCTGACGTGAGAATAAGTATATAACCTTAAGGAGGTAATAAAGGCAGGTAAAAAGCGTGTAAGAGTGCAGGGAGTGAGAATAGAGCTAGAAGAAGATGAAGATTGAGTTGACGAAGGTCTCTGTTTATAGGAATAAGTTTCCCGTCTAAGGAGCTTCCCTGGATCAGCTCACATCCCATACATGGTAGTGTTTATCTCTTTATCTTTACTTGTGTAGCACATTTGGTGTAACACTCTTTTTTTCTCTTTCCAAGGGATGCGGATGAGTTACAAGGTTGGACACATGGATGAGGGTGTAAATCAGCTAACGTCTTGACAAGTGTTACTAGAATGACATTGTAGCTAGATGCTATTAAGCTAAGAAGCTTATGCTTGGAGCTTCTTAGTTTCTTAACATGCGATATAAAGTAGTTAAAAAAATTGTATTCAAGTTTAGAACTCGTGTTATTGGCGTCGTGGGTGACCATTAGAGCATTCACAATAAATCCTTCATCTCCATCTCTATAATTACACTAAAAATCACTACATTTCTCTCTCCTTTTCTATTTAATAATACTTATTCTATACTTTTATCATTACCTTTTCTCTCTCCTATACTCACAACCACTTTTAAAAATATTAAAAAATTATAGAGGGTGAACAGTATCTCCTCTAAAGTTACTGATGAACAGTGTCTCATCTATATATTTTCTCTCTCCTCTACTCACAACCACTTATACCCACTCTATATAATATAGAGGCCCTCTCACACTATTATAGAGAGTCTATTATGAATGCTCTTAAACCTGTAAAACACGATTCGCAAATCTTTTTCTCTTTTACCGGGAACAAAGCAAAAAGTAAGTTGCAAGTTGAGAAAAAGACGGGGAAGTAGAGAACTACGTGTCGTAGAAAGAGGAAGAATAAAAGCATTAGCACTTAGAAATTAAAGAAGACACCCTTTGTTGACTTCCTGTTTATAATATAATAAAGTTAAACCAGAAAATCATAATAGATTATGTCGACAATAGTTATTTTATTAATATTCATACGTTATGATCAAATACACTATCCCGAGTTTAATAAATGAAGGAAGAGAATGGAAAGAGTGTTAAGGAAGGAAAAGAAAGAGAGTGGAAAGAAAAGATTTAATCAACTAGTGTGTTTCCGAGTTTGAAGGAAATGGAGAGGAAAATAAGGATTTTATGTTTAAAATAACATTTCCTTCCAAATCTCTCCAATTTGGAAGGATGAAAAATGAAAGAAATGAACCAAAATTTTCCTTCCATTTCCCTTCCTTTCTCTCTTTAAAAAAACTCTGGAACACAATTTTTCCAAACATCCTTCCAAATCCTTTCTTTTCTTTCGTTAAATGAAACTCAAAAAAAAAAAGTAATTTATAGGAAGGATAACAAACGAATTCTGATTGAATTCATTCAAGCAGTATTGGAACATTTATCATCAAACCCTACGATATTAGTTTTTAGGTTCTTGATTTTTTTGGATTTTTAGTTTGTAGTTTTTAGAATTTACGTTATATCATTGTGTCTTTTTCTTATTTTCATCATGTGTCATTTTTGCGATTCATTGTGTATTTTTTTCTTCAACATTGTGTTATATTTTTCGGCCTTATATTATATTTTGTGGCTCATTCTGTCATATTTCGTAATTTATTGTGTTTTTTGCAAGGTTTTGAAACCCGGACAGGACCGACCGGTCCGAGTTGATACATCAGACCACTATTGCACTGAACCGGCATTGTCCCGGTGACCCGGCCGGTCGGACCGGTATTTAAGGGGGTCGGACCTGTTTTTTTTTTTTTTTTTTTGGGGGGGGGGGGGGGGTTGTATTTTGGGCCGGTTCGTTGGACCGGTCGAACAGGTCGGACTGGCGAAACGTCAGGGACTCTGGTTCGACGTCCGGCCCGATTATAAAAACATTAATTACTTGTACCTTTCTTATTTTTGTTACACTGCGTAAAATAACTAGACACTTATATTCATGCCACCTATGTTTTTTTTTTTTGTTGTTTTTTTCAAACGGCAATCATACCATCTATGTGATATACGAATCTATTGTCATGCATCCAACATCCACTTTATCTCACGTATCCAAATTTAATCTCAATAAAGACATGTTATCCTGAGTTAATTAAATTCTTTATTATACACAAATCTAAGGGTCAAGTTATCCTACGTAGTGAAGTAAGAGAAAGATACAAAAAACACAACAAATCATGAAATATGACACAATGAGTCACAAAATATAACACAGTACTGAAAAATATAATACAATGATGAAGAAAAAAGAAACAATGAATCGTAAAAATTAAACAATGATGAAAATAAGAAAAAGATACAATGCTACATAAAAGACACAATGATATAACGTAAATTCCAAAAACGACAAGCTAAAAACCCAAAAAAGCGAAACTCTAAAAACAAAGATTGTATGGATCGATGAAACGGTTCCAATGACACTTGAATAAGTTCAATCGGAGTCCGTTTGATATCGTTCCTACGACTTCCTATTTTTCTTTAACTGTGTATTTAATTATAACCCAAAGGTATGGGTAACCATGTATTAGCTTTCCCTTACGTATAATAATTTCTCAGTGTTAAAATGCACTTACATCTTCTATGTGGTTCTTTTTTTGTTTTTGAGAGGTGGATAGGTTGGTGAAGAAGGTAATAAGGTGGTAGCCATCTAATTTTACTAAATTAATTGTGTTTTATAAGAGTAAGTTAGACATTTCATAACTATTTAAATGAGAATTTTAATGGTCATTAAAGGCAAGGACCAACAAAAATATATTAAACGTCATTACTAGAAACCTACTCACTCCTTCTCAATTTAAATGTCCTCGTTTCCTTTTTTGTTTGTCCCAAATTAAATGTCTCTTTCCAAAAATAGAAATGTAATTTCCAGTTTTGCCCATAAAAGACAAAACACAATCACCGCTTTTAAGGATATTATTGTCATTTTACTACATACAAACAAAAGATTTCTTAAAATGTTTGTTTTTGAACATGAGACATTTAAATTGGGACGGAGGGAGTATTATTTTTCCGAGCTATAGAAATACATCTACTCTTATATACACACATCTTATCAAACAATAAACTGAAAAAATAAATTAAAATTTAATATCTCTTAGATGCACTAAAAACAATAAGTAAATTATTTACGGCAAATAAATAGTGAACACTAGTTTTTATCCCGGGAGCGTCCCGGGTTGAAATATCTAATATGATTAATGAATATTATTATTATTATTATTATTATTATTATTATTATTATTTATTTTAAACAAATCTCTGCCATAAGTTATCACATTCTAATATAAAAAAACGAATCTCTGCGCCTGGGTATAAATCTAGTGCAATTACAAAATATTATATAATGTCAAATGAATTCGGAAGTTTGTAATCGATCATTCTAAAAGGAACTAACATGAAATAAGGAAAAAAGTTATTTATTGAAATATCGAACGCATTAGTCTAAGGGTTATGTGATGCGTTAAAAAATTCATGGGTATATGATCGGGTATATAGTTCCGGTATTTGGGTATGTGGTTTCGGGTAATTGGGCCGGGTATCACCTAATCCCAGGCCCGACCCAAACCCACAATTTTTTTTAAACTAATCCCAAACCTGACACAATACCTTTCGGGTTACAAAAAATAGTCGTTTTTTCTCCGTTTTTTATATAGTACTATGATACTCGTTGGAAAGATAATAAAACGCTCGTTAATTTGGTGTAATTTTTTTCTTTAAAAAATCTCGTATATAAAAGATGTTAACGTTTAAAAGTTATGGGAGGAAACATGAGAGAGAAAATAATAAAGGTTTAATATTTATATTTAGTAGATTAGGTATTTAATAGATTAGGTTAAACCATATTTATTCCTTTTTTAATTAGTCTAGAGTTGCCACATCACATCCTATGTGGCATCTCTCAAAGGAGAGATTGCATAATATCATGACATGTAGGATTATTAGCTTTGCAATATATATATATATATATATAGATACAATCTTTTTACACTGTCTGTTTGTTGATTTGCTTTTTGTTATTTTCTTTCACAAAAATAAAAAAAATTGACCTATCCTATAATTATTTTGAAAACAAGCTCATCTACTCCATACCATTTTGAAGGCTTGAATTTCAAATCCCACTTGTATCACTTGCCAACTCATGCCCTTAACTCAAGCTCCCCATTCCCTTTAGACGGTGGGGCGTGGAAACGGTGAGGGGGTTAGAGAGCTGATATGGCCTTCATCCACGTCGGGAACACCACCCCCTCCCCATTTGTTGATCGGTGCCATGGGGGAATCCTCCCCGTCCCACTTATCGAGAAAAAATTGAGCGTTGCCATTCGACCGTTTGTATATTTGATCGTTTATAAAAAACGTTATATATATATATATAGGGCTGGGTTATATTGGAAACCCCCTTGAGTTGTGGAAACCCGTGGAAACCCTATGTAAAACCATTATTTTTTCCTGATTTTTTCAGCATGGCTTTTATATTCAATTTTATTAGTTTCGGCAAAAAAAAAAAATCAAAAAAACGCCGAGTAAATAATTTTGTTACACATGTGTTACACAAACTCGGATTTATCATACGTCAGCATTGTTACATATGTAACAAACGTGTTAAATAATTTTTTTTTAAAAAATCTACTCGGCGCTTTTTTAACTTTTTTTTGGCCGAAACTCATCAAATTAAGTATACAAGTTATCCTAAAAAAATTAGGAAACAATAATCTTGTTACATAGGGTTTCCACGGGTTTCCACAACTCAAGAAGGTTTCCACAGGATACTTAGCCTATATATATATATTATATATATATATATATGTTTAGGTTCTTGTACAAAGGACATTTTTTTCGTACAACGTGTGAGAAGTCTATGTATCCATTGTGTTTTAAATTTTGGCTATGATGTTTTCGATTCCTTTTGCATTGTATTATATAGAAAAACACCAAACGTAGCAATTTAAAACACAATCAAACGTATTCTAGACATGAAAGTTAAAACACGCTGATTACTTTCTTCATATGGTGTTTTAGATTTCATGTCTAGAATACATTAATTAGTGTTTTAAATTGTTAAGTTTTGTTTTTTCTATATAGTAATATGTCAAAAGAATATAAAACATCATGCCTAAAATGTAAAACACAATACCTATATAGGCTTCTCACACTTTGTACGAAAAATGCACTTTGTACAAGAATCTTACCATATATACACACACACATATGAACTTTCAATTTCAAACCATACCACAACCAAATTCCTTTTCCACACAACCTTACACCTTATATTTATAAAACTTAAACTCTAAATTTTATAATACCACACAATCTTTCCATCCTTTTCATCTCTATATTTTTATACAATCATGAGTTCATCGTCAGAAGAGGAAAATGCGGTCAATTTTTTCGTAGTCGCGATGGTGGATACGACGAAGAAACTTCAGTACCAAGAACAAAGAGCGCCGCACTACAGAAATCGTGAGGGTATATTTTATTTCTTATACTTTTTAATTTTTTTAATGTTATTATATTTTATTTCTTATATTTTTTAATTTGTTAATGTTATTATATTTTATTTCTTATACCTTTTATTTTAATTCAAGGTGCACATGATCGTTTGGTGGTTGACTACTTTGCTGAGGACTGTGTATACACTGACAAACTATTTAAGCGTCGCTTTCGAATGAGTCCCCGATTGCTCCAACGAATTGCCAATGACTTGGCTAATTATGATGAGTTTTTCACACTATGATATGATGCTAAAGGAAAAAGAGGTTTTACGACGCTACAAAAATGCACTTCTGCACTTCGTCAATTGGCGTACAGGACTTTAAGTGATTCATGGGATGAATACTTAAGGATGACTGCTAGAATGAGTTGGGAGTGCTTGTATCAATTTTGCGAGGATATCGTGAAGTTATATAGCAAAGTTTACTTGCATAGGCCAACGAAGAAGGACATCAAAAAGATCTATTCATTCCATGCAGAGAGACACGGCTTTCCTGGAATGCTTTGAAGCATCGATTGCACGCATTGGCCATGGCGTAATTGCCCCACTGCATGGAAAGGGCAATTTACACGGGGTGACATGGGATATCCCTCAATTATTCTAGAAGCCGTTTGCTTACAAGACCTTTTGATTTGGCATGCATTTTTTGGAGTTACTGGTTCATGTAAAGATTTAATTGTTATAGCAAGATCCATGGTTTTCGACAACATCAATGGAGGTATATACCCAAGCTTTGCATCTCTTGTGAAAACGATTCCGATTCCCACGGATGAGAAAAGGAAAAAGTTTGCGAAGTGCCAAGAATCAGCGAGAAAAGACGTCGAACGGGTATTCGGTGTGTTAAAGGCGATAGTTTTTACATTTTTTTTAACAATAACCTATCATACTCAATACTCCTAAACTACACCCATATATTACAATCGTTCACGATAAAACATAAGATCTCTTCATAAATGGTGCGTGTAGAGGTTTTGCCTCTACCACTCACCATCAACACCCAGTGGAACTACTTCCATTTAGAGTACATATCACTTGCAATAATATAAATCATGAACACCATGACATTAACATTTATAGTATGGGGCCACATGTAACTTTGATAATTGTTGACTTGATTTGGCTAAACTTTGCTTTTAATGCTCATGTTCCCAAAGATATATGCTCCTCATCCACCATGCATAAATCCACTCATATCTCTCAATCTATCATCCTTACATTTCATTCCCCAACTTTTTTCACGTCCTAAAGCCAATTCTATTTTCCACAAAAAGCCATTACAAGTTGTTTAAAAGTTAGTCCCAAGTTGTTTAAAATTTAGTCTCATGGTTTTTTATTCTTCTAGTTCTGTCTATACCCATGGTTTTGGCTTTAAATAAACAACTAGTCTTAATTCGAAGTGCTTTTCTTGCGTCTTCTTGATAAACCAGCGTTTATATAGAGATGTAGGAGGATGGGGAGTAAGAAGCCCCTTTGGCATCTCTTCATCTGCAAATAATTCTCGATGTGAAAACACAGAGACAAAGGGCTTAGCATTGAATAGGAAAAAGAGTGGATCTGCAGGGTCCCAAATGAATTGGCTTATTCGAAAAAGGCCTTGTTCTTTGGAAGATCTATCTCGTGTCTGGTACTGCGCGGTTCCACTCTGCAAGAACTCCGAATCATTCTCTTGAAGCGGCTTTCCCCCCGCCGACTCTTTGGCCTTAAGAACGCTGGTTTTAAGAATGAGTGTATTAGGTTCAACCTGAATATTTTTATTCCATTTCCAACCCCAATATTTTCTATCTGTTTTTTTTTTCATATATATAATATCACTTTTTCCTAGATCATTCTTGATAGGAATATTTTTGAGTATGTTAACAATTAGGGGCGTAAAACCGTGCCAAGTAGCATTAATGCGACACCACGGTAGCTACCTCCGTCATCAAAAAGCTTGTAAAACAAAATAAACAAAAAAGGAAAAAATAACACCGAATGAAAAGGTGTAAAATCGTTGAACTAAGTCGGTTAGGACCCACACGTTGCGACGGACCTCTCAAACGGGGAAAAATAGACGCGTTATGAGTTATGACGGACCTGTCAATTAGGAAAAATTGATGAAAAAATGTTGAACAACACACGCTTGTTAGACTTGCGAAATATGAAAAGTATGTGATACCAAAGTTGAAAGTTAAAAAGTGTTAGGGTTAAATTGTAAAATAAGAAAATCTTTGCGTAAAAGTAAAAAAGATGACACATTTTGGGTTAGAAGTGGAAAATCAAAATTGTTAGGGTTAAATTATAAAACATGAAAAATCTTTACATTAAAAGTTAAAAAAAAAAGAGAGAAGCTTTCGGTTTTTACTATTAACCGTAACCATAACCAAACTTCAATTACGGTTACTTGGTTATGGTTATTTCAGTTATGAACCAAAAAACAAATAAAACTAGCTTTCGGCGTAAGTATAAAATAAAAAGCAAATGGGTCTAAAAAATGGGCCAAAAGCTTTAAAAGGATAAAGAAAGAAATTAAAGTATTAGCGGTCACAAAACACATGTAAGGTGGTTGGAAACCTGGACAGTCACAAGCCTCGGTCGCAATATATAATGGTCGCAAGTCATTCACAAAACAAGGTGGTTGCAAGCTGGTTGCGAACTATGGTGGATGGAAGTTGGTTGCCAAAATAGGGCAGTTGCAAGTTGGTAAAGGTGACCGAATATCAGTCACAAACAGAGCGGTCACAAGCCAGTCGCAAAACAGGGTTGTTGCAAATTGTCGCAAAAAATGGGCGTTGCATTTCGGTCAAAAAACAGATTAGCGACCTGGTTTGCCGCAGGCAATACATATGAAAATAGATAGAATTCACCGTCGCAAACAGCCAAATTTTGTAACATCATAAATTTCCTGATAATATTTTCTCAACCATATTTCTTTTAGTTTACTAAGCAAATATGGGATTTATCAATTATGCTTTCAAATTGCAATCTCAAACAATACTTTAGAGATATGCACATTTATCGTCTTTGGGTCACAGTACGCCTTGTAGTAGAAGGTTTTTGCGACAGTTAGGAACATCTGCTTCAGATCCTGATCAAGACTGTTGAACGAGTCGCACAATACAAGTTGCACTAGTTCTTGCATTTTCGAATCAATCGTTGTGTAGCTTTTAGTCCCATTTTCGCTTGCGATATGGTTTTCCTACACGCCATACAAAAAATTTTATTTTATTTTTGTCATATCAAGACAATGTAACCACTGTGATCATCCTACGATGAAGAAATGATAATCATTATCCATCAGTGTTACTATACGATGACAATTAAGCCCATATAATCATCCTACCAAAAAGAATTGTTTTTACCTTGGAGTTATGGAACTTAGATAATTCATGACATATGTTATTAGTGACCGTTGCGAGTCGTTGATACTGGGGATGAGTTACTAGCTCTTTCGATACCCAGCGGCCAGAGGTCATGTTTATTGTTTGTACCATCAGTTCTGCGTCGCTTCGCACCTCTACTCCATCGTGCCACCTCGTCAACCACATCTCCCACTAATTCCAAACAACAAAAAAAGACGATTGTTAGTGTCGTTAGCGACAACATATGGCTTGTCACAAAAAAGAGGCGAAAGAGTTGTATTGCGCTTACGGCATGGTGGAGTTGTGGGTGGATGTCTTGACTATGAGCCATGAGTGTGTCCAAAGCAAGCTCGTGTAGAGTTTTTTTCAAGACAACCATAACCTCGTACCATGGTTCATTTCTGTGGTAACCAAACAAAGCAAACACTAATGAAAAACTATTGCGACCACAGAAAGCCTCCGTCGCTACAATTTTTACGTCGTTAAACTGTCAAGAACCGCTTTTAAGAAGGAAAAAAACGTACTTGAAATGTTGTTTGAAAGACGATTTGTTTCTAAACTTGTCAACAAAAGCTGTTCTGTCCTCGTTAGAGAGCTGTGACAAATCGAAAAAGGAGGAGATGGTGTTGACTAATATGGCGGTTTTAGCCCAGGCGATTCGCTCTGTGGACCTTTCGGGCTCGAATATGCTGGCTGCAGCCAGGTAATACGAGACTAAAGGGCTTGTAACATTGCTAGTCCCAAACTTTTCGATGCCAGACTCAACATACCATCTGCATACATACAAATTAATTAATTAGGATCCATTTGTTTAAGTCATAACAAAAATAGCAAACTTAGTACTTACTGCTGTATAGTGTTCCATTCGAGCTGATGCATGGCTAGACAGTTGTTGTAGTCCAATTTAGCCATTTCAAGGTATGTATTATTGCTCACATTCCCCATCCTGCATTTGTTAATATTCTTTTATTTATTTTGTGACACAAGAAATGAAAAGAGACTCGATAAGCAATATTAATAATAAAAGCAAATCCGATACTATACACCACCTATCTAAGAAATAGTAAGTAATTAAGGCTGGGCGGTGTGGAGACGGGAGAGTTGGATGCCACGTAGGAAAAAAGTTGGTTGTGGGACAGGGACGTCAGGGTGAGACATGGACCTCCCATCGGTCCATGAAAAAGGTTGGTTTGTGATTGGCCCGTCCCGGGCGTCTCGTGGGGGACGGGGGAGACGGAGACAGGGGTGGGGGGCGGTGTTGAGACAGGGACGGGGGCAAAAAAGGTGAGACGGGGGGTTGGGGTGTATCAACACCGGGTAGCCTAACCAAACAGTCAAACATCATCTAGTTTACCAATCAACACTCTATTGTGATTTGAAAGTACACATTTGCATACCAGGAGGTATTCAAGTAGTATATGTTCTAGTATACCAGATTTGTACGGCCGTATAGTAAATAAAATGATTGACGTAACAAACGGATGCATTTAATAAAAAAAACCCTTTAGATTGGTACGTATAGCAATGTTTCATTATAAGATTATATGTTGTGGTGGGGTGAAAGGTGATAAAAAAAATGTTGCCACGTAGAAGTACATTTTATTCACCCTTTGCAACATAAAAAGAGTGATGTGGTGGAGTGAAATGTGGTAATGTGTTGAGGTGGCAAAATAATATTGGGTAGTTGTGATATCTAATACTATTTTAATAAATAGATTGAAGAAACCCCCACACTCGTGAAGCGCTTAACACCTCTGCCCCACGCCCTCTTTGACGTCCTGCTGAAGCAGTGTTCTGCACCCAACACCCTTCTAAGACGCACTACCATAGTACCACCACCCACACAACACATGGCATAAAATGAAGGAAAGAAAGAATCAAAATTCACTGAATGAAGAAGACTTGAAACAGAGATTGATATGTTGATAAAAAAACATGTTTTATACTATAAATTTATTTAGTTGTTTCAACTAAATGATGAGGGCCAGCTTTTCAAAAAAAAAAAAAAAAAAAAAAATTGATGATGGGCCACTCATATGTTTAACTGACAATATGTTTGATTGCAGCTAAGCGACAGCCGATAATGCATGTGGAACAACTTTTGAACTGAAATCCTAGTACTGCTGCATCTGAATAAATTCAATATGAGTTGCTCTAAATTTACCTTCTTCCGTATTGTATTTTTGTTTTCTCTTTGTTACATATATTATAGATACTGTTATTATTATTTTAGAATTTAGACATTACAAATATTTTATTATTATAACTTCTATTGTTACATATTGTTACGGATAATATGTTATTTACTTATTTTTTAGAACTAACATATTCCATTTGCTTAGGTTGTGTGTAGTGGTGGGGGGTTAGGGGGGTTATGGTATTAAAATATTAAAAAGTAATAGAAGGGGTTATGAGGGTTATGAAAAAAGATAGTGTAGTGGGAAGGGGGGTTATGTGGGGGTTATAAATGATTGGATAATTATTGCAGTGGGAAGGGTGTAGTGGGAAGAGGGTGTGGAAATTAATTAAAAAATAATATAAAAATGATTTAAACAAAGAAAACGTCCGCCATGTGTATGGCGCCAGCCATCAAAAACGCCTCATAACCCCCAAGGGGGCGGTGTTCGGGGCGCTATGGGGCAATAAAATATTCAAAACGCCCCCCCCCCCCCCCATGGAGCCCCACTACGCACAACCTTAGAAAAGAACTTGAGACTTCATAAATAGTGCTTCAAGAGCCTTTTCTGGTATTGCGGGGAAAAATTGGTTTAAACAGAGAATACCTCATTTGTGTAAATATTAACATTTTTTAATAGTTTTTTTTTACTAGCGAACACACATACACACTCTCTTTCTTTAGGCTACGACTTTACTTCTAAAATCAGCTTAACTGCATTGTACATGATTTGAATCCCTAACCACTTAGACTGAAACCCATAATATTTTAAATTTATTTAGGTGTGTGTATATATATAAAACTACACATAAGCATAGAAATACTAAATGCATCATATAAAGCATAATGGGATTCTAATTTCGCATATCAATTAATCATTTGAAGAGGAAAATGGAAATTAAGGTATTGGAATATTAAAAGCACGAATTAAAGCATATATATATATTTGAGAACTTAATTTTGATTAGAGGAGAAGCGTGATTAAAAGTACTGTTTAAGAATTCTAAATGCATTATTGATTGCTTTATTATTATGTACGGTACACAAAGAAACAAAAAGTGTTTTGAAGGAATCTAAAAATACTACTTAAAAGTTAATTTTATGATTATTCTAGAAAGGCAATTAATTTTTATTTGATCGGCAAATATGATTTGCTTATCAAATACAACAATTCTTTAATAGTTAGGATAATCACTTGTGTAACTCATTTATAATTGTAACGAATAAAAAACTGCTGGCACAGAAGATATGATTATTATCAGGATTTTCTTCTATATTTTTACCCCTAAATATTTGCTTGTTCATATATTATTGGTTTCCTATTCCTATTCCTATTAAGTTTTATGTACATCTACATAAACTCGTAGTAATACCTGTATAAAGTTTTCCCGATCCAAACATCATCCTCGCCCCCGTACTGCTCCAAGTAACATCTAGTCTCGAGTCGAGGTAAGCTCGCATACCATGGTACGTCAAGCACGTATCCAACCTGTTGATTTGCGGTCCATTGGGTTAGCATAATTAAGTTTGTAGAAATACCCGTCGCAAATAACTTTTGTGACATTTTTATGATAACTTTTGTCGCTAATGTTATATAATATTTGCATACCTCGCCGGGCAAGTCTTTCGCGATGATCCATTTATCAAGGAGCTCGTTTACCGACTGTTTTTCCTTCAAATAATTATAAGAAAATTTCTTGGCATCTTCAAGAATTTTTTCTCCGGAAAAGAGCACTTGAGAAGCCCTATACAAATTGAACATCCCTGTAACCGCTTGTGTTGACTGGCCAGCAAAGCATACGAATTTACCATCTCTCTCAAATTGTCGAAATACATCTGTCGCAAAAAGTGCCCGTTATAATTTTGAATCCATCCTAAAGACAATGTTTGGCACATTACTAGAATACATGATTTTCACTAAGTGATCAAAAGCCCATCAATGATTACCGACGGATTACCAGCAGACCATTCGAAACCCCCAAAGGAAAAAAACAAAAAAGTAAGGTTTTAATGGCCATCAGTAGTCCGTCGGTAATCAGTAACAAATTTTGGGATTTTTTATATAAAAAAGGAAAAGAAAATTTAGCTTTTTTAAGTGGTCACTAAAGCATAAAAGAAATCCACAAAAAATTAATTAAAATTTTAAATGTTGTCAGTGACCACATTCGTCGGTGATTAGTCGTTAGATATCCGTCGGTAAAATCCATTGTTGATGTTTAGGTGAAGTCTTTACACATGAAAACCAACCTGGAGTGATTTGGTAACCATGCATTCGTAACACCCTAAATCCCATCGCGGTATCATCAATATCTTGTACATTCGAGTTTTTCGCCCAACAAATCCCATCCTTTGTCCAATACCTATAGATGTATTCGACACAATCCTTGATCTCGGACTCAAAGTAACGAGAAATCCCTAGTCGTTGAAGCCGATCAACTACCCAAATATGCTCGAAAAGATCCACCGGGTAGACATTAGGAACTACAAAATTATCAAAAACACAATAACTTCATAAAATTCCAAAATTACAAACTTTCCTTTTTAAGTATTAACCATCATTAACAAATTTAAAACATACCTCCACCGTTGAATTTTGTAACAATATTTGTTAAATATTGAAGACACTTTTCATCTTTTGTTTCCATAAGTGCAAAAGCAGTAGATGATGGAGAAAAGAGAAATGACCCATCTTTACATTGCAATTTTAGAAGTTTTTCCCATTCCAAATCTGGCATTCCTTCCAAACTATGAAGTAAAGTTGTGGGCACTTTGTGTACTACTTCCATCGGTATCCTTTTCGTCACAAAAGTTAAAAATAAAAACGTTACAAATATGTTAATATTCGGTTTCGTGGCCTACAAAAGCAACCTAACTTGATATCAACCGTTAAAAAGAAAGCGCGTAAAAGTACTTACTTTGTGAGTTTTAGGTTTCGTCGCGCATAGATTTCTTTCAAGGCTGGAGTGTCCTCTGGGACTTCGATTTTTAGCTTCCTCGCGCAATCTATAAGCGAAGGGAACGCTACTTCGAAACCTATTGGCATATGTTCCTCATTCTCGTCTTCAAGTTTACATATGTTTTCTTTTAGAAATTTCACTCCTGAGTGTATGTATCATCACGACAAGCATTAGTGACTCTTTAACTGTTGCAACCATCAGTTTTTAGTGACTTTAACGTCAATATAGCCACTTAACACGTGACAAGACACCTTTTTTTATTCATGTTCTAAGGGTATCACCTTTTTAGTGACATAACATCACCATAAATTTTTATTTTTGTGATGTATATAACCAAGTACACATATAAAGATATATGTGTGCTGTTAGTATACTGGACTGTTGCAAAGATTATAATTGAAATATTGGATTTAAATAACATCAGTTGTCAACTATTGGCCGCCATCAGTCCCAACTTCAAAAACCACTGCTGATAGTCCCATACTAACTAAAAGTGAAGCTAGTTTTTGCTGACGTGAACTGTCACACAAGCAGTCATCGTTATCATTTCATTTTGCTACATAAGCAATACACATCATTAAAAGTTTGACTTTTTGCCACATAATTAAGCAGTCCATGTTAGTAAAATTTTGACTTTTATGCCAAAAAATAGTTCACGTTAGCAAAAACTAACTGAGTTAACATTTAGTTAGTACGAAATGCTAAGGGAAAATAAGTTAAAAACCGTAACAAAGATTTACCTTTTTCACATTTGGTAGGATGAACGTTCCAAGAAGTTAGCGCGATAACACAAGCCAACGTATTAATGATCCTATCATGAGCCATAAACAACATAGGGTCCCCCCAAGACCCATCAGGCAGTTGATTGTTCGCTATCCACTCTAAACTTGATACAAATTGAGGGGAACCACTTCCATCAACATCTTGCACGAGTGCAACCCAAGCCGTATCATAAGCCGACACACTTATCTCTCCATCATTCATCGAACTAAACATCGCTTTAATCATCCCAACAAAATGTTTAATCTCTTCATTCGGGTACACATGATGAATCTTTTAACATCACAATGTATGTGTCATGACAAACAAGGTAATAGTACATGTTATTATTAGTAATAGTACATGTTATTATTAGTAGATAGATACAAATTAAATAAAATGTAACACTTTTAAATGTAAAATTAGATAATAACCTTATTTGTGTGGAAGTGATCCCTCACATTTTCATCGTCCCAATTGATGAATGGTGTTTCGTTCTTTTGAATTACGTCCGAATACTCTGCACAAGCAGGAATACATTCAAAAAAAGAGATATTCTTGATAACTTTATTATATGTATATGTAGATTTGGTGATCTTGTGGGCCCACTGAGTTGTAAATTCGTTTTGTTGTCTTAATAAAATTGGTATTTCGAGAAATATTATAAATAGGTTATCAGAAATTCAGAAGATATAGTTATTTATGAGGTGTTCTTGAATAAAAGAACAAATTTGAGTAATATTTATGAGTGACTCGCAGAGCTCTAAGAACCAAGGGTTTGTGTTTAGCAGAATAGGTTTTGCGATTTAAAAAGGGATAACGGCGCAACTTGTTGCCCGATTACCTACCATCTAAATGTAACTTGTTTTGTCTTGGTATGAAATAAAATAAATAATCACCGTTTTTGTTAAAAAAAAAATTAATTAATATCCAAAACAAAAAAGAATTAATATCTATGATCTCATATATAATAAATGCCAAAATTGTAACCTCGTATAATAAATGTAAAAATTAATTTTTAAGACGTTACAACCACTTTTAAGTAAATAAAAAATATGTAAAAATCATGACACTTGAACATAAACCATAGAAAATACTTTAAACATAAAAAAAGGATGATTACATAACCGTTTTATTTATAATATTCAAAAGTACAACTACGCGTGTTTATACTATTCTTATAGTTTTCAGATGACGAATATACCTTGTGTACGAGACTTTGATACGGCTTTGCATTCGAAATTAGTGTTTCTAAGAGCAACACTTCCTGTAATTAAGGAATAACAATAATCAAAGATTAATAAAATTAATTAATTACATACATTAAGAATGCAATTAAGTGATTGAAATCAAAGCAGAAAGGAATAACCGAATAAATAAAGTTAAATTGATGATTATGATTACAGTATTTTCTGTTTCATTTCAACAGTGGAATCCAACACATCATGCGCATAGAGAGATCCACAAAGATTTTCCAGAAAGATAACGATTTTAAAGTTTGTTTTTTTCTCAAACTTTTAATCACATATATCCCTATATATATTCTATTTATATTATATTATTATTTTCAGTAACTATAGACAGAACTGAGTTTAAAAATAAGACAAGAGTAAAACGGTTTCTATCAACACTCATTTGTACACATGTATACATGTACATAACATACATTTGATACAAATATATATGATCATGATAGAGAGAGAGAGAGAGAGAGATACTGGTGGAGAGAGGAAGACAATGAGAAGCCACGGGTGGAGAAGAGCGGTGGTAGAGGGTGGTGGTCGGAGAGATGACCCTTGTAGTCTTCATGACGAATGAAATAATATACTTAATGAAGTTTTTGCAACTGTGTCACCTTAAGGAGACAGTTTAAAAAAACTTTCACACTTATGTGACTAGATGGACTTGTAGTTTGCAATATTTATAATCATGAATTTGGCCGAATGGGGGCAAGAAGACAGATATCTTGTCCCAAGTGATACTCAGAATGAGAGAAGGGAATCATTGTTGTTATCTTATAAATTAAATGTGTACACACAAATGTTTAAAGTAGAAACATAATTAATTTTTATACGAATTAAACAATCATTAAACTAAATGCATGTGTAAGCATTTTTTTTTTTACAATTTTATATCACCTCATGCAACATATTAACTATTTAATAAATAATAATCTACTTATAATAGGATGTAATATTGTATCTATAATCTATAACTTATAATAAAAGAATTGAGTTTGTATGAGGTGGCATTCAATGGAGGCCTCAACCCCCCATTGAATGTGCATGTGGCATCTTAAGGTGATACTATTGAATTTATTATTTTAATCTATTTTTAATCATTAATAAAAAAAACCTGATATTATAATTTATTTAAAAGGAAATAAAATAACATATGGATCAAAAATATACTAAAATCTAATCTACTAAAATAAATATTAAACATTTATTATTTTTTATCTCATGTTTTCTCCCATAACTTTTAAACGCTAATATCTTTTAGATACGAGATTTTTTAAAGAAAAAAAGTACACCAAATTAACGAGCGTTTTATTATCTTTCCAACAAGTACCATAGTGTTATATAAAAAACGGAGAAAAAAAACGATTATTGGTGATACCCGACCCGATTACCCGAAACCACATACCCAAATACCCGAACTACATACCCGATCATATACCCATGAATTTTTTAACGCATCACATAACCCTTACACTAATGCGTTCGATATTTGCAATATACGTGCACCATCATAAACTAAAAACTTTATAGTATGTAACTAAAATATATGTATGGTTATTATAATACTATTTCAATAAATAACATTTTTTTCTTATTTCATGTTAGTTCTTTTTAGAATGATCGATTACAAACTTCCGAATTCATTTGACATTATATAATATTTTGTAATGGGACTAAATTTATACCCCGGCGCAGAGATTCGTTTTTTTATATTTGAATATGATAACTTATGGCAGAGATTTGTTCAAAATAAATAATAATAATAATATTTATTTATTAATCATATACTGGCTAGTCATTAATTATGTTGTTATATTAGATATTTTATTATGTCATATTAGATATTTCAACCCCGGGACGCTCCCGGGATAAAAGCTAGTAAAATTATGTTTTAGATGAATATCTATAATCTATAACTTATAATAAAAGAATTGAACTTTGATGATTTGGCATTCAATGGAGGCCTCAACCCCTCCTTGAATGTGCCACGTGGCATCATATAGGATTTTTTAATTTTTGAGTTTTTTAATAAATCTATATATATTATAATTATTTTAGGAAAAGATAACAATTTAAAAACAAAATTAAATTTTCTCTCTAATGTTTCCTCCCATAACTTTTAAACGTTAATATCTTTTATATACGATATTTTAAAAAAAATTACACCAAATTAACGAGCGTTTTATCATCTTTCCAACGAGTACCATAGTGCTATATAAAAAACGGAGAAAAAAACAACTATTTTTGTGGGGTTTTGTTTTCAAATATATTTTACTCTACTAATAAATCACAAACGATAAACATAACTTCATAGGCAGAGATTCTTTTTTTTATATTTGAATATGATAACTTATGGCAGAAATTTGTTTAAAATAATAATAATAATAATAATAATAATAATATTATTATTATTATTATTATTCATTAATCATGTATTGGCAAATCATTAATTATGTTGGCATATTAGATATTTTATTATGTTATATTAGATATTTCAACCCCGAGACACTTCCGGGATAAAAGCTAGTAGTTTTATATATAAAGATTAGATAAATAACCCAATTTTAAGGAAAGAACTATAAGAATCACATAAATAGTTGTAAATTTTACTGTATGGTTATCTCTGAGAATCCTAGTTGTAAACGTTTTGGGTCTGGAGGGAGTAAAAAACCGGGCCCTATGAAAAAAATTCCCAACTTTTAATTTTCAAACATCAATAGTTCAAGTTTCAATTAATTATTAAACATCAATGGTTAAAATAAAAATATATAAATATATTAAAATTAAATAAAATAAATCATTTACAACTAGATTTGATGAAAAGCTACATATATATTTGGGGGGGGGGATACACTGCCACATCACTTCACTGATTCACTTCACTAAAACCGTTTTTGAAGGCAACACTCCACTGATTCTTTACCCAACAATCAATTATTTTCACACATAATAATAATAATAATAATAATAATAATAATAATATTAAAAGAGTTCCCAGTTCTTCTTCTTCATCTTTCTTTCCCTTCAACTCAACTCTTCTTCTTCACTGATTCTTCTCCATTTTTCTTCAACGTCATTTGGCCGCACACCGTGAAATCCCTTTCTGTGAACAAGAAGAACGGTGGCGGTGGTGGTGTGGTGGTGATGGTTACAGATAGTGGTGATGATGATAGTTAGGGAAACTTGGTATAGAAAGAAATAATATTTTATTCAAATTCACGGGTTCACATCCGTTAGATAGAACCAGAAAAAGGTCCACGGGACCCTAACCAACACTACCGACGGTGGTGTTACTGTGCTGATAATGGGGTACCCATGACCAATTCTAGTGGTGCCCCGTCCCTCTTTTAAGTCTTTGTAATTTAAACAAATAAATAACAAAATTAATTCTGTTATGAATAGTCATTAATACAAACATTATGACGACCATTGCATCTAACCACCTACTTATGAATAAGAGTTTCAGTTTCATTTTAAAGAGTATGTATTAAAATTAAAAAATATAAATATATTAAAATAAAATAAAATAAATCATTTACAATTACATTTGATGAAAAGCCACATATATATTAGGTCTTTGTAATTTAAACAAAGTAAAAGTCCATTCAGGGATATCCGATAAAATTGAAACGATACAGAGAAGATTAGCATGGCCCCTGCGTAAGGATGACAAGCACAAATCAAGAAATAGTCCAAGTTTTTCCAATGATCTTCAGCCCAGCTGGTTTGAGGTAAGGTGGGTTTTCCCTTAGGGGTTCCCGACCAAACTGACAAGATGGTTGCCCAAAAAGGCAAGCACGGGCGTGCTCCTTCCTGAGCACGACGTGCTCGTCAACTGCCCCGACAGCTCCTACGCGTAAGGACTCTGCAACAGTACCAAGTGTCGAGCACGCCCGTGCTCTTGCTCCACCTTTGAGCACGGGCGTGCTCCTGCTGAATTGCCTATAAATAGAGACCTCCACTCCTCACTTTGGCATCCCTCAACCCATCAAATTCTCCAGCTTCTACACCAAGTTTCTGCTATATTTGGGACTTGTAGGTGTCCTTTGAAGCTTTGAATCACTCCATAAACACCACATTTGAGAGAGAAACAACCCATAATCACTCAAAACCACCAAGAAATCTTCATACAACCCCTCACCATGTTGTGCACGAAAACCAACCCTTGTGAGCTTGTTGTCTCAACCATGCTAGGCTAGATTTCTCTTGATGTTGCTAGGGTGATGATGAAACTTAGTATGGATTAAATAGTTTATTTTTGTTTAAAGTGGTGTTCTGTGTTCTTAACAATTTCTTCTACTACTTCTTTGTTTTATGAACTAGTTAATTAATCAACTTAGTATTTGGTCTTGTGAGTATTTGGTAGGAAGTGGATGGACTTATGAGTGTACCCGTGGCGTGTAAAAACCCGCGCACTTGTAGGCTAACCTAACTACACGTGAAGAGATTAGACCATTTGTAAATAGAAATATTCACACTTTTTGGTTCAATCCTCAACTAACGAAACTCCATTTAGGGTCGGTACGGTCTTTATACTTTGTCCTAATGATAAGCCAAGACTTGGTAGTGCGACTTAGTTACATGGTTTACGTGTTTGGTGCAAACCAAGAATTGGTGAACTCGTCTTAGGAGTAAACGGTCTATATTTACTTCTATTATTATATTGCCGTAAAATTAATAATAGGCCAATCACTTTTTGAAAAATTAATTAATTCAAGTTTGGGATGAGCATATGCGGAAGGCAGCGTCGTCTCTACCATGTCAAGTGGTAGCTTGTTCGGCCATGCTCCGGCCACCGGCAAGTTATACATAAAAGAAAATAGTAGTTGAATGTTAATATCGCAGTTGTGGAAAATATGTCTTTTAGGGTTGGGTTGACAAAATCTTGGTCGATATATTTTTCAGAGTTGAGAGGTGAGCTCACGGGGACGAGAGACCCTCATAATAACTTTAAGAACACAAATCGTTTAGAGTCTAACGTGGCTATGCCTAGATTTTAAACACACCTTAAATAAAAGTTCACTATTATTATACGAAGCAACATCAGATCCCGAAGCAACACCTTTGTTTTGATATTGATTTCTCTTACGGTTTAAATCTCTCTTTTACTTTTCTTCAAGCAATTTAAAAAACTCTTTTAGTAATTTTTCGGAAATTGAGTAATAAAAATCGTGTCATTGGATTCAATACTCGGTACTTGCTCATTTCTATATTACTCTCGATAGGTACACTTACCTATTGCGTGGGATTAGAACGTTAAGCAGCTATCGTTTTAGTTTATAAATTTAAAACTTGAAAGTGTCACACACCAAAGTTTTTGACTTAAATTCATCTTTCATCAAGTTTTTGACATTTCCACCGAGAACTTGCTACAAAGATTTCTAAGTCACTAAATCCACGCACATCATGAAGCAAGCAAATGAGAGAAGAAGGGCGAATACAAGTGTATAGCAAACAACTGAGAGAGCAGGGAGGATGCTATACAGATGTAGCAAACAAATGACACATATACCCCCATATAACTCATAAATTACAAAAATGACATGCTATTGTTCATCTTAACTCTTCAATAATACATATTATAATATTCTATGTTAATGATTAGGTTTCTTTATATACGAGAGTATTATAAGATGCAAGTGTGTTTTCAGTTCTTATGAGATCTAAGTGTATTTGTCGTGCGAGTGTGTTTAGTATGCTACAAAATTAAAAAAAAAAATATTTTTTGAGATACATATTATAATATATATTTACATTCTAAATAAAAGAGTAGTATGGTAATGATAATACGAATGTTATTTATTACAATTTAATATATTGTAGATTTCTAAAGCATAAAACTATAAAGTATCAATATATATACATGCAAATCCCAAAGGGTATACCCAATACCCGTGGGTATGCTCAATACTCGACGGGTAATACCCAACAAGTACCCGACGGGTATGGGATGAGATTTTATAACCAGCTATGGGTATGGTATTAGCCAAACTCGACCCGTTGCACGCGTGTACTAGGTGAATCGAAAACGACTGGTCGATAACAGTCCCAACTACGAAAATCACCAATATTGGTCCCAACTTTCGACATATTGGAAACCAACGGACCCAAACTAACGGAGTTAGCCTCCGTTAGTGTGATGCTGACGTGGCATGCCACGTTGGATGCCACGTATGATCATTTTGCCACGTGGCATGCCACGTAGGATGACACGTAGGATCATCTTGCCACCTAAGCATGCCACGTCAGCATCACACTAACGGAGTTAGCCTCCGTTAGTTTGGGTCCATTGATTTCCAATATGTCGAAAGTTGGGACCAATATTGGTGATTTTCGTAGTTGGGACTGTTATTGGCCAATAGTCAATAGTTGGGATTATTTATTTCCATTTTTCCTTTATAAAATACGTATTTGTTAATATCTTAAAAATAATAGTGACTGAAATATATACCTTCACGAAATGTTCTCCTCTTTTCTTCGATCTTTTTATAACTATGACGTCACCATTTGCCATTCCCATATCATGTACCCATTCGACCAACTCATCGCGTGTGGAAAATGTCCGGTTAGTCTCGAACCAAAGGTTGATCGGGTTAGATCCTTCCTACTGATCTTCTACCCGCTTCTCATCGACAGCGATGTCTTGATAGTGCGTATAGTCTTGTTATTCAAATGTGTCATCACCACCGTAAGCGTCGTAAGTATAACCGTAGGCAGGTTGACTAGGCTCGTCTTCAAATTCATACGGGTCCTTCTAGTGTGTATTCAAGTCCAGTTGTACCGTATTGTCACGGTAACGAATGCCAGACTGACCCTCCTCGACATTACTAGACCGACCCTCCCCGACATTATATGACCGACCCTCCTCGACATTATATGAATTAGATTCGTAAGAATCACCGAAAATTAAGTCGTAATACGACATGTTATATGTTGTGGATAAAGAATTGAAATCGAATGAGTTTATAATGAAATCGAATGAATTTATAGCCAAAATCTGATGGGATCAAGCGTCTCGCTTAGGCCAAAGCGAGGCGCCTAGGTAATTTTTTCGAGAGAATCTCAGTCTTTACGTTTAATCAAAAAGCGAGGCGCCTGGCTGCCTGATTAGACATAAAGACTGAGATTCTCTGACGTCTCGCTTAGGCCAAAGCAAGACGTTTTGATTAAGGAGTTGATTTAAATGTTGAGGGGTTTAATTGGAAAGACCCATAGTGAATGATATTGGTCAGAGATTATGTACAGATGTAATGTTGTCAAGTATATTTATTTAATTTAAATAGATAAACCATCTTAATAAAACTATTTAAACTTTAAATTACAAATTCCAATGCGTTTCCGGTTTCTCAATATGAAAACAAAAATTTCGAATATCTGATTCGAGATTTGAGTTTTGTCTCATCCGGTTGTGGTTTAAATAAATCATCATGACAGTCTAGTTTATCAAACTCTATATATTAGGCTTCACGGAGTGGGGCGGGAAGGAGGGTGGGAGATAGCTTCACGGGCGGGAACACCGCCCCTACGGGGAAGGGGGGCGGGGAGAAATGGTCGGGCGTGTGGCGATTTCTTTTTTTTTTTATTGGTTTTTTAACTTTAACACAATATAATTTATTGTTTTCCCCTCCCCTCTTCCAGTCCCCACAATCCCCCCCCCCCCCCCCCCCCCCCCACCTAGTGTAAGTGGAATTGACAGTTATAACCTACAATTCGTTATAAATCACGTGAAGGGTATTATAAACATTTACACACCCAATAATCACGTCCTAATTTTATCAATTATACGTACCCCTATTTTTATGTGAATCCAAATTCAATTTTTCGTAATTGATTACACTATTTTCTTTCACTATTTTTTTGCCAAATTGAATTCGTAATATCATAATACTTATTTTGATATTCAATTGAAGAGTTTATCGACATGATCGGTAGGTTACTCTGTTTTTTTTTTTCATTAAACATAATCATATTACTGTAATCATGATGTTATAATTTATGCAGACTTAAACATTGAATCGGAACATTCAATCGTAGAAGATCCAGTTGCAAAGATTGATAATATCGTTTTTCAAGGTATATGTTCGTGTTTTATCAAATGAACAAAGATGATACAGTTAACATTACAAATTGCCTGTTATAAATATCTGAATGAGTTTATTTATAGTTTTATACTAAATGCGTTTTACAAAAACCAAGTGCGTTTTATATAAAACCAAGTGCGTTTTAAAAAAGAAAACCAAGCGAATGCGTTTTATATCATATTATGTGCTTTGAATAATATCAGAACTAACGTGCGTTTCACATCACTATGAATGCGTTTTATAACATCAACATCTGATATAATAATATTCAGGCACAAACATAAAACGCATCTATAATTTTCATCAAATGCAGGTTATTGTTTCACTTCCATCTATACAATAATATTCAAGCACAAACACAATCACTCATCTTATTCATCTTCAAACTCGTCAGCTAATCGGTTGCTAATCGAATATGAAGATTTGCTTACTTGTTTTGCGTTTCGGAGCCATAATCGGTTGCTAATCGAATGTTCGTCTGTCGTTTGATGGGTTGCTCTGTTTTTTTTTTGGTTTACGGAATAACGTGTTTTGAGGATTATGATTTCCATTTGACTCAAATCAAAATAATTGACTATTAATGAGATGATTTGGGTGGTATAATTAAAAAAAATTAAATTGATTAACTGTAATTTGTCTAAATTACCCTCAAATGATTAACTTCTTGTTAAACGCGTTGCTTATTTACAATCGTGCTATCGTTCTTTTTTAACCCTAATCAATGGCTGGAAGTCCTTCTTACACTTTGTATACTAAGGATGCTTTGTATAATAGCTTCTCTCCTATATATTATGTAGCGAATTGGAAGAATAAATTTTTAGACTCATGTGTCATGAAACAAATTTCACAATTTCATGTGTAACAGAACTTCTTAGTGTTCAGTAAACAAACCTTAGTAAAGTTTGTTTATGTTCTTTATAATTGGGGACTAATTGTCTTAAAAAGTGTTATAGACTTCCCGTGCTTTCACACGGTTTTGCCCCTAGTATTAATAAAAGAAAGCACTAAAGCTGACATGGCGCTCAATGAGGCCATCATCCTCCTTGGGTGTGCCGACACGTGACATCCCCCCTTATTTCCCTTTAAAAGTCTTTTTCTCTCATGTTTTCTCGCACAATTTTTAAACGTTAATAACTTTTATATACGAGATTTTTTTTAAGTTACATCAAATTAACGAGTGTTTTATTATCTTTCCAATAAGTACCATAATGGTATAAAAAAACAATTCTTATGCATGTTCGTCAAAGAAAAAGTGTGAATAGATCAATATTAAATTGGTATAAAAATGGATAAAACAAAATATCAACTTTAAAACGAAATCAAAACATGGCATTTTACCCATAAAGTGATACATATACAAACACAATACAAGAAAAATATAGTTGTGTGAAAAGTTTAAAAGTTTTGACTTTTTTTATCAAAAATACTGAAAATTGTTTATTAACACATAAACAAATTTGTTAAAAGTTACAGAGATAAAAAGAAAACACAGTGGGCACGCAAGTGGCTACAATCATTTTAGGTGATAAATAAATTGTTTTCATTTTATGGCGGTTAATGAGTATCATCAAAGTTATCTTCTCATTTTATTTTGTATAATGACTTCAGGCTATTTGGTAGAATATGTTTGATTAAGTACTGAATCATAAATTATTAAGAGAGTCTAAATGATTTAGCACCCTTTATTAGCTAAATATGAGCTTAACGGAACAATTCAGATGCTTTTTTTAGTGGAAACAAACACTCTTAATGCTGAATTGTCACACCCTCAAATTTCATATGCGGGGTTTTACCGCGAGGCGCGTGACATACCATGATCCAAGTCAACGATCACAATAAACGACAACTATATGTAAAAAGTTACGTAAACCAAACCATGCAATAATCAAAACCCATGATCTTAAAGTACAACGGAAGCAATTTAAGTTTTACAAAACTAAGTAAAGATAAAACATATGTTTAAAGTTTTAACACACAAGACATGATCCTAGATGCAAGTGTGACTCTGTGCGCCTAATCCGATTGCTGCTACCTTAGCGACCTGAGAAAACATGCTAAAAATGTCAATATATAATGCTGGTGAGTTCACAGGTTTTACAATAAACGATTCGTTAATCCTTTAAAAACCGTTACCGTTACTACTATGCTGTGTGAACGCTAGCTAGGCGTTAGGTATATTACTACTACGATTGAAACCATTGCTGACAGTGATTGTTATAGTTTGTACCCCTCGGATTACCGTCATCTCCGGTATGCCCTGTGTGATCGAGACAATATGCACCCGCCCGGCCTCCAGCCGTCGAGTGGGGTTTGTCAGGCCCAATAGATCTATCCACATTTCCCCGCTACATACCCGTATTAGTGGTTTCTGTGGGATTTAGATGAGTCGTATAGTAATATAATGATAGCCATAGTATAACATGAATTTGTGTGTTTAAAGTGTGTAAGCATGTTTCTCCCCCGAAAACAAAACTGGTAAAAGTGGGGCCGTGAACTCACTTTAGGTTGCGTCTTCAGTTTGAGTAATCCGACACGTGTGTGATAGTCCCAACTAGTGGCGACCTATCAATGAGCTTAAGTAAGTGTGTTGACCACTAACTCGAAAGTTAACTAGTCCCCGATTGTCCAGATCTTGACTACGTGTGTTTAAAAGTGTGTTTGAATGTTAACCGGACATACCAGACAGACCCGACATCCCGTTGGTGACCCATTACATCAATTAATCAAGTACATAAGGTTAACACACAAGTTTCAAGCACTTAGTTTGCATCAAAAAACGCATATACGAAGTCGTAAGGTCGAATCAGCAATTTACCAGACTCATTCGACCCTAATGTAAGTCCATTCGACCCATTAGTAAGTTGGTTCGACCTTATGCATGTTCATTTAACCAAAACACAAGTTCATTCGACGTAACACATGTTAATTCGACCCTAACACATGTTTATTCGACCTAAATCAAGTTCGTTCGACCTAACTGAAGCCCATTCGACCTGTACTGAACTTGGTTCGACCCCTGGGTTACTTCATTCGACCCCACGTGGGTCAAATACTCAAATGAGGCCCAGGTTCGACCCCATCAGTCTCAATCATCCTAAAACGCATCAAATCACATCAAAACGGTCCGAAAATATCACGAAACATCACAAATCATAGCAGTCAAGTATCATTAACCTACCCCCACAAAACCCTACCAATATTACTCCAAAATCAGTCCGTTTCATGAGTTAGTGAGTTACCCAAAATGGCAAAATTATGGAAATGTCACATCAATGCATGTAAACTTTACCCAATTTGGAAACTTAATGAAATCATTCAACAATCAGCTCAAAATGCTCAGATTATCATGTGTAACAAAACCCCTAATCATTTCATCCACAATAACAACATAAATCAAACCCCAAATCTATCAAAAATCCCCAAAATGGCAAAATATCATCGTCCAACAATTAATAACTTAAGATAATCAAAACCCATTATCAATAACAGTCTTCGAACATTTCTATAACATCTAAACAACATTCAATCATCAAACATCACATAACACAACATAAAACATCATTAACACATGTTAACTTGTATGAAAACTCATGTTTTAATGATGAGGTTTTGTTTAGAAAGGTGTTAGAAAGGTTTTTAATTATGAAAACCATCTTAGAACAGATCTGGACCTTTGGGGTTTAATAAAAATGAATAAAAAATGCTTAAAATGGATTTTAGAATAAGAACACACCTTAGATCTTCTCTTGTTTGTGATATGGAAGATGTTTGTAGGTTAGATTATGAAAAACAAGATCAAAAACTCCTTCCTCAGTGTTTAAGGTTGAGAGAGAGTGTTTGGAGGCGACTAGGGTTTGTGAAATGATGAAAAATTGCAAAGTATGGTATTTATAGTAACTGCAGGTTTGACCCTTGCAGGGGTCGAATGAGATGATATGGTGGTCGAATGAGATGTGTTTTAGCACATCCTAACACATGAACATGCAATCCTAACATATGTTAAGCATATATAATCTATCATGTATAGTCACATAAACACCGTTAAAACACGTATTTGCATATCATATAACATATATAGATCAATTCATGTTTGTTATTTAATCTAATTCATGTAATTCACCAACAACGGGACTCATGACTCGTGTGTGCGTGTGATAACCCCAATGATCCTCCGAATCATTGATCCCTGGACAATACGTAATGTAACCCGACTCAACTGACCCTGTCAAGTACGTTTGATAAATGTTTTTCGCTAAGGTAGACTTAAATGTTTGTAAAATTTTAACCTGAATATGACGGGTGTCACATGAATAATTAAGAGCTGAATGATTAAGAGGCTAACAAACACTCACTTCGTCTTTAGCTGGTTGTGACTACTAGGAACCAATGCGTACGAAAAAAAAGTAAATATCTTTGGATGGAGGCTGGCTCTAAAATATTTACTAACAAGATCAGCCCTGACGAGAAGAGGTATTGTAGTGAAGCCTCTCCTCTGTCCATTATGTGGGTATGTGAAAGAAACCTCAGAACATATCATGGGAACATATCATGACATTTTGTTACGTTGCGTTGGTTGTATCTTGTATGGCAAAGTGTATCCACTTGTCACATTCCACAGATTTGTCTTTTCTGTTTCGGGTCTGCTTAATGATGTGGAAGGAACAGTGTAAGAAGAAAACGGTTCAAAGCGGCAGTCCTCCTAACATGTTGGTTGATTTGGCGCACGAGGAATGAGATTATTTTTATCTCCAAAGGGTAGAACTTTGTAGTAACCTATATGAGCTTCGCATATTGGGACTCCTTTGGATGAAAAAACAGGTCCCAGCTTACGTATTTAGATTGGTAGCAATGGTATAGATTTGATTTCTAAAATGTAAATTGGTGTTTGTATCAATTGATTTGGTTTTGGCTAGCTAGTTGTTAGTTGTTTAATAGAAGATGCCTTTCAAAAAAATCTACACCAATAATGTCTAATTTGGGACCAGAACGCCCAACATCCAGAGGAGAGACACCATTTTTTCTGTAAGGCTTTTAGTTTCTTGTTGGCTCTATTATACTATTTTTATGAGTTTTTATAAAAACAGATGTTACAATACACAAAAAAAAAACATTTTGCAAACCTTTAAGCCTTGTGGTTAATTTAGGGTTGTGCATTGTCTGGTACCTAAATTAACAAACGAACACGAAAACATTTATTTTCTTAATGAAATCTCGTCTGATAGATGTTTATAAATGCATTATTTCCTTAATAAACGAACACAAACAAATCTTTATTTGTATTCATTCGATTTGTTTGCAGCCTTATACATTTTTAGTATTTTTTTTTTTGTTTCATAAGCATCTAGAAGCCTCTGTGATGCTAAATAACTCATCTAGTTGATCAATGTATTTGACTATGAAAAGTGAGAATAGCTATAAAAAAAAAGATTGTATAGATTTTATTACAATTGTTTACAAGATTTTATAGATTTTATTACAATGAAAAGTGAGAATAGCTACAAAAATGATCAACTAACTCATTATACAAGTCCCAACAATATTTACAAAATCAAAAGCACGTGAGATTTTATTATAAGTGTTTTTTATGCGTAAACTGATCAACTCATTTAGACTGCCTTTACTCGAGCGCTACATACGCGTGAAAATGGAAAATAGTGCCCCCACACTGTTACAGGGGCGCTATGTTTGAAAAAAAGTGGGCAACCGTTATATTTTTAACACCGGGTAACAAGTTTAGGGACTAACCAGCGATTGACATGTGGACGAGGGGAACGGTCAAAATTTCGAATGTTGGGAGAGTATTAAATTTCAAACGGTATTTTTTTTTTAGTTTATATATATACACAACACAAATATAACACACTACAACACAAACAAACCTACTCAAACTAAAAACACACAACTTCAAAACACAAAAATGTTTCCATATGGTTCACCGTTTGGGGTCCCGTCTCGTCCGGGTACGAGGCCAAACACTACTCAACTGCCACCCAATTGGGGCGATTTTGACGCGAACACAGTGGGATACGCTCAACTTCTTAGCATGCCGGGTCAATTTTTTCAAGGGCCAATGGGGTTTGCGCCAAACATGAACCTAAACTATGTCCAAGGTTCTCAAGAGGAGCCCGAGCTCGTGCCAGAAACTCAAGGCGAGCCCAATCAACCACGTCAACCCGAGGGTTCTCAACAGGGGGGGGGGAGACGCTCGCACAAAAAAAAGACACTAACGCGCCTCGTCAAAAAAAGAAACATGAACGTTGGGAAAAAGACGAGGAGTTTGCTTTAGCGCGGGCTTGGCTCGACATATCGGAGGATCCCGAAGTTGGTTAGTATTTTTTTTGTATTTATATATAATTAATCGTATATGTATATAAGTTTGTTAGTATTTTTTTTTGTATTTATGTCCATTAATCGTATATATATAGTATATTTTTTTGTATTTATATATATTTAACTTTGTATATATATATATACAGTTATATATTTCTAATCGTAGAATATTTTTTTTGTAGCGAACTATCAAGACAAGCCGTTGTTTTGGATAAAAATTCGATAGCTGTTTTTTGGCGCCATGGGTAGAGGGGAGTATCGTGATAACGATTCGATATCGGGAAAGTGGACGGATATAAATAATAGATGTCATTCCTTTGCGGAGGTTTACCAACGTTGTAAGGACAACAAAGGCAGTGGGGAAGGTGATGATGGTTTGTTGGCAAGAGCGTTGGAGGAGATGAGAGAAACCCGTGGGCCGTTCCCGTATTTGAGGATTTGGGAGATGTTGAGAAAAAGTCCTAAGTGGGCTGATGTACCGCCTATGGGGTCCGGTAATAGGCGCAAAATCAGGAGAGGAGGAGGAGGACCATCAAAACGAAGCAAAACCTCCTCGTCGCGAGATCCGGATACACCGTCATCCGATGCTCGCTATGTGAGTTTAGGTGATCCTATTAATTTGGAGGATGAGGATCTTCCAAGACCACCAGGTAGAAAATCAAAAAAGGGTGGCAAGGCGGAGTCGTCTTCGGCATGAGGTGGTGAGTTGAAGGAAGATTTTGAAGAAATGAACCGAAGACTACAAGATATTCGCGACCTTGGCCAAAGACGTTTGGAAACAATGCAGCAAAGAGTGGTCGAGAATAAAAGGTTTGTCGAGCTCCAAGAGGCGAGGCGAGGCAAAGGGAAAAGTACATTGAGTTTTTGTCCAAATCGATCGCCCACCTCGAGGGAGACGCCCTACGCCTTGCACAACTTCATAGGCAACAAATTCTTGCAAAACATCACCTTTAGTGTGTAACATCCGGCCTTTTTCACCACCAATATTGTCCGCTTTGCCCCCGATGGGTTGCCCATCCAGAAGCTCACGGATTTGTTTTTGGTTGCCCCGGTGGAGACTTCCCAGGAGGTCACCCATCCTAGTACTACTCCCACCTGAGCACGCTTAACTGTGGAGTTCTCCTCTCATCCACTAACATTAAGCCCAAAACGCGTTGGTGATTTAAGAGGCTTTGGATTACTTATGAACCAAGGATCTCTCCTGGCCACGGCCGATGTGGGATTTGCCTAGGGTGTCATACAATGGTCCATGTTAATCTTCTCAGAAATCGGTACTGTTACAATCACCCCCCTTAGGGACTCATCGTCCTCGATGAGGTTTGCCCCACCATCCCGAACGACACATGAGTGGCTCTGATACCATTTGTAACATCCGGCCTCTCTTACCACCAATATTGTCCGCTTTGCCCCGATGGGTTGCCCATCCAGAGCTCACGGATTTGCTTTTGGTTGCCCCAGTAGAGACTTCCCAGGAGGTCACCCATCCTGGTACTGCTCCCACCTGAGCATGCTTAACTATGGAGTTCTCCTCTCATCCACTAACATTAAGCCCAAAACGCGTTGGTGATTTAAGAGGCTTTGGATTACTTATGAACCAAGGATCTCTCCTGGCCACGACCGATGTGGAATTTGCCTAGGGTGTCATACAATGGTCCATGTTAAATAACTCAATATTTATTTATTTATAATTTTTATCTTTACAATATAATAAATAAAAATCTTGTGGTTATCCTAATTCTCACTTGTATGTAATGATAGTATTAAATCATAATTTCATGTTTATCTCTTATTTATTTTCTTAACTAAGTCTTTTTATATTTTCGCTTATTAAAAACCATTTACTATTTTATTGTATTTCATCATATGAAGATTGTTTGTTAGTAGGGGGGAATAGGATGTATATTGCACATGAAGTGTACTTGGAACCCATGTTCTTCATATGCAAGTTCGACGGAGCCATTGTAAGTCTGGGTTGCTCTACTTTGTTTGAAATTTTAACATGTTGAGGGTGTGGTTAAAATTAGGGATGAGCACATAGCGCCGAATACCGACCCTGTCCCGTTTCGATCTCGTACCGAACCGAGGGTGTTCGGTATCGGTACCTATATTTAGAGGTTTTTGGTTTCGGTATTATCGGTATTGGTACGGGATCGGTATTTTAAGTTAAAATACCGATACCATACCGGTACCGTACCGATACCGAACTGATACCGTATTGTACCGTATGTTTTCGGTATCGGTATTGAGTTTTGGGAGTTTTCGGGATTGGTATCGGTTGGTACCGATACCGTCCCGAGCTCATCCCTAGTTAAAATAGTGGTGCAACCGGTGGAGCTCCGGCTAACATCCTGGGCCAGCCTGTACTGATTACCCATTCCACCTGGATTGGGGATCTTCCCAGGTGAAACCCCCACATGTGGTAAATATAGCTCCGACAGAAATCAAACCGCCAACCTTCACATTACCTCCACTCTAGCTTCCGGCTCTCCCAATTTTCACCAATTAAACCAAGCTTCATCGCCACGTGAGATTTTATTAAAAGTGTTTTTGAGCACCAACTCATTATACAAGTCCCAACAATCATTCACGCATTTCAATTGTTTTATTTCAATTGTTTACATAGCCAACTAACTCATTACAAGTCCGAACAGTATTTACAAAAATTAAAAGCACGTGACATTTTATTAAAACTGTTTTTTATGCGTAAACTGATTCACGCATTTAGCAAATAATCTTAAATATAAACTCGTGATTCTTGCATCTTAAAAGACAACCTATACTATTAAACTTTTATAATCTCTCTCTCTCTCTATCTCTCTCTCTCTCTCTCTCTCTCTATATATATATATATATATATATATATATATATATATATAATAAAACCAGCTTATACCCCTGGAGCGTCCCGGGATAGACAGATTCTAGTTTTAATATTCGAATTTACTGATTTAGGATGTCCAATGTATGCATTTTTGTTTTCATCTCAATAAATCTAACAAAACTATAAAAACTTCTAATTCAAACCATCATGAACCAAAATTGAACTTACTAGTTACCAATAGTCATTTACTTATAGTTCTTTAACATCAATACAGCTAAATTCAAACTTATTACTAGCAAAGATCTACTCAAAGTCTCAAAGTACATAATCATAATCACATCTCTTCAATCCCTCACACTCAATCACTACATATCCATAGTATTCTAATCACTAATAACTCATATTCCCTAACATAAAACCTAATCACTAATCAACTAAACAATCACTTAAATAAGCTACAACTATTTAAAAACTCATCACATCTCTCTAATGTCTCACATTCTAATGACTACTATAATTCCTAACCTAATCAACTAAACAATCACTTAAGCTGGAAGTTGTAACCATTAAAAAACTTATCACATCTCTCTACCAAGTCCCACAACCACTAGTAAGGAAACTGCAAATACAACACAAAAGACAGAACCTAAAAAACGACTAATAGCTTATTAGCCTAACTCACTTCACATATGCCAAGAAAGAGACTAAAAGAGCAGAAAATCTGTTAAATTCAGATGCAATAAACTCAATCTCAAACCTATACAAAGCAACACATTCCTCCTTCTTTCCCATCTCCCAATACACCAACTCAACATCTCTACTAATGATAACTCAATATGATTCGTTTTTGAGCTTCAATGTGACAATACCACCTCTAGTTATACAGCAAATTAAGAAACTAAATAATTACTTAATTTTGTAAATAAAAACACTAACCCCAAGCTCTTAAGGTGCTACAGCATTCAACAATGAATGCTTCATCTATCATGCACTCTTATCTCTACAACCATCACTCTCTTAGCAAATATTGTATGTAGATCTATAAATGCAATGCCACTAAATCAATTTCTTAACCCCTAATCATCCTTACAAGACGTAAATCAACCTAAAATCACCATAAACACAAAGATAGCACAACAAACAAATATGCATAAAGATGCCTACTCTGTGCAACAAACCAGAAATAAATTACACATAATAACCTAAAAAACTGTGGTTTTTCAAAAAACTCTCCAAAATACCTAAGTGCTAGTAAAATATTTCCTTTCTAACACATCAAAACCTTAATGCTCCACCAACAAACAAATATGCATAAAGATGCCTACTCTGTGTAGCAAACCATAAATAAATTACACATAATAACCTAAAAACTGTGGTTTTTCAAAAACCTCTCCAAAGTACCTAAATTCTAGTAAAGTATTTCCTTTTTAACACATCAAACCTTAACGTTCCACCAAAACAAGGGAGGCCCAATACAAAGTACACATATATCAGTGGACTGCAGGCCAAGTGCGAAAAAAAGGCCAAGACTTGATATGGATCCGTTTGGTTTGGACTTTATACTGGGTATTAACAATCGGTCTCATATAGCTGAAGTACCCAATAAGAATGTCCAAGTTCAAGATGAAGTTAATGTAAATGAAAAAGAAACCGTGGATATTAATGTGGAGTCGCCTCAAAAGGAAAATCAAACAGAAGCGATTGATGATATGTAGTGTTCAGAGGCGATGGTTGACGAGGTGCATGAGAAGGTTTTTACTCAGGAGTAGGCTGGTGACCAGTGGAAGGTTAACAGTCATACAGGCGCTGTTACCAAAGAGGTTGAAGATACGGTTCAGTTGGAGATCAAGGTGGGTGCACTATTAGAAAACTTTATACAACTGGTTACTGAAATGGTGGAAGACAAAGGGTTACAATCAAGTTTGATATGAATTTATTGTCAATTAAAATTAGGGGGATTGGGGTGATTGGCAAATCAAATTAGGTGAAAGATTTAAGGATTAAAAATGGGGTGGATTTTGTGGCGATGCAAGAGTCTATGTTGCCTAGTTGCGGTAATTTTCAGGCTGGTAAATTCTGGGGTAGATGGGATGTTGAGGTTGATCGGGTGGGAGCTATGGGTAGATCCGGTGGTTTAATTTGTGGAATCCTAGGGTTTTTAAGAAACAAGCTTTGATTCAGGATAGTAATTTTCTGGTTCTGGTGAAGGATGGTTTAGTGATAAAATTTATGAATGTTTACGCTCCACAAAAAGTGGTGGAAAAAAATTATTATGGGATAAAATCAAAGGTTTGTTAGTAGTATGGTAGGGATGTGGGTTTTACTAGTTGATTTTAATGCGGTTCGAGCTTCGGAAGACAGGCTGAACTCAACTTTTAATCAGTCGAGTACAGGAGACTTTAATGACTTCATTAATGACGCATGTTTACAAGAATATGTCATTTGCGGGAGTAAATATACTTTTCTAACAAGAAGCGGTCAGATTTGCAAAATGAGTAAGATTGATAGAGTCTTGGTTTGCCAAACATTTTTCTCCATGTGGCTGTTGGCATGCCTTCAGGCGCTACCTAGGGAATTATCGGATCATAATCCTTTGTTGTTGACTTTGGTTGATTCCAACTTTGGGTATAAACCTTAACTCTTGGTTGGACAGGAAAAGGTGTGAGAAAGTAGTTATTGATGCGTTTCAAGAATGTGCAGTCCATGGGGAACCGGATATGAGAATCATTAATAAGTTGAAGATTGTTAGAGGCCCCTTAGAAAGTGGTGGAACGAGGAAATTAATAAAGAAGGGGAGGAGCATAGTAATCACAAGAATGGGATAGAAAGGATAGAAAGAATTATGGAAGAAAGGGAGCTAGAAGAAGAGGAGATGTGGGTTTGGGAAGAATGCAAAAAGGGAGTGGCGCAGTTGAATTATTATAAAGATCGGGACTTGAGACAAAAATCGAGAATTTCTTCGGCCGCGCATGGGGATGATAATTCGGCATTTTTAATATATGTATCAATGGGAGGAAAGCTACGAATGCTATTCCGGGTCTCCTTGCATATGGCAAGTGGGTGTCTAAGCCTTACTTGGTTAAAAAAGAATTTCACAGGTTCTTCAGAAATCTATTCTCTGACATGCATCAGTTGAGACCTGATTTGATTTGTGATAATATTAATAAAGTCCCGGCTGAAGATTATCATAAGTTGGTGAGCGGTTTCACTAAGGAGGAGATTAAAGTTGCGGTTTTTTATTGCGGCTCAGATAAAGCCTCAGGACCTGACGGTTTTAATTTTAAATTTATAAAGAAATTTTGGAGGTTTCTGGAGGATGATTTCTTCAGCTTGTTTAATAGGTTTCATGAGTCAGGCGAGATTAGCAGAGGTTGTAGTACATGCAGTGATTGAGTGTGAGGGATTGGAAAGATGTGATTATGTTTATGTACTTTGAGACTTTGAGTAGATCTTTACTAGCAATAAGTTTGAATTCAGCTGTATTGATGTTAAATAACTATAAGTAAATGACTATTGGTAACTAGTAAGTTCAGTTTTGGTTCATGATGGTTTGAATTAGATGTTTTTATAGTTTGTTGGTTGTTGAGGGTTGACGGTAGGTGTAGAAAAGTATTGACGGACACTCATGATTGAGCCAACTGATAGTGAAAGCAAGGTATGGTGGAGGGTAAAGTCTTTATTTTTATATTGAGAAAGGAACAGTTGATCTCAACAACAATGTCATCAAGGTATTTTAGCAGTCAGATTATGATTGTTTTGGAGTAATTTATTCTCGAATATTATGAGTGATATTAGAAAATTATTATGTTTGCAGGGTGCTCCTCACCCGCCATAACTCCTCATGGCTGATAAGTGGACCAAACCGTATTCTAGAGAATATGCAGCGTACCTTGCTCAATGGATTCGTGCTAATAAGTTCTAGCCTACCACATATTCGTCTCTCGCTCCCACCTACAAAACTCCTATTCCAAACACTGTTTTTTTTTCTTTTCCTTATATTCTGATGTGTTTTTATGTAACAGGACGTGTAGACAATGTGTATGGAGACCGCAATCTCATCTGTACTCTTCAGCCACCACATGAGTATGAAGAGAAAGCCAAAGCTACTGCTTAAGTGAGCTATGAATCGTCACATTTGTTTCAAGGTTCAGGTAAGTGAACGCAAATGGGAATTAATGAGCCGTATGACTGAGTTTACGATTGGTATTTTTCTACTTTTATCATTTTTATTAAGTCATACTAAATTTTTCAACATCGGTACACTCCTGGGGTAATCTGCTAGTATATTTATATTTATGAAATGAATTATGTATTTTACTTATCATTTACTTCAGGCACAAACAAAAGTTAGATATTATGTGATATTTTGCTTCATGTTATGTTTTAATTTATTAATTAAGTCCTATAAAGTTATTTCATTTTATGTACATCTTATATCATTTTTCATTTTATCTTTCGTTCAACCGTGAATTTCACGGGTCTCTAATCTAGTTACCGAATATCCCAATATCCCTCCTTTAAAGCAACGGTCCTCACTCCTCAGAGCTAGAGGTGCACAAACCGGGTTTTTTCAATACCTGGTTCCAGGTACGATCGGGTATCACTTTGACCCAGTATTGAAAGAACCGGTTCCAGTTTTGGTTCCAGTTCCCAGCATAAAAAACCATACCCGGTATACCCGGTTTCGGTTTTTTTAATACCCGGTTCCGGGTGTTGACAAAAAAAAAACCGGGTATACCGGGTATTGAAAAAAACTGGGTATGTCGGGTATTGAATTCTTTTTATACAATTACGTCGAAGGGTAGTGCGACTTAGATGATTATAACGCGGTTGTAGTGTTCTTTGGATGGGACGCATCAATCTTGAGTTATGGAAGTGGTCAAATGGCAACCCCTCTTAAATCACTAAGTGACTCATTCCTTCCCGGACCGCCTCAACATCAAAATGCCAAATAGTCCCATTGCTTGACATATATTTTTGGGTATTAGGAAAACCCGATTCCGGGTACAATCTTGTTCCGGGTATAAATTGGGTCCGGTTCTGGGTCTGGTTTTTAACATAGAAATCTATACCATATGTGTACCCGGCAGGTAGGGTCAGGTGCGGTTCCGGATATAAAATAACCAGGTTTTTTAATACTCGGTTCTCGGTTTTTTTTCCGGTTCCAGTTCCGGTTTTTTTGTGCACCTCTACTCAGAGCCAAACATCGACTTCAAGGCCCATTTCAAGAGTCCAGCTTTCTTCAACAACTCAAAAAACAAGCAATCAAGTGTTGTAATCTTTTCTTATCAAACGCAAGGCCCAATGAATTCCATTGAATTTGCGTATTAGGGTATGTTTGGCAAGGAGCTTTTAAGAGTTTTAGGAGCTTCAAAGCTTTTAAGAAAAAAAACTCGTACTCAATAAAAAGTCTTGTTTGATTGAAGGAGCTGGAAGCTTTTACGTTAGGAGAAAAAGCCCTATAGTGAAAAGCTGCTACTACTACTACCACTACTACTACTAGCGTTTAAGAAAAAACTCTACTAACTACAAGCTTTTAATTAGTAAATGACACAAATCTCATTCTATTTTAAAAATAAAATAAAAACCTTCTTTACAAACTTTTAATTATATCCATTTTGATCATTTTATACATTTTATTTAAAGCTCCAACTATTCTGCCAAACATCAAAATATATTTAAAAAGCTTCTAGCTACCGGCTAACAACCACCAGCTAGTTTTGCCAAACATATCCTTAGTGGCTGAAGCACCTGATTTCAGAACTAGCCCATCTTATGCTCATACTTCATCTGTTGTACAAGTCTTGTCCAATGACTAGAGCCTAGATGTGCGCACAATGGGGTTTTTTTTTTTTTTTTCAAAATTCCGATTCCACTAAACGACTCAAATCCCGGGTATTAGTTGGAACCGGTTCAAATATAGAATCGGTTTTGGAGAGGGAAGTGATTGGTTCGGTTTCGAGTTTTGGCCAGAGGTAGGGTATAACTAGGTTGGAACAGTTTTTCGATTAAGCGTTTTCTTACATATTTTCTACTGTAGAAACAATGAATAGTTCAAACATCATTACAAAATGTTAAAAGAACTTCTTACATGGCACGAACGTAACACAAAATTAAGTTTATTTGAATAGATTTAGGCAGGTTTCAGGTTCGATCGATTTGTTTGACACGAGAACCCTAACACACTTTGTAGGTCCATGTGGTTTTTGCCTTTATACTAGTTCATGTCACCCTACAAGATATGATGAAAATATTGATTCTAATTTTTAATCAACCAATTCATGGGTTGTAAATATTTATTACACTTTTTAAAACTAAAATAATTTATCTATTTCCTTTTAACTTTTAACTTTTTTTTTTTTTTTTTGCTTATGATATTAGTTATCCAACCCATCAGCATCCATTTTTCATTACATTCCACCAAAATCTAGTAAAGAAGCCAAACAAGCAGAGTGCATATGGTTGTTCTTGGGTTTTCAACCCACTACCCAACATGTACACAACATTTGATCATTGCAAAAAAAGATTACAAGAAATACAAGTTGGTAAACTTCACCTCGGTTTTAGATTTGATCATCGAAGTAACTCGCTTACGTATAACCTATTGCGCGTTCTTTGTCATACAGTGAGCAATTCCTGAAAACAAATGTGAAAAATAAATATGTATTGCTTATAAACTTCTATAAAAGCAAAAGACATATGGTGTATGATAATAGTCATCATACCTTCTCCTTCTGTTTGAAGATGGTGTCGATTTTCTTCATGTATTCATCGGTCACTTTCTGCAAGAAAGCCGAACAATGATCAAATATCTCTACAATGACAATCATACTTCTTTTTACACTGCAAACATTTCCAATCTTGTTTTAGGGGATGCGCTATCTAACAGTTTTATGGATTGTGTTTTAAAGTGACTATACGTTTTGGAATAACCAGTTTGAATATGCCAAGTTCATCCTCGTTATATTCACTGCCAAATAATGAGGAAATCGGTTTCATCAAAACACTCAAACTTGATTATCTACGACTAAAGAACACCGTAATCAGATAAACAGTTTGCAAGAACAAACTCAAACACCGTCTCTATAGTTTCACCGCAAAATGTTACCAAATTTCTACTAAGACCACATAGATGGAACTAACTTTTTCAGTGTTTTGACTTCGCACCATTTTTAGCTGATATCAAGGTTATTTGACCATTTTGGTCTTGTTGGGTTCAAAATGTGTTGTGCCAAAATTTAATACCTGCAAATCAGCGGATAAATCCTTTATATTGTCTTCCGAGAGTTTTTTCTCCTGTAAAGAATAACAACCGACAGTAAAAAATACAATAAAAGAAATTGCCACAAATGAGAAAGGTCAAACCTTTTCAAGTTTATCATAGGCTTTAATGGCATCTCTTCTTATGTTTCTGATTGCTACCTACATAATGGATGAAGGGAAGGCGATTTAATTTATTTTTATATATTTATTTTTAAACACAAAAGCAAACCGCCTAATAAAGCTTTACCTTTCCTTCCTCAGCCTGCTTTGCAACAACTTTTGACAATTCCTACAATTAAAAGCATGGTTAAACTATATAAAGAATAAGAAACATGCTATTGGAAGTATACAACTCATTACAGGCATTAGAGGTGGCAATGTCAACTCCTTTACTTTGATTGGGTTGATTTGGATTGTGTTCTACCTCGAACAGGTCAAATAAAAATTTAGCTAAAAGAGGAACAGGTCAAACGGGCCAAACAACATGATGGTCATTCAAAGAATTTATTTAGCGCATGCAGCCTCCTAAATTGTTTCATTCGAAAATTAGTGTCATAATAAAAATGATTAATACAATAATGATTTTCTAACATTGGACAAGAAAGGTGTTTCCTAGTGAACCCCGCTTTGGCACGTACTCAAAAAGCAAAATAACCTTTTCAACGTGATATTGACCCGTTACCCAACTACCCAATTCACCAACCATGCCACCTCTAACAGTTTCATAAGGGAGCACCTTTCTCCTTTCTGATGTGAGTTGTGGAAGGGATAACCGTATCACTTCGCCATCATTATTTGGTGTCATACCAAGATCAGAGTTGACTATGGCCTTCTCAATAGACTTTAAGCTGAAAAAAGGCAAGCACCATGCAATATAAGATATCATTGATCCGGTCAAGATATTCATCTTTAATGCTTTGAATATTATAGGTGGAATAAGACATAAAAAGGGAATGTTTAACAACTATGATTTACCTCAACACATCAAAACTAATAACTTTTAACACTCAATTATGAGGTGTCAAATTCAGCCCGTTCACTCATAAAAGGGTCGATACACTGATACAGGTTTTATATTATCTCTAACTGGTAATCAGGTTGATTTAATATTTTAGCTCAAAAGGAAACGAGTCAAATGGATTGAACCAGACAAGCCAGTCTGAAGTAGCCAAAGTGTACGGTGTACCGTTAAACGTTAATGCAGACAACATACAAAATCGATTTTAATTGGATTCTAATTGTAACAAATATACTTCTTTAAAAAAAAAAAAAAAAAAAAAACCCACAACATGCATACTTTTTGTAATGATATTTTACCTATCAGGCTATCAGCATGAAAAATATATAAAAAAGATGTTTACAATTGAGCAACATGGGTTGTGAAACGGGTTTTTATAGGATTTTAGGGAAAAATAAAAGAGGTCAAATGGGGCAACCCAGTCAAATGAATCAACGTCGGCCAAAATTTATTGTTAAAATAGATAAATAAAAAAGTTGAGAAAAAAAGTGTTTAGGGTCAAACCCAGCCCATTTGAAATGTTATCCAACCTGTAGAACCTGCCCATTTTACAAGATAAAACAGTAAGATTTAAGATATCTACAAAATGGAAGCAACAGTTTATGTACCTAGATTTGTCATAAGGTTGCACTAAGAGAGAGCTTGAATCAGGAGTGCTGATTTGTGCGATGGTCTTCAAATTGACAGGCGAACCATAGTACTCCACCTATAGAGCAACACAAATCATGAAATAAAAAAATAAAAACTAAAAACTGTAATAACAAGAAATAAACAAATGCAGCCTGTCCATTATTATAATAGAGGTGGATTTAGACGCATTTACTTATAAATGCGTCGGTTTGGGTTGTATCTTATCTCAAACAAATCTGTAAAATCCAGTTTGTGTTGATAATATTTTGTCTATAGAGGTGGCAAGAATGGCGGGGGTGGGTTGGTTGTGTAGCGGGTAGTGCTGGTTGGGTCTGGTTGGGCTGACCTGCAGACACGTCGTTCTATTTTACTTTAAAACTAATATGCTATATATGATCACAAAAGCTATATTACTACAATTCTACAAAAACACATACTGTCAAATGAATTCCAATCAGTTTAACCTGTTCAAACCATTTGACCCGTTACAAAACCAATGAAAAAACAAAGCGGGCCATTTATAAAGTAAGCGTGCCAAAATTGACATCAACAAAAATATTTTACCTCGATTTTATCAAGCATTGCTGGATTTGATCGCCCCGTTCTTATGGAATTAAAACTCGATAGCATGCTGTCAATAGCCTTCTCCATCCTTTCTTTCTAAGGCGCACCAAGAAATGAATAAACACATCTTTAGTGACGATGACAATGTGTTTCAACATAATCCTCAAAAGTTACAAAGTTGAAGAATGCATAGGTTTCATTGAATAACTTACAGCATTCTTTTCGATCAGGGTTTTCTCGGCCTCAATTTCTTCAAGGGTGGCACACCTAATGGTTGAAATTCTGGAAAGGAAGTGGAAAACAATACCACATTCACATTATTAATATCTAAATCCAGTAATCCACAAACATAAACCATGGGATCAAAATCTTTTGTAATCTTACGTTTCAAACTTAAAGCAACAAAATGACCTAAATAGCCTCCATACAAAACATGGCAAGAGGGTTTCACCGTTCACAATCACACAAACTTATAGTCTAACCATCGACATGTCAATGGGCAGGTCGGTTCTATGGGAGTGTTTGGACCTGAGTTTGCAAATTGATTATCGAGACTTGAAGAACGACAATCACATGACCGGTTGATTCAAGTTAGACTGTTAGAGGTAGTTAATTTCACATTAAACTCAATAATTAGTTTTGTCATAGCTATCCTTATAGGCTTCTACAAGAAAAATACTATATTTTGACCCAAATAAATATAAAACCGTAATCACATGGAGTGTTTGGACGGGTCTTCAAGGTGATAATTGTTACTCTGGTAAGTTGGTGATGTAATCTCAATAATGAGTTTTCATGTAGCTCCTCTTTTCCACCGCAGAAATCTGAACATTTTCACATAAACTTGGTTACAAAAAGCGAGAGGTGCTCCATGGCATTTAGGTCCCGTCTCTTTTAAAATCAGCCTTATAATCAAGTAAACCATTCATATTCTCTTCACCCTTTTGGTCATTTTTCTAAATCAGCCACCTCCAGAAACTACACTTGACCGAATTTGACCCATGTGTACATAAACCACCCCCTCAAGATTTTCTCATTGCCTCGCCAAGCACGCTTTTAAACACCAAGGACATCAATTTATACCATATTATACATACAAGGAGCACAAAAAAGGTAATTTTACGTCATTTTAAGAGTTTGAGTAATTACAACTTTAGAAAACATACGGTACAATCCTTTAAAGCATATTGTTGACTTTAAAACCAACTTCCCCCACAATTTTAAACATCCATAACTTTTTCATACAATTTTATTCTATAACTTTTTTATTTAAAAAAATTAACATGTTACATTATCGGTGTTCCCCGATGCATCGTGCAGGCACCCCTGTAATAATCTTAAGACGATAATTGTAGAGGACTTTTGAAGTGCATTTTCAAGTTGATAATTCTAACTTGAAAATTCATAATCCCAAAACTAATTTCTAGAACTACTGATAATTCCACATTTATCCTCAATACACATTACATCACACAATCTTTTTTACAGCTACCCTTTACCTGTATCTCACTATTTTAACCCACATAACCACAAAATAATAATAATAACAATAATAATAATAATTAAAAATAATAATAATGTACAATTGCAAACAAACTTACCTCTTTTGTGAAACCCTTTTATCAACAAGTACAGCAGTGAGCTTCACACAGCTCACAGAAGAGCTCCAAGACAACAAATTTCCTGGACAATAACTTTCTTGTTTTGACAAACTTGCAAAACCTATATAATAATAATATTATTATTGAAGAACTGAAATAAACCTTGAAGAGATACGACTGTTGTGGGGCGGTTACGGAGCTTTGGGCTGATTCTGGGTCGTTCGTTAACGTAACGAACGGATGACGTAGCAGGAGATAACGAATACATCGCCTTTTTTTTGTCTGAAAAAAAGTTATGGGTTGAAGATCATTTTTTTGTAGATAAGAGGGTTTTGCAAGTAAATTTAGCCAGTCAATATTTACTGTGGTGATTTATCTGTTTTTAATCTTTATCTTGTTTCTATTGCTGGTGATGGTGGGTTGGGTTGTTTGGAGTTGGGCTTCGGGTTATTGGGCTTTTGTTTCGGGCTTTGGGATTCTTTTAAGAAGCCTAGGCGGGCCACAGGGGCATGTACTACACAACACCTATAAACATACATGAGGCCTATACAACACCTATAATCCTATACGGATACTATATGAATTTTTTTGTTAATTTTGCGAATCGTTTTAATTTATTTTGTGAGAATGTCACGATGCCTCGCATACGTTTATAGATCTTGGCCTCGTACAGGCTTATAGGTGTTGTATATGAGACGATGATACTATACGAAACTACATACGATATGATATTGTACTATACAAGACGATATTGTATAGGCATAGACGACGCCTATACTATATTATGCTTGCGTATTGGTTTTTTTTTTTTTTGCAAACTTGTATTGTATCATATTGTGTGTACTACCATATAGTCTATAATAGCATAATATACGATAGTATATGTGTATAGTTCCAGTATATGTATATGTGTGTAACGAAAATTTGTAATTTTTATAAAACACTATTAGAATGAAGAAAAATATTTTTTTTGTTAATTTTGTGATTTTTCTAGTTATTTTATCATATTTAATTATTTAAAAAAATACATCAGTATGCACAGTACAGTATAGACATAACAAGCCCGGTATAGACCTAAAACACCCAGTATAGACCTATACAAGATGTATTGCTTCCGAAAAATCTGACAAAGTTAAAAAAAAATTGGAAATTGAAAAGGCTATACGCCCCCATGCAGAGAGTTATACAAGACGTATAACATGTGAGAAAATATGAAGGGTGTCGAAATAATATGACCCGTTATTTATATGTTGGGTTGTTGTCCCGCCCTTCATATTTGGCTTAGTTTTTTTTTTCTTAATGAAGTTTAACTTTCGACAAAGAAAAGAAAAACATGTGAGCCTTTCTAATAATTTGTGTGGCATTACACTAAAACATGTTTTTGGTATGCAATCATATCTTGATGGACATGATATCCAACATTAAACGAATCTTGGAATAATTTGCACAAAAAGAAAAGAATTAAAAAAAGGAACACAACCGTTACAAATATAATATGTGAAATATCATATGAAAATGCAAGGATATTGTAAAAACAGCTAAGAAATGACATTAACTTTTGAATTCAAATACACAAGTACAAACAATGTGGCACGAAATGTAAATAACGTGACGACATAACCACATAAATTGTGGCATTCAGTCTTCCAATTAAACCAATTAGTTCTTCAAAATTTTCATCTGAATCTTTAGGCTTAGAGTAAGGATGGGTTTATTCTCGGAAAATTTAACAGCAAAATTTTTTATGTTGTTTATGTTGTTGATGATCAACCTAGGTTCATCGATCGTGATGGTAACTGGAGAAGTGTACAAGGTTGGTGATTCGGCTGGTTGGACTGTTGATTCCAACTCCAATTATGCAGATTGGGCGTCTTCCAAGACCTTTCATGTTAATGATGTTCTTCGTGAGTACTGAGTACCTTTGTTTTTTATCTTGTTGTAGAAATATTTATCAACATTGTTCTCAGGACCGTCACATAACCGATTGAGTTGATTATTTTTTAAATGTCTCCATTTGAACCGGCCGGTTATATGTTGTGTGTATAACCGGGTTTAAAAAAAATAATTTCTTTCGTAATCTCATTAAGTGAAAAATACACACATGTGTGGGTGGTTGTGTGTATTAATTATTTAATTATTATGACATCATTTTTAGGGGTGTTCATCGGTTTAGATGTCGGTTTATTTGATCTTACATTTTTTTGGGGGCTTAACTGGTAATTGAATTGACTTGAATAAGAAATTTGTCTAACCGAATCGAGCTCAACTAATTTATTTTCTTCTGTTAACCGATAAAGCCAATTATTATTCGCTTTATTCAATTGAACTCGGTCCAGTTATCCAAATAAACAAGATTTGTGACTCCAAAAACCAAATTTGAATTTCTGGATTTTCGGTTATAGATAATTTACACACCCTAGTCCTTTATGTTTTGAAACCAGTCCGACCTATAAATCAGTAGCGATCGGTTCTACATGTCATAATAACATTATTCGATAGCTTTATTTTCTTATTTCTTTTACTTTTTCTTTATCAACCGTTAAATTAACAAAAAAAGTTTTATAAAATGTTATAATCTATTATGATGAAACTTGTAGGATTTGAGTACAACGCGACCAACGATAACGTGATACTCGTGAAACTCTCCGATTTTCGGTCATGCAACACATCAGCCCCGTTAAAGATGTACAACTCGGGCAATGACTTGTTCACTATCAAGTCAGGTGGTCATTACTACTTTACTAGCAATTTTTCGGGTCACTGTCAAGGCGGTCAAAAACTTGACGTTAGAGTTCTCAAACCATCTCCTCCACCCGTCACCCCGCCACCAAGTCCCACCACCAGTCCAAGTCCGAGCCCATCACATGTAGCATCGGGACCCGTGGAATCAAAGGCGCTGGCACCTGGCCCAGCTGAAAGCAAGGGGACAACATATGATCCAAAGTGGTTGCTTATGAGCACCCTTGGTGTGACCATTAGTGGTCTTGCAGTTTTGGTTCATGGTTATGTTTAGAATCATATAATGCAAGTATTTTAATAATGTAATAATTATGAGAAAATTTGTTTTTTTTTCTATGGGATTTAGTATTTAATGTGTGACATTTTGTTAGTATTGGTTATGCTTTATTATTGTTAGTAACGGGGACCGCGCTGTGTAGAGTTTTTGGTTACGCCATGTTCCCGAATTCATTAAGGGTGAGAAAAGAAAGGAAATCTTTCATTCATTTTCTTTTCCTCTATTTTTTGCCCTTTCTTCTCTCCACGTATTCTATATGTTGCTTCTACCTAAATACAATTGTTGATTGCTTCCTGGAACTCTATCTACGAGAACAAGTTTGATTTCAAGTCGAACCATTAAGCCATTAGTGAACATGAGCTAGGCTCAATCTTGATATTTCAACTCGCTAAAAATGCCAACCCAAATCGAACTAGCTCGTATATTTTCAAACTCGGCCCGCCTCTAAATATTTCTAGTCAATTTTTTTGTTTAATTTCGATTTAAAAGAAAAATGAGTAAAGACTATGTTTGTCGTTATCTTGTATTGTTATAAGTTTTATTTTTTGCTTAATTTTGTTAAAAAAAATGGGTAAGATCGAGAGTAGAAAGATTTGTGAATGAATAAATGGTTGATATTTTGAGTAAATTAAAATAAAATGGTAGCTTGTTGGGTATTTACATGGTTTTCAATTATTAAAACAAATTTCTTTATTGACCTTAACCGGCTTAACGATTGACTTTTGACCCAAACCAGGTGGGTTTCTCTACCTGGCAAACAACCCGCAACGCATACCCGAGAGAGGTGACAACAATACACCCCAAACGAGTACAAACCCGATTTCGCTACCCAGGTGACACCCCAACATAACACGACAACATAACTAGGGCTGTCAAAAAATCCCGTGGCTTGGAGCTCGCTCGGATTTAGCTCGAAAAAAGTTCGCTCGATATGGCTTGGTTTGAAAGTGAGCCGAGCCGGTTCAAATCAGTTAGAAAGTGAGCCTAGTTCGGCTCGGTTCGTACCGAGTCGAGCTGGCTTGATAACTGTCTAAGTCCTCAAGTTATCAAACTCAATAATGCTTTTGATTTCAAAGAGGTCGGTATTTAGGGGGTTAATTCGTATGCTGATGAACTCAGATGTATTCCGTTGAAATTTGAGCCTCATTTTGTATTTGCCTGAATTTGATTTTAGCTTGTAATGTATTAGGTTGATCTTGTTTTAAATATGCTATTTTGAACTATTAAATTTTGAAAGGGTGGTTATATTTAAACCCCCCCCCCCCCCCCCCATTTCTATTTTCACCCCCTGAAAGCGTCTCGCTTAGGCCTAAGCGAGGCGCTTTCTTTACTTTTTAACTACCTCGGTACGAGGTTAGAAAAAGCTGATTTTGCGCCTCGCTTAGGCCTAAGCGAGGCGCTTCGAATAAAAAAAAATTGTTATTTTTTGGTCTTTTGAGTTAGTTTTTTTTTTTTTTTGCAGTCAGACGTTTTTCAAAAGAACATTTTTTATGTCAATGGGAGGGTAAACAAAATCGTCGATCCGACTGTTGATTTCTTTCTGCAACAAGAAACAAAATGTCAGCTTTTTTTTGCCACCTCGTATGATTTGGCTAACCTGTCCAGTTATCAATCTCACTGTCCAACAACTGAATTTTACTTGCTTGCATGAAAAGTTTATTTTAATTGTTCGTTTGACAAACGTCTGGCTAACATGTCCAGTTATCAATCTCATTGTCCAACAACTGAATTTTACTTGTTTGCATGAAAAGTTTATTTTAATTGTTCGTTTGACAAACGTCTGGCTAACCTCTCCAGTTTATCAATCTCACTGTCCATCAACTGAATTTTACTGTAATGATCAGCAAACATTCCAAATAACTGTTCAATTTCAGCTTTTGTTTAACTATTTTAGCAACTTCCATAGAGAAGTTATCAATCTTACTGTCCAGTTATATTACTCACTGTCAAACAACTGAATTTTACTTGCTTGCATGAAAAAGTTGTTTTTAATTGTTTTGGGAATATATTTTCTGATAAAAAAAGGCATAACTGTAATGATCAGGAACATTCCAAATAACCGTCCAATTTCAGCTTTTGTTTAACTCATGACAGATCCACCAAATCATTTCTTCAAGTTCATTTCACCAAAAAAGGCAAAACTGTAAATATCAGGAACATTCCAAATAACTGTTCAATTCCAGCTTTTGTTTAACTATTTTAGCAACTTCCATAGAGAAGTTATCAATCTCACTGTCCATTCATATTACTCACTGTCCATGTTTACCTTCAACGATCAACACACACCGCTAACGTCCAACGGTAATGAGTAACCTACTAACCTCTATAATAGACTTCATTTATTCTTCTTCATCTTTTTCTACTTGAAGTGCATAGTAGTAACCCTTCATCTTCTCTTGTCGGAGAGATATCTGTCAACGATGAAATAGGTATATGTACAATGATGTGGTTTGTTTTAGATAAGGAGGTATATGTACAATGAAGTTTTTACGCTAAATAAAACTTACACACAACTTTTTGCTCTAGTGGTGTGGTCTACCTTTTTGCAAAAAGACTTTTAGTCTTCAAGACTTCTATTGTTTCGGGTTCCCTTTCATCGTTGACAGATATCTCTCCGAGATGATAAAGGTAGATCATGGAAAGTTCAACTTAAGAAAACAAAGATGAAACCGATTAATGTTCTTTATATATGAATAGTGACCCTCTGGCAATCATCGTTGGTATTAATGGCAAAATATGTGGCTTTATTCCTTTACGCAGGTTTGCCAGATGGGTCATTATTCATACATAAAGAACATTAATCGGTTTCATCTTTGTTTCTTGAGTTCAACTTTCCATGATCTACCTTTACATTATTATTATTCTTTACATTATTATCGTATTTGCAACTTAGTTCCTTTATCTCGAAAAACAAAAACGAAGGTTTGCGCGTTAGCGCCGATCCGATTGTTAAAAGTATCAAGACTATGAAATTAGTAAAACAACTGAATTTTACTTGCTTGCATGGAAAGTTATTTTTAAATGTTTGGTAATATATTTTCTGATCAAAAAAGACATAACTATGATGATCAGGAACATTCCAAATAACTGTTCAATTTCAGTTCAAACTTTTCAAACACCTGCAACATCTCAAGAGTCAAGGTCCTCTGAAAAAGACATCGTACAATGATTTGGACTTGCAATATTTGAAAATTATCATTTATTGACATGCTTGGTAACACCTTGATCTGCAATATTTGAAAATTATCATTTCTTGACATGCTTGGTAACACCTTGATCTGTAGTATTTGAAAATTATCATTTCTCGAAAAGTAATTAAAAACACTTAAAAATGAATTAAAAGCAATTGTTGCGAGTTAGGTTTAGTCGGAGGACCACGTACAATGATTCATCAAAGTTGTACAAAGCTGGATGTTTTTACTGAAAAAACCCAAACGAGCAATAAACGAAGCGAAACGGAGATATATAATTTTCTTGGCTTGGAAACAACTTAAAAGAACAAAAAATGAATTAAAATTATTTTTTGGTGATTAACAGATAATTTTAAAGAATTAAAAGAAATTCAATTTTTTTTTAAAAAAGGCCAAAGCGCCTCGCTTTGGTCAAAGCGAGGCGCCTGTGGTCTAATCAAACCACTCAAGCGCCTCGCTTTGGCCAAAGCTAGGCGCTTTGGCCTTTAAAAAAAATGAATTTCTTTTAATTCTTTAAAATTATCTGTTACTCACCAAAAAATAATTTTAATTCATTTTTGGTTCTTTTAAGTTGTTTCCAAGCCAAGAAAATTATATCTCTCCGTTTCGCTTCGTTTATTGCTCGTTTGGGTTTTTCAGTAAAAACATCCAACTTTGTACAACTTTGATGAATCATTGTACGTGGTCCTCCGACTATACATTCGATACCCATATTTTTTCAGAACATAATTTTTGCATGTTTAATTGATATGCTTGACTTCCGGACTATATTATAATTTATCGTTGGTGGTTTTCATAGCACCTTGTTTGATTACACTTGTGTTCAACCTTTATCAGGTTGCCTTCATCGTTGACAGTTATCTATTCGATAAACAACTGAAAAGTTGTTTTACTAATTTCATAGTCTTGATACTTTTAACAATCGGATCGACTCTCACACTTATGCGTATATCAAGGAGATTGATGAAGATATCTCTCCGATAACAACTGACTTTTACTTATGGAATCTTTGTACGAAAATCGAAACCATCTCATTCCGTGTTCTCCATATCCATACCTTGTTTCAACACACACCAGCTTTGTCATCACAGTCTCCAACCACTAATACCAGATTGATGATACTCAATTTCGGTTGATATAGAGTATATCAGAGAAAGATTTAGTTGAAAGTGGATACAATGGATTCAGTTAAATCCTTACCGACTCTAAAACTTATACATTACATCAATTTTGAAGATAACTATTCTGTTATACGAGAGATATTTGTCAATGATGAAGGCAACCTGAAACGACATGAACATTTATAACCTTTCTGTACCTGTGGCCAAAAGAACTAGGCTTCAAACACAACTTTTTGCTCAACGTAATATTATTGTAATATAATATTCAAATTTTGATTGCACCGAATCCAGTCTTCAAAGTACCTCTTCTTTCAAGTTTCTTAGAATCATTGAAGACAAATTTTCAGTTGTTATCCGAGAGATAGCGGTCAACGATTAAGACAACCTGAAAGTGGATACCATGGATCAGAGAGATTTAAGCAAATCAAACTCATATCTCAAGCCGGTGCAAGTTATGTTGTAGCATCTTTGATCATCTTCTTGTAATTACTTTCAAGTTTCTTAGAATCATTGAAGACAACTTTTCAGTTGTTATCCGAGATATAGCGGTCAACGATTAAGACAACCTGAAAGCCGGTGCAAGTTATGTTGGAGCATCCTTGATCATCTTCTTGTAATTACTTTCAAGTTTCTTTATAATCATTGAAGACAACTTTTCAGTTGTTATCCGAGAGATAGCGGTCAACGATTAAGACAACCTGAAAGCCGGTGCAAGTTATGTTGGAGCATCCTTGATCATCTTCTTGTAATTACTTTCAAGTTTCTTTATAATCATTGAAGACAACTTTCCAGTTGTTATCCGAGAGATAACGGTCAACGATTAAGACAACCTGAAAGTGGATACCATGGATCAGAGAGATTTAAGCTAATCAAACTCATATCTCAAGCTGGTGCAAGTTATGTTGTAGCATCTTTGATCATCTTCTTGTAATTACTTTCAATTTTCTTTACAATCATTGAAGACAACTTTTCAGTTGTTATCCGAGAGATAGCGGTCAACGATCAAGACAACCTGAAAGTGGATACCATGGATCAGAGAGATTTAAGCTAATAAAACTCATATCTCAAGCCGGTGCAAGTTATGTTGGAGCATCCTTGATCATCTTCTTGTATTATCTTTGTTTATTATATTTGCAACACACACCTTCAACCCATTCCTGGTAAACCAGGGAAAAATGGCTATATTAAAAAACTTCAAGATTATTGTTTTGTGGTGTGGATCAGACGAGGACTTGCCTGTGTCTTGGAAACACCGAATCCAGTCTTCAAGGTGGACTTAAGCACCTGAACGGGAAGTTGAAATTTTGAATGATGTCCGTCGACTGCACCGAATCTAGTCTTAAAGGTACCATGGATCAGAGAGATTTAAGCTAATTAAAAAAAAATTGGAAACACAAAGATGGAAAACCCCACTAAAAAGCCTAAAATTTCGGACCCTAACACACACAAAGACGAATGTTGCAACATGAGTTCGACCAAGATGACACACGAAGCTTTAGACTCCAACCGGATCCATTGATTGCCGCATTTAATGAAATTTAACGCGCATACCGCATTCGGATTCTGTTGGATCAGTGGCTTATGTTTATGAACACTTATGTGTATCAGATTTATGTATGAGTTAATAAGCAGCGGAATAACAAGTGTTCAAAGGTTTAAAAGATCACTTTTAAGAGGAGTTATTACTCCCCCTTGACTGAATAATAAATGAGAAACAATAAGTACAGTTAAGTATAAAGCAGTAAGAGCAGTTTATGTTTCTCAGATGTGAAATGGATATAAGTTTAAAACTTGAAGGATTTCAATTTAGATCAAAGGAATTACACAAAATCACATATATATAAAATAGATGAACAAACTCATCTATTTATAGACCAATGTACTAAACCATTGTCTGAAGCAATCTAGGATATTTTACAAAGATATTATACTAAGATAAGCTTACAACAGCTTGTACATTGAAACTTGAAATCACGACTTTAACAAAACAATATAATAATAAAACTGTTGATCTTCAGTCGGTTAGAAGCTTCTGAACACAAAGTGCTGATGAGTGACAAACTGCTGATGAGTAGTTTGTCTTCAGTAGTTCTTCAGTGAAATGTCTGGTTAGACTTCAGAACTTCTGATGAGTTACTCTTCAGTACTTTGCATATTTGTTCTTCAGTACTTCTTCATTCTTCTTCAGCAGTTCTTCCTATACTTAAGCAGAATATGATTTGGACTAAGGTTATCAAAAGGTGGTTTCTTCAATCCTCTTCGTCCCAACAGATTCTGATTGCACCGAATCCAGTCTTCAAGGTGGACTTAAGCACCTGAACGGGAAGTTGAAATTTTGAATGATGTTCGTCGACTGCACCGAATCTAGTCTTAAAGGTACCATGGATCAGAGAGATTTAAGCTAATTAAAAAAAAATTGGAAACACAAAGATGGAAAAACCCACTAAAAAGCCTAAAATTTCGGACCCTAACACACACAGTGGCGAAGCTTGACCCGAAGGTTCGGGGGGTCGGAAGTCACCGGGGGTTCGGAAGTCACTAGTTTCGGGGGGTCGAAAACCAGTTTCGGGGGGTCGAAACCCTATATTTACAAAATTTTCTATACGAATACTATATAATCGGAACTTCTGCACGAAAATTCGGGGGGGTCGGCCGCCCCCTCCCGCCCCTACTAAGCCTCGCCACTGAACACACACAAGACGAATGTTGTAACATGAGTTCGACCAAGATGACACACGAAGCTTTAGACTCCAACCGGATCCATAGATTGCCGCATTTAATGAAATTTAAAGCGCATACCGCATTCATTGACTATACGTGGTTGATGATGTCAAGTTTAAGTCATTGACAATGATTAGGGTTATTATTTTGTTTTTTAATTTTTTTTTAACTTTTTAAATTAAAAAAAATAAAAAACCAACTCAAAACATCAAAACAACTACCAAAATAAATTTTAAATTCGAAGCGCCTCGCTTAGGCCTAAGCGAGGCGCTTCGAATTTAAAAATCAGCTTTTTCCGCCCCCTCGTACTGACCTCCTCGAAATGAGTTCAAAGCGCCTCGCTTAGGCCTAAGCGAGGCGCTTTGAGGGGGTGAAAATAGAAGGTGGGGGGTTGAAATAGACCAGGCCTTTTGAAAACTAGTTTTCCTTTTAAATTCGAGCCAAATTAAACCAAGTTCAAACTTTGATTTTTAGTTCGGTTTCAATCCGAGCCAAGCCGGCTCGGTTTATATCTAAGCCTAGCCCAAACTTGACCTTGCTCAGCTCATAAACACCCTAAACATAACTATATACAAGTAAAACACAGTCCACGCATATTATTATCCTATCTTTTTTTTTAAAAAGCAAATTAGCGCGGGAGCGTACGTTAGCACGAAAATCTCAAAAAACACGAGGCAAAAACATACATCCATCTTTAAGGCGGGCGTTGAATTTTTTATTTCACTCACTTTACCCCCCCTATAAATTGCTTCCCTCCCACTCCATTTCACTCTCTCTCTGTTCCAAATAACAATATTAATAATAATAATAATAATAACTCTTCTTTCCCAAATTACCCCTCTGTTCACTCTTTCTCTCTCTAATGGCGGACGATGATCGGAGACAACACGAACAACCTACAAACTCCGCCAGAAGAAGCTTAAAGAGGAAGCTGGAAGACGAGCTGTTCGTAGATCATCGGCGGTTTGTTGCGTTGGAAGATGATTCGGAACAGGATCTGTTAACTGAAGTTCGTGCTCATGTTGAAGTGTTGCAGCGTGATGTTGTCTCGTCAGTTGATGTAGATCGAGTACTAGTTAAACGCTCTGTTATTAGGTTGGCTGAACTTGCTAAAGACGGTATGAATTTCTGTTGCTTTGTTAATTTGTGTGTATGTTATTGTACTGGTGAATTTATACTGTATTCGTTGCAGTTTCTCTTATTATTATTATTATTATTATTATTTTGTATCTAGACTACTGTAATTTTGTTTATTTGTTTATGTAAACTTTGATTTCGTGTTCGTTTATTCATTTCTCATTTCGTTGAGTGCTGGCGAAATCTAAGCAGATCGATTTCATGTTTTTTTAATTGATTTCGTGTTCGTTTATTCATTTCACGCTGCTTAATCTAATCTGATTTCGTTTTGTTTTGTTTTTGTTGTTGTGTGTGATTATTTATGTAGTTCATGTTTAAGCTGTTGTTGTTTTAGCAGTAATTTTCTGTGTTTATGTTACTGTGCTGGACTGCTGGTGAATTTCTATTGTATTTGTTGTAGTTTCTTCTAATTGTGTAATTTTGTTTATTTGTTTCTGTAAACTTTGATTTCGTGTTCGTGTTAGTGTTCGTTTATTCATTTCTCATTTCGTTGAGTGCTGGCGAAATCTAAGCACATCGATTTCATGTTTTGTTTAATTGATTTCGTGTTCGTTTATTCATTTCACGTTGCGTAATCTGATTTCGTTTTGTTTCGTTTTTGTTTGTGATTATTTATGTAATTCGTGTTTAAGCTGTTGTTGTTTTAGCAGTAAATTTCTGTGTTTATGTTACTGTGCTGGACTGCTGGTGAATTTCTATTGTATTTGTTGTAGTTTCTTCTAATTTTGTTCTGATTGTGTAATTTTGTTTATTTGTTCCGTGAATTTTGACTTTGTCATCATTTATTCATTTAACATTTCGGTGTTCAGATGTATGCTAAAGTAATTTGGTTGTATGATTGAATGAAACAGCTCTTTAAGTATTGGTATGCTTGTTAATTTTACAGTTATGTGCAATTATAACTAATTTGACAACTTACAAGTTAATTTCATGTTTATCGTGCATATCAAAAGTTGATTATCGTATATGCAAAATCTAAGTGGACTTGATGCATGTTACTTTTTTCGTCTTTGATATGTATGTATTTAGTTTTGTTAATTCATAGATGAAACCAGCTAAACCTTTTTATTTGATTATTGTATGTGTTTGTAGAGGACAATGTGAACTTGATAGTTGACTCTGGTGCGGTTCCTGTGTTGGTGGAACATCTTCAAGGGCCACAGCTGTTGCCTGATGAGGATGTTAGTAGTTTGAGGTCATATGAGCATGAAGCGGTGAAGGGATGCGCGTTTACTCTTGGACTTCTTGCGATAAAGGTAGTTATGCCACTTAACATCCATGATCAATGTCACTTGCCTTTTGAAGCATAGCCGCATTTTAATTGGGCTATTCAGTTGTAATGTGTCGAGTTATATGGCTGAAAATTGAAATACATTATTTTTGAAAGACTTTACTTGATAATGAAATTTTCTTCATGATGATTAATTGCTTGCTATGATTGTCTAAACCTTCATGAAACATTAAGCAGTAGTGGATAATCTATGATAGTATTGGTAGATGCCATACTAAAATGTTATCGAATGATTATCACATGATACATAGGTCTTGTAGATTGAATGGTTATACCAACTAGTTGGAAATTAATGTGGTGAGTAGGCGAACATGGAGCATATGACATAACTTAGTAACCATTGATAAATGTGAATGAGGCTCATTTGTAGCAATGAGGTATATAGAGATACTAAAGAGATTTGCAATTTGTTTTCATGTAAAAAGTCGTGCCCAAATTGTTATAGTACTGCTGTACTGTAAAATTTATACATTCAATGAAATATCCTAAAGAACCAGGTTTTTTGCTTTCCATTGTTTGACAGCCTGAGCATCAACAACGTATAGTTGATGCTGGAGCCCTACCTCATCTTGTTGCTCTGCTTAAGAGGCACACAAATGATCAAAATTGTAGAGCAGTCAATGGTGCCATAAGGAAAGCTGCTGATGCAATCACCAACCTTGCTCATGAGAATGGCAACATAAAGACCCTTGTGAGGTTAGTTTTATAGTTCATGATTTGCACTCGCAGTTATGGTATTTTTATACTGTTCTCAGTTCTCACCACATCTTCATGTGTAGGGTTGAAGGTGGCATTCCTCCTCTTGTTGAGTTATTAGAATCTGCTGATATAAAAGTGCAAAGAGCTGCAGCAGGAGCCTTACGCACACTTGCTTTCAAAAATGATGAAAACAAGACTCAGGTTTGAACTTTGAAGCAAGGGTTTTTGTAGCTTGTTTTGGGGGCCAATATTATAACTTTAATAACAAATTCCTAAATTATTTGCAGATAGTGGGTTGTAATGCTTTGCCCACCCTTGTTCTAATGCTTCAGTCAGAAGATGTTGGCATACACTATGAAGCAGTGAGTCATTGTACCATTTCTTATATACAAAATAGTGTGGATGCATTTATCTCAATAGATATTAGTATGTCAAACCTTGTTTGTAGCATGCAATAACTTCTGAATGGTTTCTTAGGTTGGTGTGATTGGCAATCTTGTTCACTCATCTCCAAATATAAAGAAGGAAGTGCTTCTTGCTGGAGCATTGCAGCCTGTAATTGAATTGCTTAGGTACCATAAATTTCTCTAATTATTTTTGAAGGTATTATGTCAGTTTGAATGAACAGGTTACGTTTTTATCTAGCTATGATGATAGTTTTATAGATTTTATAGCCTTGTAAGCTAGAAGGTTGAAATAAGGAAAAATAATTCAATGTATGGAATATAAATATCACAAGTGTTTAACTTTAGGAGCTAAAATTTACTTCGCTAATTACTAAAAAAAAAGTGCAATTATGATTGCTCTAATGCTCTGCTCTATGCCTGTGTGACCACTGACCTGTTGAATGTGTTGATACACTATTTCCTTTTAAACATCTATTATGTGTGTATATATGTATTTGTGTGTTTATGTATGTGTCTATGCCTCTGTGGGTGTGTGCACATGCATTTCTAGTATGCTAATTGCTACGTACCTTTAATAATAAATAGATAAGGTGTTATTAGTGTCAAATTTTATGGTAACACCAGAGTTCTTGACCCAAATAATCAGATCTTTATTAAACTGAAAGAAAAACAACTAACTATTACAATCAAACCTCACTACAAACTCTCACACTCAATCTTCTAGATCATTAACACAATGATCAGATATTAACTACAAGATCTATACACTGATTACTCAAATCTACAAAGACTGAAACCCTAGACCTGAACACAATATCAAGAAGACGACTTTGAGAGAGATTAAACAAGTGAAACTCAGAAACCCTAACAACTGATCTAAAAAACCTAATGAGTTCGAGATACTCGTTTATATAGAGATCTGAGCAATCAATAGAAGAAACACAAATCCAACGATCTAAAATGATTTGTGTTTCTTTATCCAACGGTGTATATTCGAGCTCAGTATATCACACGGATTGTTGACTTGTTGACTTGTCAATCATTAAAACAACACGACTTGGGCTGGCCCAACAGTCTTCAACGAATCCATCTGCTACTCATGCAAGCCCAACTGCTACTTTAGTTCCTTAGCCCATTTCCTGCTGATCCAACACTCCAGCCCAATCCTTCTACTAATATTATCTCATTAACCTAAGTATATATAAAACCACAACAATAAAAGTGTATTAGTAATATTAAAACTATACATAATTTTAACAATTAGAGTTCAAATGGTAGAAAGTCTTGCAAAAAAACGCTAAATTTTAACTCTTAAGTTGAGTATATTAGTTGCAATGTATTGTAGCAAATAGCTGTCATGGTTGTTAGATTAGTTTCATGAGTAACTGAACTGTTCTATCATTTGTCATCAGTTCGACTTGTTCTGAGAGCCAAAGAGAAGCTGCCTTACTTCTTGGACAATTTGCTGCTGCTGATACAGACTGCAAGGTTGTTTAAATTGTTATATGGTCTACCATTTTCTGTCATTAGTTGTCTGCCATAAGCCATAAAAACCAAATTCAATGTTCTTGCAGGTACACATAGTTCAAAGAGGTGCTGTTGGTCCGCTAATTGAGATGTTGCAGTCTTCAGAGGCTCAGCTAAAGGAAATGTCAGCCTTTGCACTTGGGAGGTTGGCACAGGTAATCATGTATTTAGTTGTATAATCCTGAACTGTTTCTTACTTCATAGTTCATACATTGTATTTTTTTTCCCTTCTTTTACTTATATAAAAAGAATCAGAACCCATGTTACAGGTAACTTTCATATTGTAACAGAGAATGTTTTGACAATAAACTGGATCGGCCAATGATAACTTTGTATTTGAGTACAAAATTCTTATTTAAAAAACATAATTATGTTGAGGTTTATCATTGTTACGTCTTCTAGTTACTGCCTGGAGCTATTTGTAGTAAACTTTTGTAAAATGAATTAAAACTAACTCAACGGTGGTTAAGTATATAGGCAATGGTCCTAATTGGCTAATTATTATAATCACATTTGACAAAACTAATTATACAAAAAAGAACTTAAAATTTGTTAGTAGAGAAGGGTTTCGGATCATCCCTAACCATACAAAAGTTACCATTTGACCTAAACCTTCTCCCAAATACTTAACTCACCTGCCTTACCCATTTCACCATCTTATTTGTTTATATATATATCATTAAGCATTCATGTTTTGGGTTTTTTGGCTTGCTAAATGGTTCACATTTACCAGGACACTCACAACCAAGCTGGTATTGCCCATGGTGGTGGCATTGCTCCACTATCAAAACTTCTTGATTCGAGAAACGGCACTCTGCAACACAATGGTGCCTTTGCTTTATATGGTCTTGCAGATAATGAGGTAACCTTGAATTTCTAAAAAAAGTTTATATCATATCTTTATGCAACATCTTTCAACTTATATGAAATATTTTTGTAGGATAATGTGGCTGATCTAATAAGAGTTGGTGGAGTTCAAAAAATGCTAGATGGTGAATTTCTTCTTCAGGTAATTTCTTCTTCTTATGTCAGATTTTGCTGTATTTCTTGAGCCATTTAAGACTTGATTGCTTTAATTTATAATTTCATTTCTTTTGTACAGCCAACTCGGGATTGTGTAGCTAAGATGTTGAAAAGATTGGAGGAAAAGATTCAAGGAAGGGTAATTATTACTTTCATATTTTATGCCACTATAGTATTCTTCTTGTGATATATTCTTTGTAGATAGTCTTAGCAGACTGTTCTTGGAGTTGCTGAAAATTTAACTAGACCGGCAAACTAGTCTTGACCGGGATCTGGCCCAGTGGATAAAAATTATTGACCCATTTAAGCAGATCAAAGTGCGGTCAATCACTTAAATGTTATAAAAAGTAAAAACATCTCTTTTCGAACCATTTAATTCCTGTTAGTCATATTTCGAGGCTTCTAAAAGATTACAACATTCCTTAAATTGTTAAAATTCTGCTACCAATTGATAAATCATTTAATTTTCTTGTCAGGTATTGAGGCGCTTGTTGTACCTAATGCTTAATGCTGATAAAATTGTTCAAAGAAGAATTTCGATTGCTCTTGCTCATCTCTGCTCTCCTAATGACCAGAAAACAATATTTGTTGATAACAATGGTAAGTTGTTTATCCTATGCCAAACAACTTGTTCTATGTTATAGTTAAAACTGACCAGTGAATTGCACAGTTCTTTTATACAACAATACGACATATTATCTTTTTTGTTTAAAAATTTTTTTGCAAAATTTTCAGGGATAGAATTACTTTTGGAGCTTTTAGAATCAGTCCATTCAAAGCTTCGAGGATACGCTTGTGCGGCATTATGTAAATTGGCTGAAAAAACCGCTTCACTCTCTCCTGTTGATGCAGGACCCTCATCTCCAATATCCCAGGTTTGTTTGCGTTTATTTTTTAATTATTTTCTTTATTGTAGATTTCAATGTGGAGCTCAAACATTTTTTTTTCCTTTTGAGACCATCTTACCTAAGGTGCAAAATAGAAATCTTAATTTTAGCAGCCAACTGTAGTTTTAGCAATCCACTTGAAGTGACTCTTTTGCAGGTATATTTGGGTGAGCAGTATGTGAACAATCCGACCCTTTCTGATGTCACTTTCTTAATCGAAGGTGTGAACCTTTTTAACCGGGAACAGTTTTGTATGACAATTTATTTATAAATGTGGTTAACGTTATTATTTTTTATATCAGGCAAACGCTTCTATGCTCATAGAATCTGTCTTCTTGCTTCTTCTGATGCATTCAGGGCCATGTTTGATGGTGGTTACAGGGTTAGTCACAATAACTCGCATCAAATTTATGAACATGTCATCCATTTCTTTTTGTAATCATAACAGTGGATTTCTTTATCTCTTTTTTGTATACATGTATTTTTTGTTTTGACTTTTTGACTGAATGTCTTGTTAGGAGAAGGATGCTAAAGACATTAAGATCCCAAATATTAGTTGGGAAACATTTGAGTTGATGATGAGGTATGTGTATTCATGTATCCCTCATATTATGCTTTCACATTATTAGTGTCCCATCCAAAAAAAATGGATTAGTTTTATGTAATTATGTGTATGATTCGAAAACTTCAAATTTCCATACATGTTCTTCTAGATTGCATAAAATACATACATGTTTCTTCTAAATTGCATAAAATAATATTTTGCCTTTTCAAATCACTAGAAGTATGATAATATGATATTCACAATCCATGATAGATAAACTCATCTACTTATACATTTTTTATTTGAAAAACAAGGGTATAATGTAAATCCTCTTAGGTTCTTAGGGCATAATCTTCTCTCAAAACTGTATTTGTAGTTATTCACACCAAAATGCAGATTATACCGATTTACTGTATAATAGTGCCTTTGTAATCACATTTAAGGCGTTAGTTATTTTAATTGTTAATAAAAACTAAAGTGTTTGCAAGTTGCAACAGTGCAAATTACCTAAACTGCCCATTTTACCATGTTTAACATTTCACTTGCAGGTACATATACACTGGATCAGTAGAGATAAGTTCAAGAGTAGCCCATGATCTTCTTAAAGCTTCTGATCAATATCTTTTAGAGGGGCTGAAGCGTCTTTGTGAGTACACCATTGCACAGGTGAGTTACAATTTTTTTAGTACACCTTATAATCTTATATTTATGTACCTGAATGGGTCAGTATAGGTGCGTGCAAGAACTAACAATTTTTTGTAAAAGTTAAAAATGGGTTTGGTTGAGTTGGGACAGACCAAAATCATGAGCTTTCTTTCCTTTTCCTTTTTGAAATTTATAAACATGCGCTAAACGCGACTACAAAATTTGCGCAAACTCGACCTGTTTGTTTGTGCCGTTTCCATCTTAGGTTATTTATTAAATTTCACCTCTTAGAAAAATTATAATCCAAATTGACCTGTTTACACATAACTAGGTTGAAATTGCTACGTCTACTTTTTGTGTGTTAACTTGTGATTGTTTTTTGCATTTTTACGTTACAGGATATAACAGCCGACAATGTAGAACTTATGTACGACTTATCAGAGGCCTTCAATGCAGTGTCACTAAGGAATGCCTGCATTCTGTTTGTATTGGAACACTTCCATCAATTAGATTCAAAACCATGGTATGTTCTCTTTGTTATGCCAAAATCTGATACTCGGTATAATTGGCACTTTTGACCCGTATACAACGCGGATCATTTTTGGTGAAGTTTAATCTCTAACTAGTCAAGCTTTTTTTTTTTTTTTAAAATTTTATTTTGGGTAAAGTTTATAATATAATGTTTGATATCGGGCACAATATTCACTTGAAAAATATTTAGCGAAATAGTGTTTTGGTCAAACCGACCCTTTGCTTCTTAACACAGTTAACATGTGGCTAAACTGAAATGGCTTAATGGAAATTACCAGGTATGGAAGTCTGGTGCACCGCATTTTGCCTGATATAAGAGATTGCTTCGTGAAGAGACTCACAGCGCAGTGAACCGATTTCTGGTAATAGACATTGATTCAAGAGAATATGTATAGATAGTGATTAGTTCTCATTGAAGATATAGTAAGAGGATCTTAACGTCAACAGTTATGCTAAACTAGACCTTGAAGTATTAACTGGTTAATCTTTTGCTATATTGATCAGAAATCTTACTTTCAAAACTAACGGTTTAGATTAAACACAAGTAGGTACAAACAATCTTTTAAAACTTCTAGCAAACGTTTATCGCACTTATGATCCCATCCAATGACTCATTTGATTTGGATTTCAATGGTGAGATAAGTCGATTCATCGTTATTCTTGGATTGGTTCTCTATGATTTCACATGATCCATGAATGGCTTTTTGAACATCATCTTCTGAAACTTCACCCATCAATTCCAAACAATACTCTTTAAATGTAGAAAGGTTTACATACAGTTGAAAATCGATCCCAAACAGGAAGTTCATCTCTAATATATTCATTTCCGCTCTTGTTATTCCTCCCACTTTTGCATAATAAGCGTTATTGAAGAACCTGCAACAAAGAATATCAAAGTCGAAATTATTCATAACTTTTGTAGATAGTGCATTTTTGTAGGTGATTATATGATACAAATTAAGCTGAGTTCAAAAAGAAAAATAAGTTACATGTGTGTTAAAGTGACTTTTATGGTTAAAGTTGTAACAATTGTATACAAAATGACTATGATAATCTTTTGGTAACAAAAATTTGATACAAAAGTAGAAAAACTCTTAAGTAGTGTTCGTTTCATGGATTGCAATGAAATTGCAATTTGTGTGAGAACTATAATTTGATTTGGAATTTAGATGTGTTCGTTTCTTATAATTGAATGGAATCTTGATGTGATGGAATTGAAACGTGGACACTTTTCCGTATGCTATTCAATTACAATTCCTTATTTTGTTATAACGAACAACATAAGAAGCCGAGCAAACATTCCAATTCCATCCGAATTCTACTTCATTCCGTGAAACAAACTCTACCATAGATTAAGAGTATAAATATGAGTAAATGTGTATATTCCAAGCATTGCAATTCAAGTTGTAATAATCATATGATCACTAAACACCTTGGTATGTGAAGAAGACTTACGCATCATCAATGAACTTTGTAGCTAGCATTATGCTTGTGATTAACAGACGATGCACATTTAAGGAAGTCAAAACAATACTTTGAGATTGGATCAATCTATCCATGTATATATGTGCAACCACAAAGCAAGATGGGCTGCATCGTGAGTATTTAAAGATCCGATCAACGTATTGTTGAATGGTAAGTGTAGGTGCACTCGAGCCATGAAAAACTGTTGAAACATCTTTAGTTTGAGTTGTTTGCAACCATTTCTCATTCTTTTCGACATGTTTCTGTAGACGTGAAGAAAGAAGGGAAAGAACTTTCGGATATCCCTGATTTTGGCTAGTTCGTCTGTTGAGGCCGAGTTTAAGGTACATCTTCGAGTTGGACATGTCATTTTCGAGTGTTAAAGATTTGGTATCCAAGTAAGGCTGCAAGGAAAAATAAGATGATTTTTTTTGGGTCACCAAACAAAATACAACAATAGTTGGAAACATAGAAAACTATATATATGTAATGGATAACCTTAAAGTCATAAATATCTCTTTGATTCCTTACTTTATTAACAACCATTACCACACAAGCTCACAATCAAGATCCAATTTTTATGATAACAAATCAACCATCAAGATAAAGATTCATAAGATCCCATACAAGGAAACCAATACTATAAATTGATGATTAAAATGCAAAACAATCAAGATTCAAGAATGTGTTAAAAAGGAAAACCTACATACATAAATACATAAAGATTCAAGAATGTGTTGAAAAAAAAAACAGTTAGATAAAGAAACAAGAGAGATAATGCAAGGACATACAAAGGAGGTTCTTGTAGCATTCATGGCTACCACAACCACTATTCAAATCATCTTCATGTTGTATGTATGTATGTATGAGTTATGAATTATGATGATGATGATGCATGAGATATTCTTTACTTCAAGCAAGCATAAAACACTTTATATGTTGTCACATGTGTGATCATCTTCTCTCTCCTAAAGCTCCACATTGGTTGTGTTTAGACTCATTTACGTTGAAAAATAGTGTGTGTTTATGATGATGAGAAGATTTGTTGGGTTGCAATAATAATAATAATGGAATAAAAATAAGTGAGAGCGGTGGGTCATGGGTGAATTGATGATGAACATGGAAGTTGGTATGTGTTGGACAGTCGGTGGTCTATTATTGTTTATCCATAATAACTTTTAGATTTTTATTATTTTAGGATTTCTTAATGACTTGTGATATTGGACTTAGAAATAAGGAAAGTTGTAATTTTATCCATTAAAAACTTATTTTTATTGGTATAAAAGTGTTTATTTAATTCATTTTATATTTTTCATAAATCACTTCCAAACGTTAGTTAACTTAATTCTTTTTATACGGTTTGGTTATATCAGCTCGGTCGCATAAGTTAACTCCGTTTTTGCACATATCAGTGTGGTCTTCATCTTAAAACACAAACCAGCATAGATGTCGATGGGGAGAGTAGGCTCTAGTTCAACCATGCTATCATTTTCGTAATCTACCGTCATTTACAACGTTACTATCAAACATAACTTCTTTTGATCTTATGAATGTAATGTATACATGATTAATGCACTTTTATATTGTATAAAAGTGAATAATGCATATAATATAAATATTTAACAAAATAATATGTAAAAAAAGAGATTTAATTACTTGGGTCTCACTAATTCTCCAAATGCAGCGTTAATTACATTTCCTTCCAATGCAATTTGCTCCAATGTAGCCCTTGATAAATGCATATTCCATGTCACAAATGCATGCATTGGTGATGGTCTAAAACACCTTATTTTGAGACACCACTACCTTAACATACATTTTATCTTTTATTTTCTTAATTAAAAATAAATAGATATTTAAAAGTCACATAAATTTCGCACATTCTTTAAATAAAAATATCTTTTTTTTTGGAAGATGTGCTTCAGCGGTAAACCCAATCGACAGACAACCCCTCGACTCGAGTTCGAATCTCTACCCACGCACCGGTGTCCACTTTGAAGTTATCTCAAACCGTTACAGGGAAATATAAAGGCTTTTCAAAATATAAAAAAAACAAATTAAATTAGAAAATAAAAACACAATTAGTTTTCAGTTCTTTTTCGAAAGCTTAATTTTATTTCATTGTGTGTGTATATGACATATGAGTTCAATGAAAGGGCTCGAGTGGAGACGGAGATCCATGTTCAATGGGCTTGGGGGAAGAGATGGGGCCGGGTGGGCTTTTTTAATTTTATGTGAAGTGGAATTAATACACATTAAAGATATATACATTGTATTTTCTTTTAGCCAAACTTATAGCTAGGTGTGAATGCTAAATAAAAAGTTAATGATTGACGGCAGACCCTATTACTTTGTATGTACTAAAGAAAGACATTTAGAAACACAAACGGTATATAAACATTTGATAACTAAATGAATGCGAATGCCAGATATAAAATTCAATCAAAACATTCTCAATAAATTGAAATAGAATACTTATACTTTATATGTATATATATATATATACGTCTATGTGGGTGTAATATATATGTACTATGCTTTTAAAATAACTTAAACAAAAAAGTGTTTTCTTGAAAAAAAGAAAAAATAAAGTACGTACCATAGGATAAAGCCATTGGTTATATGTATATCATCCTTCTTCCCTTGGTTATATGTATACTCTCCTTCTTCTTCCTTTTCTCACCTGTAACTTCGTTTTTTTCTTTCTTTTTTTCACAATACCGCCTCTTTTCTTCATTTCTTTTTTGAGTGGGTGCATACCCCCTCCTCAACCCAAAGTCCATCCGCCCCTGCAAACATTGTAGTGAAAAATGTCGCAATTGAACTCTCTTGTCTTGCTTCTTTATTCTTTTTCTTTCCTTTGGCAGTTGCAAAAAAAGATTTTATTGTAGAGTCAAGTGAGGAAGAAGCACACCAATATCATACCCTCATACTAAGCTCTTTCTTACCATCTTTTACCTGCAACCCCTCCACTAAAGGTTTGGATTTTCCCTTGCTCTCTCTCTAATATAAAGAGTTAAGCCAAGAGGCGCATAATACTTTTTTTTTGAAAGGTTAATTTCCTTTTTTTTAATCCTGTGGTTATTGGGATTCAGAGGCGGATTCACCTCCAAACTACAGTGGGCCGGTGCCCACCGTCTGGCCCAAAAGCATATATATTATTTGCAAAAGCAACTGATTTGAATTAATACAAAGTTTCTTAGAGGAAATAAAGGATGTGTAAAAAAAAATAAAAGAGAGGCAAAGACGGTATCGACACTAACCGATACCGATCTCGAAAACTCCCAAAACCTAATACCGAAAACATACGGTGCGGTATCGGCATTTTACCTTAAAATACAGATACCATACTGATACCGAAAATACCAAAACCGAAAACCTCTAAATGTGAGTACCGATATCGAACACCCTCGGTTCAGTTCGGTACGGGATCAGTTAAGGGTCAGTATTGGTTCGATATTCAGTGCAATATACTCATCCCTATTCCCTACTATACATATTACATAACACTAAAATCCAAAAATAATAATAATAATAATAATTAAAAAAAGATAATAATTAGAGCCGTTAGATTCATTCTATAGAACCCCTATCTTCAATTAATAACGTTACCTCATCATCTCACATCCTCTCTATTAGTATTTAAAACCCCACCTTCCCTCTTCACTTATCTTTATAAAATAAACTAGCCGTTACTCCCTCCCCTGTTTCTCTCTGTTCTTGACAAAAAAAAAAAAAAAAAAAAAGCTTCAATGGCAGCTGCATCCATCGAATCACCATCTCCAAACCCTCAAACTAAGGTCAATCTCAATCAAAATCACACATTATTATTATTCATAAAACACACCCACTAACATCAATCTCTTTTTAATCGCAGGAATCAAGCAGAATCACCGGTTCCTCCCCAACGACCAGTCCGGTTTCCGATAAGCAGTTCTGGAGTGTTCTGCGTAATCGGGTCGATACCCTTTTGGAAAACAAGAAAGATCAGAGTTTGGTAAGTGGGTTTGTGTTTGATTTCATTGATTTGTTGTTTCTGCTGCTGTTCTTAATTTCTAAGGTTTTGATTTTTTATTTAATTTTTTTTTTTTTGTAGAATTGTGATGGGAAAAATCGGGCGAAACGATTGAAGGAAGATTCGTTGTTGTTATTGAGAGGATTTGATTCTGTTGCTAGCTCGCTTTCGCAGCTTTCGAATAATCTTGATAATGCTCTTCAGGTAATTAGCTGAATACTAGTTAATAATGCTACATTAATATAATAATAATAATAATAATAATAATAATAATAATAATAATAATAATAATAATAATAATAATAATAATAATAACTGTGTGTATTTGATATTGTTTTTCTAAAGTGGTCTGTTTATTTATTATTATTAACAGGGAGCAAAAGATCTAGCTAGACCACCAACATTATCTGATGTTCTTCATAGTTCTTTACAACAAGCCAAAACAGATCAAATCTCATCCAATGAAGAAGAAGAAGATCAGGATTTGGATTCCAACAAAAGAGGGATAAAAAGAAAGTTGGACACTGAAGAATCTTCTGAAGAAACCCGCGATAACCTGCAAGAGTTTGGGAAGCTTAACAGGGCCAAAAATGTAAGTAATATTTTGCTAAAGGTATAATTTTGTTTAAGACAATCTTTTCAAAAGACTGATTGTTTTGTTTAAACTACAGATTGCTGTATCGATGGCGAAAAGAGCAGGATTTTTAGCTCGGGAAATGAAATCGATGAAGTCTGATCTTTGTTTTATGCAAGAAAGATGCAGCATTCTTGAAGAGGAAAACCGCAGGCTTCGTGATGGATTTGTGAAAGGAGTTCAACCAGAGGAAGATGATCTGGTATGTGCTAAGTTTTGCTGTTTTTAGTTACAGACTATAAATGTTGTGGGTCGGGTCATTGGGTCAACCCACAACATGTTTCGGTCTTTATTTAGTTAGTGACCATGTACATGTAGTAGATTTTATTTGACCCGTTTGAAACTCAACCCATGATATAAAATGTTGTGGGTCGGGTCAGCCCACATGTTTTTATCCGTTTTCAACAAACATGTATTATATTTAAGCCGTTTGAAACTCAACCCGATTAAAAAGAGTATCACCGAAAAAAGTTGATAAGCTAAATGAACTAAAACGTTGTGGGTTGGGCCAACCCACAACATGTTTTTTTTGTCCTTTTTCAATAAACATGTAGTATATATTATTTGACCCGTTTAAAACTCAACCCGTTTAAATTGATATAAAACGTTGTGGGTCGAATTTGTCCACAAGTTGTTTATGTCCGTTTTGGAAGGATATGTAATGTATTTTATTCTATTTGACCCGTTTGAAACTCAACCCGTTTAAAAGGAGTTCCACCGCGGAACTCAACCCATTCTAACATTTCTTTTCCTAGTTTTAATAACACAGTTAATATATTTTAGTGGCGCGTTTAAAATTCAACCCGTTTAAACTCCTATATAAATTTTGGATCAGTGACCTAAAATTTTATATTTTTGTTCTCAAATTATGTATGGACTCTATGCAGGTGAGGCTTCAATTGGAGGCATTATTGGCTGAAAAATCGAGATTAGCAAACGATAACGCCAACTTAACACGAGAAAACCAATGTCTCCGACAACTTGTAGAGTATCATCAGCTAACTTCCCGACACGATGAGGAAGAGGATGATGCGATGGAGGATGATTATGAAAGGGTGATTAGGGGTGTCGTTTTGGACTTCTCGTCGCCACCACCAACGATACTAGAGGATCTTGCCGGAGAGGAAGGTGATGGTGTGTCGGAACCTTTAGAAACGCGTTGTTTAAATGACCACTATGACGAGGAGAAATATTAAAAGAATTTATTTATAAGGTTATTGTCACGTGCAACAATGACGTTTTGGGATTTCTTGTTATAATTGAAAAATGAGCTTTTGTAGCTCGGATTCTGGTATAAATATATTCTATAACTTTTAGACCCGTCCATGACTTCGAGTATGGTACAAGATATAATAGTGTATACTGTGTATTTTGGTATGTACAAAGTAATTTGTGTTACCATTGGGTAAAGGTGGTTCTACAATTTTACAAAAAAAGCACTAGTTAATTATTAGGCCTGTAAACGAACCGAACGAACACGAACACAGGCGTGTTCGTGTTTGTTCATTTAACTTTAACCGAACACGAACACGAACACGAACACATAATCGAACACATTTTTGTGTTCGTGTTCGTTCATTAAGAAATTTGTCGTGTTCGTGTTCGTTTATGTTCGTTCATTTAAACCTAAACGAACAGTTCATGAACATAAACGAACACAAATGATCAATATAAACGAACACAAATGAACATAAATGAAAACAAACAAAAGCAAGTTAATAATGATTCATGAACATAAATGAACGTTAGCGTTAGGGTGGAGAGCGGCTGTGAAGTGTGGAGAGCGGCTAATAAGTGATATGTTTAGAATGTTAGGGTTAGAGTTAGGGTTAAGTTTTTAGAACATATGAATTAAGGTTACTTAACAAAAGGAAATAAATAATAAAAATAAAGCTAAGTTTAATTAAACGAACATAAACGAACAAAATAAACGAACATAAATGAACGAACATAAACGAACGTTCGTGAACATAAATGAACGAACACAACGTGTGTTCATGTTCGTTCGTTTAATTAAACGAACAAAAAAATTGTGTTCGTGTTCGTTCATTTATTTAAATAAACGAACATAAACGAACTTTCTGCCGAACAGTTCACGAACAGTTCATGAACGTTCGGTTCGTTTACAGGCCTATTAATTATTAGATGAACAAATGTTAATAAAGAAAATCCACTACTGAGTTTAAGCATATAAGGTCTGTGTCGAGTTTTTATAGATTATTTTGAGCTCAAAACTCAATAGGAGCTCGATCAATTAATTGAAATGTAAAGTTGAATATGGTTATCATAACTCAAGTGATGGTTTATAACAAAAATTAACTTTTTTTTATTGAGATTTCAGATTTGGGCCTATGATATGGTTTAGAGTTTTTGGTCTATAATGACTAAAGAATTCAAATAGCTACAACTATATCAATATACTAGGGTTAATTTCATAAAATAAAACACATAAATTTTTTTCTTCTAAAGAATGTATTCAAAACACAAGCCATCACTAGCCCTTAAAAAAATTTAAATATAAGCCATAAAAAAAGTATGAAGCTATCTACTCCATTAATCAACACCACCTACTCATTCAATTGGTTTTCTGCCTTTCAGGGATATAAACCAGGATCGTGTTCAAGAAATGACAAAATGTTTTGAGCCATAGGCTACTAAAAATAAACTGGACTCAATATATTTGAACTCAATCATAGGTCCACGACCCCACAAAATAGGTTTCTTTAACTAGTTTAATTTTAATTTGTGTTGCGCTTGTTTTGTTGGGTATAAAAATTTAAGTTATTTGGGCTTTAGTTCTTAAATAGGTTAGTTGTTAAAAAAGACTTGATCCTAAGGCTGATAGATGTGGTGACGGAGGACGAGCCGCCACGTTAGCCTCCACGTCACCAGCGAGGTTACCGGAGCTCCAAGAGACGGGCTTAGGGTGTGGTGATGTACCACCTTCTTCTCCGGCGAGCACCATTTCTTCTCCGATGGGGCAAAAGCTTTGAAGAAAAAAAAAACAAAAACAAAATGCCCGTCTTGAATGTTCTCAGTAGGACGTTTGGGACGGAGACGGTCCTCAGGGACGGTGTAGCCCGTCCGAGACAGACCAGAACGTCCTTAGGACGTCCCCCACCCTTCAGCCTAATTTATCTATATATATACTAGCCTCATGCCGTTGCCGTTGCCCTTGCCCTCGCCGCTCCTATTGAGGGTCGGCCCTGATCACTAGATTATTTATCTCCCTGTCATATGACAAGCAAGAAGCAAAACCTTCATATATGTGAGAGATGAGTAGCCTTTGATCACTAGATTATTTATGGGAGTGGGTCGCCATTTTCCACCTAAACGACAAAAGTTTTTTTGAAAAAAAGATAAGAATAAAAAATGAAATCTCAAATCATCCATCATCACCTCCACATAAACTTTCAAAGATAACACACACACACTCAAAACACACACACACACACTCAAAACACACACAAACACAGTCTTTCTTTTTCTTCTATGCAACATCTTCAACAACACACCCATTAATCCATCCATAACCCTCTAATGGTCTCCTTACTCCACCACTCACTACCCTCACTCCACACTCCACCACCCCACCTCCCTCTTTTCACCAACCACCGTCCTCCCTCTCTCTTTAAACTCAACCCAAATCGACCCACAACCTCAATAACAACAGCCTGCACACAAAACAACACTTCATTCACCTCAAACACCAACCAAACCCAACAAAGAACCTTATTCCCAGGTGGGTATAAAAGACCAGAGCTCAAGATCCCAAATCTTGTCCTTAAACTCACCCCTGACCAGGTTCTTCTTGATGATGGTGGTGGGAACATGGTGGTTCTTGATGTTGTTGATCAAGCTGTTTCTGGGGTTGTTGGTGTTGTTGTGTTGGAGTGTGGTGATGGGAATGGGAGAGTGTTGTATGATGCTGCTTGTTTGTTGAAGTCTGTGGTTAGAGATAGGGCTTATTTGTTGGTTTGTGAAAGAGTTGATGTTGCTACTGCTGTTAATGCTAGTGGTGTTGTTGTTTCTGATCAAGGTTTGTTTTTTATTGTTTGCCCAGATGTAAATTTGGTTGCTTTGTTAGGTTAGACTTGAATGATAAAGATATATAGATTTTGGATGATGATTTAATAATCATCTCATACAGTTTTTTTAGATAAATGTAATTGTTTGAGCAATGTAATATGATCGTTGATGCATCGGTGTTGTAAGAACTAAGAATCGCTAGGCGCTAGTTGGCCAGTGAGGTACCGACTAGGGGTTAGTTGGGATTAATCGGATTGGGATTTTATATGTAACTTTTAGTTTTATATATACACACGCACATTTTTATATGTAAATTATTTTAAGTAGGCATGTTTTAACCATAGTTGTTAAAGGCGCAAGGCGGACTCAAGGCGTGAAGGGTGAGGAGCACTCAATGCATGACACTTAAAAAGCAAGAGCTTTTTTAAGCAAGACACACAATATAAAATTACATTTTTAGGAGTTTTAAACATGTTTTAGGCTTAGGGTTTGTTTAGGTTATTTTAGGGGTTGATTCTAGACTTGCTTAGGGCTGGTTGGTATACATGTTTCGGACCTGTTCAAACATTCTTCGCCGGAATTCCGTCTGAACTTGGCTTGAAAAATGCGCATGAGGGCTTGAAAGTGGACCTTTTGAAGCAAAGCGAGAAAGATGCGTTGGGCCTAAAAAGTGGGTCTAGGCGCGCTTGAGTGAGCCTTGACAACAGAGGTTTTAACCCCGTCCCCGGGTCATATTTTTAAGTAGATAGGATTTATTGCAGAATTTATAGCTTTTGGCGGGAATCTACAGATTTTGGCCGGGATCTCTAGAAGGCCGTCGATTAGCACCAGAGCCTCTGTTCAGCCGATCATTCCGCTGGCATCTCGCATCACGCCCCCGTTTGACTGCCGCTCGGGGATGTAGTTGTAGATACGTTAGTCTTAGTGGGTCGTTGGCTCCACTTGTTATCTCCTTCTACGACATGCTGTTGTCGTCGCCATATTCCATATGTCACTTAGTCATCTCTGCCGATCGTCAAATTTCATATAGAAAGATCAGGTTATTGCTGATCATCTGGTCTATCGCTCCTTTTGAGAGTGACATAAGCCTTTCCCCTTCTATTCTTGTCTATTATATAAACATGAAGGAGTTACATAATGATTCTTTTTGTCGTAGAAAAACTGTTCTGAGTTCTGCTTTCTGTGGTATCTTACGTTATTATCAAAGGCGCGGGTTGATCTCTCTGGTTGAGGCCGCAATTCATTTTGACTTGACCACTGTTGACTGCCTAGCCATTAATGGGCCGATTAGATAAAAATTACTTGTGAACCTCTTACTATAGTTAATCGGAGGCCAGGCGCGACTTTTACAACCATGCGATGCATATATCACATTGTCATACTCATCGCGTATGTGTTTTACACAAAAAAGTTAACACATTAGGTTTTGTTTTTAGATAGGTCATTCAGAGATAAATAGCATTGATTGGAAGACCCTTTTGTGAAGATAAATTTACATTTCACTAACCATGGTTGGGTAACGAGTCAAAACGGGTAATCATATAGTTGAGGTAGAAACAAGTCGGACTGGGTCGACCCAAAGCACAATTTTTTTTTCATTTTATAATTTTTGAAAAATAATCGGTACGTAGGAAATAATTGCGAAACTATATACATAATGTTTTTTTTTTAATAACACGTTTAGGTTGTTAGATGTTGAAAATCATACTTTGGGAAATTTAGGCGAAAGCTGAACTCTTTTTTTTTTTTTTTTATAAATATCATGCTTATATATTCTATAATTTGAAACAGGTTTACCTGCCATTGTTGCAAGAAATACAATTATGGATTCAAAATCTGACTCTGTATTTCTTCCACTAATTGGAAGAAAAGTGCAAACTTCAGACATTGTCATGAACGGCTCTAGTTTTGAAGGCGCTGACTTTCTAATCTACGAGAGCAATAAAGAAGAAATCATAGATGAACCATTAATTTCTGCAATAAATCAAGTTAAAATTCCAATTTTTGTATCCATTGATTCAACTAACGAAGATAAATTGTTCAACGAGATGTCATATATATTACAATCTGGAGCAAGTGGTTTAGTTCTTTCACTGGAAGGATTGAAGTTGTTGGGCAATGATGCTTTGAACAAGATATATAGCATGCGTGCATCTGATACAAAGGCGGAAGCTTTAAATAACGGGTTGGAGTTTGACCGGTCAAACGGGTTTCCAAATAAAAAGGGGTTGGCGGGGTTTGTCAATTTACTGGATCGAGAAAGGGAGTTGATACAAACTGAGAGATTATTGCTGCTTGAAACAGTTGATGTTATTCAGAGAGCTTCGCCTCTGGTGATCTTTCAGTCTTGTTATTGGTAGCCATGTTTTATTTTTGGGGGATGGGGTAATGGGTCAAAATAAAGACTTATTTTTAGTACGGGCCAACCCATAAAAAACTTTGATTTTTTATTCACAGTGGCGCAACTCTTAAGGGGCGTGGAGGGGCAGCCCACCCCCCCAAATTTTCGCTCAAAAGTTCCGATTTTATAGTATTCGTATAGAAATTTTTTCTGATATACGGTTTCGACCCCCCAAAACTAGTGATTTCCGACCCCTCGAAGTTCCGGGTCAAGCTTCACCACTGTTTATTTAGTTATACTAATTAGTTATTTGGATGGTTTTCATTTCAGATGGAGGAAATTTCACTTCTCAATGATGCAGTTTCACACCTCAGTGAACCGTTCTTATTGGTTATAGTGGTAATTGTGCGCTGAACTTCAACAAATTCTGGTTCGGCGGGTGTAAATTGGTATTAGCTCTTAATTTCAAATGATTTTGTCTTTTTATATTTGTTACAAAACAACATTTAACTCACATCCCGGTATTAGGTAAATACTAGTTTAAATTTTAAAAGTGTGTATTTTCACACGGTCAATTAATGTCTTAAACTCATATAAGTAATAGTAACATTAGGATTAGCAATATGTTAAGATTTTGTCATTTGACTTTTTTCTATAGGTTAACTGGTAAGTTCTGTTATGAATTATTTTGCATATTTTTAAGTTAAGAAAATGAAATTGAACACATGGGCACAAATTAAATATAAAAGCAAGTTGTTATGGGTTGAAAAATGGCGACCAGGTAACAGGTTATAATAGGTAAAAAGTTGTAGGACGGGTCAAAACATATTCGGTTGACCCGCCACTATATTTTTTTTGTCCATCTCTGTTTTTTTTAATTGCAAAACAATTAATTTTTATATATGATTACAAATAGTTGAACTGAAGCAATTTAGGTCACAATGTTGTTCGGTTTTTTTTAAGATATTTTTTGCTACGATTTCTGGGGATTTTCTTTTTTAGTTTTCTCGGTTATTTATGATTTTCTAATGACTTTAAGCTTGCAGGGTGAATTTAATTCTGGAAAATCGACTTTCATAAATGCTCTTCTTGGGAGAAAATACCTTAAAGATGGAGTTATTCCTACGACAAATGAGATAACTTTCTTACGGTATTCTGAGCTTGATTCTAATGAGCAACAACGTTGCGAAAGGCATCCAGATGGCCAGTATATATGTTATATATCTGCACCAATACTTGAGCACGTGAGTAGTTGATACTTATATTTATTTTCAGTCCATTTTTCTTTGTATAACAAATAAGATAAGTACCTTCACATGCTAATCTCTTAGGATTATGTCTGAGCAACCCCTTATAAGTAGTTTTCATTGTATTGGAATAAAAAAGTTGTTTGTTTTGGCTTACTGAATCGTATATTTGTATTTGAGGCTTTAATGAGCACTTGTTATGTTTAATTTGCATTTTTTGTACACTGAAAGTAAAATAATCTCATAACACAAAAAACGTTATGTTGCACTTGTAAGATCCCACATCGGTTGTGTAAGGGAGAACAGAACTCCTTATAAGGGAATGGCCACCCTCACTATCACTACGCGTTTTGGCCAGTCATTCAGGGGTGAGACCAATGCAAAACCGTGAGCTTAGTCACAGTCTAATACGGCTGGGCGGGCAAAGCGGACAATATTGTGGTGCGGGTTACCTTGGGCTGTTACAGCACTTGTTCTGCTCTCTATAAACCAACCAATCATCATAATGGAATGCAAAGTTCCGCACTTCCGTCCAATTACCTTTCTTATTCCATTCCGTTCCAGCCAACCAAACACGCCTAGGTTTTGGCCTACTAGTTTACATCCATGTTTAAGTTGATCTGGACATAATTAGGTCCGGCATTTTCCGTGGACAAGAATTTTACACCCCTCATTAGTCCTAGGTTATGAGCTACTAGTAATATGTGCAATTACTTACATATTTTTTTGTTGGTAAACAGATGATCATTGTTGATACACCAGGAACCAATGTGATTCTCCAACGACAACAACGTTTGACTGAAGAATTTGTGCCCCGGGCAGATTTGCTCCTTTTTGTTATTTCTGCAGATCGCCCACTGACTGAAAGTGAGGTATATGTCATGGTCCTGGCCATGCTTAAGCTTGTGATGCATTCCTTTATTCTGATGCTGATTATTGATCTTTATTTGGTGCTTTTCAGGTTGCCTTTTTGCGTTACACACAACAATGGAAGAAAAAAGTTGTCTTTGTATTGAATAAATCGGATATATACCAAACTCCCAGTGAGGTTTGTATATTCTTCCCTTCAATCTCGTTTCAGGGGGTGTTTGGATGTGTTGCTTGAGTGATTATTCATTTAATATTATTTGACAACCGATTCTGACTCTGAATATTTTAGGGACAAAATTGCTAGATTCAGAGCACTGCTAAAATTATTTTGTGGATATAAAAAATTACACAACTAATCCTAACCTTAGTTAATTGTATATAATTTTTTAAATAACAATAGTCTCTTTTAGAATGAACACGGTATCGGTACGGTACCGGTATGGTATCGTACCTACTGTGGGTACCGATACCGATTCTGAACATCCTCGGTTCGGTATCGGTATTCGGCTCTATGTGCTCATCCCTACTGCAAATGGTTCTTTGGTTTGAAACCAATAAATTAGGGCTGGCAGTTTTGACCCATTTGCTTACGATTTGAGTTGTGTTATGTCTCAAACGGGTCAAATCAGAAAATTTGGCTACTAGGGGAACGGTCATACAGTTTGAAAGTCTTCCTTACTCCATAGTCTGTTTTTACCGTATACCACAAAATTGTTGTATTTAAATATATTGATTATTATTGTAATAATATTGTGATCCTAATTATAAGTATGCAGCTTGAGGAAGCAATTGGATTTATCAAAGAGAACACACGGAAGTTCTTACAGAACGAAGTAATGTTGTTTCCTGTATCTGCCCGATCTGCTCTTAAAAGAAAACTGACCATATCCGATGTTAAAGAAACGCATGACGAATTGGCGGGGGACGATTCTTATTGGGAAACAACGAGCTTTTATGACCTTGAGAAGTATTTATATAGCTTTTTAGATAGGTCCACAAGTACAGGAACCGAAAGAATGAAACTTAAACTTGAAACACCAATTGCGATTGCAGAACAACTGCTTTCTGCATCTCGAAAACTTGTGGAACAAGATTTCCAACGCGCCAAAAATGATTTGATTTCAATAAAAGAGCTAATAAGTAGTGTAAAAGATTATAAATCCAAGATGGAAGCTGAAAGCATATCTTGGAAGAAACGATCTTTGTCACTGGTATGATAACAAACAATATCATTGTGGGATAATACGTACGGAGGACCCGACCCAAAGCTGTCCATATATTAATCTAGACGTGTACAAATCGGTTAACCGGTTTTAAAAATCGTTTTTTGTCTGGTTCAAAATCGTTTTTTTTAAGCCGGTTCGGTTTTAAAACCGTTTTTTATTGCAAAAAACCCAAACCGGTGAAACCGGTTAAGATCGGTTTTTAAGTCGGTTATCATAAAAAACCGGTTATTTATTTAAAAAACCGGTTTGTTCATTGGTGATGAATAACTGAAAAAAAAATCGGTTTTTCTCAAAGCGGTTTTTTTTTAAATCGGTTTAAAAAAACCGGTTTTCTTTAAACCGGTTTTGGTTATAATAGCGGTTTTTTTTAACCGGTTTTTTTGTACACATCTATATTAATCTACTTTATACGCCACCCAAGTATGTATTTGGTTTCATTTATACCAATTGTGGCCCAAAAACATATTAGATGACGAAAACACCTTTAAAAGTTATGTTATACAATTGTTGTCTTCTCAGAAAATTTAAAGGCGCTTTTTGTTATCCGGCATATTATGCCGAATGAAAAAACAGCCCCAAAATTTGAAAATATAACAAGCACCTTTCATGATATATGAATATGCTAATGTTATTATTTATAATTGTTGCTTTTTCAAAGAATTTACGGCATTTGTCATCTGGTATGATTTCTACACTTGACAAATGCGCTTATACGTTTTTCAAGATACAACGTGATGGGCTATCAACATGTTGCAGATTACAGTTGTCTTTTCGTTTCACTATGTCCGGTTTTAGTGAAAAAAAAAGTTGAATGCTTGGGTGGTCTCTGAATACATTATCCTAATTATTGTTTCCAATGAAAATGTTTTTGGAATAATAACAAGATTTGTTTTGATGTTTTAAAATGCAGATAGACAAAACACAAACACAGACTGTGGATCTTATTGTTTCGACTCTGCGGTTATCAAATCTTGATATTGTGGTGTCATATGTCTTTAGAGGAAATAAATCCCCGATGCCTGCGGTTACAAGTGTTAGAAATGATGTCCTTGGTCCAGCAGTATTGGAATCACAAGTAAGTAGATAAATAATTTTGGTCTTAATACCTTATTAAGACCTTATTACTTGCTTCTTGAAATCCGATTATTTTGACCCTAGCGTTAATCACAATCACTTTTTTACCCTGTCACTTAAAACGTATCAAGTCTTAATAGCAAGCTTCAAACATTTTTGGAAATTGCATTTTGCTAGAATTTTTTTTTAATCATGAAATTTCTTTAATGTGCAGAGATTACTTGGGGAATATGTGGCGTGGCTTCAATCAAATAACGCCCGTGAAGTAAAACTTTACGAGGAAACTTTTGAGAAAAAATGGGCTTCAATAACAGACGACCCTGGCAACCGGTTAATGTCGTCAGAAACACGTAAGTTGGTTGAGAAAGAAAATGAATTCAGTATCAAAGTTGTAGATGACTTCAGTGCCGCTGCTGCTTCCAAGCTATTTGACCAGGAAATTCGTGAAGTGGTGAGCCTTTATTTTACTATATACGTATTTTATCTTGATAATGGATATTGTCAATGTCACTATGGGTGTGTCGGACGGGTTGGATAATGGGTATCTTGACGAGGGATACTGTCAGTGGCAATATGGGTGGGTCGGACAGGGCAAAACGAGCTCACTGATAAAACATGTTAAAGTAGGTTGAGTAACCGGTCAATTTGGATTCATTATCAGGACAAGTCAAACGAGTTATTTTATAACATTAAATATAAACCGAAAATTATTATTTGTAAATTAAAGTTTTAAAATCCGGTTTGTTGTTAACAAAATGACCGGTCTAGACACAAAGTCATCTTTTAATGACACGTATAGAAATGATACATCTAAAATAGGAAAATAATAATTGATTCAGCTTTTGCAAGTTAATTAGTGCTTATTAGTCTGTTTTTGTGTTACAGTTCTTGGGGACCTTTGGTGGAATAGGAACCGCTAGTTTATTAGCTTCACTTCTGACGTCCGTTCTACCAACAACTTTAGAAGATCTTCTTGCTCTTGGCCTTTGCTCTGCTGGCGGGTAATCCATCTTACTATCAGTGGCCAAATGAGTCAAATGACTGGCCGGGCCGGTTGGGTGATGGGTCAAAACGGGTAATTATTTGTTGTAGTGGGGTTAACCCCTAAACAAATTTGTCCGTGTTTTTTTAAATCTTTTATAAATAATTCGTGTAAGCATGATAATAAAAAAAGATATTACTACAAATAACATTCTAGTTAATCATGAAATGATTTAAAAGGTTTCATGCATTAAAAACACCGTTTGACCCGTTCATAAGTAAATAGATTGAAATCGCCAATCTTACTACATTACAAATATTCATATTTAGATTGGTTTATTTTATAAATAATTTGTGTGTCAAATATGATTAAAAAGTTATATCATTTCAACAAAACTATGATTTTTTTTAATAAAATGCGATAAAGATTTTATGCGTTATAAATAAAGCTACTTTTATTTTTATTTTTTTAATATACCAACCGGAACTGCTACCCTGTATATTAATGTTATGGAACAAATTTCAGATTGAAAATTATTGTAATTCCAAACAAAATGTTCTTCTAGGTATCTAATTATATCTTTCTTTATGTGACAGATACATAGCGATTGCAAACTTCCCGTCTCGTAGACAAAAAGTGGTTGATAAAGTAAAACGGACTGCTGATAATTTAGCGCGTAAACTTGAAGAAGCAATGCAAAAAGATCTATTAGAGACAACAGAAAGTCTTGAAAATTATGTTAAGTTTGTGGGTAAGCCTTATCAAGAAGTGGCCCAAAGCAGATTAGATGAACTTGTGATGATTAAAGATGAACTGACAAAAATGGAGGAAAGAATAAAAGCATTACAGATTGATGTTCAGAATCTCCATTTGTCATCTTAATAGGTTGAATAAATATATAGTAACTTTATGAAGAACATTTATATGTTCTTGAATGGTGAATTTTGCATTGATAATGTATTTGTAGATCAACATTTTGTATGTTTTATGATCATCTATTGTGTGGTTTTAGTATAGGCAATAATATTGGTTGATTTTATAAGTAAACTTGGAAATGTGTATAAGTAAATTTTAAGATGTTAGTGTGTTACGCCAATAAACATTTGTGTTTTGTCCTCATTGCCTGTCCAATAATGTTTCGAAAAAATTAAAATGTACAAACTGCGATCCATGGAAAAAGCATCATTCGATAACGGTGTTGTGAAATAAATTTTCACAAAAAATGGAGTTTGTACCCAAGATCAAAAGTGATGTCCCGATGGTCAATGTCATCGTCTATGAGAAGGTGTTATAAGAAAGCAAGTGAAACAAGTTAATATAGTAAAGCGAAGAAAAAGGTCTTTGTAACATAAACACTCCTTTTCACTCTTTGAAAATGAGTATATGAGTGTGTTCCTCTCACAAGACATGTTGATAGAACCCAGAAAATTATATTAATTGAAATAAAGAGAACAAGATAGTGGCCTGATTCGAGATAGGCAAATCTCCATAAACAAAGGTATTTAACCTCAATTTTTATAACAAAACATAGACTGAAAAAAAGATAAACATTAACCTACTATTAATACTAATAATATTTGCTAACTGCTCCTAAATTCAAGCTTGTTAACTGCTCCCCACTCTTCCAGTTTCCCGCTATTTTTCTGAGTTAATTAAATTAGCAACTGGGTCGAGCTTTGGGCTTGGAATTGGGTCAGGTTCTGGGCCATTCGGTACTGGGTATGTATCACTACATCCGACCCGGACAAACGACTTGTCCTCAAGTCGAAAATCCGATAGTTGTACCAAGCGATCATCCATTCAATTGTAGGTTGACCCGTTTCATGGACGCGGTAACGGTCTCGAACTGAATGAAGGAACCATCTATGATCTTGAACATGAGGAAGCTGGTGTCGACCACGCATCCATTCACAAAAGCTCGGTTCATCAAAGTGAATAAAACTGCTATTCAACTTCGCCCTTTGTTCTGCGCTCAAAGTTTGAAGCTGAGGAAATCTGGCTTCTTGCTCATAAGGGGGGTCCTTGTGATCAGGAATTAGCCTAGATACGAAATACCTCGCCTGAGAACTACCCTATTTGAACGCAAGAATTCTAGGAGTAGGGAATCTCATCTCTGTGAGTTCTTCTGCTAATGTTCTGCACGTTACTAATGCTTCTGCACTTTTTCCTTCATTTGGCACTGGTTTGGAGGCTGGTACTGGGGTGGTGTTTGGTGCTGAAATCAAGGATGTAGCAGGTGTTGGTGGTGGACTAAGTGTGAGAGGTGCATCCGGTGGTGGTGGTGGTTGGTTGTTGGTTGGTGTTCCAGACATCATAGTCTTGATTTCTGCAACATCAGCCCTCATTTGTGACACTATGGTGCCAAGTCTAGCAATGATTTCTGCCAAGGGAACAGCCATAGAATCTGCAACCACAACCGGATCTGAATTCGTTTCCCGGATCATCTTCTCTTTGTTTCCCGGCAATGGAACCAAATGATAGAACCCAGAAAATTATATTAATTGAAATAAAGAGAACAAGATAGTGGCCTGATTCGAGATAGGCAAATCTCCATAAACAAAGGTATTTAACCTCAATATTTATAACAAAACATAGACTAAAAAAAAGATAAACATTAACCTACTATTAATACTAATAATATTTGCTAACTGCTTCTAAATTCAAGCTTGTTAACTGCTCCCCATTCTTCCAGTTTCCCGCTATTTTTCTGAGTTAATTAAATTAGCAACTGGGTCGAGCTTTGGGCTTGGAATTGGGTCAGGTTCTGGGCCATTCGGTACTGGGTATGTATCACATGTATTTATAGACGACGAATAATAATTACCAGAAATGTGCATAATTACAAAAATGTGTTACAATGCACCAAAGTATAAACGTTTGTCATTAGAAAAAAGTTAATAATAATATATAGTTTGTAATATCTTCTTTATTTAATGCTTGTATTTGGTTAAAACCAAGACGGCCATCTACAATGAACCATAAATGACATTCTTAATTTAGTGATTCCAACTAGGGGTGTTCTTTTTAACCGAGAACCGAAAACCGACCCGAACCCGAAGTGACCCGACCCAAGAAAGTACCTATCCGATTAACCTGAACCCGATTAAGTGTCATACCCGAACCCGACTAGAGTCTTTAGGGTCGATATTCGGATTAGTTTTATGTAATTCGGTTTGACCCGAATAACCCGAAAAATTAAATAAAAAAAATTATCGGTACTCATATTTCCATGTATATCATCAATAAACCAACTAACGATTTGCATTCCTAATTTAAAATCTACAAATTCCTAGGTAATTTACACAGGTTGCAGCCCAAATGGATGGAAATATGCAACCCAAATAGTTGGAAATACGCAACTCAAATGGTTGGAAATATGTAACTCAAACACCCGAACTATTAAACCGATAACCATTTAACCCGACCTGAATAACCCGAACCCAATTAATCCCATAACCGATAACCATTTAACTAGATTGGGTCGGTTATCGGGTAATATTTTCACCACTGAAAATCCGAATAACCCGACCCGAACAACCCGATAACCGAAAACCAAACCCGATGAACACCCCTAATTCCAACGCTCATACAGACAAATCTTAATTCTTGATTGCATATTTTAATACAACGTTGGTTCACATGCAAATAAAGTTACTAGAGATACATATGTTTAGGTGAGGGTTTATGCATGTCAAAGATTTGTTGGGGTTGGGGTCACCGTTTTTTTTTTTTTTTTGCTCAGTTGTGTAAATTTACACATTTTCATCGAAAACTTTATACGTATTGAATCTGGCCCCTTTGTTTTAAGAGTTCCGTGACTTTCAACCCCCGCTGAAATTTTTTTCAAGCTTCTCTACTGATATAAATGTATATGTAGAGATAGAGGGGAGGGATGTCCCCTTAATACAAACCATTGTAAAGGCTAATGTCAAACAAGGAAATTTAACAAATGTAAGAGATGTCTAAAAGCCGATATGTTTATTTAAATAACAGAGTTAATTTAATACTATAACTATTACAATATTGTGATACAAATAAAACATTTAATTTCTTCACAACTAATCACGAGAATATTCTTGATTTAATTTAATACTATTACAATATTGTGATACAAATTACCAAATGCAAATAATATAAATCAGGTTATATCTCTATCTTATTAATAATAACTAAAAATTGAACGAAATTGTCTAATATGATAACACAATTAATAACTTGTTAATACATGATTAATGAATAATCTGAACACTTTGTGTTTTTTTTCATGTATGAACGAAACCCCACAAAAAATAGTCGTTTTTTCTCCGTTTTTTATATAGCACTATGGTACTCGTTGGAAAGATAATAAAACGCTCGTTAATTTGGTGTAATTTTTTTTTTAAAATCTCGTATATAAAATATATTAACGTTTAAAATTTATAGGAGGAAACATGAGAGAGAAAAATTTAAATTTGTTTTTAATTTATTTTTTTCTAAAATAACTCAATCTCTTTTGTTTAACCCCACAAAAAATATATAAAAGATATTAACGTTTAAAATTTATAGGAGGAAACATGAGAGAGAAAAATTTAAATTTGTTTTTAATTTATTTTTTTCTAAAATAACTCAATCTCTTTTGTTTAACCCCACAAAAAATATATAAAAGATAAAATAACTCAATCTCTTTTGTTTTTTGATTAGCTAATTATCTCTCAACACATGATGCCACATGGATCCTACATGGCATCTCAAGGGGGAGAATGGCCTCATTGAGTGCCATGTAGGATATATCCCTTTGGAATATTATAATATATAGATATAGATATAGATATAGATAACTAAAAATTGAACGAAATTGAAGGTAGTAGTCGATTATTGCTTTTATAGTTTTGTTCAATGCAAGTGTATAGAAAATAGTTTGGGGTTGGTGGCATTTCGGTGGTTGTTTGTAGGATTTTTAAATCAAAATTTTAAGGGATTCAAAACATAATGAAAATAAATTATTGCCATACGAGAATCAACAAAAACAGCACTAAAATAAATTTATATTATTAGATAAACAACTTGAAATACTTCTTACTCTTACTCCCAATGTCCTCTAAACATCCATGCAGGATCATCATATGGTTTTAATTCATTTGACAAATAATACCCATCTGATTTAAGTAGCCAGTATACGTTGTTGGTGGTTGCAAGATCCCGACCACCAACAAGCTTTACTACTTCTTTGTCAAAAACATTAAAATGTACAAACCGAGATCCATGGACAAAATTTCCCCAGAAAAGAGTATTGAGAAAGAAATTTTCACAAAAGCCGAAATCGTACCCATGATCAAAAGTGATGTTGTGATGCCCAAGATCATCGTCTTTTGATTTTACATGAACATCAATTGATGAATCTTGAATTCCGTTGTATATATTAACTGTCCACTCAAAGTAATGACAATATCTGCTATGAGAAGGTGTTATAAGAAAACAAAATAATATAATGAAAACGGAAGAAAGTTTCTTTGTAACAAAAATACTCATTTTTACTCTCCGAATAATGAGAATGTGTATGTGTATTTGAGTGTGTTCCTCTCAGATGACATACATTTATAGACCGTTTATACACATTAACATTAAATCTTTATATTTACAAATATACATGGCAATGCACAAGGTATAATGGTTTAGGCCATCCCCTCTCTCTCTCTCTCTCTCTATATATATATATATATATATATATATATATATATATATAAATAAAGTATTCAATACAAATTGATTCTAACCTATAGAAAGATTTTTGGACCGTTAATCAAAAAATAAAATAGTTGACATAAGACAATTATAAATGCACCTATAAACCTGTTTAGTCAACTGATACATCATATTTTAAAAAATGCAAAACACTCATTTTCTCTCAAATCCTACAAACATTCTTATTAATACTCACCACCACTTTTTACATTTATTTTTAATTAACAAGTTCTTTTTGTAATAAATAAATTTTAATTTTCTTTTTGTATTAAACTTTCTGTTAAATAAAAATATCACATTTTTTTTTGGTATTTGTGAACTTAATAAAAATACAAGAATAAGTAATCAAGGTAAATGCAAGCTTCTTCCCTGGCAAATATACAAAATACACAAACAGAAAATGGAAGTTAAATAAATCTCTTTTCTTGCAATTAATAGTATGGGACCTAGATCCTTGTCCAATTTTTTTTTTTTTAAGATGACTTTCTTTTTATCGGAAGTTGTCATACCCGCTTATACAGGCCCTGACCCTTCACTCCACAGTCTATGTTGTCTGAACCGGGTCCACGCTGGTGGTAGTGTGGGCTGTTATCGGCCTCCGCCCGAAAACCGTACCGCCTCCACGCGGACTCAGTTTTACTGTCGCCTGCTGGAGTAACGGCCGGATGAAAACCGGGTCAGCTCAAGTTCGAACTCCCTCCACCGGGAAGGTCAAGCTCTCCCCATCATTGCCTTATATCCCTCAATTGTCACCCGTGGGGATTGAACCCGGGTCTCCCAAAGGGAAGCTCAGTCCGCCTACCAACTGAGCTAACTCAAGGACTGATCCTTGTCAAAAATACTCACGTCTTTATTGCAAGCTTCCTCCATTAGTCCATTGCAATTCTCCATTGCAAATTTGCAATGGAGGTACCATATAGACCAATGTTTTGAAACCGAGCTGGAAATCGGACTCTAGACCGGTTCGGGTTGATTGGTTGGACCGCTTAAACGTCGGGCCGGTGGTTGGACCGTCGGACTGAAAAACCGGACGGTTGGACCGTTTTTTTTTCTATATTTTTTTTCTGGGTTTTGAGGGGTTTCTTGGTTGGCTCGTCAAACCAGTTAGACATTTTGTGTTTAGGTGGATCCGCTATCTAGGATAGCAAATGTAGCTTAGGTGTCATCCATCTCACTTAGGTAGTAGCCAGTAGCCACACATGAATATAATGTGGATCCATGGACCTAGCATTTCTAGTTGGACGATAATTGTGCTTGAAATGTGGTGACTTTGCATGATCCGCAACCTCAGATTGTTGATCTGTGACAATTGTTCTAAGAGAGCCGCAAACATGAGATAGCGGAACACACCCATGTGACCCGCAACCTGATCATCTTCATATGTGGCTACCACCTAAGTGGGATGGATGACACATAAGCTAGATCCGCTATTTGAGATAGCGAATATTGGTGAATTCACAAAAAACACAAAAGCTCACTTACACACACCAAAAACACTTTTTTTCTTGTGGGATGATAACAAAAAAAAGGGCAAAACAGAAAACTTAGTTTAACTGCTTAAATGGTTGAAAAGGGCAAAATGGTAAAAGCACAATTATTGATTTTAACTCGGTTAGGGTTGAGTGTTGAACCATGCGGTGACACACAAAGTGTAAGACACAATGCGATACACACAATTCGTAAATTACAATGCGTGAAAGACATTTACTAAAAAGTGTAACATATAATGCTTTTAACTCTGTTCGGAACAAAATATACATCAGAACGTGGACCAACCCGAATCGTGCACAAAATAAGTACGAAAATGTATAATATTTGACATTACTTGTTTTTTTTTTTAAATTTAAGTCTAAACGTACATTAACTCGTATTTATATCGGTACATATATATAAATTCGCACATAAAAAGTAGTTTTTTTTCCAAGTAAAGGTATGAAAAGGGGTAAACTATCGGAATTTTCCAAAAGAAAGAACAAAGTTTAAGTCAAAACATAAACCAACTCGTATCTATACCAAATATACTTTATTAGATTTGGTCCCCATGAATTAGACGAGTTAAACAGTTTAATTTATTTAAATCACAAGTCTAAAAATAAATAAAGTATACATGTACTTGCATATTATTATTAAATCTATATTTACCAACTTTCTGTTAAAAAAATTGTTTTTTCACTCATTATACACGTGGGTTGGTCCAGATTCAAGTTTAGATGTGATTTGGAGGTGTAAGATCCGTTTTTTAACGCGATTGACCCGTTTTGCATTCCGGTTTGAATTGGTTGGATTCGATATAAGTTTTTAACAACTTTCGGTCAGGTTTCATGTTTGTCGGATTATGTTCGACGTGAATTCGCTTAACTTCGGTTATATATATGTGTGTGTTTATATATAAAATGAGTTTTTATAAAAACAAAATATGTTTTCATCAATCATTTTATTTCAAAGTTATGGTTTTGATTGGAATTCGATGTAGTTTAAAAGCCCTATGATTTCGTTTCGTGTCATGCCTTAGTTTCGTCGATTGATTTGGGGTAAAGGCTTAGGAGAACTATAAGGGCTAAAAGTGTAAATTTGAAAAAGTATGTGAGAAGTGCTATAATAAAGAAACTATTTTTGAAATACATATAAATCTGCCTATACTAAACTGAATGATTATCCTATTCTGAATTTCTAACTCTATTAATCCTATGTAAACAGACATCTGACATTTTAGTCTTATAAGAGTGTGATGTAAGTCTTCACTAAATGTAATCTTGATATCAAATTTCATAATTAACTTTAAATCATCAAATTCATAAGTAACTTAAAGTCTTCAAATTTCATAACAACTACTTCAAATGTCATACCAAATTACATAACATAAAACTTTAAAAGATACAAAAACAATAAAACATAAAGTACTCAAAAACATGATCTAATTTAGAAAATCAATCCACCCTTGTTTTTTTTCCTTTTCCGTTATCTTTTCCTTCATCCTTCTCTAGATCTTCCCATCCCATGTCTTCTAGCCTTGAGCTTTCAAAGTTTGTTGATTCAGGATCCATATCCCACTTCTTGTGTTGTCCTTCTTTATATGATTGAGACAACCTTGAACTTAGACGGATATTAGAATGAACATAAACAAGTTTGTCCGCCCTTTTACAGTTAAGTCGATTCCTCTTCACACTATGAATGTAGGAATAGCTGCTCCAATTTCTTTCGGCTGAAGAACTGCTTACAGGTTGTGACAAGACCTTTTTTGCCACTTCAGCTAATTCTGGTGTTTCCGCACGATAAGTAGACCACCAATCAGTTGCTTCAATTGTAACCGCGTCCATTTGAGCCACGTGTAATGAATAAAGACCCTTATTCATGTGGAACGTAGCAAATTGTTGTATCAACATCGTTCGCTCAACTTTATTTTCAGCAATGCGATCAATGGCATCCATTACATCTTGCACAACTTATGTACCAAGGTTAGGTGTTGTTCTTTCTATGCCACCCGATGCTAACGTTTTGAGATATTGTGTGGCATAAAACCGAGGACTTAAAGCAAATCCAAAACAATGTAAAGGTATTAACATTTTATCCCACCTGTTCACAATAATTTGCTTTACTTCAGGGAAATACGACTCACATATACCTTCCTTCGTCATAATATCCTTGATTTCCCCCAACATGTTATCCATCTTCTCATATACTTCGCCTATTTTTGGGCCTTCACCATCACTAACTTTACAAGCAAGAAAATAGGCTTTGTGATTTATAGAAATTTTTCAACTTCATTCCAAAAATCATTATCTCTAATAATATCAACAACACTCTTTGCAACATCTCTAGTTTGTTCATTCCCATGTTTTGACAACTATCTCCACGACTTTAGAGCAATTGTTGTAGAAAGGGCCTCTCTACAAAGGGTTAACCTTTTCAACAAAATGTAGTGAGAGGCAAATCTGGTTTTTGCAACCTTTAATAGCTCCAACTTTGAATTGTCTCTAAAAATGGATAATGTTTGTCCATGGTTCAAAAAATACTTCATAATCATTTTTCCTTTTATATATGTGTCGTGAAGCCAAAAGAACTGATTTGCAAAGTCTTTAAAGATCAAGTTTAATGTATGCACACAACATGGTGACCAAAAACTATGCTTGTATACCTTTTCGATTTCCTTTCCCGCGACTTTACAATTGGCCGCGTTGTCTGTCACAACACTAAGAACATTACTTGAGCTGACATATTCAATTACTTGAGTAAGAAATTCTGCAATTAAGTTTCCTGTTTTCTCCACCCCAAAAAAGTCTTCGGCATACATGAACATAGCACCACGACTGTTTACAGCAAGCACATTGATCAATGGTTTATGTTTGACGTTTGTCCACCCATCAGAAACAATAGAAACACCTTGTGAGTACCATGTATCTTTAAATGGTGTTAGATCCTTCTCTACATCTCTAACACATTCATCTAGTAGAACGTTCCTTGCTTTCTCACTAGATGGTGCTTTATAACTTTCAGGCGCCTTCTTTATAGCACTTATCATTTCTTGAAATTGGGGATTATGAAAAACGTTAAATGAAATCCCGTTTGCACATAAAGCCCTCGTGATTTTTAAATCAACCGCGCTTCTCTCCATCATAGCAAAAGATTGCTCTATTGGTTTCTTAGAGCTTGAGTTGTGCTTTTTTGTCACTACCGAGCTTTTTAACGATTTGGAAACTCCTTGCTTCTCGGCCTCTTTCACCCGGTTTCTCAACCGTTCATAATTTTCTCGGTCATTCATTAGAACAGTACACCTTTTAATTTCGGCCTTTTTTCCGGTGGAGCACCAAAAAAATGAGTATGTATTCGAGTGTAGGAACTTGTAAACTTTCCACCACAGTGTTTACAAACCCACACTTTAGCACCTCCCAGATTTTTACCACTACTAGTACCTATCAAATTAACTTCAACATACAAAGGCTTATCTTCTAATTGTGGTTGTCGTTGTGTACCTAATTTAGAATGTCCTAGAACATAATGTTTCAATATTTCAATCACCACATATGATTCCAAAATCCAATTACTATATTATAATTTATTATAACAAGCTGATATTCAGCCTGACGAGCATGATAAATCCGAGATATTTATTTTTTATATAATTTATTATAACAAAGCATGAACCACAACTTCTACTCACACCCTCACACATTATATTAATAACACTATACCAAAGCATCAAAACATTAAAATAATAATTAAATAATCCATATGATGACAAAGTGACAAACACATAGCTTATGAATTCTCTTTTAGATGACACCTCACACATGAGTCATGGAGAGAGTTGTCAAAACATAAGCCTCAACCTCTACTCACAACTTCACACATATGGACCACAAGTGTAAAAAAATATTAAAAAACTATTTTTAATTGAAATAAACAAAAAATAATATTATAAATAAATACCATGTGCGTGCTTATCAACATCCACATCCACATCTTGGTCCTTTTCTTCTTCTTCCCCAAGATCAACAAAGTCGCCAGCAACCTCTTATTGTTGTCCAACGGCTTCATCTTCAACCCTTATTTTCTTTCCAAACACCATGATTGAACAGAAACAATATACTTATTCAGATTTTAGTTCGAGATTGGATTTGAGAATGTGAGAATTAAGGGGGTTGTAGGAAGCATATATAGGCTTGATTGCAACGATACATATTTAGAATGGAGATTGATTGCTTTACAAAGTCGACAACTTTCCAAATTCCATCTCTTTCCAATTTAGGTTCGGTTCGATGTTCGTGAGGATTTGAGTACGTGTTTCGAATTTTATGAGATAGCGATTCCAATAGCGAGTGGTACGATAGAAGATGCAAGCTGGGAACGTCATAATCCTGTACTGAACTGAAATGTCCTACCCGACTCATTCTTAGGACAGGCTCACGATCCGGAGCGAACCCCGAATACGTTCGTACCGTGTCTCGGTACGGGCGATCTGGAACGTGGCACTAATAGCGAACTATGTGACTATTACTAGCTTATCTCCCATAAGCTTTCCGGAATAAACAAATCTAATATGAAGTGATAAAATGTGTGTTATGATGTAACATGTCTCGAAAGCTTTTCGGGATAGACAAATCTAATACTAAGTGATATAATATGTGCTATAATGTAACATAGAAATTAATGTACTACAATATGAGAAAACAACAATTTTAATCACGTGAATAAAAATAAAAATGTATATTAAAAAGAAGATGTACGTTTGGATGAGGAAACATTAGAGAGAGAAAAAAGACTTTTAGAGAAAAATAAGGGTGGGGGATGCCATGTGGCACAACCGAGAGGGAAGATGACCTCATTAAAAGTATGTTTATTTTATACAATTTAGAATCTTTTTGTCAAAAATGCCAGTTGTCATAATATATTGTGGGGCCCACGTGCATAAAATAAAGTGGGTTGTAAAAATACAAACACAAAAAAGCACTCTTTTAAAAAACCTATGTTAAAAAATGTTCAGGTGATCAGTTACAGAAACCTATGTAAAAAATGTACTTGGTCGGGAAAGGTAAAAAACATGAAACAAACCAACAAAAAAACACTCTTACATAGATAATAAGGATTATGGGCTAACAAGAGCTAAATGTGCCCACATTAAACCGACAAACAAAACATGACATATAAACTAGATTGACTAATGATTCCCAAAATATCAAGACGCACAAAACACACGAATATAGCCTAGAACCTAGCGATGCCCTACATCAGGCGAATAAGACACTATACATAATACTTAGACATAACGCAAGTGACAAATAGCGTATTGTAGCTTTCTTCTTGGTAATGTCATCTTCAAGGACCTTAACTTGTGTTTCAAGATTGTTCTTGGCCTTCAATAGACCTTTGATTATTCTCTAGTGTCTTTCACACGTTGGATGGTCAATCCAATCAATAAATGGGCAACTACTATACTGTATAAAAATCATAGTAAAGGATAAGTCATCACTATAGTGACCAATTTAAAAAAATGAATATCTAAGAAGTTGTTTAGCGAAATTTAGTGTTTATCCTGTCAGGGCAAGACCAAAAACGTCGTCCGGGATTGTCAGGAGTCCAAGAAGTGCGAACGACTGCCGGCTTACTGCATCTACATATCTCCATAACACGTGTACCCTTCAAAAGTATAGTAATGTAGAATTGTATGAGTTATATGAAAGGTAAAAGAAGGTTGTTTATATAAAGGAGTGGTATGGGGGTAGGTAGATAGGGGTGTTGGTTGGGATTGTTGGGTGACATTAAGATGGGTTGGTCAAAATAATTAAACTAGACAATAAAAGTATGTTATAAAGTACAAAATGTTTGGTATATGGTTAATCTTTTAGATAACAAAAGAGAATAAGCATGTTACATCCTTTTTAATGGGTATAAGAGCATGTTACAAATACAAATTGGTATCCTTTGACACAAACACCTTTTGAACGTTCTAAAAAAACATAATAGTTGTTTTAGCTAAAAAACTAATTTAATTATTTGTTTAAGCCAAATCATACCCTTAGAAGTTTACTGTAGCTACTTGGTTTTATTAAAGGATCTTTTTTTCTTAGAAAATGTGCGTGCAGATATGCCCTCTACTAAAACGTGTTGTCCCATCATCCTCTTTTATAGTACCAAAAAAAAAAAAAAAACTCTACCCTAAAAAAATGTCTAGTCATATCATAGTACAAAAGTAAACTCTACCCTAAAAAAATGTCTAGTCATATCATAGTACAAAAGTAAACTCTAGCCTAAAAAAGTAAGGTCTACCCCATCGCTCAACAAAACATGCGTTTTCTTTGAACATGGGTGTTTTCTTTGGTATTTTCTTTTGAACATAGACTTTTGAACAAAATTTTTGAACAAAATATGTGTTTTCTTGAAAAAAATATGTGTTTTCTTTTGAACAAAAGTGTTTTCTTTGAGGGGAAAAACATAAGTTTTTTTTGAACAAAACATATTACTCAGATCTACTACTATGGTGTATATTGGTTTAAGGGCAAAAAAAAAACTACTTTTAAAACAACTACTTCTTTAAAAAACTACTTTTCTTAAAAGAACCATATGTACTTCTGTTGTAGAGAAATGGTGCAAAAACATAAATGCTTCTAAAAACAAATCTGACTTTCTGATAGAAGACGAGTGAAGCCACCAATGGCGTTCTCTCCGCTTTCGTTCCCTTATAACATAAGTTTGTGCCAGTGTCAAGAAAACACAACAAAAAATGAACAAAAACAACGAAGTTAAAAAACAAAAAAAAAAGACAGATTGTTACCTGGATCAGTGGCTCCTACGTTAGGGGAAACCACGTTTCCTGGATATGGTGACAGATTGTGTGGGACAACACTGATAGGAGAGGGCATAAATTCGTTTTCAACACCCTGATGAAGTATTACGCCAGTCTCTAGCCGACTGGGAGAATCCATTTGTGTGTCGTGTGAGTTTGGAAACCACTGGAGATTACATTCAATGAGATAATAGAAGGTGAACAAAAACAATGAAAGAGTGAATGTAAAGAACAAAAAAGAAGATAACCTAGTATATATGCTTGGGAGGGTGAGAAATCAGGAAAGAAGGGATGAGAGAGGAAAATGGGATGGGATCAAATGCAAAAGGTGTAAGAGTTTAGAAAAAAATATGTCATGAAATGTGCAGATTGTTGATGGATGCAAATGACTATCTTGCCCTTAAACCAATTTACACCATAGTAGACGTGGATGAAGGAATGACCACAAGTTAGGGTTTGCATAGTTTTCTAAACTAAAGGTGGTTTTCTATTTAGAATTGGCATATATATAGAGATATAAATATAGACATAGATGTTTTGTACTGATTTGTAATGTGATGCTAGCTCAGAATCTCAGATTGTTAACACAATGTTCTAAGGTTTATATGCCGGCCCATTATCAAATTATTCAATCCGCTTAAATCTCATTATACTATTGCAACCCAACAAGAGTCCATATTTCCTTTCTTATTATAATATAAGTTTTATTTTATGTATATTTTATAATTTATAATATTATAATGTTTTTTAACGACAAAATTCAACTTTAGCGGTGGTTAATCGAACCTTCATTCCGAGGAGTGCACTATCCCACTCTAGCCAGACTACGTTGTCTTAATCGGGCTCACACTGACATCAAAGTTTGACTTGACGTACATTAGAAAACCCATGAAGAGACCAACCCTGCCCTACGTAAAAAAAAAAAAGGCATACAAGTTACTCCTCGCGAAATTCAAGTTCTGGGTCTCTTACTCTCTTATGTAAAACTAGCCGATCACCCCGGGAAGGTCCCGGGGTTGAAAAATTTAATATGATTTAATAATACGGATCAATAATTCTCATTTGCGTTCACTGACCTGAACCATGAAGCAAATGTGGCGCAAGTTACAATTCCTCAGCACCACCAACCATCGGTCACCAAAGCCTACATCAATAACAATGGCATACCTACAATAACAATCATCAAGTAACTATTCGACAGTCAACCATGACCATTACAGTATCATATCCATTAAGTATTTTAGCAATTACTTAAGCTAATACGGTACCATTAAATCCCATTACCATCTATACCTGTAATGCGAATACCAACCTAAAATAATGTATAACTCTTACACCTATCATAAAGTGTAAATAAATGCATAACTCTAATATCAATATTCAATACCTAACCTAAAACAGCCTATAAATCCAATGCTAACACCTAATACTTCAACATGAAGAAACACTAAAAACCTAGCCGAATCGATAAAGGATACATGACATATTATATGAAGCGTCTCAAAATATTAAAAGAATCATCACACATCCCACAACCTTTTCTTTTATTTCAACTAATATACTATCACAGTCATAACTCACAGCTCACAACACAACTTCAAACCCAATTTTAAGCCTAGTAATCTACAGCTAGATAATCTTAACCCAATAACATGAAGTAAACCTATTGTAATCAACCTAAGCTACCTCTAAATAAGCCTAAAGCATGTCTTAAACCCCTAAAAGTTGTATATTATTTCTTCTATACTATACGCCCCGCCTTAAAAAGCCCTCATTGTTTAATGCTTAAGCGCCTCGCACTTAGACCTAACTAAGGCTCACCCTTTGCGCCTCGAGTGCGCCTTCGACAACCAAACACTAAACAAACATCCCAATATAACACAACTTACAGATCTGACGTCTGTAGAACGAACCCTACTATCAAACACAGGGATTATAAGCTACTTATTGACTAATCAACCATTATCAGTGGAAAAATAAGGATAAATAGATTTACATAACCGGGTTACCTTGAAATCCAATCGGGATCATGAAAGAACCGGTACACCACCTTCATCCCTCCTTGTACATACAACATCTTAACCATACACCCCTAATCGATCCCTGACCACAGCCCCAAATCCCTCTGTTGTTGGCCTCCGATTTCCATCCTCAGCGCCGCCGGGACCTGAGGTCATCACCATGGCTCCGCCATTGACAATCGAGGACCCACTGGTGTTCTCTTCCTTCCTTCATCTCTCCCTTGCGTCTCTTTCTCTCTCCACGCCTTTCTCTCTCTCTCTCTACTGCTCTCTCTCCCTCTCTCTAAAATACCCGATATGTGAGTGTGTTTATACACAGATTAGGAGGTGGCGAGTGGGTATGTTGTTGGGTTGAATGGTTGCCGGAGCTCCGCCCTTGCTCCGCCGGTATTGGTGGCAGAAGGCCACCGACTCCTCTGCCCTATATATATATATATATATATATATATATATATATATATATATAAAACACCTTTAAATTAACATGCCAGATGTTTGAAGGTTTGTAGGGGACAGAATTGAAGATCGTAGAGGCAGCAGAATGGATTTGGAATTAGGGTTAAGAGAAGATGGGTAGTATTCTAAAGGAAAAGAAGAAGAATAATTGAGAGAGAGAGAGAATGAGAAGAGGCGGATGATATTTTAGGGTTTGAGTTTTTTGGTTTCTTTTTAATTAAAAAACAAAATAATTGAAAAACACCAAAACCTTTAAATTAGGATGCCACGTGGCGATTTCAAGAGGGGGTTGAATCAACCAATGGACGCCACGTCAGCAAAACACCTTTGTTTTATATATATATATAGACTAGAATGTCTTTGCCACGTTGTCATGATTTTAAAATCCCAATTTTAAGAAGCAAAAAACCCTTGTAGTCTTCTTCCCTGGCCTGCTACCACCGTTATCTTTAATTTTATAACACAATCCCACCGTTATCTACTGCCGTTAACGGAACTTCAATATCTTTAACTACCCCCTCACGGTTATTTATAAGCACCCTAACGTTTTGTATTATTATTATTATTATTATTATTATTATTATTATTATTATTGTTAGTATGAATTTGCAAATGCAGAGCATCAACCCTTGTTTTACCAATATCAATTCATCATCATCTACAGCAATAGGTACTTTTTTAATCTAATTAATAATAATAATTGTTACTTTACTTTTCTAGGGTTGTTATTAGGTCATATGCATAATATAATTCAATATTTTTACTTCCATGAATTTACTGTATCACTCATGATGCTATGTTATCTTAAAGATGTAATCTTAAATCTTCATTCATCCTGTATCGGTTAATCGTTATTCAATTTAACCTTCTGTTTTTGAATATGTGTGTAATTTGTAATTTTCTTGATTGACAGGTGGAAATGCTATTAGTACTCTTCACTTATGGTGCAAACCGTGTGTTACGAAACGTTTTTTTATTAAGATCAATAATTTACAACTTCCTAGTAGCTGTTTTGTGTTAGAGAGACACTTTAGCTCGAGTGCGGGCGATGGTTCGTTAAAATCTATATGCAATAAAAGAAACTGTATGAGAATGCAGGCGGCAACTTCGGGGTCTCTAAGTGACAAGTTTATTTTTCGAACTTCTGAAAATGAGTTTGAGTTTGAAGCTAATTTAGATAGTGATGAGGCTGTGCAGCCTAACCCGAAATATGAGAATAGATTCCTTGTAATTGCGCGCTTAGGCTCTTTTGTTAATAATGCTGCTGAATCTTTTTTCAAAAGTGAGATAAGGAGGAGGTTATTTGTTACTGCGGCGTTACTTGTGATTAGTCGTGTTGGATATTTTATTCCTCTTCCCGGGTTTGATAGAAGATTAGTGCCGGAAAACTATCTAAGCTTTGTCTCGGGCTCAGTTGGTATGGTTTCTTTTGCTTTTAGGACCGAATTCTGTTTTGCAAAAGGAGGAATTTAATCATTCGCAGATTTATGAGTTCGTGTTTGGTTCAAACTATTGTCTTATGTTACAGAGGAGCTTGGTGAGCTCGCGCCAGAACTTAAGCTTTCTCTCTTCCAACTTGGAATTAGTCCCCAAATTGGAGCATCAATTGTTATGCAGGTAAAACTTTTAATCCCTTGCATGGTTTAAAAAAACGGGTGAGGCGTACGCCTCGAGGTGCGCCTCGAGGCGAAACTCTATGAAAACGAGTCTGAGGCGCGCCTCATGGGGTTCAGATTATACATACACCTCTAAGGGCTGAGGCACTAAAAAAATGTGTGCCTCAGGTGGTTTAGGGTGTTTTTTATGTGTTTTAGACTTTTTGGGTCAATTATTTTTATTTTTGATTTGTGTTTTTAATGTTTTAGACTTTTCTAGGTCAAGTATTTTTATAGACAAATAATTTTGATATTTATTTTTTCACTGCGCCTCGAGCTTACGCCTTGGTTCGCCTCGAGGCTTACGCCTCATGAGGCGAAGGGAAAACGCCTCAAGGCTCGTTTCCGTTCTTTTAAACTTTGATCCCTTGGATATATGTCACTTTCAGTTGAGGTACTTATCGTTCGTATTTGTTTTTGGGTTAGAATTATTATTATTATTGTTCATGCTTCCATGTCACTAAATGACTCCCAGGATTAGCATCCATAAGCCCCAACCCCTAGTTTTGATGTCAAGGCATGTGATGACATGTCAAAGGCAAACACGCTAGCTTCATTTCACTAATTGCCACTGAAATACACTTGGGTGCTGATAACTTGATCAGTTGATCTGATTTCAACCTCTGAAAAGTAGTTTAACGATATTTATCATCATATAGGCAATATTAGCATTAACTGATACAGATTACTTTTTTTTATTTATTTTTATGGTTTATTTGGCTCTTGTATCTGTTGACATCAAACTTAATTTCAGATCGAAGCTAATTATTATGGTTATGTGATCAGGTACTTTGCTATGTTGTTCCTTCGTTGATCAAATTGCGAAAAGAAGGCTTGGATGCTAATGAGAAAATAAAGAGTTATATGTATGTTTGATCATCCTTGATAAGCCGAGAGATGTGCATTATGATATTATATAGTTATTTACATAGGTTAAAATATATGCTTATAAATGTGTAATAATCCATTGCATTCTTACGTTATTCCAGATGGTGGCTGTCATTTGGCTTTGCAATAGTAGAGGCACTGATTATTTCCTATTTTTCACTTTCATATTCAATTTATGCAGCCAGTCACAGGTAATTTTTAAGTTCTCTAGTTAATACTTAATGCATCAAAGAAGGATGTCTTATATCTGGTCCCATTCTATTCGCAGAGTGAAACACGTCATGTTGACAACAATGTTATTGGTGTCTGGTGCAATGACTACGACATGGATTTGTGATAAAATATCAGATTCTGGTTTTGGTAGTATCTTTATTCATTGTGCTTAGGCGCTTTCTTTAATTTTGTGCTGTCCTAAAAGTCAGCTGATTTATATATGGGGTAAATATACAGCACACATCAAAATATATACTCAAACTTATCAAGAAAAAGGTTTTTGAAGCCAGGGGTCTTAGAGGGAGTAGCTTTTCTATCTTCTGGGATAGAGAAAAGGTTTGCCTCCATCCCACCCTCCCCAAACCCTACGTCTAGCTTGCTATGAGTGAGATTCTACTAGGCATGTTTGTTCGTTATACACAACATACGTGTGTCGGTGTGTGCGTGCATTTGTGCACATTAAGATGTTATATGAAATTAATCTATCTTTAAAAATATTGCACATTTTTTGGTTATTTGCTGACCAATAACAATGTAGGTCGGTTGTAGGATCTGGTTCTACATGCTATTGTGTTGAACCTTTGGGGTGGGCCGAAACACTTTTCAATTCTCTGATTGTGATGGATGGTGCAGGTCATGGATCATCATTGCTCATATGTGTGAATATTTTGACTGGATATGTAGAGACATTACACAAAATGCTGTCTCAGCTCACAGGTAAAGTATATATTACTGCCATTAATAGTTGTTGTTGTTGTTATTATTATTATTATTATTATTATTATTATTATTATTATTATTTCATGTAAATGTAAATCATATCATGACCTTTAGTTTAGATGGCGTCCTTTATCTGAGTAAGGCTCATCGTTGCTGTACCTAACGGGATGAAGTAGCAAGTATGAATAGTAGTTGTTAGGTACTTAGGTTGTCTTATGTCAGGCTTTTTACACATGAATACATTGTTACATCTCGCATAAGCTACATTATCAAATAGCATTAATGCTTACGGTACTTTCATTTGACCCTCAATGAAAGTAGCCTCTCTATCCCCTGGGATAGATGTAAGGTTTACCCCCATTGCACCCTCCCATACCCTATCCATAGCTCTACGATGAGTGGGATTATAGTGGGTACGTCTGTTTGTACATTCATGTTACTTGGTTTTTGATTCAGGACCAGATCGTATCAGTCCGGATGTAATTAGTCACTGTCTTGAACCCTATTAACGACTCATACTCCGGCCTTTACTACTAGGAAGGCCCAAACATCACGCTGGTTATCTGAAGCATTAAGCCATTGAGATCTGCAAACAATTGGTTCATATAGTAGTCTATAAGCCGGTCATAGGGTTCCTAATGTACCTACTTCATCAATAGCCAAGACAAATGCAAATGTGCTTGTAATAAAGAGCTAATCTTAATGTTAGCTAAAATTGCTTGCATTATAGCTTGCAATTTCACTAGTTTTACACTTTTACTAAACTCGTTTGCTGAATGATTATATTATTGTTCTATGTAGGTGCTGGAAGTACTGTTGGATTGTGGCCTTATGTATTTGCAGTATCTGGTGTCTTTGTTATCGTGACTATGTGGGCGGTTATTGTAACACAAGGTTGCAGAAAAATAAAGCTACAATACTATGGCTTTAAACTTGCATCTTCTACAAGGTAAATGCCTTCTCTGCTTTGCAAAATGGGTGGGTCCCTTGATGGGTCTAATAGAGTAGTTTTGGTATAGTTGTAGTGGGTTAACTGTTTAATTTAATAATAGTTTAATTTAATGAATAAGATCATTAGGGAGGTTCTATTTACTAAAATTACACTTAACAGTGACTCTATTGATGTGTTCAACCCATTTGCCCCGTTTCTTTTCATGTTTTTTTGTCTGTCCGCTAAGCTATAAAACATACATCTTTATGACTTTATCTGTAGAAGGTTACTAACATATTTCTCTGTGTGGACAGAGAAGACTCACCAGTTACAGAGGTGGAGCAATATATTCCATTTAACATTAATCCTTCTGGAATGCAACCTGTCCTCACTACCAGCTATCTATTGGGGTTTCCTGCTATTGTGGCAAGGTTTGATCAAACAATCAAATAATTCTTTTTGGTAGCCATAGTTGTACTCACACATGTTAAGTTATACTTTGCAGTTTTTTCACTTCACGATTTTGGGTAAATGTAAGAGAGATTCTTAATCCTGAATCATCTCTTGGAGCAGCGCCATGGGTCTACTATACAATCTATGCATTCTTCGTTTTTGTTTTCAACATATTCGATATTGTAAGTAAATTTCTAATTTTTCTACCTTTTGATGTCGTCGTCGTCGTTTTTGCAGTGCTGAGAAAAATATTGTGCAAATAATGAATTATACTATGTTTTCATTTTCAACATTAAAATTGCTAGTATGACTGGCCGTTTCACAAGGACATATAGAAGTTAGAACAAATGTTAAGTAGGTTGGAAACTTGGAATGTTAAGTTTTTGGTTCTTGTCGGGTTTACCAAAAATCGTGGCCAGAAGTTTTATTATTATTGTTAGTGTCAATATATTTAATAATTTTTGGTTTGTAATTAATATGCTTTAAGAGGTTTTATAAACTATAAGTACAATGTGGGCCAACCTGTGAACATTTTGGCCAAAAATTTAATATATTTTGTAAATTATAATTAATAAGTGTCAAATTGATTACAAAAATTGCGTTATTTCAGATAATAAGCGATTTTTTCAATAAAACTGATTTCGAGGTTATATAAATGTATACAAGTTTGAAGCTAATTTCTATGGTTATTTTAGCCATTTGACCTGTTAGAGACGAAACATAACTTGAATTGATCCATACAAAAGTAGTATGGGTGAAAATTGCAAGTGCCACCTCTAGTATAGATTATTAGTTCTACCCTCGAGTTCAATATGCCATTATCTACATTTCAGGCCAACATGCCCAAGGAAATCGCAGAATATTTAAATAAAATGGGTGCAAGGATACCAAATGTAAAGCCCGGAAACGCCACTGTGGAATATTTGTCAAAAGTTCAAGCTTCAACCCGTTTCTGGGGTATCTCTTTATCCAAAATAATGAGCCTAAACTTATTTGTTGCATTAATGTAATTGATCACTGATTTATGATTTTTTTTCCAGGCGGTTTGCTGTTGAGTATATTGGCCACATCATCAACGATTCTTGATCATTATTTGCGAAAAAGAAATGATGGGTTTTCGATAGGGTTTACATCTATTCTTATCATTGTAAGTGCATCACCCAACAAAAAATCTTTATATTCTATGTACTCGTTTTACAAATTTATTACATTTATATTCTTACCTTAAAACTTGCATTAGGATGTGAGAGTTTAAGAGTTTTGAGTGTAAGGAGAAAGAGAAGATTATATTGGACATTTTAAAATTATTGAAAGTTAGTATTTTGAATTGGTATATTTGATATTAATTTTTTTAGTTGGATATATTGATATTATGCAAGTTTTGAGGAGTATGTACAAAATTTCCCATTTTTCAAAATTATTATTGCATCAGCGTCTTAGTTATCGATTGAGAATATAGTTTTTGGAAGTGTAATTGTCTTCCGAATGTGTCAAGTACCATTACATAAAGTACAGCCCAAATCAGTGGCATTAGTTTTTTGAGGTGGCGAAATGGCATAGTCAGGCCGTCGGGGGTGGTTTGGTAACGGATCCATTAGTTTTCTCAGAAAATATGCAGCGTATTAAATATGAATACCAAATAGCCTACTTTTTTAAACAAGGCTGTTTTCGACTTGATTAACCTATTTCTTTTTTAGCTAATTTTCTTCTTTAATTTTGCCAGGTGGGTTCGATCATTGAACTGAGAAGATCTTATCAAGCATACAATGTAATGCCAAGTTTAAGCAAAGCTTTGAAAAGATACGGCGTATAATGATTAAAAGAAGAAACTAAGAAGTTAGATTATTTAAATCGGGCTAAATATATCGCAAAACCGTATCTGAAAGGAACAACTATGATGGAGTTTGCCTACAAACAAGAAAATTAGAAAGGAAGATTTTGTATATACCGTTTTTGTGAACAGTGTTCATTTTTTAGAGACATTTGATTCAATTTTGTAAAGATGAGTTGTTTGGTGAATTTGTAATCTTAGCAATGGAAGTTTTTTTATTTAATTTTTAAATGCATCTTCAATAAGGAGATTTTAGGCGTTTTTGGAGAGGGAGGGTGAGTCAGGAGAAAGAAGTTGGGTGGATTTCTTGTGCATCAAACAACTTTGTGGGTGAGCGGAGGGAGGGAGTTTCTTTCAAGGGAGCGCGGGGTATTCTAGAGTCGAAGATGGGGTTGCGGCTTCACAAAATTACACTGGAACACTGCCGCAACCCTTGCAAGATGGGTTCACGGGTTCCTAAACCCGTTGCTAGATGCATTTCTTTAATGTTGCACTAGTTTCCTGAAAGGTAAAATGGTGGATTGGATAGTGACGTGGTATTACATTATTGGATGGTGATTTGAAATGAGTAGTGAGTTCATCTAGATGGGTGTTCCATCTCTTTAGCGTTGAGAGGAGTGACATCTTGTTATTGGGCGGAGATGTCGTGTGGATTAAGTCACTTAAACGTCTTTTTCTTTTCTTACCAACCACCTTATGGTGGAGTGGTATGGAGGCTCAATGATAGAAGACCCATGACTGAAAGGTCATGGGTTTGATTCTTGAGAGCGCCGGATTTTACCGCTTATTCCATTGTCGTGCTTTCAGGCGGGTGGATAGTCGGGTTTTCTCGGAACTGGTGAACTTGGTAAAACCAAGAGCCCCTTTACATATCTGGCTATACCGAGTGGAAGGGGTCTTGATTTGACTGAGTAGGGATTCCAAACTCCTAAGAGAGTTCTTGATAGATTTTGTTAGCCGTTTAAAAAAAAAAAAACAAACGCTCGTTACTTGACCGATAACAATCACCCGCCTCTTGTGTTTAAAAAAAAAAACACGAGCAGACTGACTGCACAAAAGTTTTCAATTACAGCAGAATGCCTATCAATCGAGAAGGCATGGAAGAAGAAGAAGAAGAAGAAGGAGGAGGAAGATCAGAGATGGAGTTCACCGACCTCGATATTTCCGTCGACTCTATACACCCTTCTGTTATGTTTCATCTCGTACTAGACGTTCTAGGGTTTGTTCTTTTTATGCACCAACAAATCCCTTCGTAAGCTACTATTCCTATCCAATCTCATTTGATATTTGTTTCAGTTTATCATTATCTGTGATTCAAGCCAAATTAGATATATTTGTTCTGGTTCCGTCTCTATTATCTTCAATATAATTTGTTATAAAGATTTCATGTTGTAATACGTGAGGTAGTCACTTCAAACATAAGTGCATCTTCAATACTTGGGTCCCAACCTGTCCACCTCATCCGGACTTGGTCTGAAATGGCCAAGGGATCAGCATTTTGGGATAAAATACCGAAAATGCCGATACCGGTACCTTGGTATCGACAAATACTGATACCGGTTCATTTTCGGTAAGTTTTGGCGATTTTCGGTATCGGTTCGAACCGATATTTTACCTTAATTTACTGTACCGTACTATATATTTTCGGTATCAGCATGGGTTCCAAGTTTTGACGAAAATCGCTATCGGGATCGGTTTGGCACGGTATGGTAGTGAGCTTATCCCTAGAAACGAGTGGGTGGTGTTTGAGGACGAGGTTCGGTTTTCTTTGGTCCGTTCCACTGGACTCATTCCGAACTTTGCGTGTGGGGTAATTTTTATATAAAAGTGGAGTGTGAGGTGGAGGTCTGGATTGGCTTAGTGTTGGGGAAAAAGGAAAGTTTGTTCAGTGGAGGTCCTCCAACATTGGAGATGCTGGAATAATAGTTATGATCTCAGACTAAGCAGTTAACTCGGCCGATACATCGGTGATATATCACCGATAATCGGTTATCCGTCATCAACCGAGATATCTATTACCGATATTTAACCGACATATCATGGATATTCCTGATATAAGTACCTTTCTTCTTGCTTCTTCCATTCGTCTTTCTTGTTATTGCTGCTATTAGTGTTTTAAGTCTTAATTGTTAGTTGTTAGTGTTAAATATTAGTGTTTTAACTTTTAAGTCTTAATAAGTTCCCATTTGCTACAATTGTTAGTATTTTGCAAGCTGTAAAATGTTTATTTGTTAATGGTAGGAGAGTACATTGACTTGTAACTTGTTAGTGTTAAATTGCTATATATATAAATTTTTCATGATATAAAAATTACAAATATCCCACCGATATCTCAAACATCGGTCCTTGAACGATATCCGATATTTTACCGCATTAACTGCTTAGATCTCATGAAGTGAATTTTGCTTCTCAAAGTGTTAACTGTGTCTGTGTTATAATGTTTCATTGAATTTGAGCCATTGAGGTTTGTAATAATAGATGGAAGCTTATTTAAGCTTAAACAAATGTTAGTTCTATGTTTCCAGTTATGCTTAATCGTTGAGGTTATGTTCAAAGAATGTGAATGCCTACTATAAATATCATTTTATTTTATACAAATATGATTTTTATTTCCTATCAAACCTGTAATAATCAATACTATTTTTTCTTGGCAGGATCTTGCAAGATCTCAGTCTTGAGTTTGATGAAATGAATACAGAGTTTAAAGATTTGGTACGTATACAATATTCATAGACAGTTTTGTGATCTTATTTTGGAGACCTTTTAAAATTTTGATTTTCAGGAAGTAGCTATTGCAAATGGTGAAATGAAGCCGTCGCAACGTAGAGTTCAAATGGGAAGAAAGAGAGAAGTGAAACATGTCATAAGAAGACTTGAAAAGCTGATGAAAACTGTTGCTAATACCCAAACTGCCCTCCAGCTGGTCTTCAGTGAAGTTCCACATGTTGAGGCTGTCATTTTGGTTCTTGGAGCTAGTCCTGTTCGGCCGAGACATGTTTATGAGCTGAGCTTTTCACATGGAAAAGATGTTGTTTCTGATGCTTGTGATTTTACTAAAACAAAAGTAGCAGAAGGGATTTCAAGAAAGGTTATGTCTAGATGTCCTCTCTGTCGTTGGGTTCTGTATTGTGGGTAGGGTAAGCGGTCAAATGTGTGGAATTAAGTTCAGATCAAAATAAGTCGGATCGGTTTGGTCAGACCCCTGACATAGGGGCATTTTTTATCCAGGTTTTTAGAGTTATATAAATAATTGATGTGTTAAACCGATTATCAAAGACCTTTGATGTTAATGATTAATGATTACAATGTAACATCTTTTTAATAAAGTGAGGTTTATGCAATTAAATACATTCAAATGACTCTCAATGTATCATTTAGCTTAACGTGTTTGACCCATTAAAGATATAATTTAACCTAAATTGATCCATTTTTGAACAGGTCATCAGGACACTGGTATCCAAAGGCGCTGGATCTGAATCTTATGCAGGTATTTTTTTAATGAGCTAGAAATTTACATGATAAAAACCATGATGGTTTTGGAAACTAGCTGAATTGAAACTATATTGAAGCTTTACAAACTTTTAGGCCCTTCAAAGTTGTTCTTGTTGGTCAAAGCTCCTTCTTCTTTCAATATGCCTCTGCACTTTCTTCCCAAGCGTGATTTTAGATGCAACAAAAAGGTATTATTGTAACATGTAAATCATGAACATGTTGATCGCTTCAAGAGACCTCTACTATTCAAGTATTGTCATTATGACCAGCTTTTTATCTAAATGTTAAAACCTTTTAAGAAAACCTTTACTAATTGTTCCTCTTATGAGCAACCTCATTAATAAGAGAGCATATTACATATATATTGTGATGATAACTAGATAGTCAGGAATGTGAAAATGTCTACAACCTACAATCTGATATGGACTTTCAACGTTATTTGTTTATTTTCCACATTTAACTCCATCTAGATTCTAAAGTTCCAACATACAATTGCTTGTAGAGGTTGCGAAATTTGTAGTATGAGTGCTGGTCAAAACTGGTAATCTTTTAGGAATATCTTCAACCTGCAATATGATATGAACTTTCAAAGTCAAAATCTTTTTTTTACAACTCTATTTAGATTTCCAGGTTAAACTTGCATGTAGAGGTGGCAAAAGTCAAAGAAGGTAAATTTATGGGTGCAGGCCGGGTTGAGCTGAAACTTTTTCTCAGTTTTTTCATAAATATTTTTTCTGAAATGACTAATACTTTAATTATCTTATTTTAATAGCAATATGTCTTTTGAATAGGATGATTTAAGAGGTTTTATGCATTAAAACACACTTTCAACTACTTTTGACCCGTTCAATCTGTTTCCTTCTTAACTAATGTCTATAATCTTAACCACCTGTCTGACCCTTAGAGAATTAGTATTATCTAGAATCATTTTGAATCAGTTGACCATCTGGGGCAAAATTTGGGTTCTCTACTACACTATGTTTTATTAGTATTTTTGTTGCAGTTATTTGTAATCTACACATTTTGTGTTTTCATATATTGTAAAAGGGAGGCGATATTTACATGAAAAAAATGGATGCATAACTTTATCCATAGCTACAAAATGTTTGTACTTTACGTGTATGGATAACTATTTTCCATGTAAATATCACTTCCCTTGTAAAACTAATGGTTTTAATTAAGTTTTGATTAGTAAGATACATACCGGCATACCCCTTTATTGAACTTGTCCTGTATATGCAGATAGTGCCTATGAGATTAAGAATCAAGTGTAGAAACCAAGATCGTGTGATGCATTCTTCAAACTGTGACACTCAAACTGCAAACCCAAGCAACATGTTGGATTCTACTTCAAATGATTACATCTGGTAAATTTTCTTTTGTAATTTATGCTTTTAGTATACCTCATGATTTTATTTAGTTCTTGTTTTTATTTGCAAAGTTATCTGCCATTTTGTGGCATGCCAGCTTTTGAAGGAATTTCTTTTATGATAATTGCTCGGTCTGGCTGTTTGTATTTCAAACAGGTCAAATAAACAAAATTATCTAAAAGGTAAATGGGTCGTCAAAATGGTTTGAAAATCATCACAAGTCCACTTTTAATGCGCACGACCTCTGTTTATCCAAAGATTTAGAATATTGTTTTTAATCATAGTGAATTTGTTAACTATCTGTTATTTGGATAAAAAATGTGTGTGGGTCACGTGATCCGTACTGAAATGACCCATTCCAACCCGACCTCATTTTGACTTGTTACGCATTACAGGTTTCAGTGTCGGCATGTTATCAAGGGTTTGGCTTGCAAGGCATCACCGGAAGAGTGAAAAGTACATCAACAAAGGTGGGTGTTGCCAAGATACTGAGACATCATAGATCACAAGTTAGCTTCCAAGCAGTAAGAGCAACAAAAGATTAATGTGGTTGTATTATTGCTGCAGAACAATAGGAGGCTAGGAGTTTCATCATGTCTAAATCGTACCATGATATCTGCTTGTAATAAGAGAAACACCTTTTATAATGTGGACATAAATCTTGGTAGAATATTGATAGCATATGCATCTTGTATCTAAATTAAGATGTGGTTCAAGACAAAATCGAGGGAGACAAAAAGTGACCTTTGAACAATTACTAACTTGTGAATGAATGAACAATAACATTGACTTTTTTTTAAGTTATGCTATAAGAGAAAAAGTGAATATGAGGCTGTTACGCATCTAACCTTAGATGCGAAACCTTTAAAACTACGTTGTTTTAATCTAAACCAAGTTCTTTTCGTCTTCATTGATCAATACCAAAACTCAAAGAAAATCATTATACTTCAATATATTTATAATCATTCAAAAAGTATCAAACTTCAATCAAATATTTTTGTCTTTTTGATCTTCTGCATTATCGTTCATTGATTGTTTGTTTCTCGGATTCAAGGAGGAGGCGTTGTTTGTTCATCAATTGTTTGTCACAAAATCTCTCAAATGAAAACCAAAATGTTTAAATCCACAACAAACACGTCACGTATATTCTTCCCACCCATAAGTAATTAAAGTACAACTAAAACAACAATATATGACACTGGAGTTCTTTATTTTTAGCTGACTCCTTTTGTTATAATTCGTTAATTTTTAATTACAGTATAGGCGAATTTTTTTGGGATTATCGTGTGTTCTTTTTAAGATGTCTGTATGCTAGGCTTAGTGGAAGAAGACAATGAGGTTAACAATGATGGCAATATTATTGAAGATCAAATTGTGAAATAAAAACATTATATCTATCCTATTATGAAGTGTCGGTGGACACTTTCCACTGCCACACCCTCATGTTTCAGCTAATTGCAACTTCAGTCCCCCTACATTTATTTTGTTTTATTATCAATGTTTTAATAAATTGCAACTTCAGTCCCCCTACATTTATTTTGTTTTATTATCGGTTTCGTTTGTTTTACTTTATGATTTTCTTTTAAGTTACGCTATATACGGTATGAATTCGATTTACTTCCCGTTTTAATTCGACCACAATGTTCGTGTAGATTACATTCTACTTTTATTTATTTTTATTATCGGCTGCACTGACCAAATGTTTGTTCTACTTTATGATCTTTTAAGTTACGCTATATATGCTATAAATTCTATTTACTCCCCGTTCTGATTCGGCCACAATGTTCATAAAGATTACGTTTGGTTTTAATCAATTAGATGATTACAACAGGCCCACAACACATTGCATGTGTGTCATGTGTAAATCATGTGTTTCACACTTTCTGTATTACTGCACGGTTCAATCTGTCGTGCGCCGCCGCAACGCGCGGCGGGTAACATTGCTAGTTTAAACTAAAATAAAGTGGGATTTAAAAAAAACTACGTAATTTTGAAGGTTTCGCATCTAAGATTAGATGCGTAACAGCCTCATATTCACTTTCTCATGCTATAAATAATATATGTTTTTAACCATGTAGTTTTGTTTTGTTTTTTTCTTATAACATTTGTTTGTTTGTTTTTCTATAAAATTAAATAGGAGTATTGGATTTAAATAATCCAAACTATCAGCTATTGACAGCCACCGGTCCCAACTAACGAAATATGTGTTGGCGGTCCCACCTTTTAACTTTAATCTTCAGGTTTTCTCTTTGGGTTAACTATAACGAGTGCCTCCACCGTACTAGCCGCGTTTGTTCTTTCAACTTGCAAGACATTGGTAGACAATGATAGAAGACTCATGTGATCCTTGGTTTGATTATTGAGCCAAACGGGTTTTACCGGTAATTTCATTATCGTATCTACGGGCAGTTGGGTTATCGGTTTTCTCCGAAATTGATGTTTGACAACTTGGGTACTCTCAGAGTACTTGAATTTGTCAAAAGGATACTCCGATAATGCTCAGGTTTGATTTATTAACCGTTCAAAAACCGGTATAAGTACTAAAAGAAAGAGCATAAACACAGTTGTGTTTCTTCTAAACCCTTCCCTGTCATCCCTACCTTCTTCCTCTACCTCCATCACCAATATTACAGTGATCTTCTCAATCCACACACACAAAACAACACCAAACAAAACAATGAAGTTCCAAATCGAAGACATAACCGTCTACTTCCCCTACGACCACATCTACCCTGAACAATACTCCTACATGCTCGACCTCAAACGTTCCCTAGACGCTAAAGGCCATTCCTTACTCGAAATGCCTACAGGTACAGGCAAAACCATAGCCTTACTCTCCTTAATCACTAGCTACTCCTTATCCAAACCTTCTAACCCTCTTAAACTCCTTTACTGTACTCGAACCGTTCACGAGATGGAGAAAACCCTAGCTGAACTCAAACTCTTGTATAACTATCAATTAGAGAGTATTGGACCGTCTGCTAGGATGCTTGCGTTAGGTTTGTCGTCTAGGAAGAATTTGTGTGTCAATCCTGATGTGGTTTCGGCCGAGAATCGGGATTCGGTTGATGCCGGATGTCGGAAGCTTACTGCGAGCTGGGTTCGGGCGCTTGCGGCCGAGAATAATGGGATTCCTACTTGTGATTGGTTTGAGAGGTATGAGAGAGCGGGTTCGGATGCGGTTTTGCCTCCTGGTGTTTATACTTTGCAGGTTTGTTGTAATGTTGTAGGTTTATAGTAGGATTGGCATTAGGTGATCTGTTGTTTAATACGCGATTTAACTGTTTTAAAACTGTGTTATAGACATGAGATATAAAGTGGTTGAACGAGTCGTATTTATTTTTTTGATATTTGTGTTATTCGCGTCGTTGAGAGACCTTTTTAACATGGTAAGACTTGTTTTGCTAGCCGAATGTTTATAGACTGGTAAGCTTTATATATGTTTTGTATGGAAGTGAGACGGGTGATAGGGAAATTTGTTGTGGTTAAGTCTTGGATTAGGTTGATGATAGTGGTTTATTGGCTTTAATGGATTAATGTGCACCGAGATTGGAAGGATTAAGCGAGTGATTGTGGTGATTAGGATGGAGTTACCTTTAACGTATGTATATGCACTGAAATTGAAATACCTAATTGTCTGCTAGTTACTAAGCATTGCATTATATGCACGGGAATTACACATTGGTTATCAGACATGCTAGTTGCATGCAATGTTGCAAAAATCGGTCAACAAAATCGGAATTAGGCCCTAGTCGGAGATCTAGGCGTTTTGGCCATTAGGCGGGCCTAGGCGGTGATTTTTTTTTTATTAAATTTTCTAAGTATTTTTTAGTATTATGTGTATATATCTAAGTATTTCTAAGTATTATGTATATATATCTTAACATATTTAAAAAAACACCTAAATTTGTGTGTGTATATATATATATATATAATACGTATAAAAATACCAAAACGCCTAATTCCGCCTAATTTCGCCTAGTCCCGACTAGTCCCTAGGCTGGACCTCACCGCCCGCCTAGTGCCTAGCGACTTCTGCAACATTGGTTGCATGGCAATGCTCTAATATTTTATTTGTTTGAAAAAGTTATAATCTTTCTTTGCCTACTATGTTGGGCGGTTTCTGAACATGTTTCTGGTGCTGTTTTGCCTCCTGGAGTGTATACCTTACTGGTTTATTACTGTTTTGTGGGATTGTGGGTTAAAAGATGTGCGATTGGAATACAGGTTCCGGTTAGAGAAATTTGTTGTAATTATGCATTGAATTAGGTTGATGATAGTGATGTATTGTGTTTAACATATGGTTGTGGACTGAAATTGGTATAATTAAGCTGGTAATTGTAAGGTTTGTTGATGTTTTACATGAAATTGAGACAAGAAAGGCATGACAGTGATTTATTGCTTTGAATATATGAATGTGCACTGAAATTGGGACAATTAAGCTAGTAATTGTTATGATTAAGCTTGAATTACCCTCAACCTATGAATATGCACTAGAATGACGCGGTTATTGCCGTTAACATATGAATGTGCACTGAAATTGAAACCACTAAGCTGCTAATTTGTTATCATCAAGCACGGAGTTACCTTCAACCTATGAATATGCACTGAAATGACAGTATTAGTTATTACATCAGCATATGATTGATTATGCAGTGAAATTGAAATGATTAATTTTCTATTACTAAGCATTGCATCACCTGGTTTAATTCATATGAACTGGAATTACACAGCTTGTTATCCAGTGTGCTAATTGCAGTGCTTCATTATTATATATGTGCGAAAAAGTTTTAATCTCTCTTTACCTCGTTATTCCTAGGATGTTAGGGCAGTTTGTTGAACATGTTTTGCTTATAATTGGCTTGATTTAATCATCTTTTCATAAAGGTTTGCTTTTCTATGGCAGGATCTAAGAGTGTTTGGGAAGGAAAAAGGGTGGTGCCCATACTTTCTAGCTCGGCATATGGTGCAATTTGCAAATGTGGTGGTCTATAGTTACCAGTATTTACTTGATCCTAAGGTAGCTGGGATTATATCAAAGGAAATGCAGAGAGAATCTGTAGTGGTGTTTGATGAGGCCCATAATATTGATAATGTGTGCATCGAGGCATTGAGTGTTAGTGTAAGGAAGCAGACAATTGAAGGTGCAACTCGAAATATCAATAAGATGGCTCAGGAGATTAACAGGTATTTTTCAGGATAATTAATCGATGAGATGTTATTCCACTGTGTTCTAATGATCATTTCTGTAGGAAGGTTTAAGGCCACTGATGCAGGTAGATTGCGTGCTGAATATAATCGTCTTGTTGACGGTTTAGCACAACGAGGGGACTTACCGCGTAAGTACAAATTCCATAAAAAGAACTTTTTAAATGCTCTAATTTAAGGTAACTAATGGTCAAAATTTCGATTAAATTAATATGACCCTCTTACCTGGTGACGTGTTAGCTGACTTTGCGGTAACCTTTATTATGTTCAACTTTTTCTTGATGTGGCATATCACATCTGAAAACCGTCTAAATTACAAGATTACATCAAATACACTTTTTTGAAAGTTCTTCACCCTTTTATGGTTGTTGATTACATATATCATGTTAAGTTTATATTCGATTTGCACTTTTTGCATCATATATGTTAAATAGATTTTTACTCCTGATTTGTACAGTTGGTGACACCTGGCTTGCAAATCCCGCTTTACCTGATGACATTTTAAAGGAAGCAGTACCAGGAAATATACGGCGAGCAGAGCATTTTTTGTCTGTTTTACGGAGATTAGTGCAGTACTTAAAAGGGCGTTTGGAAACAGATAATGTTGAAAAAGAGGGCCCACTTACGTTTGTTAATGCTGTGAATTCACATGTTGGAATTGACCAAAAAATGCTGAAATTTTGCTATGATCGTTTGCACTCACTTATGCTAACTCTGGAAATTACTGATACTGATGAATTTTTGCACATTCAAACGATTTGCGACTTTGCAACACTTGTGGGGACATACACCAGAGGTTTTTCAATCATAATTGAACCTTATGATGAGAGAATGCCTCATATTCCTGATCCAGTTTTGCAGGTATTTTACATTGACTTTTTTTACAGTACTTACTTCATGTGTACAAGTGTACAACATTAAAAAACTGAAATTAGTCAACAAATACAGGCTTATATCATCTCTTTTGTACAAATTTAACCCTGAGAATATATATTGCTTGTAAAACCTTATAATGTTATCTCGGGTTTCAACTTCTGGTCTGTATCTCTCCGTTATGCAAAGACTAAAATTGACTTTTGAAGTCAAAAGACTACTTTCCAACTTTCAATCTGATATGAATTCCCAGTCACTTAACTATGATCATTGATTAGATTGTAAAGTTGAAAATTGGTTGATATACTTATGGCAAAATCTTGAATTTGTTTACTTGTGCATTCTTTTGTTAATAAAATTATCTTTTGTTGACATATATTTCCAGCTCACCTGCCATGATGCTTCTCTTGCAATAAAGCCCGTATTTGACAGATTTCAATTAGTTGTGATTACATCTGGAACCCTAAGTCCAATCGACCTCTATCCTCGACTTCTTAATTTCAATCCAGTGGTTAGTCGAAGTTTTACTATGTCGTTAACAAGGGATTGCATATGCCCCATGGTTCTTTCACGGGGAAGGTAAAATAATTAACAACTTTGTACTCTTTTTAATCTTTTGTATGTAATATTATTTTTGATAAATTTGTCATTTGTATACTCCATCCATCTCTAGATAGCTGTCTTCGAACTAAAGAAACAATTAATGCAGTTTTTAGTTAGAAGATTGCCATTTTATGCACTTATATGTATTTAAGATACCAACTGACTAGGAAGATTTGCAAGATGTATATAGAGTAAGTTAGGGTAGCATGACGAAGTAGTAAATAATATCCATCTATTTTTGGAATGGACAGTTATTTTGGAACAAACTAAATTAAAAGATGGACGATAGTTTTGGGACGAAGGGAGTAATCACTGTTATCTCCGTATTCTGTAATACTATGTGCTTACTAACTAAAGGTTCTTTTCTTTGCAGCGATCAGCTTCCAGTTAGCACAAAATTCGATTTGAGGAGTGACCCTGGAGTGGAAAGAAATTATGGAAGGCTTTTACTGGAAATGGTGTCAGTAGTTCCTGATGGAATTGTTTGTTTTTTTGTCAGTTACTCGTATATGGATGCAATTGTCAACAGTTGGAATGAAACAGGAATCTTGAAGGTGAACATTACTTTTTACAAAACCGTTTCTGTTTATATTTGCTTTATCTGTAGATGTGCTACTAGAGGTGGCAATTCTGATTCATTTACTTATGGGTTATTAGTTATTACAAGTCAAATGGGTAAAAACAAAACGATCAGATTAAACGGAAACAGGTTAAATGGGCAAAACATTTTTTTTTTCAAAAGATATTATTATTATATTATTATTGTAATCATAGTGACACTAATTGTTTACGAAAAATATATAAAAAGCTTCAGACAGAAGAAGTGTTTCAGGTCAATATGAACCCAACCTGGCTTCCTGACCAGACCTGTTTTGACTTGTTCATTTAGACCTGTTACCCAACTCGCTCGACCCTCTCATTTTGCCACTTGTAGGTTCTATACAGTTTCGTGTCCTTTCTATTGATAATAATAACATTAACATGCATAAAAGGTGAGTAGTTTTTATCTCATTGGCTTTACTGACTCAAACTTATGCTCCAGGATATAATGCAACGGAAGTTGGTCTTTATTGAGACACAAGATGTTGTTGAAACAACATTAGCACTAGACAACTACCGTAAGGCTTGCGATTGTGGTAGAGGCGCTGTCTTTTTCTCTGTTGCCAGGTAATCTTGTCACTTGTGCCCGTTGGAATATATCTGTTGGGTGTGACTGCTGTTATATTTTGAGAGCTTTCGTTTTTCATGTAAAAAAGCATATATTACATTCACCCTAATACATATACCTGCTGTATGTGGCTGTGGGTGGACAGAACCTGGAAACCAATTTGGTACGGTTTTCAGTTCTAGAGTTTAGATATTGTGGGTTTAGGCGTTTAGCTCTCAATTCTAGGGTGTTTTAGAAGTTGATTCTCGGTTTGGTTTGGTCCTGGAGTTGGAACTGAACTGATCTATTGTGAGAATTTATTAATTTTCAAATTATCAAGAGCTACAAATGTTATAGCTATACAATTTATATGAAAGAATAGTAATTAGATTAATTGTTCTTGTGATATATTATCGCAGGGGGAAAGTGGCAGAAGGTATAGATTTTGATCGACATTATGGGAGACTTGTAATCATGTTTGGGGTTCCTTTCCAATACACATTAAGCAAGTGAGTAAATAAATTAGTCATCTGCTAACTGGAAACACCCCCTAAAGCTTCAATCATGGTCATATATTATGTGAGTTTGCAGGATATTACTTGCTCGGCTAGAGTATTTGAGGGAGACTTTTCAGATAAAAGAAGGCGACTTTTTGACTTTTGATGCATTGGTAGTTTGACTTTACCCTGCTTTTGATGAACTGTTAATTAGCATGATTTTAATTGGTGATTTTTTTTGTTTAATGATGAACTGACAGAGACAAGCTGCTCAATGTGTGGGGCGAGTTATCCGTTCCAAGGCAGATTACGGAATGATGATATTTGCTGACAAAAGGTTCGTATCCGTGGTCGTTTCATTTTGTACAACTACATAACTATAATTGTCAAATTAAACTGTAAAAGGCTGCTGACAAAGGGTTGACTCGTGTTAATTTTTTATGTTATAAATGAATTAATATTAAAAATGCTAACAAAAACCTCTATTGTAATAGTTGATCCAGTTTTAAAAATAAGTAATTTATGCTGCTGTAAACACTTGATTATATTTCTGCATTATATTATATATGTAGATATACAAGACATGACAAACGTTCCAAATTGCCTGGATGGATTCTGTCACATCTGCGTGATGCACACCTCAACTTGAGCACAGATATGGCGGTTCATATAGCAAGAGAGGTAAACCTTCCAAATTTCTAAAGCTTTTCAAAGTTACTGTGTCGTAGTGGCAAGATGGGCAGGTTTGAGTAGCAAGTTGAAACATGTCAATTTTCTACGGACCAAAACCGACTTGGCAACACTTTTTTTACCATTTTTTTATATTTATTTTAAATAGTTAATGCGCTGATTATGATTAAAATATAATAATATAATTAAAATAAAAGTTTTAATATAAAGTTTAGACGACTTTTTAACACATTCCTTTTAGCTTTTCTTTTTTAAAAGATATTTTGCTCAATTCATGCGTCAGTTATGAAACATTGGGGTTGAATTCACTATGATATGTTATAATATGTTTTGCGCTTGCAGTTTCTGAGGAAAATGGCTCAACCGTATGATAAAACTGGTGGCGGAAAGAAGACCCTTCTATCACAAGAAGATTTGGAGGAAATGAATGGTAATGAAGGAATGATGTTTTGAGGAACTAACAAATGGATCAAGATATATAGAATCAGTTCACAACTGGAAAAGATTTTGCTCGTTTTTATTACCATTAGCGGCTCGTTTCAGAAGGCTGCGTTGTATACTAGCCATTTTCAGTTTTTATCGAGTACTCGGTTTTTGTGACCTTTTTTTAATATAGATACTCCTTAACTCCCACAATAGAGTAAATAGCCAAAATCGTCCCTAAGGTTTTCTCACATTTGCTAGATCCATCCAAAAATGTTTTTTTTTCTCACCAGAACCATTAAGATTTCCTAAATGTTGCTAAATCCATCCAATATACAAACTGAGTTAAAAGTTAACGATTTAAGAGGGACATTATGGTACTTTTACACCAATTAAAACCTTAGCTGCTGCTGCTACTTAGCAGCTTGAATAATGACTGTTGCATTGACATCGTCCATGGACCATAATGTATTCAAATAACCCCATTAAAGCATATAATTCAACTTATGACACCAAAGCCGCTTATCCATCATTTCAAGATTCAATAAAAGGTATATAGTAACTATAAACTAATGTACAGTCTGTGTTAGATAGCTGTGACAAAATGGGTAAATTTTTTGTGCGGACCGACACAGGTCGGGTCAGATTGGGGTGACACGTTATGTTTACCCAAGTCTTACCATGTCTATAAGGCTTTAAATGATGATTTGGGAGGCTTCATGACTTTTGGCCTGTTTCATTTTGGTACTTCTTTTTAATTTACCAAGTGACCCGTTATTGATAAACACGACCTGAATCAACCTTTTTTTACTTGACTTTATTGGTGGAACATCGTGGTATGCAGATTGCACTGGAAAATATATTATTGTTTCGAAAGGAAAATTGGCAGTTCTATTTCATTGGCCGGTCCATATACTTTACCTTAACCTTTAATTGTTTCCACTGGTATGTACCTTTAGAATTTCCCTATTTTTCCTTAAGAAGAAAAATCATGACAATTATTTCCTTTTTGTCACAGCGCAAGTTAGATCACATCCTACAAGAAGATATAATATCTGGTCACATAACTAATTTGTAGTGTGGTTTGGGATGCTTTTATGTACATGGTTGGTGAATCATATGTATCTTTTGTGGGTGCTTTGATACTGTTGGTGGCTCCAATATTAGTTGTTCCTTCAAAAGTTTCCAAGAAAAAAAGGCAATAATCGGAGTTGTCCATGTTTCAGCCCACATAGTTTCAGCTTTAATTCTCATGTTGTTAATGGAGCTTCTTGTTCAAATCTGTTGACTAAAAGCGTATTCAACTCTAATTATAAGAAGAAGAAAACGTTTGGTGGAGGTAAGGGGTGTAAAAGTACCATAATGCCCCTCATATATTGTTAACTTTTAACTCAGTTTGTATATTGGATGGATTTAGCAACTTTTAAGAAACCTCAATGGCTCTGATGAGAAAATAAACACTTTTGGATAGATCTAGCAAATGTGGGAAAACCTTAGGGACAATTTTGGCTATTTACTCCCCACAATATTTTTTGTTATTTTCTCCAATCAAAAGAGCATATTGAATAAGCCGTTAAGGCTATTTATTTATTTAAAAAAGTAAGTGTATAGACTGATGGTTCGAGCTATAGCTAAAAGGAACCGTTTCCAACTAACCTATGCAATGCCCATTATTCTACCCCCAATCTCCCATTCATGTAAAACATGCCAACCCAAATCGCTACCCGTCTTTTCACTTTAGCACTGAAAGAAACCACCTTTTAGTTGAGAAAAAGGGATGGTGTTAAGTAATTGGATGAAAGTGACAAGATTTCAAAACCATGAGGATCCAGATGTGAGGAAAAACATTATTGGATGAAAGTGATGGTTTTGACCTAGCCATATTGATGAAAATGACAGTTTACTCTTTGAGTTATATACTTGTATGAAGGGTTGAACACGTCAATAAGGTCACTAGTTGCTTAAAATGCATTCACAACACAACATTTTAAATTTGTGTTTCATTATGACAAATGTGTCTTTGCAGGTCAGCACGACCCGTTTTGATCTATGACCCGCAATGCTCTGCTCAGCTCACAATCTCACACCCATCTTACCATTAAGTATGGTCTTAGCCTTTTAAGGCTATTGGATTGTTATGGTCCTCGAAGATAGATATACCTACAATGCTCATGCAACATAAAACTTCTCATTTCCGTGATGACATTCTAAGGTTGTAACTTTCTAATCAAAATAAATTTTGATGTATAGAGTAAAATTAAGAATGGTAGTTTCTACTTATATAACTAAAATCTTGTATTTTAATATACATAAATAAATGGCATAGTTTTGATGAATTTCACATCTAAAATGTCCAAGTTTTGGTTATGTTACATCAAAACTACATAATATTAGCCTAATCGAAGAAAAATTTTGATGTATCACGTAAAATTAGGTAAAACAATTTCTAGTTATGTAACTAAAATCTTGTATTTTAATATAGATAAACTAAAACGAATTAGTTTTGATAAACTCGTTATCTAAATATCTAAGCTTAGATAAGTAACAGCAAAATACCGAGTAACATAAAGCCCAAAACACACCTCTAAATTCCAATGTTAACTTGTTTTTGTCCAATGGAAGTTGTATCTTTACAGTAATAAGCCAAACAATTGCAAACCAGTCCTTACATTTACAAATTACTCCAATAATGGCACCAAAGTATGTACTTTTTCTATTCAATTCAATGATGAATGAATCAATACTTTCTATACCCAATCACCCCAAATTTACATGTAAAATTTCACCTGAATCTTTACAAATCAAATGCAGTTTCTCATCAATGCAATTGGCACTGAATTCCCATCAAAATTCTGCCTTCAACTGCCGCTTTTAACCGTTAACCGTCATCTGCCGCCACTAATAAACCCACATCACCAAGGTCTCAAACTATCCATTTTCTGCGACAGAAGCACTGTCACGCCTTTGGTTACTTTAGATCAGATTGGCCGTGTGCTGGCCGCTGTTGAATTCCCAGCAATGGAATATTCGCGTTTAAGAAAGACTGCATACAGAAGCTCGTTCCAAGAATCTGGGACGCCAGGTAAGCACCAATGGCTGCAGTCTTGCCTGCGTAAAGGTGCGGGCCCACCATCTTTCGGGCCCAAATAATATACAGACGCATGAGCATCTTTTCGCTTTGATGACATATATGTCACGTTTAGGAACTCTACTTTTGTTTGTAACAGTGTCCCGTTATTGTGTTTGGATAGCACCGAGCCAAATATGTTTGGGAATAACATTGTGCTCGGTGAAACTGGCGATGAACTCAAGTCTGGCAGCGTCTCAAGGTGGCAACTACCGCCGGTTCACAAGAAGATTTGGAGGAAATGAATAGTAATGAAGGAATGATGTTTTGAGGAAAAGATTTTGCTCGTTTTTATTACCATTACCGCCTCGTTTCAGAAGGGTGTGATGTATACAAGTCATTTTCAGTTTTTATCGAGCACTCGGTTTTCGTGACCTTTTTTTAAATATAGATACTCCTTAACTCCCACAATATTTTTTGTTATTTTCTCCAATCAAAAGAGCATATTGAATGAGCCGTTAAGGCCCCCCAATCTCTCATTCATATAAAACATGCCAACCCAAATCGCTACCGGTCATTTCACTTTTAGCACCGAAAGAAACAACCTTTTAACTGAGAAAAATGGATGGTGTTAATTGATTGGATGAAAGTGACCAGATTTCAAAACCACGAGGATCCAGATGCGAGAAAAAAACTATTGAATGAAAGTGTTGATTTTGACCTAACCACGTGGATGAAAATGACAGTTTACTCTGTGTTATATACTTGTATGAAGGGTTGAACAAGTCAATAAGGTCAAAAGTTGCTTAAAGCGCATTCATAACACAAAACCTTTTAAATCCGTGTTTCATTAAGACAAGCATGTCTTTGCAGGTCGGCACAACCCGTTTTGATCTGTGACCCACAATGGCCTGCTCATTTCACACCGACCTTACCATTAAGTATGGTCTTTAGCTTTTTAAGGCTATTGGATTGTTATGGTCCCTCGACGATAGATATACCTACAATACTCATGCAACATGAAACTTCTCATTTCCGTGATGACATTCTAATGTTGTAACTTTCTAAGCCTGATCAAAAGAAATTTTGATGTATAGAGTAAAATTAGGAATGGTAGTTTCTACTTATTATATATAATACAAATACCAACTTAACAGAATGTTAACGGTACTAACAGTTATTTATACATCACCGTTATAGTTTATTATCTTCCGTTTTCCATATGAATTTATTATACCCTTTTATATTCCCCATTCTAACCAGACTCATTTATCTCCCATCCTATATTCATTGAAATCACATTCACTTTGTTTTCATTCTCGATCAATCTCAAGCACCAGATTATTTTCCTTTCACCGTTGATCAAAGGCACCAGATTTGTTTGTCGATCAAAGGTAACAACAATTAACCTTCCTCATTCAATTCACTAATTTTTCTTCGTTGTTTCCTTCCCTGTTTATAAAAGTAACACCAAATTTGGTTATTTTCTATCAAAAATCATAATTTCACTTCATTTTGATTAAGTACAATTAATAAAAATTCAACAGTCAAAGGATTTTCTCTGCAACTCCTTCGTTCCTTCAATTTTATTATTGTTATTATTATTCTGTTTCTTGAGATTGTTGTATTTAATGTTTTATTGTATCTAATGAAGAGTTAAGGCTTAATTTTAATCAATAACACTAATCAAACATTTATATCAGTGCAAAGTTTAGGGTTTGAAGTAAGTTTGATATTTGGGTATTTTGACTCAAAAATTTTGAGTAAATATGAACCAGAACTTTTAAGTAGGGGAAGTCTTAGACTTATAAGTTTGTCTTCGTTCTGCTTTTTAAAACCTTTTCATTGTTTAATACTTATTAGTTATTAAAAATAAAATTTAAATTTTTACTTCTCTATGATACTTAAATCCTATAAATGTATGATTACAACTGTACGGTGTGTTATGTATTGGGTTTTTTTTCAATCACCTTTGTTAATCTTCAAACACTTACCTTATTGTGAATTGGATATCCTATATTTTTTTAATTGTATTATTGAATCTGGGATGGAAAAAAATAGTGCTTTTACCATATATTTGGGAATGTTGGTTCTATATCATTACCATGATGTGTAGGTTATGTTCTTACAAATGATCATGTTAGTTAACTATAAATTCAAAGATGTTATTCTAACATGACAATCCTTTGTCAAATCTATGAGACTGTTTACAACTTAATGAATATATGGTATATAATAGAAAACTCCTATCAATATGTAACATGTTGTGATTATTTAGATCACAATTCACAATTATTTTTAGATACATGTGACCCATAAAAGCCGATCCCGGTCAAGGGAAGAACTTGAATTCCAAGACCGAATTTGTAGACAACAGATCAAGTCTGTTTCTGGGTTACTTCGAAATAAGTAAATAAAACTAAGCTCCATATCTATGAATGTTGTTTGCAGGATTGTTATGTTGTGTTTTGTTTATAGTCAATGTGTTTTGTTTATAGTCAACATTCCTGTTCTTATTCAATGAATTTGATTTCAATTATGATGGATTATTGATTCTTTTATTTCGCCTCCCGGTGCGGTTAATTATTAGTTTATGACAATATGGGCTCGGTTTTCATTGTTGGATTCTGGCCGGTGCGTCAGATAAAACTGGGTGGCTCAGCCGCGCACTATGTGTTCCTGTCAATTCTGTTGTGTATTTCCGTTGGGTATTTTTTATTTTGTTTTTGTTTTGCATATTAAGTTTTCAATCGATTTGTGTTGATTTAGGGAATTTAAATTCTATCTATATTTTGTTCCCCGGTATCATCTTGGACATTTGGGTTTTATATTTCGGTTGCTATAGTAAATGCCGTTACCATAACGAATCAAATCAACACTAAGATCTTGCACCTGTAATGCAATGTAATCCTACTATATCAGCTTTTTGAGTCATGTTGTCAGCATTTTCATATTACTTTGTTTTAGATTCAATCGAATTGGTCATATTCAATATTGATTGTTGATATTTGTAGGTCATTCTTTTGTAATTGTGATTTTGATTTTGATTGTTGATATTTTATTTATTCTTGGAGATAGATACAGAATTTAAATTCTATCTATATTTATTCTTGGAGATAGATACATTGTTGATACTTTGTTAATAACAATTTTTATTTTACTTGTGTCAGTATTACATAACATAACTAATCAACATCCCGCCGCAACGCGCGGGTAAACATTACCTCGTTATATATATAATTAAAGCTTGAAGGATCTTGTGAATAGTGTATTCATAGGAAAAAAAGTAGTAGTAATTACGGTTCTGCCATCTTAGGTTTTGGCCACCAGATTTGACGACGGTAACTCAAAAGAATAAGAAACAGAGAGAGGGAGATTCGAGAGAAAGAGAGACAGGCACCGATCGTCATGACGGTAACGACGGCTGGAAGGTCTTCGACGGCGCAATTAGGATTTTGATTTTTGGGTTTGCACGGTTGACGAGGTGGAGACGATAACGAAGGATCTGAACGACATCAGGCGCTCTCAAGGCCATCAAACACCTTGTGTGGTGGCCGACGGGTTGGTCGTCATTAAAATTGTCGTAACCGGATGACTATGTTGTTGCCACAATCGGCAACTCCTAGCGTGATGGGTGGCAGGAAAATAAGGCGGTTCACTGTAAGGAGGTTGACGGCCGGAGAAGATGAAGATGGGGGAGACTGTTGCGATTGTCGTACCCGACAGAGATAATGGCTCCGGAACTTTTGATGCTTGATCTTCTAACCCAAGAAGTACACCCCCAGGATGGTGGCCGGTTCAATTGGGTGGTGACTGATCGGGAATAAATGTAGGAACAACAGGTAGAAAAATGGGGGTTGGGTTACATTACTTTTGACTTTTTTTAAATATATGATTGTCTTCACAAAAATTATGCAAATCATAACAATAACAAGTTTTTATTAGTATATTCAGTTTAGTGTTAAAAACAATGTATCAATAAGACAAATCTATATATATACAATGACAGAGATGATAATGGGAATATGGGATGCACCTAACAACAATATTTTTCATTTAGTAAAAAATTATATATATAAAGCGGAACGAGGGGAATGGTGTCAATCTTGGCACTTTGCGGGAGGAAAAAATGACACACTTCCGCCGCGAAGCGCGGTGGGAAAAAACTAGTATAACTAAAATCTTGTATTTTAATATAGATAAATAAAATGGCATAGTTTTGATGAATTTCACATCTAAATGTCCAAGCTTTGGTTAAGTTACATCAAAACTACATAATATTAGCCTAATCGAAAAATTTTGATGTATCACGTAAAATTAGGTAAAACAATTTCTAGTTATGTAACTAAATCTTGTATTTTAATATAGATAAACGAAAACGAATTAGAGCATTCACAGTAGAGCCTCTATATTTGTGTGAGGGGGGCCTCCATATTATATAGAGTGTGTATAAGTGGTTGTGAGTAGAGGAGAGAGAAAATATATAGATGAGACACTGTTCATCAGTAAATTTGGAGGGGACACTGTTCACCCTCCATAATTTTTTAATATTTTTAGAAGTGGTTGTGAGTAGAGGAGAGAGAAAATGTAATGATAAAAGTATAGAATAAGTATTATTAAATAGAAAAGGAGAGAGAATGGTAGTGATTTTTAGTGTAATTATAGAGATGGAGAAGGAGGATCTAGTGTGAATGCTCTTAGTTTTGATAAACTCGTTATCTAAATATCTAAGCTTAGATAAGTAACAGCAAAATACCGAGTAACATAAAGCCCAAAACACACCTCTAAATTCCAATGTTAACCTGTTTTTGTCCAATGAAAGTTGTATCTATACAGTAATAAGCCAAACAATTGCAAACCAGTCCTTACATTTACAAATTACTCCAATAATGACACCAAAGTATGTACTTTTTTCTATCCAATTCAATGATGAATGAATCAATACTTTCTATACCCAACCACCCCAAATTTACATGTAAAATTTCACCTGAATCTTTACAAATCAAATGCAGTTTCTCATCAATGCAATTGGCACTGTATTCCCATCAAAATTCTGCCTTCAACTGCTGCTTTTAACCGTTAACCGTCATCTGCCGCCACTAATAAACCCACATCACCAAGGTCTCAAACTATCCATTTTCTGCTACAGAAGCACTGTCCCGCCTTTCGTTACTGTAGATCACATTGGCCGTGGGCTGGCGGCTGTTGAATTCCCAGCAAGGGAATATTCGCGTTTAAGAAAGACTGCATACAGAAGCTCGTTCCAAGAATCTGGGACGCCAGGTAAGCACCAATGGCTGCAGTCTTGCCTGCGTAAAGGTGCGGGCCCACCATCTTTCGGGCCCAAATAATATACAGACGCATGAGCATCTTTTCGCTTTGAAGACATATATGTCACGTTTAGGAACTCTACTTTTGTTTGTGACAATGTCCCGTTATTGTGGTTGGATAGCACCGAGCCAAATATGTTTGGGAATAACATTGTGCTCGGTGAAACTGGCGATGAACTCAAGTCTGGCAGCGTCTCAAGGTGGCAACTACCGCCGGTTTTCCAATCACCACCCCTAAACACACACAAAACAATATTAACTAAAGAACTATAGAGATTATTTTTGAAATGATACAATTTATGTGTTCATATATGTCGAATGGGTCACATGGGTTGAACCATACTCACTGGCGGATCTAGAAATGAATTTTAGTAGTAACGTTTTTCATTTTTTTCATTTTAGTTTCAACGTTTTCCAAATTTCGTAAAAAAAAAAATCAAATTTTCCACTAATTTTCCACTACGCGCACGAAGTTGAGCAGCAACGGACGCGGTACCTAGTTATTAACTAGGTCCGCCCCTGACCATACTAATGACTGAATATGAATTTTGTATTTATATTTGTCAAACTAAATATTTATACATCTTTGGACGAAAAGTGATTTGGGTCAACCCTACCTGACCCGTTAGCCATCCCGCCCCCAGAGCGTTCACATTCAAGATATAAAAGATGAACACGAACCTGAAATGCACAGGAGAAAAGCTTCGGAAAATAACTTGTGTCTTGTTTGTATCTACTTCCTTACTTATCCAATTCAAAACTGTATCAACTGATTTTTGGTATGCAGTTTCGATGCTCATATTCATTTTCACTTCTTCGGATTCTTGAAAGTAACAGCCCCTAAAACACAAGAACCTCAAAATCAGATAAAAACAATCGAAAGAAACAGTTTATAACATGTTCTGACATTGTTAAACTACAAAAAGGTGTTGGTGGCAATTTTGACCAATTTACTTATGGACCCGATATGGGTTGTGGTCAAATAAAAAATGTTAGCCCCCCCCCCCCCCCCCCCCCCCCCCCCCCCACCACCACACACACACACACACAACCCAAACCCACTTTGACCCATTTGCTTATGCATCGATTTGGGTTGTGTTTTTATCTTAAACGGAGCAAACAAATAATTAGACAAACGAGAAACGGATTGAAATAAGCCTATTTTATTAAGAACAAAACATGTTAATTATTTATATGTAACATTCAAATAATGAACAAGAAAAGTTTTTGCAGGTCAACTTCCAACGCTGCCCATTTCAACCCGAACCTGTTTTGACGCGTCACCCAACCAAGCCAAAAGTTTCTACTTTATCATTTTATTCCAAAGTTCCAATTTTTTGTAAAGATCTTTTACACTTACTCGCGTATTGTTTTTTCAGAATTCCACCAATGCCCACTATTGAACACAATAACATCCGCGCCTTTCCATTTCACAGAGCTCCAATCCATTTGATCTAGTTTCAAAGTGGTCCTCACTTGTTTTGGTGAGCCAGCTGGCGGCCGACTCTGCAGGACCAGATACGGGGCCCGGTAATACTCAATCGTGCAGTTAAATTCAGCAAATTTGAACACCAAGAAACCGGTATGTTTAGTGATCGGTCTCCCATTAACTTCATATATTGAAGATTTGTTTGTTATAGCACTAGATAACAAACACAGAAGTGATTCCCATTGGTTTCTTCCAATTGAATCACCAACAAATGCTAGTCTTCTGTTTCTTAGTCTTTCTAGCATAGTTTTTGCATCAAATCTGTATTCAAATATATGACCAAACACCTCATATTAGTAAGATTTCATGGTGCTGCTAAACGGGTCGTGTTTGCAGGTTGACGGGTCAAAACTCACCCGAACCCACTTAGACGAAACCCAAACCTACAAACTTAATGTCAAAATTCACTCCAAAAAAAAAACTTTTAAAAATATCCTAACGCCCCTAATTCTCACAATTCATTTTTTTAACGGCAACGGACCACTGGAGTATCATTATCCCACCAACGGAACCAACCGATCTTATCTATCTCCGCTAGGCAAGAATGCATATACGCTAATTCATGACGAAACCCAATAAATCTTAAAAAAAAAAAAAAAAAACCCTTTTGTGTGCCAAATGATTCCTAATCCTTATTCTCACTATTCATCTAAATGCAAAATTAAATTATATAACACTAAAATTTCAAATTTGCAAATAATCCAAAAACTCATATACAAACAAAAACCCTTTGTAACACATGTGACCAAAGCCCCAAAAGTAGCAAAACATGTACCCACTAAACATAAACTCAAAACTAAACAAAACCCAATTTAATTTCCACACACAAAAACACACACTATGCTTATACACATGTATGTATCTATATACATATGTATGTATAGAGAGAGAAAAAGAAAGAGAAAGAGATAAGAACCTGGGCAAGTTACAACCTTTAGGTTGCCATCTCCACTTAGTATAAAACATATCAAGTCTTCCATTTTCAGAACATCTAAACCCATCATCTAACAACAAACAATCTTTACTCTCATAAAGTGGATAACTCTCATCCCACACCCAATTCCCATCAAATATGTCACACTTTTCACCATCACCCGGTTCAAGAAACCCAACCAGTTCATGAGCCGGATGACCCGACCCACTGAACCCGAACCACACACCCAACCCACGGTGCCCACGTGTCCTGAACCCTGAACCCACTGACCTATAGTCCAAGAAAAACAAGCAGAGTATGAAACAGAAACTGATGAACACACAACTTAGTTCAGATGGCTTTAGTTTCTTGAATTTTTTCAAGAAATCTATGTGGGTCATCTTATTATTTGGACCCTTTGAAGATTCTGTTATCAAAATTTGATTTTGGGAAAAGGGTGTTTCTTGAAATTTTGAAATCTTGAAAAGGTGAAAAACTGAACAACAAGACTTGAAAACACACAGTTGTGTGTGTAAGTGTGTGTGTTATCAAAAGGAATTTGGCATGGAACAAGAGAAAGGTGGGGTTTATGTTTGTGGAGAGAGAGAGAGAGAGAGAGAGAGAGGGAGGGAGGGAGAGAGAGAGAGATAGGACAGAATTAGGAGATTAGATGTGTGGGGACCAAATGAGGATGACAAACATTCATGGTTTTCACATACAAGTGTAAGTGTGTGTTACTGTGTCTGTGTATGTGTTTTCTTTATTTTGATTTTATATATTTTGATATAAATATATAACCGTTGATGATGGAGGAGTGGAGGGCCGGTAAACATGTTACATGTGAATTGTTGGAAGATATAAAGAATCAAGTAAAGGGTTTATGGAAATCATTTTTTTGACTTTAGTTAAGGGAAAGTGGACCCCACTTATAGGGTCATGGGGTTTAGTGGGGTTGAGTTATTTCATGAGGCCACAAAAATTGGTGCTTAATCATAAGGTTGGAACATTGTCCCACCATAAAATCAAATTAAATCTTGTTAGAAAGTAATGTTTTTAGAACCGGACTGGATGTTGAATCAGAGTCTCTGGTGGTTTGTTGGTCCGACCGGTCCAACGAACCGGCCCAAAAAGAAACAAAAACCTAAAAAAATAATCTGGTCCAACCAGTCACTTTCCCGGTCTGGTCTGGGTTTCAAAACATTGTTAGAAAGTGAAGAGATACTTTAAGACATGTTGAGTTAGATTGTGCTTTTCAAAAAAGGCTTAGTGGCATCCGCCACATCACGCAAGCTAAGAGTCAAATAAGAACACACAAAAGTTCAAAACACCTCATATAGACACAGATGCAAAGATAAGACACAAGGCTATCAATAAAAGATGAAAAGCTAAGCCCCTAAGTCTAGTATCTAATACAAAAACGAACCGTCATCCTAAATGTTGTTAACCTTAATACGATGTCTCCACAAACTCCTATCTTCGACCATGTCATTAGAGATGTGCAAGTCTAGCAAATCCCTCATAAGCCTCTCATCCCAAGTCAAATTTGGCCTGCCTTTGCTCCTCCTTTCTTCCACAATGAGCTTTTTCCATGGTTCTAATAGTGGTCATTTCTAGTCTCTTCTTAACATGCCCAAACCATCTCAACCTCCCATCCCTAATCTTATTTGATATACTGGCAACCACTAATTTATCCCTAAAGACACCGTTTCTTATCTTTTTTAACCTAGTGTGCTCACTCATCCACCTCAACATCCTCATCTCTGTTACCTCCAACTTATGTGTGTGGGTCTTCTTGATGGCCCAACAATCTGTTCCATATAACATAGCCAATCTCACTGCCACCCTATAGAATTTGCACTTTAATTTAGTTGGTAATCTCTTGTCGCACAATATTTCTGAGGTCGCTCTCCATCTACACCATCCAACCTGGATGCGGTGGTCTACGTCACTATCTATCACACGCCCCTGCACATACGATCCTAAATACTTGAACTTGGTTGCTTGCGGTATCTGGACTTCAATGGTAATATACTCGTTTCCTCATCCTTAATTGCCCCACTGAAGCTACAATATAGATACTTAGTCCTAGAACGATTAATCCTTAAACTGTTTCCCTTTAAAGTTGCCCGCCACTCCTTTAACCTCGCATTTAGGCTAAGTTTACTCTCGCAATTAACATAATTTCGTCCGCCAAAAAAAGCAGTATGAAACTGTCCCCTGAATTGACTTTGTCAACTCATCCAGGACAACTGCGAAGAGAAACGCGCTCAACTCAGACCCTTGGTGGAGTTTCACCTCCACAGGGAAGAACTAGTGTCCTCTATAGGCGCACAAACACTAGTTTCAGTTTTAACATACATATCCCTAATTACATCTATAAACCTCCCAGAAGCCCTTCTACTCTCCAAATTATCCCAAATCAATTTATGAGGCACACTATCATAGGCCTTCTCTAGGTCAATGAACAACATATGTAGATTCCACTTATTTCCCTGTATGTCTCTGTCAATCTCCTAACAATGTGTATCACTTCGGTAGTCGACGGACCTTGCATGAAACCAAATTGGTTTACTGTGACCTGAGTTTCCCTTCTAAGTCTAGTCTCAATTACCCTCTCCTATAGTTTCATAGTTTGGCTTAGCAGCTTAATCCCCCTATAACTCTCACAACATTAAGCGTCTCCTTTGTTCTTATATATAGGCACTATGACGCTACTCCTCCACTGATCAGACATTCTTCCAGATTTGAAAATAAGATTGAACAAAGTGGTAAGCCATTTAACTCATGCGTCTCCTAAATATTTCCACACCTCAATCGGTATGTCATCCGGACCAACTGCCTTAGCCATTCCCATCTTTCTAAGTGCTACCTTCACCCCTCCCTCCTTGATACGCTGACAATAGCGGTTTTTCTGTTGTCGTCTTTGAGTAGTGGAGTTTAGTTACTTCTTGGTAAGCCCGGCCACCACTAAAAAGATTGTGAAAGTACGTTTACCATCTCAGTTTAATGTCGTCTTCCTTAACTAAAACAACTTCATCTTCTCCCTTAATAAACTTTACTTCCCCTAATTAAAAACTTTTCCTTTAGTTCCTACTTATATTTAACAACACGAAAAGATGAGGAAAAAATCATAGTTCCATTTTTATTTATCAAAATATTCGAATAAAAGATAAACCATGCCAATCTTGTTCCATTAAATATATACAGATTATGATGATTCGGCATATTGTTTGTATTATTTTTTATTTAAAGATGAAGTGTCATAGAAGAATTCCCTGCTTAAAAGAGTGAAACTTTATATTCTCGTTGACTAACAAAAGTCAAATTTCATACACAAAATTATGGCTGTTTTAATGGTAGTTAATAATAAAAACACTATCATTTATCAAAATTCGAATATTATTTATTATAAATGACCTTAACTAAAATAATATATTATGATTAAAATACTATTTATATATTTGATGAGTATACAAAATAATATAGAAAAAATAAAACAATATTATGTAAATCTATAATAATTTGGCCCATTCAGACCATATACAATGCATGGTTAATCATTTTCATAATATACTAGGATTCTATTACCCCGCGCTTCGCGGCGGGAGCTCCTGTTATCGTGAGGGTTTGGTGAACGTTAAAGATCGTGCGTCGCTGTGGGACTGTTATTCTTGCGTGGGCTTAAAAAAATACTCGCGGCTAAAAGCTAAAAGTTTGGTGGTCAAAGTTTGAAATCCTAAAAGCTAAAAGTTTGGCCAAAGTGCAATGCAAGTTTAAAAAAGTTGGTTGGTCAAAGTTTGAAATCCTAAAAGTTTGGTGATCAAAGTTTTAAATCCTAAAAGCTAAAAGTTTGATGGTCTAACTTTGGTGGCCAAATTGGAAAGAAATAGTCATATTAGATTTCTCAACCTGAGACATTCTCGAGGTATAATCTAGTAGGCAAATAAAACAACAAATTATGATAAAGTAACATGAATATATTTAATATAACTTAAAATACCGTTCTCTAAATATCCCTTATGTGGTCAAAAAAGTCAAAAAACTAGGCATGATAGTGGACTTGTTTTCCCTTCATTTTTGGTTAGCTGTGCACATGTTAGGGGTATGCATTCGTGGCTTATTTTAGCCAAAGACACTGTAGAAGTGTCTTTGGTTTAATAGATACATATAACTAATGGGTATCAATCCGCGCTCTACGGCGGGTCGAACATTCGGGTGGCTCAACTTTGCATATCGGAAGTAACCAAACATGTTGCAAAGGAACTAAAAACTGTGAAAATAATGATGACATAGAAGCATTACGTGAGGCCACACGGTGATGAACATATGCGACATTATATAAGAGAAATGAAACCGTGACATCACTAAAACATTCAAAACTATATACAAAATCAAAACCATACCGTTAAAATATATGCACATTGATAAAAAAAAAAAAATAGTCTCGTAGCAACAAAGACGTTGATAAAAATAACCATGTACCATTAAAATATTAAGGTTGGCATGTTGATAAAAATAGTCACGTAGTGGGCGAAAACTTTGGTATCAATAATCATGTAATAGCGAAAAAATGACTAATCACATAACAACGGAAAAAATAACACCCAATGCTAATGCCTCCAATTTTATTTTGTTGGGTAATCTTTTTGTTAGGAGCGAAATGGTAAAGGTGCATATTAAAGTACATAATTAGAAGGAACGTAAATTAAGAATATTCATAAATAATTTACAATTACACGTTTAACTAAGATAACTTAAAGGAGATCGATAGACAAATGTCTTTTATTTTTATTTTTAAGAATTAAGATACACACTTTTCTTGAAGTGTAAAAAATATGGCTGGACATAAAAAAATGTTTGAAAATGCATTACAAATAAAACCATGAAATTCTACTATTAAAGTTAGCAAAGAAAACAACCTAATTAACCATGTGGTAGGATGTGATTGGAGTTCTCACTCATCAACCATTCAATTTAAAATTCACTGTTAGACCGTCTGTAGTTAAGCGTGATATTACCCCCCCCCCCCCCCACACACACACACACACTCACACATAACGCCTCAACACCGCCCTTCGGATTAACGGATTTACATGGCATCCTTTGCTATCCATGAAGGCCCCATTGCGAATTTACGGCCCTCACTGCTTCAATAGAAATGATGAGTACGGTGATTAATTTTCATCGAGTTAAATAAGTAATATCTAAAATACACATAAACATGTTAGAAACTCACCCAATGAATTTAAAATATGTAAAGCATAATTTATCATTGTAATAATAAAATTCCTATTCATATTAAACATAATAACTATTTGTAAATACACTAAACCTTTTTATTAGGGATTAAATATGTTTGATTTATGCTAAAATACTACATGTCTACATCTCCTTATATATCATATTTAAAGTTCATGATAACGGACTATTACAATAATTCAGAAACTTGAAGGATGTAGGCCGTATAAGTTATTATCAAGTGAAAGAACTTCAGGATAATATTTAGAAAATTTTCTCAAAGAATCTACTCAATTTGTCCCTACTTACTAAATACAACACCAATAGAATAGAATATAAAAATAGAGAAGCAAATTTCCTTTCAAATTAATTTGATTTAATCAAATGTTACATCAAATAAACAACTGTGCGTGTGCGCAAGCCCCTAAAAAAAGTGAACCTTGCCGGCCTGGCCTATTGTGCTTCCATATTTTCTTGCTCGTTGCTTTAAACTTTTAATCCACAAACACGTGTAGATCGTAGCTAAAACACCAAAATAAATGTCGATGGCATTAAAATCCTATGAATCCAACATCTCTTGTCGCCAGCTTGAAAATTTTTTTAGGGTGCTGAAGTCACGGGACCTTTAAAACGGTGGGGCCGGACTCAATGCCTATAAATTTTTTGAAATGAAAACGCGTAAAATTACACTACGGAGCAAACAAACCGACCCTCTAGCACCAACTATCCTTCGCCCATGCTTGTGCACAACGGGCTTCGAGTAAGGTGTTAAAACCTTAAGAGACTCGTGTTGTCCTCAATGAAGTTTGGGCACCATCTGGACAATGAGTGCTCGTAAACCTTTGAAATCGAATAAACTGTCTAAAGTAAAGCAAGTCAGCTGGTACAACTGGTTTGAGCTCTATATAGTTCAGCGTTGATAGCTTAACTATTGGCCCAACAAGTTGAAACTTAGAATAAACCGTGTAAACTAAAATGATTTTTTTTTAGCTTTCAAAAAAAATTGAAATATGCAGTTGTACATATGTATTTATGTTATATTAATTGACCATGTTTATTGTTTTAATACAAACTAACCATTTCAAGTTTTCATCAAGCCAAAATATCAAACCGGCACCTATGATCCACCAACCTGACCAATTTGGTTTGTTATTTACCAAACTGTAACTAATGGTGCCAGTTAAGGGTTTCCATAAAAACCAACCAAATTAAAAGCGTCTCCAACATTGGAACTTGCGTTTGTTTTCAGACCGCTACCTTAAAAACTTATATTATTCTCTAAACACAACCCTTCACACCACACTCCACTTTTATATATACATTAAAATAGAATGTTTGTATGTGGTCCCTACGCAACTGATACGGATAGGTCCGTGGCCACAGACCACTCCCTCAAGGACCTCCTCCAACGCATGCATGAATTCATGGGATAGGTCTAATATTTGACACTGTTTCACACAAAATAATAAAAGTAAAAATCATGACTAAAGCTTGTAATGACCCATCTAATTTTGACTTTACATTTTTCACATTTTATTAGCACACATATAAATTTACACCACAAAAAAATATTCTAAAAAGGAAAAGAAAAGAAAGATTGACAATCAAACATGACATCTAATTTTACACAAATAATAACATAATGTGACAAAAACCGTTATGCCACCTAAAATCCAGAGCTTATCCAACCTGTTTTCATATCTCATTTTTTCTTCCTTAATTTCACTTTGCACTTTTGAATATAAATGACAAGATTCCACTGCCAAATTATAATTCTTGCTTCTATTACAATTCAAGGCTTCATTTAGCACAAACAGACTGTTTCTTCCATTAACATGTGCACCTTCCATGTCACCCAACTGCATGCACAGCTCGGTTAGTTTAAGGGTAGTCTGGACCTCACTAGCCTCGGTTACCTGCAAACGGGTAGAGTGTTTAAAATAGGACATGTGCATTTTCCTCCCTTTTGTTTTAATTTTATAATGGTCCAACTTAATAAATAGGAGAGGTTTCAACCTGTAGGAGTCATTACTATTGATGCTACAAATTATGAATAAATAGTACTCCGTATATGTTATAAACTGTGTGTTTAGTTATTGGTTATTATGAAATCCAAATATAAACTGAAAATTAGCATTTAATTTTGTTGATCCTATGGATGTGTTTAGGTGAAAGAACATATCCAAATGGGTCCAAGTAAGCTAAAACCAAATAACCGATAACTATTTACAGGTCAAAATGGGGTCGGAATGGTCCCATCATCACTTCTCTTTTTTCCTTTGAATTCTATAAATCCAATAGAAATAATAATAATAATAATAATAATAATAATAATAATAATAATAATAATAATCTATTTATTTGAAACAAAGTGAATTCTATAGATGCTATAGAAATAATAATAATAATAATAGTAGTAATAATAATAATAATAATAATAATAATAATAATAATAATAATAATAATAATAATCTATTTATTTGAAACAAAATCGATCTAGGAAAGGTTGTAACTTGTAAGCATTTAATGACTAGTAATGTCGATGTAACATGATGCTACAAATTACTACTTTTAGTAAATATAACATATTTCAAAATTCATCTAACATGTATCGTTGCAGGTCAATCTGACCCTGACCCTGACCCGTTTGACCCTCTTTTAAAAATGACCTGTTGAGCCCGTCCCAACCCACTCATCTAGCAACCTTTACCTGAAACTTCATGGCGAGGATGCACTCGACCATTTGGCAAGGAAGAATGTCTACAGCTGGGAGGATAGACCCGAAGCGAAGCAAAAAGTCTTTTTCTGTGGGCCAATGCCTTTGACCGCCCAATGGGCTCCAACTAGATAAATTGGCTGCTTTTTTTGCTTTTGTGTTCACCACTATCCAGCTCAGCCTGTTGTTAGACCCAGAAACGCAACAATCAGAAATTTAAATAATGCCCAGAATGCAGTTATCAAATTATATAATTTTGTATAAGCATACACAACACAAGATGATGTGTACACAGATTATTTCGAAGTGTGCATAGCATTTGCTTTTAATTTTTCTTGTCTTCGTATGTTTTTTATTCGTACACTTAAAAAAACAAGTTTATTCACCTTCCTATTCAAATAATGACATCTTTGCGCGTGTGTATATAGGGTAAGGTGCATGCAAACAAGGAGATTAAGGTCAAAGTGTAGGTAGGAATCTGGTGGCGGCACATGTTCTGATGTACCTCTTTTTACACCCGAAGTACACATGTCATCACTAGAATCTTTCCTACCCATATATAAATGTATGTTCATAAAAAATAATTAGATAGCTCTATAACGCTTAATGGGGATTATGAGATTTGATTATCTAGGCCGAATATTGTGCTTCTTTTTTAATTTTAAAAAAGAAAAAAATTGTGTCATATAACCTGATCCCATCACGAAGTTCTTGCCAAAGTTTCCCGTCTTTTCTCTCTCTTTCCATGGAGGTTACGAGAGGTAGACCATCATCTACAGAAAGAGTGACACCACCTGCACAAATTTGTTGAATTAAGGCTCGCTAGAAATATGAAGAACTGATATTTAATGTCAAGAATAATTCATTAACTTTGTTAGTAAGTAGTCAGAAAGCAGGCAAAAACTAGAAACCCATGGATCATGGTCGCAACTAGAGGTGACATTTTGACCCAATTACTTATGGTCATGTTGATTAAGGTTTATGTTATTAATATTATGTTATATTTGACATTTTGACTAAATTAATTTATTCAAAAGATTAGATTATCACTCCAAGAATATGTTTTTGTAATCATATTTCTACACCAAACTATTTTATAAAAATAAAAATAAAATTTGAACATGAGGTTATTGGGGGATCAGGTCAATCCATAGCGGCTTGGCCCGTTTTGACCGCTATCATAAAGTTAATGTTTCGACTCATTACCCAATCTGCCCATTTTCCCACTACTGGTCTTTCCCAAATGAACACAAGAACCTCTAGGCCTCAAGTAATGTGATATACATTTACTAATATCATGTGTGAGTGTGTGACAAATTGACAATTGTTGGCAACTATGAGCAATTTCTACCTAATAATATATTAATATGAATATAGGTCAATTTGTGTTGCATCTTATAAGGGGTCAAATAGGTGAACTTTTAACTTTAACCTAAATCAAAGGGTCAAACATGTCGTACGATTTAAGAATCACCCAACGTGTACTAATGTGTCAACTAAAACCAACCAAACCGTTTTGACCCGTTCAAAATTTTTACAAATAATTATTACAAGGATGATAATCATGTAGTTTACATTTTTATATACGCATGTCTACAAGCAGAGGTGGCTATTTCAACCCACTAATATGGAAACAGGTCAATCTGGGTTGTGCGTATTGATAACAAAACGAGTCAAATCTAGAAAATTAACTGAGGTTGAAACAAGTAAAAATGTAGAATGAGTTAAACGGGTCAATGCAACCTATCCTGTGCCAAAGAATGCTTGCTATGTCCTGTATAGTGTCATTTAACAGAATCTATCGTCATATAATAACAAGAAGTTTTTGTAATTACAGTTAATCATTAACTATTTACTACATATAAAAAGGAGCAAAAAAAGTGTTACCTGTGTGATCATCTCCTTGACCCGAAAAGGAAAAAAGATCAATCCGAAACGGGCAATTAGAAAACCAACCATTAAAACCATTAGCATTCGGTATACCCCATATAACTTTCGAGCAGATTGTTTTATCTTTATATAGAATATCCACTATGAACACAAAATCAGAGGGTGAAACATTTTGAAATTCATCAAAATCACCATAATACTCGGCTTCAGTAAGTTCTTCAGTATACTCAGGATAATCACTCCATGTAAACTCAGAAACATTCTTGTTTACAATAAGCGGGAAACAATCTGCATAAAACTTTTTAAACCCCCCGATTTGTGATATTAGACTTTTAACATCGTCCCGTTTTGTTGAAGGCCACATTGAAGAACACACATTTTGCCATAATCTTTCTTCTTTTGACATTGAGCTAAATGCTGCACATGCACATGACGCACTTGCTAGGGTTGCACCATCTAGCCGTTTTAGTATGTCATAAAATAGATCACTGCTTAGGGTAGCCATATTTTCAGCAGATCCCATCGACATTTTTAACATTTACCAATCATCTGAAAGACTGAAAAAGTATACATTTCATCACATTAAAAAGTAACCAACTAACCATTTAAATAGCATATTATACCAATAAAAGAAATATGTTTGTTCCACCAAGAGAAGGTTCCATTTCAAACTAAGGTGTAAAAAGCCGAGTCAAGCTCAGCTCATTTAAACTCAGCTTGATTCGAGCTTCTAGCAAGCCAACCTCGAGTAGCTCACGAGTGTCTGGGATTGTTCACACCCTATCTCAAACTTCAACAAATAACACTTATGCAAGGTTAGACCAAAAGCCAAAGTTCTTAATCACGTTTCCACTGTGACCAACATTCAGTTAAACAAAAGAAAACAGCAAAATTCTCTAAAATGGAGGAAATCCAAATGATCAAAGCCACATGCAATGAAACTTCCCCTAAAGGCTTGGTCAAAGCATTAAAAGCTTCATAAATTTCAGTGGACCCGTAACTCGAAGCATTTCAAAATATCAAAATGTTAACGCTTTTCAAACTTGTCATGTCATGTCATGTCACCACAGTCCCATAAATGCCAGGGCCAATTGTTCAATATCAGAGTATGCTTTAAGAATCAAGATATTTCTAGGCTCAAGCTATTGACACACCTTAAAACTTATTTTGACACCCTGACATGTATACGACTCTATATAAGAGTATACGAGCCATATAATATGTCAGAAAATGTCTTGTATGACCAGTATACATGTATACGCCCAGTCTTACACGACCTATATACATTTATACGAGTCTTGTCTTTCAATGGAAAATCAGCTATAGGACCTGTATACACAGACCAATACAGGTCATATACATGTCAGGGAATCTCAGCATTGTCATGTGATGTGAACGTACACGACGCGTATACACACACCATTACAGGTCTAATACATATCCAGGAATTAATAACAGCTTTGTCATATGATGCGAACGTGTGAACGTATACGACCTGTATACAAGTTGTACATATAGCAATATCGTATTTACTGCCATCGTTTCCATTGTGTACTTGTGTAATAGCACAGATCATTCCAGATTGATTTCATCCATATCCAAATCATTACTAATTACTAATTTCATTAAAAAATGAATTGATTAATAATATTAATATACATTTTTGCTTTATGCTAAAACAAAATAGCTCAGTATTATTATAAAAACCTAAATACGGAATGAGATAATTATAACAAAATCAAACCCTAAGATTGTTCAAAATCTAATGTTTGTTAGCAAAACCTCTAACTACAACAATCAGATAATTATAACAAGGAAATGGATAATAATAATAATAATAATAATAATAATAATAATAATGAGAGAACACACCTTGAAATTGGGAGGGAAGGAATTTGTTAGGTTGGAGAAATTAGGTTAATGAAATTGGGAGTGATTTGTGTGTGTCGTTGAGATGGAAAATTAATTGATCGAGATTTATTTGACGGCAACGATGATGGGTTTATATATATATACATATATAAATATATATACACACAACGGTTTCTGACTTTCTGGTAATCAGGTCCACAACAAACAGTCTTTCTTTCTTACGAGTTACGTGTCCCTCCCTCCTCTGGTTTCCATCATCTTTATCAACCTTTTTGTAATTATCCAACACTTACCGTCCCAATTTAAATGTTCCATGTTTAAAAACACACATTTTAAGAAATTTTTTGTTTGTATATGGTAAAATGACAATAATATCCTCAAAAGTGGTGATTGTGTTTTGTCTTTTACGTGCAAAACTGGAAATTACATTTCTATTTTTGGAAATAGACATTTAATTTGGGACAAACAAAAAAGGAAAGAATGACATTTAAATTGGGACGGAGGGAGTAATACTTACAGTAAGGGCATCAAGGGTGTTTCTAGTGTTTTTTCTCTCCTTCACTGATTTTAACCAATCCTGCTTTGCCAGATCACTTTACTGATTTACTTCACTGAAACACATTTTTGTAGGCAACAATCCACTGATTCTTTTATTTATTTTCATTTAAATACCCAAACTTTTTTTTTTACATTTTTACACGGTTTTAACATTTAAATCTACTATTTCAACCGTCCCATCAAACGGTTAGCCAAATTTAATTGTTTATCTTGGAAACCGTCGAGTCAATTGAATTTAACTCACCTAAACAGTCAGCGAATTAATTTTAACAGTGCCACCGTCGTATATATAAAGTGATCAAACCGTGGGGTTAAAAGCCACAATTTACCACGGTTTAAAAAACCAAACACACAAAAAATGAACCCGTGGACCGATGAGGAAAAGATGGCCCTTGTGGTTTGCCAAAAGGATGTGTCGAATGACCCGGAGATTCAACAACTCCCTAGGGAAGAAGGGTCTAACTTCCCCCCGGAGGGGTTTTGGGCTCGGGTGTTTAACGACTTCATCTAACACGTTGGCGCCAACACCACCAAGACCGTCCAAGACCTCCAGCTCAAGTGGGCTGACCTCAACATCAAGTGTGAGAGGTGGACCACCCTATACGAGCAAACGGTGAGGGAGGATCCGGAACTTGATGAGGAGTTGGCTATCGGCTTCACTAACTATGAGGATGAGGCGCGATACGGCAACGATTTCGACCATGTCAAAGCATGGCGATTGTTGCGCCAACTTTAAGTTTTTTTTCTATGTTTTAAAGTATTTTTTTATGTTTAATATTATTTATGTTTAATTTTTATGTTTTAAGGAAATGTTTTTTTATTTATTCAAACGGTAAACATAAAACAAACGGTACAAATAAAAAACACTAAAACACACGGGGTAAACTGAAAAATTTGCATTTATAAAAAACAACAAAACAACCGGTACCAGCGCGGTAAACAAAACCAGCAAAACGGTCCACGGGACCATTACCCGCGTGGGTGGCGGCGGTGTTACCGTGCTGGTAGTTTGTACCCGTGGACAATTCGGGTGGCGCCCCGTCCCCTCTAAGTAGAGTTATTGGATTTAAATAATCTAAACTATTATCTATTGGTTATGATCGGTATTAACTAACGAAATGTGTGCTGATGGTATATTGTCCACTAAGGGAACATGACTAACAGAATTTAGATATTTGAGGAAGAAAGTGAGATCGGATATGAGATATTTGTTTGTCATATAAGAGGGAATTTTACACGCAAGCATGTCATATATGCAAGAAACAAACAGAGTTATTATTTTTTTTTAGTGATGGTATGTTGGTGGACAATATGTTAAAAGACGAGACTGTCAGCACACATTTCTTTAGTTATGACTGATGGCAGCCAATAGATGATAGTTGAGATTATTGAAATCCAATAAATACTATAAAGTACAATATACGTATTTATACTGTATTATTATAACTAGGTTACAATAGGTGTATTACGCGGGTTGATAAATTAATATTATATAACAAAGAATAAAAAAAAGGTTTTGTCAAAAAAATATATTGATTGCATGGTTGACAAATTAATGGTTTTAATCGACGTAAAGCACGACTTTATATATTTGTCTTACATCAAACAACTTTGGGTAATATAACCATTGAAATAAACTTTTTCTTACATCGTAGACTATACCGAGTATCATACCGTATCAAACCGAATTGTATTCTAAATAATGTATTTTTTGTGACGTAAATTACACCAAATCGAACATGTATCGATTAACGACATTGATACCCAATGGCGGATAAAATCTGATAGGGCCGGACTCAATACATATAAAATTTTAGAAAAATTTCGGTAAAATTTACACTACGAAACTAAAATGTTTGGTGGGCCGGGGCCCGGTCGGGCCCATATGAAGATCCGCCAATGTTGATACTAGTATTGGTAATTTTATTTACATTTTGATACAACTTTTATTCAAAACCAAACCAACTTGAAACTCAAGCTTAACACACTAGTTATAGACATTTAGGTGGACCTTGGACCATTTTCCCCCTATTTTTCTGTCTTTGTTAGGTTAGTTCATTTAAATTTACAAGAGTAGTTAAACCCTCGATGTAAAGTTATAATCGTAGGCCCTCCATTTCTAACAAAATATGTATACACATAAAGTTATAGTAATTCAAACCATGAAAGTTTAAGAGAAAAGCTCTATATGTAGGCCTCCAAATCTAAAAGGCTCCCAAATTTTTTGAAGATTAGGTGTCTAGCTAGTTTGTTCTTTAGCATCAATGAAAATTTGTTGCATATGGTTAAAGATCTAAGAAACCATTGACGTACTCGTTTAGTAATCTAAGGTTCACGTCGTGCAATCAAAGATGACACTACAATTTTAGAGTTGGATTATCCAAGTAATAAATAATGATCTCCTTCAACATATTGATATGTGATGTTGATGGACCACACAACAATATAAACATGTTGAAAAAGAAAATGTTTGAAGAGGGAAATTGGAAGTTGTATCAATTGTACTGTCTTAACTACTTATCCCACATAAAAGTATGGTTGGTAGCTAAGCTACCAGAGATATTGCCCATTCATTTAACTCTTCGTTAATTTTCTTGAAGTATAGGTAACATGTGTTGGCTTTAATACAATTTTTTTAACACGTGCCAACCATCGTGACACTAGGCATTGTGGTCAAGGTCAACTACTCAACTGTCATCAACCCTTTGGCTCTCCCAGATGAGCGGAAACCCAACTTTCACCCGTCCGAAGGCACGGCAATGGAATAATTGGTGACGTCTCGCCTCCTATCCAAGTCGAAGAACACCAAGTTTTTTCCCCAACCACTTCACCACTGCCTCATTGGCAGTTGGCTTTAATATTTTAACTCAGCTTAGAAAAACTCACAAAAAAGTTGAAAAACCATCAATTTCGAAGTTCGTTTTAGTCCACAAAAAATCTTGAGTCAGCCCGATCAGCAGTGTTTCAAAGTTCATTTTAGAAACAAATCAAAACTATAAAGTTGGATGCACTGTTAAAAACATGGTTTTTCAAAAGTATATAACAAAACTCGTATAAATTTAAAGAAATAAGATTTTGTATTTTATGGTATATTTAATATATATTTTGAATTTAAAAAATTTATCAGCAAAGTACTTTTTAATGTTAAATTTAAATGTAAAGGTGAAAGGTAACAACCATTGTTCATGATACATCTCTATCGTACACATATACAGGATGATACATCCCCACCCACCATCATTAATTGTGGTACAAAGACCGATTATTATTTTGTTTCTTGGTTCCTAATCATCCACATTTAGTATATGAGTAAAGATCAAATACAAATAGTTTTTTGGTAAGAACTGTGAGAATCAAAGGGGGTGAAAAAAATTTATTTATTTTTTTTAGAAATTTTTTTCCCATGTGCTTAAACATTCTTTCTAGATGAATAATACAAAAAAAATTAAAATTTTTTTTTTTAGTGTAATTACGTCATTAAGGTAAATAGATTAGTTTACACTAGAGTAATTATGTAATTACTCTACACGTAATTACTCTACACCAATTTTTTTTTTAGTTTTCAATACTATAATACATGTTTAACAATATGGGGAAAAAAAATTTGAAAAAAAAAATAAAAAAAAATACCCTCCTTTGATTCTCACAGTTCTTACAAAAAAAACTATTTGTACCGGATCTTTCCCCGTATATGTATATCTATTATTATATGAGACTCATGCAAGAAAATGAATACAATAAATGGCTTTTGGTAGAAAAATTATATTATGTTTGATCGAAACATGTAATTGAATATATAAATACTGAAAATAACCAAACATATACATGCATTTCAACCACAGAACTTTAAATCGTTCACTTTTTAGCTTAAGAAGCTTACATTTATTATCCTTTAACTTAAATGTGCTACTTCACTTATATCCAACTTAACTATTAATAAAACTAGCCCTTTAGGTAGTTACTAACTTATTATATCTCTAGAACCACACGTACTTCATGTCAAAACCACTAAAGCCATAAAGAAGGCTCTTTCGGGGCCATCTTCCTATCTAAGGCCATGGGTATACTTTAACTTCACCTAGATGTTAAATTCTCTATTTTTTTCATTTCACACTATTTAACTTCAAGAAAATGATTTAACACTCTTTAACTCTATCTCATCCCTTAATTTTCTCTCTTTTGATTCTTGTTAACCTATGACCACTTTAACGCCCTTAACATGGGAAGGGAGTGGTATGCAATGAATGTTAAAATGTCACATAACCGTTAACACCATTTGTGTTAAGGTACACTCCATGGCCTAACCGAACAAACGCCACGTTCAGACCTTATTGCAATGTGTCAAATGTTTAAAAATCTAATGTATTGAAATTGTAATGAACTTATCGGTTACCGGTCTACTATACACTACTATACTTTACATGTACTCTTGGTTTTAAAAAGCGCGGAGCACACAAAAGCAAGGAGGTCTAAAACCGAGACGCAAAGTGCAAAAGCGGTGGCCTTTTCGTACGCAAGGTGCAAGACGATGATAGGGTTTATATATGATTTAACTTAAATGTCACATAACCGTTAACACCATTTGTGTTAAGGTACACTCCATGGCCTAACCGAACAAACCCCACGTTCAGAGCTTATTGCAATGTGTCAAATGTTTAAAAATCTAATGTATTGAAATTGTAATGAACTTATCGGTTACCTGTCTACTATACACTACTATACTTTACATGTAACCTTGGTTTTAAAAAGCGTGGAGCACACAAAAGCAACGAAGTCTAAAACCGAGACGCAAAGTGCAAAAACGGTGGCCTTTTCGTACGCAAGGCGCAAGACGATGATAGGGTTTATATATGATTTAACTTAAATGTACAACATTTTTAGCTACATGTATAACACTTAGAAGCAAAACACACCCCGTGTATGAAAAACGCGCGCCCAGGGGCTTTTTTTCAAAAAAGCCCGATGTTATGGCGCGCCTTGAGTGACATAAGGCGCATCGATCCGCGCTTCAGGTCGTCTCACGCTTAAGCGTTCCTGAGGCACGCTTTTTAAAACCTAGCACGTACCACTGGTCTAGAGTTTGTTCATTATAAAATAAAAATTAAAAAATCTAACACCAAATTTAAAAATTTTGTTGTCATTAAATTTGTTCATATAGGGCAGTAGTTATAGATAGGAGCCGTTCAAGCAAAAAAGAAATATAGGAAGGATGAAGGTCACAAATAGGAGGCATATATAGCACCTATCGTGGTTTCTGTTGTGCTTCGTCTCATATATTAATTAAAACGAACCAAACATACTTTCAAAGAGAATACAAATAATGTATTCCGTGTCTTCTAAATAAATAATACGGTTTAGCCCTTTGAGACTATGGGGTGTGGTTCCCCTTCCCCCTTCTTTCCCCTTGTCCACATCAGCGCCACATCATCTTCCCCTTCTCCTCCCCCTTCTTTCCCCTTCCACTTTCCTTTATTTTAATATTTTAAAAAGACAAAATATATTTATATATAATATTAATACAAGAAAAGACAAAAAACAGTTATGGAGAAGTGGTTCGGGGAAGACGGGAGAAAAGTCCCGATCACACCGAAGGGAAGATGAGGGGGGCGGTGTTCCCCTTGGGGAAAGAAGCCACATCACTCTTCCCGATCCTTTTCCCCACCTACACCCCTTAGTCTGATAAACCAAACCATTGTAGTTGAACCAATAAAATTCTTGTTTTTTGTAGCCGTTTTTTCATTTAAATTCTAATCTTATTTTCTTTTCTTTTATTTTTATTATTATTATTATTATTATTAATTGATATGTTACTAATAGTAATATAGGGTATGTTTAGCAATGAGCTTTTAACAACTCAAACTTCAAGCTTTTAAGAAAAAAAACTCCTATTAAATAAAAAGTTTTGTTTGGTTGAAAGAGTTTGAAACTTTTAGGTTAGAGAAAAAATTCTATATTGAAAAGCTACTAGTACTAGCGTTTAAGAAAAAACTTCTACTAGCTACAAACTTTTAATGAGTAAATGACACAAATACTCATTCTATCATAAAAAAAACAAAAAAAACATGCATACAAACTTTTAGTTGATACCTATTTTGGTCATTTATAGATTTTATTAAAAGCTCAAGCTACTCTACCAAACACCAAAATATATTTAAAAAGCTACAGCTTCCGGCTACAGTTACCAACTTTCAGCCACCAGCTAGTTTTGCCAAACATACCCATAATCACTTTCAACTGTGATAATGATAAATATGAATTATTGTAAGCTTATTTGTTTAATTAATTAATTAATTGTTATTTATGGATTTTAGACATTCAAATTAAAATTAAAATTTTGATACATATGAAACTTGGCAAGTTTTAAGAAATGAAATATTATTATTATTATTATTATTTTTTTTAAATATGAAGCTCCAAAAACATCCTAGCTACTCATAAGCGCCCACAATATTAGATCAATGAATAGGAAACAAAACGGATTTTTTTAGAGTACCATGACACTTTTTAAACTAGATTCCAGTCTTAACGTACTATGACTCAAACCCGTAACATCTAGTAATTCATTCAAATAACTTGATCAACCATTTAACCGATAAACATAATAACTAAATTAGTCGTATCTTTCAAACTTGAGTTAATAGCTAAACTAGTTCCTTTAGGTTTGGTGGTTTTTGCCAGTCCAGCCCAAAATCAAAATCATTGCTTGTCATATCAATAAATCAACGTCTATTTAAAGCAGTGATTTCATATGTTTTTTTTAAAGTTAAACACTTTACACTATGTTTCTGAGTCTCGTATAAGAAAGGAAAATAAAAGAATAGAAAGAAACAGGAAAAGGATCCTTGTTCCGGAGATTTTTTTAAGAGGGAAAAGAAAGAAAATAGGAGGATGAGTGTTTCAAATTGTCATATCAATAAATCAACATCTATTTAAATAAGTGATTTCATATGTTTTTTTAAGAAGGGAATGTAGAGAAAATAGAGCTTATTTTCACCCTCTTCAATTGGAGAGACTTGGAGAGAAGAAAAAAAATGGAAAAGAGGGGATTTATTTCTTTTTATTTATTTTCTTTTCTCTTAAAGTAAACTCGAAACATTACGTTAAACCATACAGGGTGTTACACACACATATATAATTGCAATTTAAACCTACACAACACAAATTGCTCACAATAGAATCAGAACCTCACCACTTTAATGAAACATCGACATCTTGGTACCATTGATCTGTGGGTGTTGTTGGTCTATATGCCCTATGTTAATTCATGTAAAAAAAAATTGAACAGCTAAGTTCTTATCATCTATGAGATTTGAACCTCTCTGTAACATCCCGAAAATCCAATTCCGCCTAATTGCGCTATTAGGAATGAATAAGAAATGACAAAAAAAATTAAATAGTAGAATGAGCCTTTTATGGATAATAAAAGGCGGTGATAAAGAATGTTGGTTATGCTCTAATATGAAAATTTCCTAGTGGAAGTTATTATCTTTATAATGGAGAAATAACACTAGAAAGAAACTTGCATAGTTAAGGTTTTGATAATAAATGACATTAGGGTAAACTTGAGGGACTATTAAGGTAACTATTGGTCAAATAAGAAGGATCAAGAAGACCCATTTGGGGTCATACAAATTCAGCCCCAAAGGGGCATCCATGAGCCAAAAACCTAACTTAATAATCCCTCAATTGAAAAAGTTTATGCAAGGGATTGAAGTAATAGATGAAGGGTGTGTTTTAGAAGGTTAGTCTTCAAGGATTGAGCTTTGGTAAGAACCCTAATCCCTAAATTGTGTAGGGTTCGAAATCCATATGTGGGTTTTGAGCAAATGATGTTAAATTCGTATTATTGCTTGATTGTAAGTGATATTGATCATCTCTAATGGTTTAGAGATGAGCTAATCACTAGAAGTTGCTTATTTGCATAGATGATGATATTGGGTTTTCATTAGAGCTTTGATATTGCTTTAGTATGGGTAAATCCATGTAATAGTAAGAATAATGTGTGGTGGGTGACATGCATGTGGAAATTAATGATGATTGAAAGTTGTATATGTGTTAATTGTATAGAAATTGAATGAATTGAAAGATATGTTTAGAGTTGAAAGTAGATGTTGCTATTAGTGTAACCCATGGTCATTCATTTAACCATTCTTAGTTAAATGGGTGAATAGATTGAAAAGAAAGTGATGATATGCTATGTTGATAGCTATTGAATGAATGGTATGTAATGTAGGGAAGAAGTATGATGATTCATGTTATGAGCTATGAAAGTATGCATGAGATGCTTGTACATTGTGTTTTAAATGTTGTATGCACACCAAGTGTTTGATGAAATGCCTAGATTAGTCTAACTTGCGAAATTGTAGGCAAGATTGGGCAAGTATGAAAGTAGTATGATAATAAATATAATCTAAAGTGGGTTAGCATGAGAATTGTGTTCTAGGGTGTATTCATGTAGGAATTAGTGTTATGAGGTATTCTTGGGCTATGTTGCTAGTTGGAGATTATGAAGGCCCTAGTATGTATGTGAGGAAATGTATGAACGTATATGACAACCGTTGTGATCATATGGTTGTATGTGTTCCGAAATATATGAGACATATATGATAATAAGTGGTATTACATGATGTAAGAATAAATGTGGTTGTGAATGTATGTTTTAGATATGATAGAAGTTGACTAATGAAAGTCAATGTAATATTTGGTTGAGAATGGTTGTTAGTGTGATATGATTATGTATGCTAACAATGATGTGAATATGATAATATGAAAGGATAGGAAGGATGGACTCAACCATGGGAAGCTAATGGGTCAAGAGGAGGCAAATAAACAAGCATGAACTTGGAGGACTTGAGGTAAGTGATTCCGAACTTAACTCGCATCTATGATATTGAATTATGTTCACATAGAATGGGAATCTTGAAGGAGTGCATGGTTTTGGTTATGGGTCCAAGATTTCACATGGTAGCTAACTTGGACCTTGTCTTTTGTAAATGTAACTAATGTCCCCAAGGTTTGAGCGAATCGAGTATATTAGGCACTTGAACTCAAACCGAAAGCTCGTAGGGGCGTGCATTTGATCCGAGACTTGATCAAGGTATGTGTGGAATGATGGGTGGGAAAGTTAGTAAATGAACGGCTAGAATGTCGGAAATTGTGGGTAAGAATGGCATGAAAGATATGGCTTGAAAAAGGAAAGCGTTGAGCGAAACCTGCTGTTGGCGTACCCTACGCCAGTTTTGGTGTAGGCTACGCCAAGCCAGGTTTGCCTACACAAAAACTTGCTGCCCTACGCCACTCTGTCACCCCTTGCCTACGCAAGTGGCGTAGGCTACGCCACTTTTGGCGTACCCTACGCCAACTCCCCCTTCGGCCTTGGATGTTGATTTCTCAGCTCGTTTATGCTTCCGTACCTTGCCCGAGCAACTCCAAAACTCATTTATAGTACATATGTGTACTCATGCTTGGGTTTGAGAGAGAGCTTCATGTATGTAAGGGTTGGTAGTTATGTGTAGATTGAGTATAGGATTGGAAACGTCATATTTGTCTTAGAGATTGGCGAAGGAAGAGTAACATGACGGGTTAAAGTAAGTTATACGAGGGAATTGTATGCTTGTATGTATTGTGGGATTATATGAGGGAATTGTATGCTTGTATGTATTGTGGAGCTATATGAATGAATTGTATGCTTGTATGTATTGTGGAGTTATATGAATGAATTGTATGCTTGTATGTATTGTGGAGTTATAAGAGTGAATTGTATGATTGTATGTATTGTGGAATTATATGGAGGGAATTGTATGCTTGGATGTATTGTGGGGTTATTAACCTTTGTTGTGAGAATGATAGGAAATGTAGGTAGTTAAGTATGATTGCAGGAGATAGGGAGGTTCGGATCGGGGTAACCCACCCAAACTTGAAAGAAGGCTATTGGACAGGATCACAGAGTATTGTTGGATGTTATTTCCGCATCATGATTAGATTACATGAGGTCACCTATTGAACTAACGAAATGGTTATGTGGTGAATGCAGGATGTCTTGTCTACCTTGAGAAGTACGGAAAGGATGGAGATCGAGCGAGGAGGCGGAATGTACGTGGTCACGGTCTCATAATCAAATAGAGATGAGTCACATTGAATGTATTAAGAAATATTTTTAAAATGTAACACCAAAAATACTTAGTAGATTCGGTTTCTAAACATTCAAGGTTGTTTTTAAAGAAATGAATTTTTCGGTTGGCTTTTCCACTGCGAGTTTTCTGTAAATCGGTTTAGGGTGTTACGCTCTCACCATTTGAATAAGTAAAGATTTATTCAACACCTTGAGACTATTAGATCAAAGGCCCTTTGGTGGCCATTCACGATGCTTACCCCACCAGACCGAGTTAAATTCTGAAGTTTAATCAAATTAAATATAGATTTGGGTGAAGATGAGTTATCATATTATCATGAATGAACTAATTATTTAATAGAAAAAGAAAGCTTGGTTGTGTGCTTTAATTAAGTGGTTAAGTGTTAGGGTTCATGTGGGGAAGATGACCCCCAACCCGTAACATTATTTATTACACTTAATTTTGTTATTTTATTATCATTATTACTTTAAGTTTTATTATTATCATTATTATTATGCTAACGATCAACAATTTTATTACTATTGCAATTAACAATACCTATAGAACAGTTATAAGAACTATATTTATTGACACCAATTGGGAATTTAGAAAAAAGAAAAGCATGAAAAAAATTTTAATTGATGATTCAAATTTTAACGATTAAATTTGTTAAATCTTTGGTGAACGCTACCTTTTAAAATTCACTATGACGTCTCCGTCTTATTTGTTTTATTGGTTTGAAAACATTACAAAACCACTTGTGTAATGTAGTTTGGCGTATACGTCTTTAATTCTGGATTTATAATTTATAGACATGTGATATGTATATCAAGTCAACTACTTGGACCGGGTTACATTCAATAATACCTTGCGTTAAGCGTCTCACATTAATAAATAATCATCTTTCATACGACCATCATAACTACACTCTGTTGCTTAACCAAGATTAGTTATATCACTACGTAAAATCCCAATCTCAATCGGTAATCAAACAAACGAGAAATTATGGCTAACTTCCACAAGTTTTAATGGTGAAAAGATTAACTCAAAACTTAATACAAATTCCTACCAATTAACATGATTTATATAGTTAATCTATCTCATTACACTATAACTAGGAATTCTGTTAATTAACTACCTAATAATTATCTAACACACATCCTAACATAACACGTAAAGGATACTAGACAACTATCCATTAACTACTCAATGTTATTAATCATCAACTCCTAAACTCAAGTTGATCATTATCTCTAATACTCTAACCAGCTCCACGCATTGAAGCCATGAGTACGACTAGGAATTCCCAACACTATGCGGTGTTTCACAACCCCTCCGACCCTATATCCTACAAAAGTGTTGCAAACATGCAACGACATGCTAACTCTGATCAAGCAGACCCCTGGGTGTGAATCGGTAACACACTCTCTATGGTATTGTTTTGTCAATTTATCACGTCCCCGCCTAATTTTATTATTAATATTGTGGGTTACGGTCGGCTCAAGGGATAATGAAATGAAGCAAGAGCTTTGGGCCTCTACTTCTTCAGGGTCCCAAATTCTAAAAGAATCCGGTGATTCTGACTTTGAAATTGTTAACATTAAGATTTATGAGCTATAATCATGCATACAGAAAGGATGACCACCTAAAACGCTTTTTTCTTTTACGAAAAGGGCCCCAATGTTGTTATCGGGGTCTGCGCCTTAAGAAATTTTGCATAACCTAACCAGTAACCATCTAACATCACAAAAACCACAAAAAAAATAACTTCCAAAATCATTAAAAAAAATCATCAGATTCAACAAAAACACATTCAAAACTAAATCGCACAAGTAATTCGATTACTTTCAGACGATAGAAGTCATAAATACATATATATAATAATAATAATAATAATAATAATAATAATAATAATAATAATAACAGTTACACATAATAAAAAAAACATACTTAGGGTTATGCGTCAGCAGAGGCGGCGGAGACAGCGGCGGAGACGTCATCAACAGCTTCATCAACCGCCTTCTTAGCATCAGCAACAACGTCGTCAGGGTCACGAGCAGGGTCAGACTTATCCATGGAGGCACGAGCCTTATCGAGCAAGGGTTTGAAGGCTAGCTCAATAGCAGCCCAACCGAAGGCTAGGGCTCCGATGACAACCACGACTGATTTCAGAGGTCCTGAGTCTCCTTTAGCCATAGAGAAGAAATGTTTTGGAGTATGGATGGTTAAAGGGTTAGGGTTATTGGGTTAGATTTGATTTAAGTAACGCCTGGTTTTTGGTTTGTTGTTGGAATGGACCAATACCGTTCATACCTTCTTTGGATAGATAACCCCTTACCTCTCTCTATGTTTGTATTCTATTCTATAGTTTGTAGTCCATTGCTTTGAAAAAAAAATTAAAAAAAAAAACCATGGGTTTGCTTGATTATATGGATGATATTTTTGGTGGCATTCTATTGAATGTATTTTTTTTAGAGTAGTGTTTCAGTGGTAAACATGTCCCTTTGAGAATACCACTCCTCATGATTGAATCCCTCCCTACACGGGTTTCGCCTTTCAAACCTAATGGTTATTTTTTCGATGAAGCAAGGATTTGAACCAGAGACCCTCGGACAGGAACCCCACTAATGCGGGTAAACCTTCCCACCTCAATTGCAACCATTGGCCTACAACATCATTGGCCATTCTATTTAATGTATAATTGGCTATTTTAACGCCTCTAGTCTAATACCATAAACGTTATATATGTGACTCGTATGTTTTTTTTAAATGGTCATAAACTTTATACGGCTCGTATAGGTTTTTTTTATATATACGCAAAGTTCAATAGCTTAAAGATGTATGAAAGAAAAGCGTATATATTATATCATTAACAACATTATTATTAGAACTTGAGTCTTAAATTCATGTTACATATTTTACTGTTAAAATTTTATATAAACGTTACATATTTTACCATTAACAACGTATATTGAAAAAAAAAGAACAAAAATTCTTTTAATTTATACTTACCCCATATTTAAAACTTACATTTTTTTCCCAAAATATCACACTTTTAAGACATTTTTTAATGTAACAAGAATATTTAGAAGCTATAAGGCTCGTATAGTATTATACTATCCGTAAAATATGCAGACAATAAGAAATATTATTCACCTATACGACTCGTATATAGATAGATGACTCGTACAAGTGAAGTGTGTCAAAATGGTTGTTGGGGATGTACCAATAGTTTGGACCCTATTTTGATTGAAGTTGTAGTGCAAGTGTTCTTTATTTGGATTAACGTTGTGTTCATGAGTTGCAAAGAAAAGGGAAGTAATTCTTTCCTTTCTCTTCTATTTTTTTTTTTCATTTCTTTTCATAATTTTCTAATATGATTTTTAACCTAAGAAGTCATCTCTTTCTCTTTTCTTGCAAATCATTTCTCTTCACTAAAACTTGGAAACACAATGTAAGTGTGTGATCAGGGTTGGTATTCGGAAGTTACTCAAGGTCGGCTTGTTAAAAAATTGTACAATTTTGAGCTCGAGTTTAAAATGAGTATTTCTCATCTTTTCTCTCGTCAAATGATACTCAAGAACACAACGTAAAAGCTTATACTATACGAGTTGACTTCAAGTCGAGTTTGTGTTTCACATGGGCTTGACAAGCATGTTATTTCTATAATAACTTATATTTTATATGACAAATATGTAATTCAATAGTTAAATAGCATGACAAAGAAGGAAACAAGAAAGAGGAATTGGTGCACACTGCTTGGCGCGGCCACAAAACCTGAACCCAAATTGAGGAAGTCGTCACTTGGGTGTGGTCAGGGTTACACAAGCCAAACGAAGGATCTCAACACATTGATTCACGATCCATATTAAAGGGATGTTAGTGTGTTTTATAGTGTTGGGTGGATAACGGTGTTAGTATAACGGAGAATTGGGGGGGGGGGGGGGTTGATGGTCTAAGAGAAAGAACACATTGAGTGGTCAAGGTCGGTGTACGCATCGACAACGACTTGTGAGGGAGGAGCGCTACATAGGCACTTTTGTGAGTTAAATATTACATTTTATCCTCACGTGCCTTACATGCGACAAGACTTAAGGACTGAATAAAACAACTATCCAAATGAGTTAATGTTAAAGTTTCAAAGGAATATTGTATGTTTCATATAACAAAATTCATAATTTCATAGGAATATTATGTTACATATAACTTTTGTGAGTTAAAATATTACATTTTATCATCTTGTGCCTTGCACACAACAAGACTTAACATCTGGTTAAATCAACCATCCAAAGAAGTTAATGCTTAAAGTTTCAAACGAAAATTGTATGTTACATATAACTTTTGCGAGTTAAAATCTTACATTTTATCCTCATGTGCCTTGCACAAAACAAGACCTACGTCCAATGTTTTAAATACCTATATGAACGGTCCAGTACGATAAAGGCCGGTAAAACAAGAATATGATATGCATTATATGCAAAAATAACAACAGTTGTACATAGTAAATCCCACCAAAAGTAACGCTATTGGTGTGGTGAGAGTAAGATATAGACAAACCTTACCCTATAGGCTATAAGGTATGAATTATAGACCACTAGTGCAAACTTATTCTACCGGTTCGAACTGTTGAATCGGAATGCAAAATCATCAATTTTGATTTTTAAATTTTTATTAAAACTTGATATTAAGGTAATAGCAACCTTCTATAGCGACTTTCATCTTTTAAGCATCATGAATTTGATGCATTCAACGCTTCAATGCCATAAACATATTGTATACTTTCATCTAAAAAAATTTTGTTGGTAAATAGAGTAGTTTTTCAATTATTTTTTGAGTTGAAGTGCCACTTTTTATGGAATTATAGGGTTAACTAGTTAACCTGGTTGGATAGTCTGGTACAACCGGTTAAACTAGTTCTGAGCCCAACCAGTACGGGTTAAAATCCGGTTTTTAAACATTGCTTACGTCTGATTAAAACAACCATCCAAATAAGGAGCTAATGTTCAAAGGAATACTATAAAACAAATACAAGTCTATTTCATCTCAATTCTCAACACCATTGTTCAAGCAATAAGCTCGCCCCCGAGCAACACAAATAAATAACAAACTTAGGTAAACCAATCTTGAGCTGAAAATAACGCTCAAAACAAGTCAAACTCAAGGTCTCTTAATTTAAACTAGCCGAGTTTCCGCAAGGTCAGGATGATCATTTAGAAAACTAGTTATAGCATTGGATTAAAAGGGGCATAAAGTGAATATGGCAAGTTTAACAGTAAGGAAAATTACCTCGCAAGATGATCATAGTATCCATGTTCAGACCAACAACAATACAAATGTTTACAAAGCCAAATATAAGTCTAAGAAAATTAACGGCCTCGACCACGACCACGTCCGCGTCCCCGACCCCTTCCACGTCCAACCGGCTTCCCTATTTTTTTAATGAATAGAATACGACTTTAGATGTAGAATTTTAACACAAAATCTCTATATAACAGGGTCATGGTATTTACACACCCTTAAAATTAATTGCACACCCCCTATACGTCGTGTGTCGGGCTATACGTGGCGTATATGGGGTTGCACAAACTCCCACGCGTCATATCAAACCTATACGCCGCGTATAGGGTCATACGAGGCGTACAGGTCTGACAAGTGAAGTACAAGGGGCCAGTCATTGTCAGACCCCCTGTACACCACGTATGACCCTATACGTGGGGCGTGGCATATAGGGGAGGAGGGTGTGTATTTAATTTGGGAGGGTGATCAAATTACAAACAGAATTTGATTCACACGCCAATAAATATGAATCATACACCACATTTTTTATTTGATTTGCACATAAAAAAGTGCTTATACCAAAACAAGTTAAATGGACTGAATGCTTCTAACAAGTCGAAAGTCCACCCAAAATGTACTCAATACATAAAACTTACTAGTTCATTCCATTCACCTAAATTATCATATTATTGAAAATACAAAATATTTGGAATCGTATTATGACACTTCTTTTCATATAAGAAAAGATCACTATTTGAACAACGGTTTTGAACCTCTACCCAACCCAACTCATTTCAAAGCATATCAAAAGATATATATACCAAAAGTTATATGTTTTGACTTCTACTGGTTACCTAACCTGTCGGATTTAACCCGACACCTCCAATTTATTGAAGAGAAATAAAAGTAAGGATTAGTGTTTTTTTTATAAAATATCACAAATACCTGCAGTTGGTTTCTTTGGCTTGACTCGGGGTGTTTCTTCAACTAGCAAAGTCTCAAGATTTAAGCTGTCAGGAAGGATGTAGTATCTTATGTTGTTGCCCCTGACACTTAGGTGATCCAAGGTCACTGGATTTTTCCCCTTTAGGGTAAGTTTAACCGTCTTCAAATGTGTATTCATACTAATATCCACTCCTGTAACATGACCACAAAAGAAAGGTCAAGTTTAAACATGGTGACAAGAAATCTGACAGATGGTCCCAGTTATGAACATGGCAATAACTAAAAGTGAACGTCAACTCATCAAGTATCTTTCTAATTAAATTTCATATGCTTGGACTAATGACTGAACAGTTGGAAGCACCAACCACAATAAATGTGAGTTTTTAAATAACAAAAATGATACAAGCCATCCGTCCGGGAAAAAAAATAAAAGTACTAATTCTCATTGAATAGAAATTTTTTTGCAAAACACTTGGTAGTAAGTCAAACAATGTCTTATTATTGGCAATTTCTTAACTGCAAAATAGATGGGTCACATGCATTGAAATTATATGCAAGTGAAACGGTGTGTTTTCTTGTTAGAATGAGTAACAAGATTTAAAAATATATCAACAAAAAGCAGGACAGAACCTTAGTCGTTTATAAGTTATAATAACCCTAGTGAAATGAAGTGGCAAATTCAACACACAAAACAGAATGATTTACATTATGTTTTATCTCTAACATGTCAAACGAGTACAATAAGAACTAGTCTTACAGTAAATGGGTCGAAAGTCACAGAAAGGGTACTGTTAATGCACAATACGTCAATACCACACAAATTGTTGCCAAAATAATACAATTGTTGTAATCATATTTGAGAACTCACGAAAAGATTTGAAAAAATACATTTGACCAACCTGGCCTGACCTGTTTTGATTTGTAACACATATTTTGAGTTTCAGTTGTAATCCAAATGAAAGAAAACAAGAAGCCCTTCAACAAAGTCTAGGAACTTATAAACTCAAAACGAAGGTTTTGGATTTCCTTTTACTTGCATTTGACAGTTTTAAAAGTTAGAAAATCACAACTTTGCTGAAGCTGAAGGATCGAAAATTGAATATACCAGTTACATAAATGCCAAAAAAAAAAAGGAAACATAAAATACAGCAATAACAACTCTATCTGACACTCTATTTTTATCATGTTATTAGGGTGACCAACAAGAGAACTAGCAAAAATTTTATAATAACATTAACGAGTCAAACCGAAGCCAATGGCATGGCAATTTTTATAATGCATAAAGACTAAAGATCAAACTTCAAATCACACCAGCAGCCTACTAATTTGGACACCAGAGAACTTCTTGAAGGTGTGTGGCAGTATGGAACACGCATTGACTACAATTGCACAACCTTAATAACATATATATAACATAAGACTGGCCATAGAATATAATAGTGGATTAGCGGATTGTTCCATGTTTCATAAAGCAGCTTTATTCCAAGATAATTATCACTTAAAACATGTGATTGCAAGTTGCAACCACTTATTAGTTGTAAAATGCTACCTAAACAGAGAAGTGATTAAAAACACTTACAAGTTAGTGAGTTAGCATATCACGTGTTTAAAACCATAGATACACAATGTCACGTATCACATATGTGGTCCAAGGGCTAAATCGTCTATAGGATGTCTAAAACGGTAAATGCATGGTGACCACAGATAGTGTAGCAAACTTTATAGCCTAGGTCCAAATCTGAATAAACATTAATGAATGAACACAGAAGTGTACACTTATTTTTTTTAAAGGGCCTACGCAGGTTATTATAAGTTATGACCAAATCCGAATACGGTCAACTTATGAGACCATGACTAGGCAGGACTCTGTTACAAGGACAGTGCGACTTTGTGCCTTTTATGCACCTTTTAGCATGGCCTACATTGTTGATTAAACGGTAACTATTAGTTTAAAAATATATATGTTTTCTAGTTATATGATACTAATTAACTAATAGTTGGATGGTAGGTGTATCTACTACTAGTATATACTTCATGTGACTTGTGCTTTTAGACTATAAAAAGGATTTTTTTAGCCGGGGACCTTACCGGAAGCAAGCTCTCTATCTCCAAAGATAAAGCCTAGAGGTAAGGTTGTCCTTATCTTATCCTCCCCAGACCCTACTCTATGAGTGGGATTTACGTGTATGTAACTGTGCATATGCATCTTAAATGTGAGCGTTGTTTACATGTTGAAGAAACAACACAATTTTAAATCAAATCTTATAGTATGTAAATAACTCATTCAACTAGTGACACAAGTCACACAACATCTGCTATCAAGTGTCAACAATACTACATAGTGGTGGGACTATTAAAATTATTAATTTATTGAAATGAAAGTTTAAAGCAGAAACATAAACTGAGTTAAGAAACTAAATCAACATCTTTGTGCATTGGAAACCGGGTAGGAAAAACAATTCAAATAGAAACTATAGCGCTAGCATATGTGAACTACCGACTATGGTTTTAAATCTATTATTATATGGTAAAGGAATTGTCTGCGACTGTGTAATTATTCAAAGAGTAAGTGATACATAATTACATACTATAGTTAATATTCTACATTTTACGTTCTAGGCATAACTTCTAACTGAACTTCGGTGATAGATTGACCTGACCACTAACCACTTATCACTTTGCAACTTCTAGACAACAGTTGCATACTCTTAACAAGGTGTAATATTTGGGTGGTCCAAGTATTCATTATCCTTTTCTAGCATAAGAACTTAATCATTCATATGATTTTCTGCTTTAAACCTTGTATCTTTTACATATGCATAAAACATATACACTCCAGATGGTCCTTCATATTGCCTTGGCCACTGGTCTGAAAACAGGACTTGATGACCTGCAGGCTTCTGCAAACCCTAATAATTCTTTACATCTCTAATGGTTGCGTATCCATACAGGCTGTTCTCTGTATTCTATTCCAAACAGACATAAAATATTTATATCCAAATCACAAACCTACTTGAAAAGTAACACACTTACAACTTAACATTTACGCGTATACCTAAAATAAACTAACTCTAAACTGTTACATTTTCTATGCTTATAATTTTAATATTAACCAAGTCAATATCTCACTAGACCTAAACACTGTAAGCATTAACAGCAGTTCCTAAAACAATAATACAAAACAATTTTCAACAATTAATTCATGTAAAAGATAAAAAATGAAAAAAAATAAGTGCCTGTGATTGTTCCATGAACAACAGTGCCGTTTTTGAGTTCAATCGAAACCGTCTCGTTGTTCAGCTTCATTAAAAACCTATTCAGTTAAAATCAAGCAAAAAAACTCAATTAATTAGTCGAATAAGAAACGTTAAATTCGATAAAAACATATAATAAAAAAGCAGATGATGTTAGGGGTTACCTGACGAGCTTCATTGTGTGAGAGACGACTGAGGATTAACGGTGAAGGGAAAGAGGGTTTTTGGTGTTTTAGGGCTTTGGTACTATAGAATGTGATTGTGTTTGTTAGTTGGGATTTATATATATGGGCCGGGTTAGGGTCCATTTTAGAAAGCCCATTATGTTAGGTTAACGGTTGAAACTTCAAATTAAAATTCTATATCTATACTACGTTATAAAGGAGAAAGAAGCGTTGATTTATATTTTTGTTGTACAAGTTATATATCTAGTCATCACTAATCTAAAAGAATTTTTCATCTACTATAAATAGTTTTTAAAGAATATTCAAGTATTTTATCAAAGCTCGAGCTGGTTTTTAATCCTTCTTGAGTTTACCATGAGTATCTGTTATAAAAACTTATCTAGCTATTGAGATGTACTCCAACTTATCCTAAAGTTTTTAGTGAAAGTTAAGATTTTCAAGCTCGAGTTTGATATCCGTGATTATGCGATTTGTGTTGATTTATAACCAGTTTTCTATTTGAGTTGAGTGCCTTTAGAAAAAACTCTTTAAAAAATGTTAAGTTGGGATGACCTATTAAAATTGTTCATTTGGTTTTGATGACGTGACGGATTAAATCCACAGGTTACACCAAAAAAATGTTATAAACCACAAATGTAAAATAAGGTGCCCAACTATTAATTACGTTAAAGCAATAAACCGAAGAATTCTTAACTTTTGTTCTATGATGACCGCCGGGTCACTGGCCCAACCATCGATTCTTTGTATGTCCGGTTAAACCCATGAGCTAGACCGACCAAGGCACCAGTCCCTAGTACGGGTCTGAAAACACTAATTATGATAAAGATATACGTTATTTTATTGTTTTGTGTGACCTGGACGTACCTGAAATTTTTTTAGAAACGCTAATTAACTAATGTTGATTATTAAAAAGATAAAAGAATCACACTTGATGATAACATTATGAAACCATATTACACCTAGTGATTAAAAAAATAAAATGAAGTCAAACCCAACGCACGAATCTCTCATATACACCGAGTTTAAAGGGTAACTTAGGGAGTGTTTGTTAGCCTCTTAATCATTCAGTATTAAGAGTGTTTGTTTCAACTAAAAAAAATCATCTGAATGGGTCCATTAAGCTAATACAAAGAACTAAACCATTCAGACCCTCTTCGCCTCGAACTGGATTCTATAAAATTGTTAGATTGACCCGGGTTAGAGGGTTTTGTAACCAACAACCGGTTCAGTCAAACGCTTACTCAAGTTAAAAAACCGCGGAAAAACGACGTCGTTTACATGAACCGCCTGCGTGGCTAGCATACAGAGGCGGTTTTCAATTGGCCGTTTGTTCGTTTTCGCCCCCCTATAATTACACCAGTTGCCTGGCGGGCAAAAACCCTAAAAAAAACCAATAAAAACATTCGTCTGATTCCCTATCCAATATCCATTCACACGGTTTGCTCACATCATTCGATCTACTCTCATCGTTTACTTAATCGATCAATTGCTTATAATTTCATTCAAACCTACCATTGTTTTATTATTCTCCATCATTCGATTCATATCTCGATTATACTTTCTCCAATTGAACAATTTATGTATAACTTTAATTCATTATTATTATTATTATTATTATTATATCAAAAGTTGTTAGCAGTTAATTAGTTTGGAATCTGGATATGTAATTTAGTCAGTTCACATATTTAAGTTCCAAAGTGTGTGTGTGTGTGTATATATAAACAGTAATTTGATAGGGCAAATTAAAATGTGATGCTATAGAATACTATGCTATACTATGCTACTAAACTTTGACATGTTAGCAAATAGTGAAATAACCTCGATCAAATCGAGATTAACAGTTTAATATAAATGTTTTAATCTAGTGATAATTGTGTTGATGGATTCATGGAGTTGACCTGGTTTTACATTAACACAAGTTTAGTGGTTATAAACTATCATGATTGTGTTTTTGGTGTTGTGACAGCTTTTACTGAGTAGTTGGATCTAGATACGATCGCGTTTTGTTGTTAATGTGGGGAATTAACTCATGGACTTGAATTCCTCGCCTTTGCCGGAAGAAGATGACTCGATACGTGTGGAAACTGTGAATTATCAGTTCACTGGAAGAGAGAGAGTGTCGAGCTTCGAGACCATGGAACAAGTATTAATCTTTGATTTTGTGTTATATGTATAATATATGCATATTCATTATAGGACATTTACTTGGTTATGTGAAGCCTTGCTTGAATAAAGAAAATATAAATCCAGACATTTGTTTTATGCTAGTTTTCTATCTTCAAATCGGGTCAACGTCTTGTCATGGGACGGAAAATAAAAGATTCTATGTTGCCTCTTCTGAATGTGAGATGCTCCTATGATGTGCAACATGCAAATATATAGTTAAGATTAACTGTCTGCAGTGTCGAAGGATAATGGGGGCCAGGGGGTGCCCGGCCCCCTCCGTTTTTGACTCAGTGGTGGAAGTTTGGGATTTTCGTATGTAGTTTTTATATGAATTGAGTCCGGCCCCCACCAATTTGATCTACTGGCCTCCACCGGTAGGAAAAAAATTAGGTCTCGTGATTTTCGGCCCCCACCACTATTTTTTTCAAGCTTCGCCACTGACTGTCTGGTACTTTTCATGATGGACTTAAACAGAAGACCTTATCTGTTTAGAAAACTATATACCTTTTCTTTATGAAGGACAATTGACTGAAGATGGATTTATCTATGCATATTATTAGTTCAGTAAGCAAATCTTAGTTTATAAGTTAAAATAAAGGGAAATGTAGGTCGGGAAGAGAAGTTTTTCCAAGATACAAAAGTTTGTGTTACCTACTTGTATGATATTTATTTATATAAGTGGAATTAGAGAATTCAGAATAGCTGGTTTTGTAACTCTGGCCAATGTGATGGAGTCAGCTTTCACAGTGTACTTGTAGACTGTAGTCATCTTGATGTTAATTAATAAGAGAAGCTTGGTAGTTATCAAATTTTGTTTGATATTCTTCAAAATGTATATTGTAAAGTTTGCATGTTTATGCAGTCTCAAGGCTTGCTGCTGTTATAATTGTATTGTTAGTTTCTTTACCATAATTTCATATCTTGTAATCAGGGAGACTGGCTCCTTTTATTGCGTCTTGAAGGAACTTTACGTAGAGAAATATTAAGAGTATAATTTTTAGTTTTTAAATGATAAGTTGTATATAGGGGTAATTTTGCAATGCTCTTTATTTGCGTATAGCGAATTTGTATACGTTGGCAACTGTTCAAGTGACCAACCATAATTCTGAACTATGTTTTATAATAACAGGAGAGAGGAAACAAGGGGTCAAAAAGAAGATATGTGGATGTGGATCCCATGCATATGTCTGAGCCATCTAAGCGTAGCCAGGGATTCCAGGATAAAAACAATGGATTCTTTGACCGAAATAGCCTTCCTCCAGGTAAGTATATGTGTTTTAAATATCTATGGCTCTATATATTTTGTTGCTAATGTATTATATTTCTATGGGAAAAAAAGAAAAAAAAAGTATTCAGTTTCTATAAGTAAAAACTGATACAAATGTAATAATATGGTTCTGCGCTGTAGGTTGGTTGGACTGCCCTCCATATGGGGATGCAGTTGATTTTATTATCCCTTCAAAAGTCCCTCTTGGAGAGTCTTTTAATGACAAGATTCCTTTGCATAAAAGATATTCTCCTCAACAAGCAATTCGTCATCAAAGAAGTTTAGGGAGAGAAGTAAGTATATTTCTAAGGTGACTTAGAGTAAGATAGTATTTCCAGGAGGTGGCAGTTTCATCCCTTTTATAAGTAACAGCGAACAGGTCAAATGCGTAGGTTAAAAGGATATAACAAGAAATGAAATGTATTTCAAGTCATCTGAATTGAATTAATATGCATAAAACTTCATGACTTGGTTTACTAGAAAAGGTTATGTGATTCTTGTAATAATATAGTCTTTTGGTGTAATTGTTAAGAGTTATCACATTATTTATTAAAAAAATGAAAAAAAGGTCTTCGTTGGTTTGCGCCCAACCTGACCCAAATCATTTTGATCCAAACTCTTTAAGTTACCTGCCCAACTTGTTTAGACCTGTTTCGCAACTTATCTGACCGTTTGGTCTTCCACCTCTAGTTTTTTATTAAGCATTTTTTTTCTGTTTCCTAGGACAATGGAGTTGTCAGTTTGACTTGTTTTTGGTTTTTATTTATTCTAAAAATATGATCATTTTATTCTTTTCCAGCTAGGTTTAGTAATAGATCTTACAAATACTAATCGGTACTATCGCGAGTCAGATTGGACAAGAGAAGGTATTAAATATTTGAAGGTTAGATTGTCAAAAACTACGTTTTGGTTTATGTTATAGCTGTCGATTAAGTAAGTTTATTCATTTTCTTTCACTCCTGTAAATGCAGATCAGGTGTGCAGGAAGGGATGCAGTACCTGATAATGAGTCTGTAGAAAAATTTATTCAGGAGGTAGGCTTTCATTGTATACTATTCTTGTCTATATGATTGAATAGATGCATGTCGTCTTATTTCTAACATAGATATCAATGGGTAAACCCAAAGTATAACACATGAAAGGGGTCAAGTTGGGGAACTGGGTTGAAACTTGAAAGCAGACCCTAGTGTAGTATTCATATATACAACCTCTTGAATGGCCTCATTAAGTTCTTTTGGATTATTTAGTGTAATAATATAGTTTCTATAGTCATATTTAACGCCTTAGCAGCTTAAATAATGCTAGAAGGATGGACAGAAGTGTATTGGGTAAACTAAAAAAAGACTCGTACAAAAAAGTAAAGTTGGTCGTTTTGACCTGTTACCCAACTTACCCATTTTGCCTCCAGCATTTCTCCTTTACTTTAGCTTTTTTTTTTTGTCCTATCGTAGACTACCATAAATATCTGTTTGTTTGTTTTTGAGAATTATGGTATTAATGAATATAGGATTCTACTAAAGTTTGCATGTATGTTTAATAGGTGACCCGTTTCAGCTCCCAACATGCTCAATCAAATAAGTATGTTCTTGTCCATTGTACACATGGTCATAATCGGACAGGTTATATGATTGTAAATTTTCTCATGCGGTCAGAATCAGTTTCTGTTACAGAAGTAAGTTTAACTAGTCAAAGAAAACTTTTTTGCTTGGTCTGACTACGTGACCGGTAAAATCTGAATTTATGAATGTTTGGGACTCATGCAGGCAATAAATATATTTTCTGAAGCACGTCCTCCAGGGATCTACAAGCAAGATTATATTGATGATTTATACAATCTCTTTGGTGAAAAAATGCCTGAAAATTTCGTTTGCCCACAAACCCCAGAATGGAAGAGGTCACCTGATCGGGAAGATGATGATGACGCAACTGCTGGTTTGCAGGTATGTAATCCATATCACATTTTTGGTGTATTTGGATTGAGGGTTTGGCCATCAGGGAACATGAATGATACGGGATGTTTGGTTGGAGGGCATGTTTTATTATTTTATTAATATTCTAAATTTTTGAAGAACATGTGTTAGGAGGTTTAAATTGAACCTTTGGCGACATTCGACTTGTTTGACCTGTTTTCTTTTATTTTATTTTATGCGTTTGTTCTGTCTGAGATAATATTTTCTGATTTAACTTATTTCAGAAGTAAATTGGTCAAACCCGTATTTGATCTTATAAGAGTTTGCAGGATAACGATGTGCAAGCAAGCCAGATGACAAGTGATGATATATTGGGAGATGCTGTGCCATTTGATCAGATAGAAACAATGAGGCAATTTTGTAATCAAGCTCTTAAATTGAGTGGCCGGGTGAGTATCTTGGGACACTTAACTTAATAACTTATATGTGTTTGTACTTTGTATTTGATTTTACCTTTGTTATAGGGGTGTTAGTGTGTTACACTATCTAGAGTTGCAATTTCTACTTATTTACGTTTTTAACTTGTTACATTATGAAATGGGCATGTTTGTTCAGAATACCAGATAAGCAAGAATATAATATGCATTGTAGTAAGAAATAAAAAAGATAAAGATAAAGATAAAGATACTAGTCTACTTGCCCTTAATGGGAGTTTCTCGTTGTTTTGGGATTTATCATACATTTATGTAGATACAAATTTTAGCTGTCTTTTTTCTTATCCTTCTTCTTATATATATTCCAGGGAAGAGGAAAGCCACGATTTCCAGGATCACACCCTGTGTCTCTTAGCAGGTGCAGTTTAATATTCAAAATTTAGAACATACACAAAGGGACATCATCTTATTTGGGAAATGCAGATAAACATGTTTTGGTGTTCTAGACACCAACAACATATTTACAATATGCATTTTAATGTTATACTTCAAGGTTCTTATTCTGTTAATTGTGGCCTAATGCAGGGACAACTTACAACTTTTGAGACAGCGGTACTATTATGCCACGTGGAAAGCTGACGGGACACGATACATGATGTTAATAACTTGGAATGGATGTTATTTAATTGATAGAAATTTCAATTTCCGAAGTGTTCAGTTGCGGTTTCCATGCGGAAACATTAATGAGGTAGCATGCCCCTTAAATAGGGAACTGATTTGTACACCACTAAATTTATTGTTTTGTGTTGTGACATGTGCTTTTGATCTTGTACTTGGTGTTGGTGTAGGTGTTGGGGGTGGCGCATTTAGTAGCCTAAGAATATTTCCCTTTTAAATTATGCTCCAACTGCCCCATATTAGATGTGATAGTACAATTCAGCATTAAGGACCTTCTTGGTCTGTCTATATAACTGTTTTGTCCATTTTTCTTAAAAAAGTGTTATCCAAAATAAAAAAAGGATGTCCTAAAAGCTTTATGTAAAATGAGATATGATTTTACTTGATAGGGAGTGATTTCTATAGGTGACAAAAATGGGTGGGAGCTCTGTAACAGATTAGAAGCAGCAATCTTTTAAGGCTGGTCAAAATGGGTTGGGTTGACATGCGAGAACGTGTTGTCATTTTGTTGAAGTTAGTGCATAATTATTACATCAAATATGATTGCAAAAAGTCCAAAATTACTACCAAAATAGTGTTCCTGCTTTTTTGAATATGATATTTCAAGAGGTTGAAACACTTTATATTTGGCTTGACTTTTAAAGCGTTTAACTGTTTCTTATTTAGGTAAATAATTAGGTTTATGAGTTATCAACGGGGTACCCAAATTTTCAACAGTATCTATAGTATTGTTCTTTTTGTTTACCATATTGTCTGACATGTTTTTTTGTTAGGGTGCAGCTGGAAACACTCATAATTATACTTTACTTGATGGAGAAATGATAGTTGACACTGATCCTAGCACACACAAGCAGGAAAGGAGATATCTCATTTATGATCTTATAGCAATCAACAAAACATCGCTTGTAGATGTAAGTCCCTTTTGTCTCTTAATTCACCTTTTTATATGCTTTGACTTGTTGACTATGTTGTGTAATGCTACAAAAGTTTTGTGATTAATGATCCATTGTTTCTTTGAGCATGATGTCTGTATAACAATCTATCATGAATTGTATAGTATTAAATTGTTAATGGGGGTGTTCTTCGGTTTGTTAAGATAACACACTTCACAATTTTTTCTCGATTTAAGCAACCAACTTTAAACAACACAAAACTGAAACTTACCCTTTAAAAAGTTGTTGATGTGGCATTTAGTGTTGTATGTGCCACGTAACATCTGATTTGATATATTAAAATTATTTATAAATATATAAATTTATATCATTATTTATATAAAAGATCATTTTTTACATTTGTAAATAATCTTATTTATAAAAAAAATTATATAAGAATTTTTTGCATGTGGAGGCGTGTAGCGATCCAGTACAGTGGCTGGCATGGTATAAAACTATAAACAAGTGCCACACTAGCAATTTACAATAGAATCAACTAAAATGAGTTTGGTTGCTAAAATCGGTAATAAATTGTACAATGGTTTCTATTTTGCACGCAATTAAAAGTCGGTTGCTAAAATCAGGAATAAAGATGCAAAGTTTGCTTCCATTTTGTGCAGTTATTTTTGGTTTTTCTGATTATTTTACTAAGAAACTCTACATGAAGCTCAATGAATTTTCGATGTCATTTCAGCACCCTTTTAGTGACAGGTGGAAGATACTTGAGAATGAAGTTATCAAACCTAGGAACATTGAGCGAGACCATTTGATCAAAATGATCAAAAGTGGAAAATCCCCGTACTACAGATATGATTTGGAACTATTTAGGGTGCGTAATATGGCCATTATTTACCATTACATCTTGATATCAATATTTTTTGTGTTAAGATTCATTTTTTAACAACTCAATTAATTTAGGTGAGGCGGAAAGAATTCTATCTACTCTCTGCTGTATCTAAGCTTCTTAAAGTGTTCATCCCAAGCCTTCCTCATGCATCCGATGGTCTCATTTTCCAGGTGACCGTCAGTTTTTTTACATGTTGAATGCATTAATCAATTTTTATGTCTGAATAAACAACTTTTGTCTCTGATTGTTTGATTGCATGTTCAAATAATTAGCTTCATACCAGCTACAGCAAAATTGGTTAGCAAAGGTTAAAATACAATTATCACTTCTTTTAACCTGATTAGAGAGAAACTGACTCTCATCTAATAAGGCGGGTCTCTTTTTTATATTCACAAGAATGTCCTTTCGGCTCATTTTATGGATAAACAAAATCTGATTTATTATGTATGATTATTTGCTCAAACCATCATCTCCAGCTAGCTACAACAAAATTGATTGTCAAAGGTGTAAAACTATAAATGGCCTAGTTACCTCTTCCCTAAATATAAATAAAGAGAATTTTACTCCTCACAAGAGTTTTGTTGTTAGTGTGTTACTCCTCATAAGACATCTGCTTTTTCTTTAACGTAAGAATGCTTTTTGGTCACTTTATGTGTTATTAATAAAAAGAACCCATTTAACACTCGATGTTTACCATCTTATCACGGTGGTAATTTCAAGCCATTTACTTATGAATGGGTCGATATGTGTTATATTTTATCTCTTACTATTCAAATGAGCAGCATAAAAAGTAGTTTAGAGGAAACATGTGTGTGTGTCAAATGGATTGCAAGTCACCCAAAGTGTAATTTTGATGCATGGAACCTCATAAATCCTTATATTATGGACAAAAAGGGTATTGGCGAAGCCCCACTTGACCCCTTTGGACATGTACCAAAACTTACTCGTTTTGACCCATTAACAAACCAACCTATTTTTCCACCTCTACTTTATAATGCAACAATTCAACCCCAAAGATTATATCCTACAATTTGTTTGGTTACATTTACTTATCACATTCCAGTCATCTAATTCTTCATAATCACTTCCATAATTTAAACATCCTCGTCTACTTTACATGATTTGTTTAGAGATAAGTTTATACTTGGTGGGTTCTCTTGGCCCAGCTCCTTGCTTTAATTGATTTGCAGAACAGAAAATAGACGAACACGAAAAAGTGACCCAAACTGACGATTTTTAACTGCTAGGGTTGGGACGATCCGTATGTGCCTCACACACATGAAGGTCTTTTGAAGTGGAAGTATCCAGAAATGAACTCTGTTGATTTTCTCTTGGAGGTTGTAAAAAGATGTGTGTTTATGTTCTTTTTTAGAGTTTTATAAAAGAAATTTTCTATTTTTTTTAATCTAAAGAAGTGTATATCTTGATAGGTGGGAAACAATAACCGCCCTATGCTTTTTTTAAATGAGCGTGGGAGAAGGAAGTCAATGGATGGAAGTCGGGTTGTTTTTAGAGGTGAGTTTTCTATTTATTTGATTTCTTTCATTAGCTCTAGGAAAATGTTTGAATGGCATAACTCAAGTTTTTTGTTTAAAACTGAAACACTAGTTTGGCCATTTATGTATGCGTGGGTCAATCTGCGTAATGTTTAATCCTTTAATGGGTCAAAAGGTAAAATTTAAAAAAAAAGTTAGCTGAAAAGGAAACAGGTCAAACGGGTTGAAACTCACCCAGATTGTTTTTGATACATTAAACCTACTTAACTGTTTTATTCAAAATAATATATTATAGTTGACATAATGTATTTTTTTTTTATCAATTTCAAGTTTTAACACTTTATGGCTTATATAAACAACATTTTATGTTGCAAGAGGTGTCAAAGGTCAACCCGGACCGACCAACACCGACTCAGTTCGCAACCTCCTATAAATGAGACTCAAACAAGGACATATCCAAATCGAAAAATTGCTGAAAAACAATTTATGGCTTTTTTTATACATACATTTAATTTCATCATCTTGATCACTTGGATGTGATTTGCAGATCCGACAGTGGATATATTTGCTTTATCAGGAAAGATAATAGAATGTTCATGGGATTCTGAGGAAAATGTTTGGGTCTTTATGCGAATGCGGCCTGACAAATCAACACCGAATGAATTTATAACATTCAAAAAGGTCTTCTTTCTTACTATAACATCCTAGAAAACAATTACAGGTGGCAATTTAGGTCTGTGATTCAGGTTATGTTTTACCTCGTATGTGTCAAACTGTTCATATAAAGAGGCTGTGTAGAAGGAAATGGGTCAATTCTGTTAAAAGGTCAAATTTCACCAACAGAAAGGAATATTACACTCCATTTTAACTAATTTTACCTCTAAATTGTTGACAAGGCACCAGTAATGTCATGCAAGCCATGAGATCACATGCCACATATGTGAAAAGTGCTTACATGAGCAAATGTTAGAAAAGTATATATACTCAAGTTCAAGAAATGATTTCACTTAAATTTAAATTCTAAATTAAAAGCTATCGCATAGTATGTCACATTACTGAAAATGACATTGTGATGTTAGCAAATTTAGAAAAATAACCAAAAAGGACAAACAAGAGGGTTGCTAAAATCGGTATAGTAAGCTGGTTTTTATTCTAAGTATTAGTTAAAATTGGTTGCTAAACTGAGGAAATATTTGATCTTTTTTTTCTTCTAAATAATGCAGTATCTGTAATCTTATCCGAGACGAATTAAAAATCTAACGATAAAGGATAAAGAATGACTTGTGTTGACCCGACCCTCGCAAGAAATTATCAGTTTTGACCCATTTGCCAACATACCCAATTTGGCACCTCTAGGATACACGACAATTTTCTTGCTGACCAACTTATTTCAATTTAACGGTGTAGGTTATGAGGAGCATCAAGGATAATATCACAGAAGACGTTGTATTGAATGAGATCAATGATATCGTTCGTCTTCCTATGTATGCTGACAGAATAAGCAATGATAAAAAAGCCTTTGAGAAGAACGGAAGGCGCAAATAATAAGTTTTTATCAAATCACACATGTAACAGTATAATACAAAGAAGCGGCGGTTGTGTACACTCGGGTGGAGCTCCATGGTCAGTCGTGTATTGTAGCATTATGATATACTCATTTATTAATTTTTCTGGTAGGAATAGCTTATATGATTTGAAAGATGTAGTTTTATAGGTGGCTGGAATTTTTTGGTCAATTTATAGTTTTGGTATTGGATTGGATTGGACTGGACTGGACACTAAAGATCATAAAACTGCATAGATAGGATGCATAAGTTGTTTTTTAATGGTAGTCAAATTAGTAGTGGATCAAGTATTATTATTAGGTGTATGATGGAGTTTAAATTTAGAATGCATTACCTTATTAACATATTTTATACTTGATAATTAGATTTAGAAGTTTTTATATATTTTTTATTTTTGTTAGTATCTTCAACCTGGTGACTACCACATTTAAAAGATAGAGTAGAAGAAAATGGTAGCATGGTTATGATATATCAACATTTAACAATTCTATCATTCATCAATCAAAATCAGACAGTTACATCTTCAACAAATGTACATTGATTCAAACATTTCATTAATAAAAGAATTGCATATGAGTGACATGAAAGAGGATGCCACAATTTGCAATCGACGAAACAAAAGAAGAAACAAATTAACACATAATAACTATTACAATACACAAAATCTTAGTTGAAAACTGATTATCAAATTTAACATATTTTAAAAAATCCAAAGAAGAATAAAAAAGGTGCTTGAGGGTGGCCCGATCCAACCACTTTAACCTGCACTAAAAAGACCTACTTTGGTATGTTATCAACACCACATTACCTTTAGAATGAGCAAACGGCGTCGTTGGAGACGAACGAACGTAGATTTAGGCAAAGCAGAGAAAACCCTCTTCTTGTAATCAAATGCTAAAAATAACCCAAATTAGAAACCAACATCATAAAAAGAAATGCTAATAAATAAAGATGTTAGCAGACAACATAAATTTGAAAAACACAACAACCTTAACAAGGATAAGGGATCTTAAGACGCTCCTATAACGAAACAGTGCGAGCGAAACCACGGATGATGTCATCATCGTCCCTTTCGGACTCGGTAGAAGCAGAGGAGCCAAAGTCTTACGGAAGAAGGTAATTGTTTGAGGAAAATGTACTTATGAAAGTGGAGGGTGAATGAAAACCCAAATGAGTGACCAGTTGGTGACTCATAGACACGTAGCTATGTTTTTGGTCCAGTGACATGGTGGCACTCAACTACCCGCCACTGGGGCCATATGGTCCTGGGTTCGAATCTCACAAAGGGGTTTTTTCATAATTATGAGTTTCCTCCTGAATTGGTGACTTGGTGGTTAAATATGATCGCGTGGCAACACTGGTGGCACGATGATACTCCAGTGTTCCGTGAGTGATTCCAATTTGTTGGCCGTTCAAAAAAAAATAAATTTGTAAGTACTGTATGTATGTATTTTTATTGTATGTATGTATTGTATTGTCTGTATTTGTATTTGTAATGTAATTAAAAAAATAAGCAGGGGAAAATTAAATAGATATTTTTACTACATCAATGTTGCATTGTTTATTGCTATCATAATTGTTGTCGTATTATTTTATGTATATAAGTTTGTATTATTGGGGGCTTATTTTGTTCTGATCACACATGGCTCCTAAATTTTTTAAGATGACCCGGATTAAAGAAAAAAAGGTAAGCAAAACCTTGAATAACAAGTTGTAACTCAAGCTCCAACAATTGTACACATCTAATGTTTAATGAAAACTGTTTTCCACTCACAACTTAAATTTGACAATCGTATAACAACATTATTTTGTGTGTTTACAGCATAATATCATGTTTAGGTATTTCCTGTAAAGTTGAAGTTGGCACAAGTAGTTTGCCTATCCAAGAGGGTCGAGCTGAATCCTAGGGTTGAAGTAGCAAGATCGAACTGAAGAAGATTGTTCTCTAGTTGATACCCTCCGATCACAATTGACGTCCTTGGATTGGATCCCCCGTTAATGACCGCAAGACATAATGTATTATCGTTTACTCGTATCATAGAGTTTGACCCCGTTATCTCCCATACGGTATTCTTGTTTTGAAGCACCAACTCAATATATGGAACTGAGGGCCCCACACGCGTGCTCGGCACATTTGCTATGCTGAAACACACATCAAAAGGCGCCACAGAAGCAACTCTTGTAATGTTCCTAGCTGCGGCCTCTCTAATGAAGGCTGTAGTCAGGGAACTATAAATTGAGGTCTCGAGAACCGTGTAAGGGTCCACGGTACTAATTTTGGTCCCACCGTTGCCTTTATTGTCGATCGACAACAATGAAGTGTTTAATGGTATAGAGTTACCGTTAACCAGAATTGAACTCACTCCTATAAAATATTCGGTTGATGACTCGCCTCTCATAAACATTAAAGCAGTGCTCTTCGGATTGATAAAAAGTCGGGTGGTCCTCAGTGACCGGGAAATGTCAATATTCGGAAGTAAATTGTACGGTCCATGGGAAATGTCAATACTCGGACGGAAATTGTACGGTCCATCTCCGAAGAATATAACACCATCCGCATTTGTCGACGACGACAAGCAAATGGCGAATTTCCTATCAAAGCTGAAAGCAGCAGCGAGCTGGGTCGGAAGCCCAATTCTAGTCCGACCTAGCCCAGCCATTCCAGACACCCCACTTGCAAGTCCTTCCATCAAGAACCTAGGGGCACAAGTAAACAAAAACTGAGAAACGCTGACGGGTCTACCAGGATTTGACCCGTCAGTGGACTGGACCTGAACCAGGTCCATGGCCAGCTCACCATTAGTAGTAGCGCTTGGAACAACACTGTTTTCAATAATCAAATTACTACACGTATTATTATTGCAACCTGGTCTAGCTGTTGTGTAGCAACTCCCACACCCGTACCCGTCTACGGCTCCGGCCAAGGAGCATTTGGCCGAGCCGCACTTAGCCGGGTGGTAAGTTGATGAAACATAGTGATTTTCACAGTCTACCCATAAAAACGGGCCACCAAGATCGACGGTCAGGTATTCCGTCACTAAGGGTGTCCTTCGGTTGATACGAGTGATGTATTGGTTGGTGGCAGCGTCTTTTCTAACCGGAATAACGAGTGCGGCTGGACGGAACGATGACGGTTTTGCCAACGAGAGAGATACAATGAGAAAAACGGTTAATACCAACAGTTTAACGGTGGAGAAAGTCATTGTTACCGGTGAAAATGGTTGTGTGGTGAATTGGACAACATTGCATGTGAACTTATAGGAAAATAAAAGATTAAACGACAACAACAACATATGGGCGCCGTGGTAAATATAAATCACACCAAATTTAACTATGTGTAAACGGAAATATATAGTTATATTAGAACAAGGTTTTTAAAATGTATATAAAATAAGAGATAATGATGATCTGTTTGATGCATGACAGGCTAGCCTTATCGGACTATAGTGTGTAGTTTGAATGTTACAAAACAGAAGGCGTAATATGGAATTGTTGGTATTTGACATTTTTTGTTTTGAACGGGCAAATTAAATTAATATATATTTAAATACTTGATCAAAAAATAGAGAAGACAAGCCATATATATTACTTTTATTAAAACTCACGTTATATGAACATCGAGTATTCATTCGAATTACATTGAAACAACATATTGATCACTAATTTTTTTAGCTTCTCTATAAAGAGGAGTAGGTAAAATATAAAAGGAAATGACCAAAATAGCCCGTTGACCATGCGTTTTGCGTAAATGGCCCTCTCCCGGATCTTTGGAAAGCCTGGTCACGGTTTCCAACACGGCTGAACCGTCTTCCGAGTTCCTTTCGTTTTTAACCAGTAGGAAACCAACACGTGTCGTTTACGATCCCGATGTCTGCGACCCGGCTCCCGTGGGTCCCTTGAGACGTTTCAGCGCCGCAAAGCCGTCTCCGGTGGGGTCCCTGAGACGCTTCAGCAACGACTCAGTTGACGCCGTCTTCGGCTCGGCTTATAATAAAATAACATACCTGATCCCACGGGAGACGGCTTTCTGAGCCGTTTCATGTCTGAAAAGCCGTCTCCGGGTGACGTCTTTAAAAGTTGGCAACCGTCTTCTGAGACGGTTGCGGGTAGGAAAAAGACGGCTCCCGGTACCGTCTTTGTACTGTTTCTGCACCGACTCGGTGCCGGTCGCCGTACATTGCCGGAGACGTTTTCGGTGATTTGACGTCGATGACGAACCGTGTGTTATAAAATTAGAAAATTTTGTAATAATTTAGTTTGAATTTTTTGTTGTATCCCTTATTTTTCTTTCAAAGTGCTTAAAAAAGTTGTGTTTTTAAAAATGGTTAGTTTTATAATCTATAGTGGAGGCAGGTGGGAAGTTGTCAACGGTCGAATGGAATACGTTGTTGATAGTAGCTGTAAAAGACGTGGTTTTGAAATTGATGCAAATATCCCGTATCTTAGTTTTTTAAATGTAGTTTCCGATGTGTGTGAGATTCCAAACATTACAAGGTTATCTTATAAAATGTCAGCTTTCGATGATGCAATCGACATTTTTAATGATCGTGATGTATCTTTTCTTTTTAAAGTTGCTTTGCAAAACCCCTATGAAGTATTGAAGTTGTATGTTGTCGATGAACCAGGTGTGGGTTCGTCTAGTAATGCTCATTTAAATGAGATACCTTCAAATGATTCAAAAGTCCCTGATTTAAATGTGTCTTTAGAATATTTTGATCATTACACACCATATGGGTGTTTTGGCAATTTCAATGATGACAAAGCTGAAAATGAAGAATTTGATGGAAAACCAAGTCCTGAATTGTTTTCAGAGTTAACCAAAACCTCTTCAGTTTTTTCTGAAGGTTCTGTATTCCGTAACAAAGATGAATTGAAATTGCAGTTAGGAAATTTTTGTTTGTCAGAACGTTTTTCCTATAAAGTCGATAGGTCATCTAAAACGAGGTACGAAATTTCATGTGTAGTTGATGATTGTGATTGGCAATTTAGGTCACGTTCTGTCCAAAGTTCAGGCACGTTTTATGTTACATTTTTTAACAACAACCACACATGTTCTAAAACTCAAACACATCCCCATCTTCGTCAAGCTAACCCACAAGTAATTGGTAACATACTGAAGCACCAATTACGAGATGCCAGACGTGTTTATCGTGGAAACGAGATAGTACAAGATTTTCGAGAAAGATTTAAGGTTGATATATCATATACTCAAGCATGGCGTGGGAAGTGTCATGCACTTGAGCTTTTGCAAGGAAATAGCAAACAATCGTTTTCTGAGCTTCCATTCTATTGCTATAATTTGCGAAATGCAAATCCAGGGACTGTTACTGAGATTAGAACTGATGAAGACAATCGTTTTGAAATGCTGTTTATTGCCATTGGTGCAACGATCAGTAAAATATTTTTACCTATTTTTATACCAACTTAAATAAATTATTGTTGTTTTGGTTTACCGAAGTCTAAAATTTATCTGTTTTTCATTTTATTAATTAGATTCGGAGTTTTCTTCTGTCTTTAAGACCGGTCATTATTATAGACGCGGCACACTTAAAAGGTGAGTTTAAGGGAACGTTGTTCCTTGCTGTTGGCATGGATGGTAACAACCAAATTTTACCCGTTGGATATGGTATTGGCAAATCCGAGGACGGTGAGAGTTGGACGTGGTTCTTATCAAAACTTAAAGAGTGTATCGGTGAGCACCCGGATTTGGCGATCATATCTGACAGAGCCAACTCAATAGATTTGGCTGTTCGGACGGTGTTTCCTAATGCCTTTCACGGGTTGTGTTGTCGACATTTGATGATGAACTTAAAGTTACCAAAAAGCAGAAAGAAGGATATAGAGACACTGTGGTGGAACACTTGTAAAGCTTACCGGGTGTCTGATTTTGAAGAAAGTTTTAACGCACTGTGTGCAGCCGTACCACGGGTTAGGAATACTTTATTGAGTATCGGTTTTCATAAGTGGTCAAGAGCACACTGTTCGGGAAAACGATATCATTATATGACATCTAACAGTGCAGAGTCAATGAACGCCTTATCTAAGGACGCACGAAAAGTTCCAATCACCCATTTGGTTGAATTTTTTAGACAAAAACTTCAACAATGGTATTACGAACGCCGAAAGGAGGCTATTCAAAATAAACACGAACTGACTCCTTTCGCGGTACAAAAAATTATTAAAAAGATTGAAGGGTCTAAAACGTGGAAGGCTTATGGCGTTGGGGCTAACACTTTTCAAGTTGTAGACGGTAACAAAAATGGTTTTGTTGATCTGTCTAATGAAACATGCAGTTGTTGTGTTCCCCAGATATCTGGTTTCCCGTGTGGCCACATGATTGCAGTATCAAAATTATTGAAGGAAAAGGACTGCAGTCATTATACATCACCTTGGTATAGCAACCAGTTATATAAAACAACATATGAAGAGGCCATTTATCCTTTACCCCACAGGTCTGAATGGGAGACGCCAGAGTATTTGGTTCCTGTACAACCACCACATATCACAAAACGACAGTCGGGACGTCCTCGTGAAGATAAACGAATTTTATCGAGAGGCGAGGAACCTACGCCTGTATATTGCAGTCGTTGTAAAACTTACGGTCATCAACGTGACCGATGTTCAGCTCCTGTTGCCTCACGATCAAAATCTGCCAGGCGTGGTTCAAAGAAAGAAAATCATCATCAAACACCGTCCCCCATTATCGTTGAACCAGGTGACTTTGAAGAATATGTACTTCATAATACGTGTTCCACTGTTAACCTTGCTGATTTTTAGTGGTGCTATTTACTTTAATTTATTTACTTAACAATATTTATAACATAAAATTACAAATAACTTCGATATATGAAGTTTTACATCAATACATAAACTAGGTAGGTAAATATTTAAGTATTTGACAGTGTAAAACGACCAGCATAAATTTCATCTGCCATGAAACGTCTGAATCTCATGCAAGCATCATGTAGGCTGCTTTCTCTCCAACCCAATGACATGTTTTGAACAAGATTTCTCAGCAACATACAAACGATTACACCTGAATGTCGACCAATGCGACTATTGGTGACAGGCCAGACAACATCCCCCCAAAATTGTAATGATTCAACTTCGTTTCTACCAGACTTTTGCCAGTACGTTATAGCCCCCAGAAACCATACGAAAGCAGATTCAAATTCTATAAGAATTTGATGAATTTTTCTCTGAATGCAAAAAGTATCACCGCAGTCTATGGGACTACAGTTATTTGGGAAATACACTGTTACTTGTAGTAATTTCATGTCAACTTGTAGAGCAAACCAGTTTTCATCGTCCATCGAGGCTGGTATATATACCTGAAAATTACAGCCCAAAACGAAATGCAGATTTTATACAACACGATAAAGAGATATAAATTTATAAAATAACAGTATTTTACCATATCAACTTCCCAAAGAGGTGGATATATTCTTCTCGATCCGTTTGCGTAGCTATAAGCATGGTGATCTTGTTCAATAATTAGGCTATAGAAATTAGGGGGAAGAACACTCCAACGACCATAACTACATGTTGTTCGTCTTCTTTGTCGTTCAATGTCCCTTAACGACATCAATTTGTTGCACCATGCATGAACATGCTGTAAATAAATGTTAATAAAATCACAAAAATATTACCATTTCATATAACGTATAACGACATCAATTCGTCATAGTATTTACCGTTTTCTGAAGATATCCGCTTCCACAGTACCCTAAAATACCACCCCACCACTCTTTGTTTAATGGTGTATTCCCCATATAGGTTGTATAGCAACATGTGCTATCACCATCGTAGTAAAACTCAAGAACATTTCGAGCCCAAAAACATGATTGGTTATGTGGATTTACCCAAATTGTGTTCTCTACGGGAGCAGGAATGTTAGTCATTATGCTATTAAAATACAGGTGAAATGGGGTTGTATATAAGGACCTAGGTAGATAGGTGAACCAATATCGGGTGGATCTTGTTTAGTGGTAATAGCTTAAGGGTTGGATTTATAAATTTCGTTTTTTATAAATATACCTACCACCCACCGTTCATCATCAATCGTGTAGAGGTTTATGTACCATCACCATGTCGCAGTCATCATCTTCATCTTCAAGGTTTTCATCTAGAGGATTTAGCAGGTCAAGGGAAATATGTTCATGCGGTGCTCCTACACGTATACTTATCTCCAAAACTGATGCAAACCCGGGGAGAGACTTCGTGTGTTGCGTAAGTATTAAATTTTAATATTTATGTTGTGCTTTCAATGATCATTAAATAACTGTTTTTTTTTTAACCACAGACTGCTGCTTGTGGATTTATTAGGTGGGTAGAAGCATCAGAATGTTTCGGGTGCAAAAAAATCGTTCCCGGGTTGAGGCAATCGTTAGACGAGCAACAAGCTTTGGCTAGAAAATACCGTTTGCAGGCGAGACGGTTGAAGTTACTTTTGGTAGTTAGTTGGGTTTTTTTTGCATATCTACTAATGTAACACAATAGGAGCAGTAATAATAATGGCTTGTAAATTAATTAAGATTAATAATATTAAGGTAACATTTTCAGTTCGTCTTCATCGACCGTCTGTTTAGTATCTAACGTGTGTTCTTCCGGCAAAACGTTCTCGTAAAATACTAAAGCCATCCTGTGCCGCATTCTTAACGCTGCCATTTGGGTGTTTTCATTTTGATTTAGAGGTTGCTTTTTGATCAACCTCTCAATAAATATGCACACTCAAACCCCACAATCACCAAGAGGTCCAGACTGTTGGGGTACATCTTGAGGCTCTACAACTCGGAAGGGAGGGGAATAGTCGTATGAGTTAGCATAACCGTAATAACCGTTCGCTTTTAGCCAAAGGTCAAATGCGTAATTAGTATAGCATATGACCTCCCTTCTGGCCTCCCGTAAGCTTGCCATAGACAGTAAACTGCAAAATGAAGAATATTATCAAAATTAACACTATTACGTTAACGAAAACCGTCATTAAAAAAAATATGTTCAAAATGATTTACCTGTCATAAATGGTAAACGTTCGCTCGCGCAGGTCAAACACTCCGAGAATCCAATGTTGTGAGATTATATTCATCACAACATATACCTATTAAATCGCGAATATGTTAAAAGCAATCAATCATAATAATATGGTCAACAAACAAATTTATAATTTAAATTTGAAAAACAACCTCATCAACATCAGCGATTTTTGGAAACGGGTCGAACGAGCCATCAAACAAATCTGTATATCGCTGGTTCTTATTATCAGGGTTAAGTACACCCAACACAAAATATGGAGGAAGGATGCTCCAACGGGAGGTTGAGCTTCTAAGTTTTTCGTAAAGATGTAAAGTCCAACCATATAAGTGCTATAATAAATAAAAATTAATACTCAATATTAAACTGCGGTAAATATATTAATTAAATATAGTTAATAAAAGTATAAAATATTATTTAATTATTACCTCGGTACCGAACCAACCGCTTGAGTTATCACCGAATAGATCTTCCCAAAAGCCATCCGGCAAAATACTTCCCCCCAACAGTGCACAAGTTCTATTTTTATCTTTTTGTTTTGGATACCATATTTTTATTTGTTTTATGTTTTCTTTTTCATCTTTTGATTTCAACTTGTTCTTTTTTGCACCTTTTATTGTTGTGAATGGGGAAAGCATACACGAGGCTGGCTTTGCTATCCTTTGAGACCGTCTCAACTGTTAGAGTGAAGAAAGTTACCCAATTATTTTGAATTCAAATGCTAACTATGAAGACATATGAAAACATAACTACCTCAACATTAGCTAAGCCGTCCGTGTTTGGTTTATAACAATCACCCGAGCTAAAAAACGTATCAAAATCCTCATTGTGATGCGAGCTGCTCGGGCCTTCCACACCAGTAGATTGAGATTTACGGACCTAAGATTTGAAAATGTTAATTATTTAAAACTTTTAAACAAATTAATACGGATTAATAATAATTATACGACAACTTTACCTCAGGTAATAAACCCTTCAACTTGTTATTGTAAAAGTTTTCCAACCTATCATCCATCAACGCTTTAAATTGCTCTATGAATGCATCATTGACAGTGTAGGTTTTCGGAACAGTTTCCGACTTTCTTTTTTTGGCCGTCAGATCAACTTCCGGCACACCGTCACCGTCACCCGAATGCGGATTATCGAAAACATAGTCGGCCGAGTTTCCAAAACCAACATCATCTACATCATCCCCTGCTGGATTACCAAAATCTACATAGGCAGACGGTTGAAACTCGGCCGGTTTTCTAAACAACGCTTGAGACGAGATTTTTTGTGCTCGTAAAAAATGGGCGCTATCGGTGAACCAGGAACAGAGCAACTCAGAATTTGTCGGAAGTAGAAATCTATACGGCGTAAACCCGTCAACCTGAAGCGCAACAATTTTTTTTTTTAAATTTTATCACTTATATTTAGTTATATAAAAAAGATTGTTGAAAATGATTTCAAAATATTACCATAGAAGTTATGGTGATGATACGATCAATGGTGTGCCTATGCATTTTTCTTCCGGGACCCCAGGAAAACACTCTGGGGATTGCATCACCAATAAAAAAATCCCTATCGTTTTTAAATTCTGGAAACATCTCTAAGATCCAAATATGAAAGGTTATAAACAAAATTTAGATTTAATTGATCAAAGATTAGTTAAAATTAATAAATAAAAGTAAATAATTCATAAAAACTATCACCTTGAAAACCCATAGACACGATTTTATACTGAAGCCTTTTGTACCATCCTTTTGAATCAGGGGCATGTTATTGATTTTGCTAACCAAATCATTCCAAAAATAACTCCCCCATGGAAACCGATTCATCACTTCAAAATCATCAATCAGTTGGAGCGCAAGATCATCCAGGGACCCGGAAGTTTGGTTACCCTTAAACACCGATTCGATCATAGTCAGGATACAAATACGGACAACATCATCCAAATCATAACCGCTCCAGTCACCGTTGAAAATACGCAAAAGAGTCTTAAACGATAACTTACTACCTCCAAATATTCGTCTTCTAAACGATGTTTGGGACTGTCCGAGGTCCCAACCATCGTGTCGGCCAAATCTTAACCCCGTTATCAAACAAAATTGTTGTGGGGTGAATAGAAGACTATTTGGACCGATCTGATAAAAAAGGCCCTCTACACTCGGAAGTCCCGTCTCAACCTGATGCAGTGCCACAGAGAATAACAAATTACTTTCGCAAATATGGCTCCTAACATCCAGAAATGGACCGAAGACGGTCTCCCTAAAACGGCGTTCAATTTCGGGGGACATTCTTGTTTTCATATTTTGTACTAAGCTCCAAGCACTTCGGACTTTAAGTTCGGTATCGGTCTAAAAAAAGGGTTATAAAAAAATAATTAGCATAAAAAAAAAGTAAATGAAAAATGATGAGAATACTTGAAAAATGGTAGTAAACGCTTACCGCCGGAGGTAAGGTCCGAGGAGGATTCGGCGGTCGTTGGTGCCGAAAAAACTCTTCGTACTGTTCCTCTTGTAGGGTTTGATTTGCGTTCATCGGGTCGACAACAAAGTCATTCGGATCAAGCATGGTCAAACGGGTTTGGTCAACCTCGATTAACGGACAAAAACAAAACAAAAAAAACAATCAACGGTCGACGGTTTGCACGCTCGTGGTGGACCACTTACCCAATAATATCCCGTGTGGTCCCGTTTGTGTCGTTTTCAATAAAAAATAATTTAAAAACCTATAAAAAAGAAACGTTTATATTACCTTTTTAAACCGCCGTCTGATATGTTCACCGGAGTCCTAGGAAACCGTTCGCCGTCGCCGGAAAAGATGATTATCAAGAACAATCCGGAAAAAGAGCCTTCCCGTCACCGTAACGTCTTTCGGTGGAGAATTTCACAAAAATTTACTTTTACCCCCAAAAGGTAAACCCTAGGGTGGGACCGGGCTTCATGGGCCGGGTCCGGTTCCCAACGCGTCTAGACAGACGTCTGAACCGTCTGATTGAGCCGGGTCCGGTTCCCAACCCGTCTCATGAGAGGGTTCGCAGACTGTACCCTGAACCGTCTGATTGAGCCGGGTCCGGTTCCCAACGCGGCTAAGAAGTCGGTTCCCTGAGACCCCTTTAAATGAGCCGGTTCCCGGTTCCCAACGCGTCTGACTAGACGGTTCCCCAGAAGACGGTTCCCAAAGCCTGTCAGACGGTTCCCGAGACGGCTTTTTGTGGGCCCCATGATTAATTAAACAATTAAAAACGAAAAAGTAAAAAAAATTTAAAAAATAAAATTATATTTAAAATCGTCTTTATATAAGTAGTTGTAATGTAAACTATTTTGTCGTTAAAAAACGTTGTTGGCGAAGTTTCGGTAAAGAAAACATGTCTGACGGCCGTGATAAAAATATAGCTCCAGAAGAATACTTTTCTCAACCACAGAAACATTCCACGAGTTGGATACTAAAAAAATGGAGGCGTCCAAAGGAACCTGAAATTACCAGAGAAAGAGAATTTGTCACTAATCGATAAAGCTTACACGGACACATTATCGGCAAATGGGCTATACCGGACGATGAAAATGATAATTGGGCAACTGATGTTGTTGACTTCTACAATAAAGGCGACGCACCGTTTTGTTATTCTGCTGTTTTTTCAAGAAGAATTGAGCTTGACAAAAATTTTTGGGGAATTTTGTTGGGCTATCGTTCTAACGGCTACCTCACACCAACAGTAAAAACTTAAATTTTAATTTATTATTTTTTAATTTTTTTTTACTTAAATTGTGATTCAATTATTTTTCAGCATGTTGAAGGATGGGTTGGAAGACTGATGAACTGGAGGAGTAGAAAGCTACAAAAAAACGCTTCGCTAAATATGCGGTGGACAATTCTTCCACCAGAATTTTATAATTCGTTATTAGAATCTGTTCCAAAAAACTTGGCCAACTATTGCAATGGAAAATTCAAACCGTTTCCTTCATTTTTCGACGTTGATTTTGTTTTTTTCCCCATTCCACTTGAAAATAGGGAATGGTTACTCGTGCGACTAGAGTTGGTGACACAAGAACTTGTTATGTATGCTTGTGAAGACCTTTGTATCGGAGACAAATACAGAACCATTGTTCACCCAAAGCTAACGAAGATACAAGTTTATTTAGGAGCTTTACTAGTGAACATAAGATTCTGGAAGAAGACAGGTAATCCAGAAAAATGTATGACTTTCAATCTTAACGAAGACTATATTGTACCACATAACTCCCTGTCTGGTAATGAAGCGGTATATCTTTGTATGCTGATGGAGCATTTGGTTACTGATAAACCAATTACTACGAACGGTGATCTAAAACAAACATGTTTGTCTTACAGACGATTCATGGCTGAAAAAATGTATTTCTGGAGGTGCTTACCACGTCCAAATGATTCTTAATAAAATGTGCTTATTTGGGAAGTCTATTTATTTTTTTAAATGTGCCTATTTATTTTTATTACCTACCATATTTGTTATAATTAATATTTACCATATTAACTATTCAATTAAATTATTCACACTATAAATACCCACCAAATTAACAAATTCTTCACCACATCAAACATTCTTCTTACAAAACATCAATCAAGCCAACTAAAATGTCTTCATGGACGGACGAGGAGATCCTTGGGGTTACGTTGGCATGGCGAAATGTATCCGAAAACACCCGAGTTTCGGACACTAGTCAAGAAATTCGTGCAACTCCGTTTTGGACTAGGGTATTTTCCGAGTTTAAAACACTAGTGGGCGGTCAGACAGACCGTACGGAGAGAGATCTTACGGAAAAGTTTCACAACGTCAAAGCGGATTGCACCGTATTCGAAGGGTACTTCAATTCCAACCAAGAGGAGTCGCCAAACGAGTCCGAGGAAGGGCTAATTGAATTGGCGAAAATCGACTACTTGTTGGACTACGACGAAGACTTCGAATATGTCTCCGCGTGGCAGCTGTTACGTGATTATATTTATATTTAGGTTTATTAAAAATAAATTTATGTAATGTTTTTATGTTTTAATGTAATTTTTATTTTTATTATTAATAAAGTGTTTTAATTTATTTAGTGTTTTATAAAAGGTAAATGTTTTAATTTTTACTACGAAATCTTTTGACATTCCCTATTCAATGGTTGACCCATCCACATATATCCCTGGTCCCAATATCCCGCCTATATAAAGCCAATAGACGGTAGGGTTTTACAGACCGTCAGCAAACCGTCTCCGAAAATAAACCCAAACCCAAAATCACTATGGCACCGAAACCGTGGACGGAAGAAGAAGAAATTGCCCTGTGCACCGCTTGGAAGACCGTTAAAGAAAACCCACCACGTCGAGGGTCGATTTGGCCACTCGTGCTCAACGAGTTCAAAATTTTGGTTGGGGGTTCAACCAGGTCAACCGAGTCTCTCAACAGGAAGTGGACGGACTTGCAAAACAAGTGCCGTCTCTTCGAGGGGTTCTATCAAACCGCTGTCCGTGAACTCCCACAAGGGACTGCGGACCATGAAAAAGTTGAACATGCCAAGATTGAGCACGAGTTTTCGGGCCGACCACCCTTTGGTCATTTGTCGGCGTGGCAGATGATTCGTGATGTCCCCGGGGCTTTGGATTAGTTTTTTTTTTTTATTTTTAACCTTTAATGTTCCTTTTATTTACGTTTTAATAAAATGTTTATGTTAACTTATATTGTTTAAAGGCACTGTTTTGTTTAAATTTATAAAACCGTAAACCCAAAAAGTAGAAAACACATCAAAATAATAATAGGAATCCCATAAAAATAAAACAACTAAACTATTATAACAATTACAATATACAAACAATAATAAATAATAATTCACGAACTCGTTCAACACGTCGAACAGCTAGACATTTCCGTTGCTTGGACCTCCGAGACATTAACTTCCAGTGTGCTTTATACCCACTGTCCAGTCTCATGTCGAACACCGAGACATTTCCGTTGCTTGGACCGCCGAGACATATTTTCCCAGTGTGCTTTATATCCACTGTCCAGTCTCATCTTCGTCATCCTTAATACATAAATATATGTACAGAAAGATGCTTACCAACGGTCCAGACAAGTCAAAGAACAAACTCTCCTAAATATCACATCCGACCGTCTTGTACATGTAAAAGACGGATGATCCAAAAGATCATGATAGAGATTTAGGAAGAGGATGAACTTGCCCATAAAACTGACTACGAAATCGTAGATGCAAATTACACGGGTCAACCCACGTGTAGATGCATCAACAATCCAAGTAGTATTATGTAGATGTAACAACAATCCAAAAATTCTAAGACTATATTTAGACGAGGAGGTAGGTTTGGGTTGGAAAATTAAAGGGTTTAAAAACGTCATTTGTTAGAACAGTGTTCGGGTTTTAGATTTATAAAACATAAGAGACACTGCTTATAAATTTCATCAACCGTAAGTGAACATTTATACAAACCGTAGAGCCTCTATAACTCTTACCAAGAGGGTTCCCTTGAGCCGTTTCACGGTTCCCTAGGGGCAACCGGCTTGTGCCGTTTCACGGTTCCCGAGGGGGCTTGGTTTTTTTCAATTATTTGATTATTTAATATTTAAATTTACAACAAATTAACATTTTATAAAATGTTATAAAATTTTATAAGAAACAAACATCGTTACAGCAATGTCACTAATCTATCTTTTCTATAGCCTGAAAGCTCGTTTCCCACAACGTTGCAATACATTTTTTTATCATTAATGACAAAGAAAACCCGCGATGTAGATTTTGTTATTGATGATGATAATTGTTGGAAAGCGGGGAGAGGAGCAAAAGCTTTCAATAGGTATATGTTGAAGAGGAAACATTTTATCATTACATCGGGTTTCCTCTAATTCCTGCGAAGCCTTTTTCGCTTTACTTCTCACTAACTCCGACCGAAACCTATCCATCACTTCAACTTTTCGCCCCAAATGTCTTCCCAAATGATTGGACATCAACTTAAGGAAAAACAAAACGGGTGTGGATGTTGATGATCATATTTTAGGTGACGGGGGATCGGAGCAGAAGCTCTCTAAGGAGTGGGATTAGATAAATCCCAAAGGCTTAGGGTTAAAAAGTGGCATAATTTTAACCGAAAAAATATTCCGGTTTTCTGAAGCTCAAAAACACGTCGAATAATAAAAAACACATGCCTTGAACCGTGTTGAATATTTTAGAAGATATGCTTTATTTGAAATTTTGAGAAGATTTTGTTTGATTTGGTAAAACATTTTGGCTTTCATATTAATAAATTTGAAGGAGATGATAGTGGAAAGAAAGATAAGTGTGGTTTTTTTTTCAAACAAACCTACATATTTATACCCAAACTTAATTTGAAAAAAAAATTAAAATTTATTATTAACGGCTCCCTAGGGGCAACCGGCTTGTGCCGTTTCACGGTTCCCGAGGGGGCTTGGTTTTTTTCAATTATTTGATTATTTAATATTTAAATTTACAACAAATTAACATTTTATAAAATGTTATAAAATTTTATAAGAAACAAACATCGTTACAGCAATGTCACTAATCTATCTTTTCTATAGCCTGAAAGCTCGTTTCCCACAACGTTGCAATACATTTTTTTATCATTAATGACAAAGAAAACCCGCGATGTAGATTTTGTTATTGATGATGATAATTGTTGGAAAGCGGGGAGAGGAGCAAAAGCTTTCAATAGGTATATGTTGAAGAGGAAACATTTTATCATTACATCGGGTTTCCTCTAATTCCTGCGAAGCCTTTTTCGCTTTACTTCTCACTAACTCCGACCGAAACCTATCCATCACTTCAACTTTTCGCCCCAAATGTCTTCCCAAATGATTGGACATCAACTTAAGGAAAAACAAAACGGGTGTGGATGTTGATGATCATATTTTAGGTGACGGGGGATCGGAGCAGAAGCTCTCTAAGGAGTGGGATTAGATAAATCCCAAAGGCTTAGGGTTAAAAAGTGGCATAATTTTAACCGAAAAAATATTCCGGTTTTCTGAAGCTCAAAAACACGTCGAATAATCAAAAACACATGCCTTGAACCGTGTTGAATATTTTAGAAGATATGCTTTATTTGAAATTTTGAGAAGATTTTGTTTGATTTGGTAAAACATTTTGGCTTTCATATTAATAAATTTGAAGGAGATGATAGTGGAAAGAAAGATAAGTGTGGTTTTTTTTTCAAACAAACCTACATATTTATACCCAAACTTAATTTGAAAAAAAAAATTAAAATTTATTATTAACGGCTCCCTAGGGGCAACCGGCTTGTGCCGTTTCACGGTTCCCGAGGGGGCTTGGTTTTTTTCAATTATTTGATTATTTAATATTTAAATTTACAACAAATTAACATTTTATAAAATGTTATAAAATTTTATAAGAAACAAACATCGTTACAGCAATGTCACTAATCTATCTTTTCTATAGCCTGAAAGCTCGTTTCCCACAACGTTGCAATACATTTTTTTATCATTAATGACAAAGAAAACCCGCGATGTAGATTTTGTTATTGATGATGATAATTGTTGGAAAGCGGGGAGAGGAGCAAAAGCTTTCAATAGGTATATGTTGAAGAGGAAACATTTTATCATTACATCGGGTTTCCTCTAATTCCTGCGAAGCCTTTTTCGCTTTACTTCTCACTAACTCCGACCGAAACCTATCCATCACTTCAACTTTTCGCCCCAAATGTCTTCCCAAATGATTGGACATCAACTTAAGGAAAAACAAAACGGGTGTGGATGTTGATGATCATATTTTAGGTGACGGGGGATCGGAGCAGAAGCTCTCTAAGGAGTGGGATTAGATAAATCCCAAAGGCTTAGGGTTAAAAAGTGGCATAATTTTAACCGAAAAAATATTCCGGTTTTCTGAAGCTCAAAAACACGTCGAATAATAAAAAACACATGCCTTGAACCGTGTTGAATATTTTAGAAGATATGCTTTATTTGAAATTTTGAGAAGATTTTGTTTGATTTGGTAAAACATTTTGGCTTTCATATTAATAAATTTGAAGGAGATGATAGTGGAAAGAAAGATAAGTGTGGTTTTTTTTTCAAACAAACCTACATATTTATACCCAAACTTAATTTGAAAAAAAAATTAAAATTTATTATTAACGGCTCCCTAGGGGCAACCGGCTTGTGCCGTTTCACGGTTCCCGAGGGGGCTTGGTTTTTTTCAATTATTTGATTATTTAATATTTAAATTTACAACAAATTAACATTTTATAAAATGTTATAAAATTTTATAAGAAACAAACATCGTTACAGCAATGTCACTAATCTATCTTTTCTATAGCCTGAAAGCTCGTTTCCCACAACGTTGCAATACATTTTTTTATCATTAATGACAAAGAAAACCCGCGATGTAGATTTTGTTATTGATGATGATAATTGTTGGAAAGCGGGGAGAGGAGCAAAAGCTTTCAATAGGTATATGTTGAAGAGGAAACATTTTATCATTACATCGGGTTTCCTCTAATTCCTGCGAAGCCTTTTTCGCTTTACTTCTCACTAACTCCGACCGAAACCTATCCATCACTTCAACTTTTCGCCCCAAATGTCTTCCCAAATGATTGGACATCAACTTAAGGAAAAACAAAACGGGTGTGGATGTTGATGATCATATTTTAGGTGACGGGGGATCGGAGCAGAAGCTCTCTAAGGAGTGGGATTAGATAAATCCCAAAGGCTTAGGGTTAAAAAGTGGCATAATTTTAACCGAAAAAATATTCCGGTTTTCTGAAGCTCAAAAACACGTCGAATAATCAAAAACACATGCCTTGAACCGTGTTGAATATTTTAGAAGATATGCTTTATTTGAAATTTTGAGAAGATTTTGTTTGATTTGGTAAAACATTTTGGCTTTCATATTAATAAATTTGAAGGAGATGATAGTGGAAAGAAAGATAAGTGTGGTTTTTTTTTCAAACAAACCTACATATTTATACCCAAACTTAATTTGAAAAAAAAAATTAAAATTTATTATTAACGGCTCCCTAGGGGCAACCGGCTTGTGCCGTTTCACGGTTCCCGAGGGGGCTTGGTTTTTTTCAATTATTTGATTATTTAATATTTAAATTTACAACAAATTAACATTTTATAAAATGTTATAAAATTTTATAAGAAACAAACATCGTTACAGCAATGTCACTAATCTATCTTTTCTATAGCCTGAAAGCTCGTTTCCCACAACGTTGCAATACATTTTTTTATCATTAATGACAAAGAAAACCCGCGATGTAGATTTTGTTATTGATGATGATAATTGTTGGAAAGCGGGGAGAGGAGCAAAAGCTTTCAATAGGTATATGTTGAAGAGGAAACATTTTATCATTACATCGGGTTTCCTCTAATTCCTGCGAAGCCTTTTTCGCTTTACTTCTCACTAACTCCGACCGAAACCTATCCATCACTTCAACTTTTCGCCCCAAATGTCTTCCCAAATGATTGGACATCAACTTAAGGAAAAACAAAACGGGTGTGGATGTTGATGATCATATTTTAGGTGACGGGGGATCGGAGCAGAAGCTCTCTAAGGAGTGGGATTAGATAAATCCCAAAGGCTTAGGGTTAAAAAGTGGCATAATTTTAACCGAAAAAATATTCCGGTTTTCTGAAGCTCAAAAACACGTCGAATAATAAAAAACACATGCCTTGAACCGTGTTGAATATTTTAGAAGATATGCTTTATTTGAAATTTTGAGAAGATTTTGTTTGATTTGGTAAAACATTTTGGCTTTCATATTAATAAATTTGAAGGAGATGATAGTGGAAAGAAAGATAAGTGTGGTTTTTTTTTCAAACAAACCTACATATTTATACCCAAACTTAATTTGAAAAAAAAATTAAAATTTATTATTAACGGCTCCCTAGGGGCAACCGGCTTGTGCCGTTTCACGGTTCCCGAGGGGGCTTGGTTTTTTTCAATTATTTGATTATTTAATATTTAAATTTACAACAAATTAACATTTTATAAAATGTTATAAAATTTTATAAGAAACAAACATCGTTACAGCAATGTCACTAATCTATCTTTTCTATAGCCTGAAAGCTCGTTTCCCACAACGTTGCAATACATTTTTTTATCATTAATGACAAAGAAAACCCGCGATGTAGATTTTGTTATTGATGATGATAATTGTTGGAAAGCGGGGAGAGGAGCAAAAGCTTTCAATAGGTATATGTTGAAGAGGAAACATTTTATCATTACATCGGGTTTCCTCTAATTCCTGCGAAGCCTTTTTCGCTTTACTTCTCACTAACTCCGACCGAAACCTATCCATCACTTCAACTTTTCGCCCCAAATGTCTTCCCAAATGATTGGACATCAACTTAAGGAAAAACAAAACGGGTGTGGATGTTGATGATCATATTTTAGGTGACGGGGGATCGGAGCAGAAGCTCTCTAAGGAGTGGGATTAGATAAATCCCAAAGGCTTAGGGTTAAAAAGTGGCATAATTTTAACCGAAAAAATATTCCGGTTTTCTGAAGCTCAAAAACACGTCGAATAATCAAAAACACATGCCTTGAACCGTGTTGAATATTTTAGAAGATATGCTTTATTTGAAATTTTGAGAAGATTTTGTTTGATTTGGTAAAACATTTTGGCTTTCATATTAATAAATTTGAAGGAGATGATAGTGGAAAGAAAGATAAGTGTGGTTTTTTTTTCAAACAAACCTACATATTTATACCCAAACTTAATTTGAAAAAAAAAATTAAAATTTATTATTAACGGCTCCCTAGGGGCAACCGGCTTGTGCCGTTTCACGGTTCCCGAGGGGGCTTGGTTTTTTTCAATTATTTGATTATTTAATATTTAAATTTACAACAAATTAACATTTTATAAAATGTTATAAAATTTTATAAGAAACAAACATCGTTACAGCAATGTCACTAATCTATCTTTCTATAGGCTGAAAGCTCTTTCCCACAACGTTGCAGTACAATTTTTTATCATTAATGACAAAGAAAGCGGGGAGAGGACCAAAAACTTTCAATTGACGAGGAAACATTTTATCATTACATCGGGTTTCTTCTAATTCCTGCGAAGCCTTTTTCGCTTTACTTCTCACTAACTCCGACCGAAACCTATCCATCACTTCAACCTTTCGCTCCAAATGTCTTCCCAAGTGCTTGAACATCAACTTAAGGACAAGAAAATGGGTGAAAGGGGTGTGGATGTTGATGATGATATTTTAGGAGAGGGGGGATCGGAGCAGAAACTCTCCAAGGAGTGGGATTAGATAAATCCCAAAGGCTTAGGGTTAAAAAGTGGCATAATTTTAACCGAAAAAATATTCCGGTTTTCTGAAGCTCAAAGACACGTCGAATAATAAAAAACACATGCCTTGAACCGTGTTGAATATTTTAGAAGATATGCTTTGTTTGAAAATTTGAGAAGATTTTGTTTGATTTGGTAAAACATTTTGGCTTTCATATTAATAAAGTTGATTGAAGGAGATGATAGTGGAAAGAAAGATAAGTGTGGTTTTTTTTTTCAAACAAACCTACATATTTATACCCAAACTAAATTTGAAAAAAAAAAAAAATTAAATTTATTATTCACGGCTGAAGACGGTTCAGCCAAAAAGAATTCGGCTAAGCCGAGCCGAAGACGGCTTCAACTGAGCCGTTGGTGAAAGCGTCTCAGGGACCCCACCGGAGACGGCTTTGCGGCGCTGACACGTCTCAAGGGACCCACGGGAGCCGGGTCGCAGACATCGGGATCGTAAACGACACGTGTTCGTTTCCTACCGGTTGAAAACGAAAGGAACTCGGAAGACGGTTCAGCCGTGTTGGAAACCGTGACCGGGCTTTCCAAAGATCCGGGAGAGGGCCATTTACGCAAAACGAACGGTCAAGGGGCTATTTTGGCCATTTTCCCAAAATATAAACCCAATATTATAAAAAAAGGTACGTCGCTATTTTACCTACGGATTTTAATGCAGGATTGTTTGCTACATATTTTGCTTAAGAAATGTTCGCTATAGGTTTTTAGCTACGGAATTTTGCGGTGAATATTTAGACTTTTAGCTATAGAATTTTTTTTGAAGGGTGAACTTCATTAGAAAACCGATCAACCCATAAACCGGGGCGGCCAAACAAACAACCTAATTAGGTAATTACAAATTTACAACAATTGGGCCAGAATAAACATTTTAACTTAGCTCTACTTTTGGCCCAAATGAACCCAATCATTTTGCCTTCACGTGTTATGTCTTTCAATCGCACCTTCTTGCTATTGAATTTGAGCCCATTTCTCACCCTCCAAAAGTCCAGATACACCAACTGACCAACAACCAATGACGACAAGCCCATGAAGAACATCTTTCTCTTTATCCCTCAAACCCGAGTGATTATGGAACTCCAACAAATCTTTATAGGAAAAAGCGTAGAAGTTTGAGACCTTGCACCAAGCCATAATGTGATGCCAAAGGACCGAAGCAAAGATACAAGAGGTTAATAATTGATCAAGAGGATAGAATTTGTAGCTACGGATTTTTAGCTATGGGAATTTGTTACAGATGTTGATACGAATTTGGATACAAATTTGGATACGAATTTCATTTACTACTACGGGTTTTCTTAGGCTTTTATTAAGGATTTTTAGAATATATTATAAGCATATGTTGTACTAGATTATACCCCGGGAATGTCCCGGGGTTGAGAAATCTAATATGACATATTAATTTTACATATGAAATATAATGATTCGCTTTACAGTTACATGCAAGAAAGCTTCAGGTAACACCTAACCTAAAACAATTAAAAATGTATCTCCAATGTTAACGCCTAACCTTATACAATGTATAGCTCTAATATTAATATCTAACCTAAAACAATGTATAACTCTGAACAAAACCCCACAAAAAAATAGTCGTTTTTTTCTCCGTTTTTATATATAGCACTATGGTACTCGTTGGAAAGATAATAAAACGCTCGTTAATTTGGTGTAATTTTTTTCTTTAAAAAATCTCTTAAACAAAAGATATTAACGTTTAAAAGTTATGGGAGGAAACATAATAGAGAAAAATCCAATTTTATTTTTAAATACTTTTTTCCTAAAATATCTCAATGCCACATGGGATGACACATGGCACACTCAAAGAGGAGAATGCCTCTTTGAGTGCCATGTCATTAAAATGGCTTTGGTTTATTATATGTATAGATAGATATTATTTTATTTTATATCCTTTTCAGCTTTTATTAAGGATTTTGAGTGGTGTAATTGGGTTCCTAAGAAGGTAGGGATGGTGGCTTGGAGAGTTTATCATGGTCGACTGCCAACGGTTGATGCGCTTGTTCGTAGAGGTATCCCAGTCCTTTCTCAGATGTGTACCATTTGCAACGAAAACTTTGAAACTGTTGATCATTTATTTACGGGATGCTCGCTACTAGCTGAGGTCTGGTCGCTGATTTTTGCGTGGTGCAAAGTGCCGAGTTTCTTTGCTTTTCATGCTCACGACTTGTTATACTATCATTTAGACCTGGCAATTTCAACCCATTTGGTTGAGTTTGGGTTATTTTGGGTTTAAAATTTGACTTTGTGGGTTGAGATGGGTTTAGTATAATTTTCAAGGGGGTTAGGATGGGTAATTTTAATTGTAGGATATAAGTAAGCGGGTCAGGATGGGTAAATTAAAAAAAAACAAATGGGTCAGGATGGGTATTTTTAGATAACCATATACAAATTTGAATTAAGACTCACCCAACACCAAAAGCGTTAATGTCTCATAGAAATAAATGTCATTAAAAACAAAAAAAAATTATATCTTTTGCATTTGTTGATAACCCCCGTCGGTTCGAAACCGTTCAGGTCGTTAACGGACGACCAAGTCGAAACAACACGGGTCGTTAACGAGACCGATCTCATCGAAATTGTTCGAGTCGTTAGCGGGCTTGAACGAGTCGAAACAGTCTGAGTTGTTGACCGTCAGGTTCGGGTCGAAATGGTAAGGTCGTTGGCGGGCCCGGTCGGGTCGAAACGGTCCGGGTTGTTACCGGGTCCGGTCGGGTCGAAACCGTTCGGGTCACTACAGGACGGGTCAGGTTGAAACGGTCTGGGTCGTTACCGGGCCCAGTCGGATAGAAACGGTCCGGGTCGCTACCGGGCCCGTTCGGGTCGAAACAGTCCGTGTCACTACCGGACGGGTCAGGTTGAAACGGTCTGGGTCGTTACCGGGCCCGGTCGGGCAGAAACGGTCCGGGTCGCCACAGGGCCCGGTCTGTTCGAAACAGTCCGGTTCACTACGGGACAAGTCAGGTTGAAACGGTCTGGGTCGTTGCCGGGCTCGTTCGGGTAGAAACGGTATGGGTCGCTAACGGGCCCGGCTGGGTCGAAACAGTCTGGGTCGCTACGGGACGGGTCAGGTTGAAATGGTTTGGGTCTTTACCGGGCCCGGTCAGGTCGAAACGGTCCGGGTCACTACCGGGCCCTGTCCCGTCGAAATGGTCCGGGTCACTACGGGACGAGTCAGGTTGAAACGGTCTGGGTCGTTACCGGGCCCGATCGGGTCAAAACGGTCCGGTTGCTACCGGGCCCGGCTGGAAAAAAATAGTCCGGTTCACTACGGGACAAGTCAGGTTGAAACAGTCTAGGTCGTTACCGGGCCCGGTTGGGTAGAAACGGTCCAGGTCGCTACCGGGCCCGGTTGGGTCGAAACGGTCCGGGTCGCTACGGGACGGGTCAGGTTGAAATGGTTTGGGTCGTTACCGGTAGGGGTGCAAATGAGCCGAGCAGCTCGCGAGCTACTCGAGATCGGCTCGGTAAAAAGCTCGAAACGAGCCGAGCCTTATCGAGCTCGAGCCGAGCTTGAGCCTAAAACGAAACTCGTTTACTTATCGAGCTCGAGCTCGAGCTTGGGATATGAAGCTCGCCAGGCTCGTCGAGCCTTATCGAGCCTAATTTAATATTAGGTTTATTAATATTTTATATTATTTACCCACATTTTAAGTTGTTTAATAAACGAGCCAAGCCGAGCTTTTGACATATCGAGCCTAAACGAGCCTATTATATATATTATTTAATTTAATATATTAACTAATAAACACTAAACGAGCCGAGCCCGAGCCGAGCTCGAGCTTGAGAAACTGCTAACGAGCCGAGCTCGAGCTTTAAAAACAAAGCTCGAACCGAGCCGAGCTCGAGCTCGAGCTCTTATAAGTTAATCGAGCTCGAGCTCGAACCTGGTCGAGCTCGGGCTCGGCTCGGCTCGGCTCGTTTGCACCCCTAGTTACCGGGTCCGGTCGGGTCTAAACAGTCCGGGTCGCTACCGGGCCCGGTCCGGTCGAAATGGTCCGGGTCACTACGGGACGAGTCAGGTTGAAACGGTCTGGGTCGTTACCGGGCCCGATCGGGTCAAAACGGTTCGGGTCGTTACCGGGCCCGGTCGGATAGAAACGGTCCGGGTCGCTACCGGGCCCGGCTGGGTCGAAACAGTCCGGGTCGCTACGGGACGGGTCAGGTTGAAACGGCGGGCCCAGTCGGGTCTAAACGTCCGGTCGAAATGGTCCGGGTCACTACGGGACGAGTTAGGTTGAAACGGTCTGGGTCGTTACCGGGCCTGATCGGGTCCCAACGGTCCGGGTCGCTACCGGGCCCGGCTGGAACGAAACACTCCGGGTCGCTACGGGACGGGTCAGGTTGAAATGGTCTGGGTCGTTTTCGGGCCCGGTCTGGTCGAAACAGGCCGTGTCGCTACCGGGCCCGACTACGTCGAAACGGTCTGGGTCGCTACCGGGCCCGGCCTCTTTGAAATGGTCCGGGTCGCTAACGGACACGGTCGTTGACGAGCCAGATCGGGTCGAAACGGTCTGGATCGCAAACGGGCCTGGCCGGGTCGAAGCGATTCCGGTCACTAACGTGCCTGACCGGGTCGAAACGGTCCTGGTCGCTAACGGATACGGTCAGGTCGAAACGGTTCGGGTCGCTAACGGGTCCGGTCGGGTCGAAATTGTCCGGGTCGTTAACGGCCACGGTCCAGATCGATAACGGGTCAGTCGAGTCGAAACCGTCCGGGTTGTTAACCGGCCCGGTTCGAAATGAAATATTTCGCATCCCTTAAGATTTTATTTTTAAATTTATTTTTGTTTTTTTTAATTTTTTTTACTTTTTAAATTTTTAATTTTTTATTGTTATTTTAATATATTTTGATGTGAGTTTATCCTAATCCAAACCATCCAGGCCCAAACCCATCCTGACCCAACCCATCCTAACCTATTTTTTTAATTTACCCATCTTGACCCACACCCATCCTAACCCAACACCCAAACCAACCCAACCCACCCTTTTTGCCACATCTACTATCATTTAACTGCAAAGAGTGGGACTAGAGTGAAAAAGGCGTTCTATGCGGTAATATTGACAACTTTTTGGAGTATTTGGTGAGCAAGAAATGAATATGTGTTTAACCAAAAGGAAGTTTCGGTTCGGAAAATCATGGAGGAGGTCAAGATAATGAGCTTCTTATGGGTTACAAATCGAGCGAGGATGACGAATATGACACGGGACTCTTGGGGCCGGTTTGATGCGACGAAAATGGTTTAGTAGTGTTGGGATGTATGTTTTATGTAGTTGTCTCGGCATTGTATGGTTTTCTTTATTCGGACTTTGTAATGCGGTTTATGTTTGCTAGTGTCTTGCTAGCCGTGGAATAAAGTTTTGTTGGCCGTTAAAAAAAATTATAAATATACGTTAAATTACCTAAAGTTTACAACACAAATTAAGTCATAATTTCTATAAATCGACACTAATACAAATTATCCAAAATATGTCATTATTTTCATAGTTGATCAACACACATTATTAGTAAGTGATGAAGCATTCACCAATAGCAAACAACAAACCAGAAATCAATGGCAAACAAAATAGTTGTGCTTGAATTTCAAAAATACTCACATCGATCTTCATCAGCAACCACGTCAAGAGAGAGGCTTTTTATCATCATTTGCATTGCACATCTTCTCACATATATTTGAACGTAATCTCGAGCGACACAAGATGAAGATATCACAAACAAGTATATGTAAGAACTCAAAAAGTAACTTGTATATTACTAGTGCATTAACAACCCCTTTAATATCTTCTCTTTGGCTACTGGGAAAACAATAACCCATGCTAGAGATAAACTAAGCGAATGGTGCGGAGATGCCGTATTAGCCAAAGTAAGTAAATGATTAAAAAGAAACATATCTTTATGTTGTAGCAACCCAAAAATGCCTTTAATGATAGGATGCGATAGCTCTTATTACTACCAAAAGATAAAAAGAAAATACAAGAAAAAAAGCCATTTCAAGAAAGGAGCTTTTCTAAAGTATATTTTATTTTGAACCCTGAATAATTTGATAACGAAAAGTTTTCATGTTGTATATGTTTTAACCTTTTCTTATCGACCAAAATTTCTTGTTTATATTCTCATAATTGTTCATCCCGAGAATCTATTATGGTATTGTCTGTATTACAACTGGATGCTATATCAAGTCTATTCATCTTCAGATGACGTATACTTTGGTTTTGTTAAAATAAATATACTGACATCATTAAATAAGAAAGGAAAATCTATTGTGTCTTTTATACTAAAACAATCAAAATGATGAGTATTTGATATTGCATATGTAATAGAATACGGCCTATTATGTCCAGTTATCTTAAATTAACTGCCAGAACCTGCAAATATTTGTTTATGAAATCAATTAGTAACAACTAATAACAACACTGAAACCAACGTAAATAAACAACTTCAATAAAAGCATCACTTGTTTTGTCACTTGATTCCCAAAGTCTCAACACTTTCTTACACAACTTAGCCACACGAATGAATACCAAAGCCACCAAAGGATGATTGTTTTCGTTTGTTGCCTCAACGACAAACCTCTAGTTGGGGGAAATTTGTCGAACAGTTGGTGGGCATATCAGGATCGGTACGGTACCGATACCGTCCCGAACTCATCCTTACCCCAGACTTGCTGCCAGCGCAAGCTTGTGCCCTTAACAACACAAGTCTTCCATTTTAATTTGCTTGTGTTGGACCCTGGTACTGATTCCAAACCCCGTGTTTAGGGCTGCAAACGAACCGAACGAACACGAACAAGGCCTTGTTCGTGTTCGTTTGTTAAGAAAATTATGTGTTCATGAACAGTTCATGAACACTTACCGAACGAGATATTCTGTTTGTGTTCGTTTGTTAGGAAAACACTCATGTTCGTGTTCGTTTGTGTTCGTTTGTTAATTTTGTTCATGAACGCACACGAACATAAACAAACATTAATGAACACAAATAAGTGTTCATGAACGCAAAGAAGTGTTCATGAACAGAACCAAATATAAACGGACATATATTAACTTTTGAATAACATCGAATTCACATACATTAAGATAAATAAAAATAAAAGAATATAAAAAAGTACAAAAATTAAAAACCTTACTAAACTATAGAACACAAACGAACATAAACGAACACGTTACCGAACGTTCACGAACATAAACGAACGAACATGACATCTGTTCATGTTCGTTCGTTTAACTAAACGAACAGAATTTTTTGTTCGTGTTCGTTCATTTATTAAACAAACGAACACGAACGAACTTCCCGCCGAACGGTTCATGAACTGTTCGCTGAAAGTTCAGTTCGTTTGCAGCCCTACCCGTGTTCGATCCTTATGGCTTCCAAATGATTAGGTCGATAGAAGAATAACATTTTAAAACCTATTAACCTTTTAAAAACTAATCCATTTATTTTGTGTCCGTTTAACCGTTATCCAAGTGTAACTTGTTTTGCGTATAAAAAACTAAAAGTTTTATCCAATTATACAAACTTTATATACTTATCAATTTCGGACCATCTAATCCAGAGCCGGTCCTGAGGATTTAAGGCCTCGGCCGAGCTGAAAAAAGGCCCTTAGTCTCTAACGAATTATATAAACTAATTTTTTAAATGGCGTTCAATGTTTTAGCAAAAATGTAGTAAAAACTAACCGTAATAAATGACCAATAATCAATGGTGGACCGGTAATGTTTCTTATGGGGGTCGGAAATTTTTAGGGTAGGTTATTTATCGCTAGAGATTGATTTTTTCTTTTTTCTGCTTGGTCTGGATTGGGTTGGATCAATAATCTAGACAACATAGTCTGGATGTGTAATTGGAGGCAGGACCTACAAAAGCAGGTGTGAACTTCTCTGTCTTTGCATTCCAAAAAAAGTAATAAAAAAAGTAATAAAAAGAATGGAGTGTAACAGGTTTTAATTTTAACTAATGAAAAAAATAAATACAAATTAGATTTATATATTTACGTTTGACGAGAATAATAGATTTAGTATTATTTATTTGTTGTGTCAAGTGATTCACCCTACAATATCTTTTCACTATTTTAATCTTTGTACAAAGAAACTAATCCAACTTTTTCGTTCTCTTCATCCCATCTTTTCTTCTTCAAATCTCCATTAACAAACCTGCAACTTTTTTCTTAAAAAAAACCAATAATTTTTGTATCAACCTCTTTTTTTTTCACATTCATGTTTTTTAACCATATCTCTCTCTCCCTCTCTGTCACACATATATAATTTTTTTAAAAAAAAATTGGCCCCTAGGAAAGACGGGCCTCGGCCGGAGGTGCGGCTCGCCCACCCCTAGGGCCGGCTCTGATCTAATCCTCTTTGTCATTTAGCATATATAACCCAATTGACAAATAAAACTTTTAAACCTAATATAGTATAGTATTTTATGCAAGTACCAAGTATCGAAACCTAAGACACGACTTTTATTACTCAATTTTAAGTTATTAAATAAAAGTTTAAGAGTGAGAAATTTTTTTAAAAAAATAGTAGCAAATATATTATTTTACTACAATAGTTTTGCATTGTTTATTATTATCACAATTATTGTCGTGTTTGGTTTATGACAACTAGTTAGATTAGTAGATAAACATGTGGGTTTTAGTTACACTCTAATTTGGAGCAAGGCAATCTCTAATTATACCTAGTCATGGTCTATATAACCAAATTAAGGTTAAAAGAAGACTAGTCAGTTTTGAGTTATTTTCTAATTAGTAATATTAAAAGTTATTCAACTAAATTATTTTCTTTTACTTTTTGATTATTATGTTACATGAGCATTTTATATATATATATATATGTGTGTGTGTGTTAATTTGAAGTTACATGAATGGTACCCGCCCCTTCTCATTGGTGTAGAGGGCGGTGTCAATTTTTTTCTTTTACAGAGTGTTATTTGATAATAAATATAAATGGTTTCATAGTAACCACAACTTGGGTTGGTGGTGGAATGGTTTGAGGTGCATTTCTTTTACATGAGGCCACAGGTTCGAGACTGCGAAGGGCATTTATTTATTTTTATTCATTTACACAGCGTTATTTCATATTAAATACAATTGGTATTAGATTATTTACATGACAGCATGTATCAAAGAGTTGAATCCATTGATCAAATAGTAACCCGAGGGGCGGGCCAAAACTATCACTAAGGGGGCGGCTGCCTCCTCCTAAAAGTAAAAAAAGAAAGTAAGTGTATTTTTTTGACGAAATTTCCAATCACTCCCCTTAAAAATTTGGTTAAGCCCCCCGTTTGACCTCTTTAACTTTTCAAACCGGGTTCATGTTTTTTAAAGGTTTTCTAACAGTCAAGATGGTGGCTGAGGAAGGCGTTGCGTTGAAAGATGGAGAGAAGAGGAGGGGGCAACCGCCCCCCCCCCCCTTTTTTTTTGAACGGCAAATTTCTTCTCCTTGTGGGACTTGAACCCATGACCTCCCCCTTAGGTGTTCCTAGAAGCTTTGCTTCTACCATTGGGCCACCAACCCCAATGGCAGGCAACCGCCCCCCTTAGTGATAAAAAGTTAGTGTATTTTTTAGATAAACATTCCAACCGGCCCCTTAAAAACTGGTTTGAGCCCTCGTTTGCCACCTTTAATTCTAGACATTTAAAACACAAATTGCACGTTACAACTCTAACAGACTGACACTTTGTTAGATTCATCAAATGTATAAATATAGTTTTTTATTTAATCCTTTATTTATACAGGCACATCATTTTCCTAATTGTTGAAAAGACAAATGATTGGAATTCAGGTAATACAACATCCCTTTCAATTTCAAATGGCAAATGATTCAAAGTCAGAAACGATATTATTATCAAATCATTGATCAGATTGATACACTTGCCACCACATCAAGGAGCAAGGACCCATCGGTGCCTTACCATCATCTTTAACTCAACCAGGTTTCCTTACCACGGTTCAAGTCAAACCGTCAGTTTATTGACCGTAGGTTTAGCCGGCTGCAATCGGTGAACAAGCCGATTTCTAGTTTGACTGGTTCGACTAGCCGGAATAGCCCAGTTTTGAAAAGAATAAGACTCTATCATGCTAGTGAACACAACTGCATGTTGATGCGGTGACATTGATGTGGTTAAGTACGTAAAGAGAAATGTGTGAACTTGCAAAATTGAAATGTAGATTAAAAAAATTAAGCACGCGTCACAAAGATATATTTGGCAATTGAGAAAAGAAGTTATGACGTTATAAAACGGGCGTTAGAAACATGAAAGCATATTTACAAAATAAGTATCATATTTAACCCAGTTCGATTTTGAATAAAACTTACGTTAAGCGTAGACGGGCTCGGGCTTAGATAAATTTAAACCGAAACAAACCTTACTTTGTTAAATATTTTTAAAGGTCATCTTCTAGTATCTAACAACATATATTTACACAAACTTAATTGCACAAAAAAAGAAATAGAAACAAAAATAACAAAATCTTCCAATCACAACTAAATTTGACAATCGTAGTATTATGTAATATTTAGAATAACTTTATTGATACCGTTCATTTTATTCGTATAACAACATTATTTTATTTTGTGTGTTTACAACATAATAATCACGTTTAGGTATTTACTGTAAAGTTGAAGTTGGCACAAGTAGTTTGCCTACCCAAGAGGGTCGAGCTGAACCCTAGGGTTGAAGTAGCAAGATCGAATTGAAGAAGATTGTTTTCTAGTTGGTATCCTCCGATCACAACTGATGTCCTCGGATTCGACCCCCCATTAACGATCGCAAGACATAACACGTTATCATTTACTTGTACCACAGAGTTTGATCCCGTTATCATCCATATAGTACTCTCGTTTTGAAGCACCAACTCAATAGACGGAACTGAGGGCCCTACACGTGTGCTCAACACATTTGTAGCGCTGAAACACACGTCAAAAGGCGCCACAGACGCAACTCTAGTAATGTTCCTAGCTGCAGCCTCTCTAATGAAGGTCGTGGTCAATGAATTATAGATTGAGGTCTCGAGGACCGTGTAAGGGTTCACGGTACTAATTTTTGTCCCACCGTTGCCTTCGTTGTCAATCGATAACAATGAAGTGTTTAATGGTATGGACTTATTGTCAACCCTAATTGAGCTCACTCCTATAAAATACTCAGCCGATGGCTCGCCTGGTGTAGACGAGGAAGCAGTGCTCACAGGATTAATAAAAAGTCGAGTGGTCCTTAGTGACTGTGAAACGTCGATATTTGGAAGGAAGTTGTAAGGCCCATCCCCGAAGAATATAACACCATCCGCGTTAGTCGAAGGCGACAAACAAATGGCAAATTTCCGGTCAAAGCTAAAGGCAGCAGCGAGCTGGGTCGGAAGCCCAATTCTAGTCCGACCTAACCCAGCCATTCCAGACACACCACTTGCAAGTCCTTGCAACAAGAAAGTGGGTGCACAAGAAAACAAAAACTGAGAAACATTGACAGGTCGACCAGGATTCGACCCGTCAGTGGACTGGACCTGAACTAGGTCTGTGGCCAGTTCACCACCAGTAGCAGTTCTAGTAATAGGGTTATCAGGAGACACACCACATGTGTTATTATTGCACCCCGGTCTAGCCGGACCAAAGCAATCCCCACACCCGTCGGCTCCGGCCAACGAGCATTGTGCCGACCGGCACCTAGCCGGCCGGTAAGTCGACGAAACATAGTTATTATCACAATCCACCCATAGAAACCGGCCACCGAGATGCACCACCAGGTTTTCCGGCACTAAAGGTGTTCTTTGGTTGATACGAGTGATGTATTGGTTAGTGGCAGCGTCTTTTCTGACCGGAACAACGAGTGCGGCTGGCCGGAACGACGGTTGGGCCGACGAGAGAGATATAATGAGAAAAACGGAGAATGCAAACAGTTTAACGGTCGAGAAAGTCATTGTTACATGTGAAAATGTTTATGTGGTGAATTGGAGGATATTGCATGTGAATTTATAGAATTTATTGGCCAACAAAGTTCAGATATGATAAAGGTTATGTGATCAAGACAACCATGATGAAAATCATGAAATTCAACGATAACTGCTTTGATTAAAATCATAATTTAAAAAAAATATTAAGAAAGCAACAAAATTTGACTTGAGTTCGAGCTTATTTTATATGACTTGAGATCTTCTCCCATTTTTTTAAATACTTTATCTTAAAAACAATTTAAATAACATACCTTTGAAGAAAAAAAAAATTATTAACTAATTGGTCATAATTTAACAATTTACGTTAAATACATTATTCTGTAAATCTACATGTATGTTAGCTATCTGGAGACTGACATGTTAAGGTTCGAGTCGAGTTGAGCTTAAACGAGCTAGAGATGAAATATGGAGTTTGTCTAAATTTGCATTCATAATATTATATAAATACAATATATAGTTTTCATTTCAAATATGGTTATATATATACACACACAATTTACATAAAACAATTAAAAATATCTTATGCTATGTATTAAATATAATCATAAATTTATTTAAAATATCCACATATTTATACAAAAATAACAAAACAAGTAATAAATTAGCATGGGCCAAGCTAAGCTTAAGTTTGAAATATTATTCACGAGTCCGAGTTTTAGAAATAAAATTTGAAACAGGCCACACGCAAATTTAAGCTTGAGTCGACTTATTTACAGTGCAACTATCGATAAGGTTACCAAAGGGTCTTTGGTCTATTGGTAACAAGGTGTTGGATAAGAATTTGTCTTTCCAAATAGTGAGGGGTTCAAATCCCATGTGACAAAAAATTTAGCTGTTAAAAAAAAACTATCGATAAGGTTGATCATCAATAGTGTGTGAATTGCGTATTAATACCTCAGACCAAATTTAATTGTGTGTAAAGAAATATTTATATAAAATAAGTATTCTTTGGTGGATTTTAAAAAATTTATATCTAAAATAATAATAAAAAACGAAGAATGGTTTGATGACAGGCTTTTTTCCCCTAATCGAACTATCGTGTGATAGCGTAGTTTGAATGTTCCAAACTAAAAGATTTGATCTGGAATTGTCGGTATTTGACTTACTTAAAGATTTAAATACTTGGCCAGAAAATAAAGAACGTTACACGACATATAATAAAACTAATTTATTTTACAAATGTCGCATGATACACGTAACAAATAATCTGGATAGTCTTATCCATTATATATGCATTTTTACTATTTGGGGTGAATCACACTACTGCTCTTTACTATTAATTTTTTTGTAGTATTGTGTTTCATCAAATTAGTTCCTATGCATTTTTTTTAAACAACCACAACTTCTATATAAATATTGAAACGAGAGCTAGCAAGAAATTAACACCCCAAAAAGTTACAAAATTACATTTCTAACATTGAAATTACTTCATCTCTCAACATAAACTTAGATCTACATGTTAACCATAAATACAAATTAACTTTTAACTCCTCCACGATATTAACTACCGAGGAACTCCTACTGTTAACGTTAAACACCTTCTCATTTTTTGCTTTTCAAATTTGCCAAAGAGTAGCATACCTTCGCATATTGCTATTTATGTGATTCCTTATCTATTAACATTATGAAGTTCGTTACTTGGTGGCACTAGGATTTAGTTGTTTTTTTTTTGGTTAATTATTCTTGTATAATTAGCATGCATATATCCAATAATTAGACATAACAATTTGCTTAAGAATTATATTACCTTACACTTATTCCTTCTTGACTACAACATGTCCATTAATTAATCTTAATTATTACGAGAGTTTATATTAAATTGCTCTTAGTTAAAATATATAATTTATTGTCCTATACTACTATATAATGGAAGGGTAAAAAAGTTATTTCATAATCACCTATATGTGCAAAATTATAATTTTATTATATTAGCAAGACAAATTTAATTCAACTATTAAATAACTATGTAATAATTAAAAAGAATAATTAACTTATGCTTTGAAAGTTAAATAAAGCATGATAATAATTTCAAAGGATATATTATAAGAAATTCAAGTGATATATGATAATAAATAAAGTAAATAGTCAAAATCGTCCCTGAGGTTTGCATACTTTTGCTAGATCCATCAAAATTATTATTTTTCTTAATTGAACCACTAAGGTTTCAAAATCATTGCCAGATTCAGTCATTTCTTTACCTGTGCTAAAAACTAATGTTAAATAAAGGACATTTTGATCATTGTGTTTATTTATTTAGCTTTTCTATTATTTTAACCTGGTTTTTTTTTTCCAGGGGTCACTTGTATTAAAGATGTTAAAATATGTATTGACAATTTAACAATTAAAAGTGTAACACTTATAAAGGCTGTTTTTTTATTGTTTAGAGTTTTTCTTTCTTTACATTCTAGTTGAATATGTTGCATAAGAGATTGACAGGTATGGCATGATGGTGAGCTGGCATGATGACGTGGATAAAGTTGCTGACTAGGATTGCTGACTGGGATGGATAACTAGGATGGCTCAAGATGTGTCTATGTACAAGTGGGCTTAGCTAATAATAAAGAGTGTTCAGGCTTGATAAGATAATGGTCCAGAATAATACTCAGCCCAAGGGATTAATTAGTAGCTTAAGTTCAGAAGCCCAAGTTGCATCAGGCCTGGTCTAGATTAGGGTTTGTGTAATCAGCAACTTCTTGTTCTGATTTTGCGTTGTAATCCTTGGTGTTTAGTTCTGTGTTGTGATCGTGTATCAGAGAGATCTTGTGAGTTTTTGAGAGTTTGTTTGTATTTTGATTCTTTAATCATTAATAATCAGTTCTTGTTTGAGTTTAGTTGTTCTTGATATCATGTTGTTTTGACAAAAAACTAAACAGTGACGTTAACAAAACCAGTCTCCTTAATGTTGTTAAGCCCTACCTAAAGAAAATATCACAATCCGTACTCTTAAAATAATAATAATTGATCACTACATTAGCAATAATGAATTACCATTCTAGGAAGATGATCTTAACCATCAAGCACCCTTGATATTTGTCTATTTCTAGCAAACACCAACTTCACAAAAAACAATAAAAAACTTAGTTTTTTAGTGTGAAATTTCAAACTCACTCACATGGGTGGGTAGGTTACGTTCAGTCATTGATCCAAATGGTGGTTCAATTTTTGTTAGCTCACCATTGATGTTGGATTTGAAAGAGATGGAACGATACGCAGATAAAAGAACATATATAGAGAAAGAAAGAGTAGGAAGTGATGGGTGGGGGTGGTTTTATTTAATAAAAGACTCTTATTATCATTATTACTCCGCATTTTTTGTTTGAAGTAAATAGAAATAAGAAAAAAATAGAAAAGAAGATAAATATGTAAAATGATGAAAGTACCCCTCAGCTAAGATTAATTTTTTAACAGAGTTAGAGAAATTGATGGATCTGACAATAGTTTCGAAATCTCAATGGTCTAGTTGAGGAAAAAAAACTTTTTTGGATAGAAATAGCAAAAGTGTACAAACCTCAGGAACGATCTTGGCTATTTACTTTAATAAATGGCTAAAGTACCAAATTGTAAATACAAGTTACTTAAACTTATAAGTTGTTAAATCAAATAAAGAGCATATAAGATTCTTGAAATTACATATTTTTTTTTCACTACACATTTCTAAAATAAGTTAGTTAATATTTTAGTTAATATTAAATATATATAATGGGTTTCGAAAAAATTATTAGTTAAAAAAAATATAATGAGAAATATAAAAAGGCAAAATTGAACACTTAGGTGCTGTTTGTTTTTGAAAAGTTAAAAGGTCTTTAGTCTGTGGACTACATCTGTAGGAGAAAAGGTGGACCAAAAGTCAGCAGTTTGCAAGAAAAAGACTGTTTGTTTGTTAAGGTCTGCAGCGTAACCCAAATCCATAACCCACCATAACGCACCTAACCATAACCCACCACCACATAATAAATTCATATGAAAAAACTCGTTGAAATCAATGTGAAAATAAGTCCTTTTCTTGCTAAGAAAATAAAAAAAACTCATATTTCTTCACTAAAATAAAAAAAAAAAAACTCATATTATTATCTATAATCTATAACATATAATAAAAGAATTGAATATTGATGAGGTGACATTTAATGAAGGCCACAGCCCTCCTTTGAATGTGTCACGTGGCACGTTAAGGTGGGAGTTTTTAATTTATTTTTTATTTTGTTTTTATCCATTCTCCTACATTTTTCTAAACCTAATCTCTTTAAGAATTTAAAAACAAATTTAGATTTTTCTCTCTAATGTTTCCTTCCATCATTTTTAAACGTTAATATCTTTTATATACGAGATTTTTTAAAGAAAAAAATTACACCAAATTAACGAGCGTTTTATTATCTTTCCAACGAGTACCATAGTGCTATATAAAAAACAGAGAAAAAAATGACTATTTTTATGGGGTTTCGTTCATACTGGAAAAAAAAACACAAAGTGTTCAGGTTATTCATTAATCATGTTTTTTCTTTTAAACCAGGTTCTTATATACAATGTTGAAATTTAGCCCAATCTCCATCCTATCATTAGAATTTTACTCTTTTAAAGATGGATAGGTATACTTCATCAAGAGAAGCTACGAGAAAGAATCGCGCAACACTGCAACACATGGTGTCACCTTATAGCAAGGTTATTTTTTTTATTTATTTAATTATAAGAGTAATAATTATTACTGTTAGTATTAGTATTATTAGAATGGTTATATTTTTCAACCCCGAGACACTCCCGGGATAAAAGCTAGTTATTATTATATATATCATTTGATAACATGCCTTAGCTACAGTCCCGTTTCCCAGTTTCCTCAACCTACACCTTCCGGTTGCCACACTGTATCTCTCTCACTGTCTTTATCTTTCTCTACCGGTACCTTCTACATCATTCTTCCAGCTTCCAACTTTGTCTTCCACCATCTCACACACAAACACACTCACTCTCTCTCAACCCCCTACACACACACACTTACTGATACGTTTACAAAGAGACAGAGGCGACGCGCGATAGAAAGAAGTGAAAACCGAAGAGACGCAGAGACATAGATGGGTAGCAACCGTTCAACAACCACTACTCGACGGCTGAGCTGAAAAAATGTGTAGGGTTCAATAGACAAAGATGGTAGGTGGAGTTGGGTTATGATCGGAGATGGTCGTAGTGACTCGGACTTCAGTGATGGGTATGGATCGTTGAAGGTGGTGACCGGTTGATGCCATTTATAGTAATGATGGTGGGTTGTTTAAGGGTCACCGGAAATGGGTTGGGTTTGGTGGTTGGAGACGAAGAGGGAAATGTCGTCGGAGACGGCGTTTTCCGGTCACCGGAGTGAAAGAGATGACCGGAGGTGGTATGTTTCTTTCTCTCCCTCTCACATCGTAACTCTCTCTTGATATCTCTCTTTCTCTCAAATGTGCAGTAGGTTACTTTTATTTGATTGGTCCAAGTATTCTGTCTCTTTGCATTCTATTTATAATATTATATGGGGCCTTGGCTATGATGAATGGATGATAGGAAATTTGGACAGAAACATTGAATCTCCATATGTGACTATGTACGTGTTGTCCATTTGAAATGATGATAGAAATAGGTGGAAGGTGTTTGTTGAATGCTTTAGCTTTTGATAATATTTTTAGCTTGGGCAGAGTACTTGATTTCTTTCTTATGCAGGTGTCAACTTTGAAGATGAGTAGGCGTTGTTGTTCTGTTCTAAATTATGGATTTTTGGTATGCCAATTTTTTCCTCTTATTTATTTGTTTAGTTTTTGAATGTGATTTAGAAACAAAGAACCAATATTAAGCTGGATTTACAATAGACACTTAATTTCCCTTTAGAAAAATGATATGAGAAACGTGTATAGTTGTATGTAGCTTCTGCAAGTGCAACTTAGCAGCCTTGACTTATGTGCTAAACGCCCACCGCAACGCGACAGGATCATCCTAGTTTCTTCATTAAAATAAAAAACAGATACCCATATGAAAAAAAAACTAGTTAAAAATCAATGTGAAAATAAACCCATTTCGCTAAAAAAAATTAAAATGCAGTATAAAGAAACAGAGCATTTATATGTAAGAAAAGTTAAATAAAATCATATAGATAAAATAATAATAATGGGGATTGTGGTTGTAATGAACAGAGGGGATTGTGGTGGTCGTCAACGTGAACGGAGGGGATGGTGCTGCTGTTTCAGAAGGGTGAGGTGGCGATGGCAGGAGGTGATGCCGATGGTTGGTAGAATTTAAACCGAAACAAACCTTGCTTTGTTAAATATTTTTAAAATTCATTGTCTAACATCTAACAACATATCTTTACACAAACTTAATTACAAAAAAAAAAAATATATGCAAAACTTTCGATAACAGTTTGTGTTGATGAAACTTTGGGGTTGGTGGCCCAATGGTAGAAGCAAAGATTCTAGGAACACCTAAGGGAGAGGTCATGGGTTCAAGTCCCACAAGGGGTAGAAATTTGCCGTTCAAAAAAAAAAAAAAGTTTGTGTTGATGAAAAGTATTTTCCACTCAACCCATATTTGACAATCATTACATATAAAATGTACGGTTGAACATAAATCTATTGATATCTTTCATTTTATTCGTATTATGACATTATTTTGTGTTTACAACATAATAGTAATAATGTTTAGGCATTCACTGTAAAGTTGAAGTTGGCACAAGTAGTTCGCCTACCCAAGAGAGTCGAGCTGAACCCTAGGGTTGAAGTAGCAAGATCAAATTGAAGAAGATTGTTCTCTAGTTGATACCCTCCGATCACAACTGATGTCGTTGGGTTGGATCCCCCGTTAATGACCGCAAGACATAATACGTTATCATTTACTCGTACCATAGAGTTTGATCCTGTTATCATCCACACAGTATTCTCATTTTGAAGCACCAACTCAATATATGGAACTGAGGGCCCCACACGTGTGCTTAACACATTTGTTGTGCTGAAACACACATCAAAAGGCGCTACAGATGCAACTCTAGTAATGTTCCTGGCTGCGGCCTCTCTAATGAAGGCTGTAGTTAGTGAACTATAGATGGATGTCTCAAGAACCATGTAGGGGTTCACAGTGCTGATTTTGGTCCCACCATTGCCTTCGTTGTCGATTGACAACAATGAAGTGTTTAACGGTATGGAGTTACCATTAACCCGAATTGAACTCACTCCTATAAAATACTCAGTTGATGGCTCGCCTAGCATATACGAAGAAGCAGTGCTCACCGGATTTATAAAAAGTCGGGTGGTCGTTAACGACTTTGAAACGTCAATTTTCGGCAGGAAATTGTACGGTCCATCTCCGAAGAATATAACACCATCCGCGTTTGTCGAAGACGACAAACAAATAGCAAATTTCCGGTCAAAGCTAAAAGCAGCAGCGAGCTGGGTCGGAAGCCCAATTCTAGCCCGACCTAGCCCGGCCATTCCAGACACCCCACTTGCAAGTCCTTGCAACAAGAAAGTAGGTACACAAGAAAACAAAAACTGAGAAACTTTGACGGGTCGACCAGGATTCGACCCATCAGTGGATTGGACCTGAACCAAGTCCGTGGCCAGTTCACCACTAGTACCAGTTCTAATAACAGGGTTATCGGGAAACACATCGCACGTGTTATTATTGCACCCCGGTCTAGTCGGACCGAAGCAAGACCCACACCCGTCGCCTCCTGCTCCGGCCAACGAGCATTGGGCCGACCGGCACCTAGCCGACCGGTAAGTCGACGAAACATAGTTATTATCACAGTCCACCCATAAAAACTGGCCACCGAGATGCACCGCCAGATTTTCCGTCATTAAGGGTGTCCTTCGGTTGATACGAGTGATGTATTGGTTGGTGGCAGCGTCTTTTCTAACCGGAACAACGAGTGCGGCTGGCCGGAACGACGGTTGAGCCGACGAGAGAGATATAATGAGAAAAACAAAGAATGCAAATAGTTTAGCAGTCGAGGAAGCCATTGTTACAAGTGAATATGTTTGTGTGGTGAATTGAAGGATATTGCATGTGAATTTATAGAACTTATTGGCCATCCTATGAAGAAATTCAACGATAACTACTTTGATTAAAATCATAACTAAAAAAAATATTGTGAAAGCAACAAAATTTGACTTGTGTTCGAGCACATTGTTTTGAAAGGCCAAGCATATTTTATCTGACTGAAGATCTTCTCCAATTTTTATAAATATTTTATCTCTACTTTTGAAAATATAAATAATTAGACATAACAAGTTGCTTAATAATTATATTACAACATGTCGATTAATTATTACGAGAGTTTACATTAAATTGTTCTTAGTTATAACAACATTAATAAGTTTCAATAGGAGGATGTGTACTTGCCCAATAGCTGGTAGAGATTATAATGCAAGCATAATTACTCTAGTGCTTTTTTTGCTTCACACGTTAAAAGTTGTTTGTATTTCATACATTAATAACTTTTTTTTTTAAATTAAAACATAAAAACAATCATAAAATGGTATAGCTACATTTTATTAATTAAGAAGTTAACATGTTACGTGAATATCAATGTTGTCTTCAACGTTGCATCACACATACACTCTCATGTGAGTATATATATAGAGAGAGAAAAGGTTGGATACAAAGGCCTTTATCGTACGAACCGTAAGAAGACTAAAAATCAAAATTAGGCATGCACACTTTGAACATTACGTTGAAAATTGCGCATGGTTCCCAAATGGAAAATATTGCATCCTTCAAAAATAAAGAGTAAATAGCTAAAACAGTCCCTCCCTATGGTTTGAGTTATTTTGTCAGTCCAGCCTAAAATTAAAATAATTGCTTGAACAGTCCTTTAGGTTTTACGAAATAGGCCAAAACAGTCCAATTACTTAACGGGGTTAACTCAACCTTGTTAAGTCAGGGGCAAAATCATCCATTTATCTTCTAAGCTCCTTATATGCCCTTGATCGTTTTCCTTCCACTTTGTTCCCTCCACAACAACTCCTTTCCCTCCATTAACCCTCCACATCAGCTTCTTTTCCTCCATGTTAACTTCTTAAATAAATAAAATTTACCAACTCGATACACCGCGGAAGATTTATGTATGTCTGAGATGACGTCGCGCGAATGTTTACAATTTTTTTGCAATGCTGTCATTAAGTTATACGGTGCTGAGTTTTTACGAAGACCAACAAGTCACGGCATTGCATGTTTGTACGAAGCACACGAAGAAAGACATCACCTTCCTAGCATGATCGACAACATTGATTGCACTCATTTAGTATAGCGAGCATGTCCAAGGGAATTACGAGGACTATATATGAGAGGCGATCACCAATACCCTACGATCATTCTAGAAGCAGTTGCTTCGCAAGATACATGGTTTTGGCATGGATTTTTTTGTCCCCCCGATTCACTCAACGACATAAATGTTCTCCAACAATCTCCAGTTTTTCTTACCTAACGAAACGAAACGACGCCGCATTGTCAATTTACTTTAAATGGCCACTTATATAAACGTGGATATTATCTTACCGATGACATCTACCCAACCTGCTCAACGTTTGTGAAAGCGTTTCAATATCCGACCGATCCGAAGGAAAAGAAATTTGTCAGGGCGCAAGAGGCAGCAAGGATGGATGTTGAGCGAGCGTTCGGAGCATTAAAGGGGAATGGGGAATTACCAACCGACCCTTGAGCCCGACGACCGTTGATAGGTGTAGCGTCATCGTCATCGTCTACATGTGCATGATATTGCACAACATGATCATTAAAGACGAGGAGCGTGCGATATCACCGGTCCACATACGCGACCCCCCAATCCAACCGGTGTTCGATGACGATGCCCTTGCGGAGTTGACAAACTCCGATATGATTTCCGACTTTGAAATGATCACGTGGAACATCTAGCCGCACTTGATCTACCGTACCTTGAAGTGGAAGCCAAATAGTTTTTTTTTTATTTAGTTTATTTTTAATTATGAGTGTTCGCATTTATTTATTTTATTTAGTTATAATATTGTAACTTTATTTTATTAGTTTATGTTTAATTATGTTTCTCTATAAAAAAGAAAACTAAAGAGTATTTCTGTAAAATAAATCAGTAAGTAAAGTGATTTGAAAATAAATGATTAAAAATGACGAGAAATTTACGTACGGAATAAAGTGGATCCAAAGTTAATTTTGTAAGCATCCGCATGGTACGTTTACGTACGGAAAAAAGGTGAAAACTCAGAAGAAATTAAATCAAAATACTTAAATAATAATCCCCAAAATACCATCATCTTCATCAAAGCCCTAATTTTGTCACTAACACGTGAGTTTCCCTCCATCAAAATCATCACTCGTGTTCGTTGTTTATGCTGCATACGTAATAATAACAACATTTATCATTTATTAATGCAAATTCGCCTTTTTTTTTGTTGTGTTTTACTTAAGATTACTCACATACATACATGATACATACATACTTGATATGTTAATAAGAAGCTGCATTTTGTATTGTGAGATGCTAATATTTAGTGTGTGTCTGTGTGTGTGTGTGGAGCTTATATTCACTTACACTTTAGGTGCCATTTACATGTGTTTACTTCTTCATGTGTAACTGTCCGTATAGGTTGTTTGTGATGTCTCTGATCCCGAAAATCGTTAAAAATGGATACAGACATCGGTACTGAAAATTTTCGGTATGGTATCGGTATTAGAAAATAAAAATCCAAATCGGTACCGAACCGAAAAGACCGATCCTGAAAACGTTAAAAGGTGGGTACCGGAAATCATTCGGTACCCGGTTAGGTTTCAGACCATTTGCTCATCCCTAATTAAAAATGTGTATACACATGTTCTATGTATTTTTCAGTTGTGTGTCTTATCCTCTCGGATAGAGGTAAGGTTTGCTTACATCGATCGGGGTTCTTTCTTTGGGCTAGTGTCCTGTGTCCACCCCCATCCACACACACAAGTTTTTTTAACTCCCCGCCCCCCCGGCCCCCAATATTACCGAAAACTAAATTGAAGATCCGCCAATGCCTACATCCCCTGAACCCTACCAATAGCTTTGCTATCTGTGGGATTTTATTAGGCTTGGTTCATAGTTTTTAAAAGCCATCGCTTCTTGCGCCTAGGCCCATTTTTTAGGCGAGGCAATTGTGCCTTACGTTGAGGAAATTGTGCCTTATGTCGAGGAAATTGCGCTTTAGTTCTCAAGGTGATGGTTTAGGCGCAAATTCCGACAAGATTCCCAAATTCCTAGGAGTTTTTTGCCAGATTATCTAAACTATGGCTAGATTCCAGCCAGATTTTTACTTTTATATAAGGAAAACTACTTTTACACACTAATCTTTTGAGACTTTTGATACTAATACGATGATATTAAATGTTATATAATAACTTTTGTTTATAGTACTATTTTTCTAATACATCATATATTTTTACTTACTTTCTTTGTTCGCCTTTTTATCTCAGGCCCTCGCTTTTTTTGCGCCTAGGCCATAGGCGAGGCCTATGCGCCTTGGGTAGGGCTGCAAACGAACTGAACTTTCAGCGAACAGTTCATGAACCGTTCAGCGGGAAGTTCGTTTGTGTTCGTTCGTTTAATAAAGGAACGAACACGAACAAAAAAATTTCGTTCGTTTAGTTAAACGAACGAACATGAACAGAGGTCACGTTCGTTCGTTTATGTTCGTGAACGTTCGGTAACATGTTCGTTTGTGTTCGATTGTTTAATAAGGTTTTAAATTTTTATTATTTTTATTGATATTATTTTACTTTTATTTATTTTACCCAAATTAATAAATAAACTATTTATATGAGGTAAATATATGTATTTGAATTCAATTTTATAAGAAAGTTAATATATGTCTGTTTGTGTTTGTTTTCGTTCATGAACATTTTTTTGTGTTCGATTGTGTTCATAAGCATTTGCTTGTGTTCATGAATGTCCATTTGTGTTCGTGTGTGTTCATGAACAAATTTAACAAACGAACACGAACATGAGTGATTTCTTAACAAACGAACACGAACATAAAATCTCGTTCGGTAAGTGTTCATGAACACATATTTTCCTTAACAAACAAACACGAACAAGGCCTTGTTCGTGTTCGTTCGGTTCGTTTGCAGCCCTAGCCTTGGGTGCGCCTAGCGCCTTTGATAACCATGGCTTGGTTGTTGTTGCTGTACTTTCTAGAAAACTAAGAAACACTTCTATCAATATGCTTGTAGAGTTGTAGGATCAATTGTTTATAGATTTGTTTGTGTGAGTAAATAATTGCCCTTTATTTACTGATATATCAACTTTTTGGTTGCTGGAGCTGGTGAATGGTGATTGAAAATTTGAAACTGCACTATCACTACTAGTTTATGATTTCTTCAGTGTTAGTTACTGTGAGCAGCGGCTTTCGAGTGATATGGATGTTCCATTTTGGATCTATGTATGCCAATTTACGGTTTCTTTAATAGTGCCGCAATTGACCTTTTTTTTACAATTACTGGCCATGCAGTTTTCACTCTGGATGATATGGATGGACATATGTTCCAATATAGTTCTGATTTGCAGTTGCTATCATCTGATGTACAACAAACACACAGTTGTGTTCCGTATTTAGCTGAAACTACCTTCTCTCAGCCGCATTTGGTAAAACTAGAAGATCATAATAACTATTCTCTTCCTCAGTGGATTGGATACCAGCAGTTGGCTCCCGGTTATGTTGATTATCTACTAGGAAACGGTATCTCTAAAATGCAAAGAGAAGTTCCGTATGAAAGCACTGGAATAGGATGCAGTTTTACACCTAACGAATATTTTCTCAGCGTCGATGCCGCCCATCAGACAGAGCCATATCCATATGTTTGATTTCCATCCCATAAATGTTTTTTATTTGGTTCCATTTTGTTCATTTTATTTGACATGATGTCATCATTTTGATGCGGTTTTAGTCGCACTTAGTTGAGGGAGCTTGTTTTTTGAGTGACCTGATAACATATTTTATTATCTGTTTGTTTATAAGTGCTCACATGCACTTCATCATGTTGTTTCCTTGAAAGCCTTACCTACATGTAAAAGTCATCATTTGAAGATTCTGTATACGTATTTAAAACCGTAGATAATATACGGGTCACTCTAGAAACAAGTTTCCTCAGGCCTCAACTACATAGTATCACACAGTAAAGTCTAAAACTATATATTATGTTAAGTTATTTACTGATTGTTAATATCCTATTTAGTTATTTCATTTTCTTAACAGCAAGTATGGAATGAAGTTGTTCAACACCAACCAAACATGTCAGCATCAACCTCAAATATCCCAACCAAATCACACAAGAAATGTTCAAGAAAGAAGGCCTCTGTAACGGAGCGTGTAAGTCAAATTGCCTAACAACAAACTAATGTATTATAAGACATATTAAGATCACTTACAGAGTTACAGTTGCACATACCACAAATTCACAACTGTAATACCACTTTGGTTTTTCCCTGATCATTTTCACCATTTAGTCCATTTTTAAGACAATTGTAAACTTCTTTTTTCCTTGTAAAAAAGCAAGCATCATACACAATTGCATTCTGTTTATTTTGTTTGTTTGTTTGTTTGTTATTTCAGCGTCGTAGAACAAGGATTGCAGCAGCACTAGATGCACTGGGCCATTTGCTTCCGCAGTCTAAGGAGGTACTTACTACATGCATTGCACGGAGTCAGAAAATGGACTGGTCAAAAGGATTGTCTAATATTTTATTTTTCTAATAATTAAGTCAGTGACATACATGATTAGTTATATAGTTTGGAATGGTAACTTTAGATCTTTTTGATAAATGATTCAGGGGTTTTATGCATAAGAATTCCTCTTTGGGTGGCCTTTGCCCCTTTTGACATATTGACCCATTTCCTTTTTTGCTATTTTTCATTTTTACCCAATAGAGATAAAGTGTAAAGGGAGTCCCGTTCATAAGAAATGGGTTGACATCCCCCCCCCCCCCCCCCCCCCCCCCCCTAGTCATGCAGTTTGTTAACAAAAGTATGGTTCTTGATAATTCTATCTCAACTAGCATAGAGTCCTCTAAAGGTTTCAACCAGCATTATTTTTGAAAAAAATCTAGTAAATAGACGGGAAACTGTATTTTTTTTTTTTATAATTTGCTTCATAATCTACAACAGTCCTGGTTTTCTATAATATTTACAATGGACACTTAGGGGGTGTTTGGGATTGATTATTCAAAACAGATTATGCGTTTTGGAAAAGCAGGGGTGGAGCTGCTTATAGATTATTGCGTTTTGGTAGCCTAAAACCTAATTATCTGCGTTTTCAAAACGCAATCCCACACACTAAAAACTGATTATCTGCGTTTTGAAAACGCAATAATTTAAAAATCCGATTCAAAACGCAATCCCAAACACCCTCTTACTCTATTTGGTTGGTTTCTGCAGGGAAGTAAAGCAAATGTGATTGATGATTGCATAGACTATATAAAGTATTTGCAGCGTCACATGAGGGTGAGCTTTGCACCCTTCTATTTTCTTCGCATGACATCCAACCTAAACCCTGATAATTGCATTAAGTCTTATGCGATTTAGCATTCACTAATTATCATTGATGCAGGAATTGAGTCAGAACAGATTGAGGGAACCAACTTCTAATTGCTTATTGTACCTTGAGGTATGTCTAACATTTGTTTTTATGAAGTCACATAATTGATAGAAATGGGTTGATTTGTGTTATGTTTTATTACTAATGGGTCAAACAGATACATATAGAAGATTTAACTAAAAATGGAACCGGCCAAACGGGTGCTCAAAAGTCAAAAGTCATTCAAATTATAGACAATGCATAGCACCTCCTAAATTGCTTTACCAGTTTTCAATTCATATATAGAACTATTATTATATAAATAACTTCTATAAAAAATGTTCGTTGGTTCGACCAACTCAGAATTAATGTAAATTCTTTTTTACATTAATTAGACCATCGAAAGTGTCAAGCTAGATGATTCAACTAGAAAGGCAACTGACCAAATTGGTCGGAAAGGTTAAAAGTTATTCGAACTATATTCAATGCATAAACCTCTGAGATTGCTTTTAAAAATTTTGTAATCATATTTAACAGATTATTTATTTATAAAAAACTTTAAAAAAATGGACCATATGGTTGCAGGTTGGCCTAACCCAGCCTGATTTGACCTGGTGAAACACCCATTGACCCGAACCAGTTTAAACATGCTACCTGACCCACATTTTATAAACTTATCTGTTAAACGTCGAGTATATGTACAGGGATGTGGAGCTTACCTTGTTCATGAAAGCACGGCTACTGGACCGTTACAAGACATGTTAGGAAAGTTGTTGGACGAGAACCCATCAGAAGCAACCAAGTTTCTAGAAAGCCGAGATCTTTTTGTGATGCCTATTGCTCCTAAATGAGAATCTAGTAAACAAATCGAGACGCGTAAGTAGAACTTATATCTTAGCAAGCAAATTATGTTTAATACAACATTTTTGTGGATGGGTTGTTTCGTCGTTAACTTCTGAACGGGTTGATTTAGGTTATGTACGTATGTTTAATCTCCAAGACAAAGTAGAAAACCTGTCCAATGTGTTAATGGGATGGTAATCACACAAAGTGCATATTTAACACATATTTTAAGTACCATAACTTTATGATTTGAAACATTGGTTATTATTCTTCTATAAACATATCTTGGACAAAAAAAATGTTCTAGGTCAACCTGACATGGTGTATACAAAATTGCCAAGTTAGAATTTAGAGGCGGCAATTCATGTCGGTTCGGAATAGGTGATGGGTTAACATCACCTAACCCAAGCAAGACCCGTTTAGTTAATTGTGTCAAAAACTTTAATCTTAACCCGGACACTTATAACCGTCTAACCCACAAGACCCATGGTTGACCCTAAATGTTATTATTATTTTTTGTTCTATTCTATAATGGGCTTGGTGGTTCGACTCGTTTTGTCTGAAACCCAATCTCGAAGTGACTAGTGTATTAGGGTTAGGATGGTTGGCCCATTTACAACATGAACCCATTAGCCGCAACTTTGTCTATCACTTAACCCACGCAAGACCTATTTAGTTAATTGTGTCAAAAACTTTAATCTTAACCCGGACACTTATAACCGTCTAACCCACAAGACCCATGGTTGACGCTATAGCTTATTATTTTATTTGTGCTAATCTAAAATGGGCTTGGTGGGTCGACTCATTTTATCTGAAACCCAAACTCGAAGTGACTTGTTTATTAAACGGGTTTGGAAGGGTTGGCCCAATTACAAAATGGAACCCATTAGCCTCAACTTTGTCGTGTCAGGAATCGTCATCCTAAGGTTTGATCAATAGGCTAGGAACATGTGCGTGGGGACTTGATTTGACTTGACCAAGTTGGTCAAACCACATGCACCAATATGCCTAATATTCGTATGCATTTTAAATTTTAAGTCAAATGGTATAAAGATAGTGTAGTAGCAAGGTTAGTAGAATAAATAAAGGACCACAAAGGTCAATAAGAGGACAAAAGAAAGGTATTAAGAAAGACCATTTTGTTTGTACCCATAGCACCACTTGGCTGGCCTCTACCAACAAAGAGTCGACAATATTTTGAGGCATTTATTCCGATTTTAACATTGCCCCCAACCCCCTTCAATACTTTGATTCGTGTTGACATTTTGTTTCGAAATTAGAGGTGGTGATTAAGATCGATTAGTTCGAATTGGCTCAAATGGTTATGTTAATCTAGTAGGGTAATAATATGTTTTGCAAGTGAAACCACTTTATTTTTTTTTGAACGGCCAACTAAATATCACCTGAACTGCCAGTGGGTTAGCACTGGACAAATGACTGCTCACTTAGGGATAGCAATCAAACCCGAACCCGATGGGTAAACCCGAAACCCGACACATTTGGGACGGGTTTGGGGTCGGGTAATAGGGTATGGGTCCGGGTATGGGATTAGTTTTTTTTTTTTTTTGCGGGTTTGGAATGGGTTTGGGATTTGATGATATACCCGTTTATCCGGCCCGATTACCCGATAAAGTATACCCATTTACCCGATTAGATACCCAATATGTTTTCTTATATATCTTTTTAAATATGTATACATAATATATCTAATTGTCTATCTAGATTACCATCTTGTGCTAGAAATTACCAAAAAATAGTGTATACTATTTGTTATCTATGTCTTAGAGTTTTTTTTATATGAGTTAAGTATTTTATATTCATACATTGTAATCATTAACACGTATATTAAATAATTCTAAATGTAATTGGTTAGTAGTTATTTAATAGATACCCGACCGGTTTATGGTCGGATATACCCGATGTGTAAGTTTTAAAAATTAATAGGTTTACCCGAAACCCGCGGGTATACACGACCACCCGATGGGTAATTACCCGACATATACCCGACGGGTTTTGGGACGGGTTTGGGACACGCATACCTAATCGGGTATGGGGTTGGGATTACCTAAACCCGTCCCAAACCCGACCCATTGCCATCCCTATGCTCACTGGGCAGCCCAAGTCCACCAAGCCACCAATTCAGAGAAAAACCTGCCGTCCGAAAGCCCACTGCAGTAAAATCACTTTATTTCTTTTCTTAAGTTATTTGTGTAAGAAAGTATGTTAATGGTTGGACCGGTCTAAAAATCACATGACATAATAGTTGATTTAAAAATTTAATTTGTATGTATTTGCAACTCATTTGAGATAAAATACGGAACAACATTAAAACATTATGTTTTGGTATGGATTTGCAATGTTAACAAAATATGTTGTAATAATTAATTAATCATAACATGAAGCTTTAAAGTAGTAAATTAATATTCTCTTTTGAAGGACAAGTAGGAAATTAATCCCTACTTAGATTTTGGAAGGAGATATATTTTTTTTTAGTAAAACACATGGATAGTACATGTGGTTTTACAAGATTTTAAAATAATCTCTAAGTATAAGAAATTATACAAATAATCTGAACTTTTGCAATGTATTAAAGGTATTACAAATTGTAAGGTCGGCGGTGCTGGTTAATGGTTCGCCTACGTTTGAATTTGGTTGTACGAAGGGTATAAGGCAAGGTGATCCGATTTTGCCTTTTTTGTTTATTATCCTAATGGAAGCCTTTTCGTGTTTGATGAGTAGGGCGTCTGATATGGGTGCTTTTGAGGGGGTGCATTTACCGAATGGTGGTCCAGTTTTGGATCACTTACTTTTTGCAGATGACGCCATGTTGATGGGAGAGTGGTCTTCGTTTAACTTTGATAATATGAGACGTATTCTGAGGATTTTCTATTTGTGTTCGGGGTTGAGGATTAATTTACACAAGTCAGTGTTGTATGGTATTGGTGTTGATCATGAAGAGTTGATGGGTAAGGCGGCTTCGCTTGGTTGCAAAGGGGGTTCTTTACCATTTATCTACTTGGGAATAAAGGTAGGAGCGAATATGAATCGGATATCTAATTGGGAACCTGTGATTACTAAGTTTAGAAGACGCCTATCGAAATGGAAAGCAACATCTCTTTCGATAGGGGGTAGGGTGACGTTGATTAAGTCAGTTCTTAATAGCCTTCCCACGTATTATTTTTCCTTATTCAAGGCTCCAAAGAAAGTCATTGAGGATCTTGAATGTTTGATGAGGCGATTCTTGTGGGGAGGTTCCGATGATGTTAGGAAGTTAAGTTGGATTTCTTGGGAGACGGTGACAAAACCTATTGAGGAGGGGGGATTGGGAATTGTGAAACTTGAATTGAATAATACAGCGTTGATAGTGAAGTGGATGTGGCGGTTCTTACATGAGCATCAACATTTGTGGAGAAGAGTCGTGCTATCGGTTCACGGGTCTAGTCGTGCGTGGGGTACTATTCCGGTGAATAATGCTTACACGAGTGTGTGGAAGAATTGTGCGAAGGTTTGTAATAATATAAAAGTAGAGGGTAAGGGGATTGGTAGTGTCATTCGTGGTCAATTGGGAGATGGGAAAGACATTCGTTTTTGGTTGGATACGTGGTTAGGCGATGACCCACTTTATTCTAAATATTCGAGTTTGTACGCCTTGGAAAAAGATAAAAGGGTTCATGTTTCTGATAGGCTGAGAACTATTGGTGCTGGTCGAACATTTATTTGGGATTGGAAAAGACTTTTTAATTGTACAGAGGAGGTAGAAGAGAGGAGATCTTTGGAAGGTGTATTGTATGCGACCAGTTTATCAAATTTGCGGGACAGATGGATCTGGTATGATGGCCGGCAGAAGGAGTTTTCAGTGGCGGAGGTGAAGAAGTGGTTAAAGGGGGTGACGAATAATACGGACATGTTTGATTTCGTTTGGAGCAAGTGGGTTCCTCTCAAATGCAACATTTTCATGTGGCGTCTATATTTGGATCGCATTCCGACAAAGAAGGCGTTGATAAGAAGGAATATTTACGTGCCTAATCCGTTGTGTGAATGGTGTAATGAGGAAGAAGAATCTGCCGAGCATTTGTTTACGGGTTGTGGTTTGGCCGCGGGAGTGTGGTATGGTATCTCTAGTTGGTGTCGTTTACCGGCGATATATGCGTTCCATGTTAAAGATTTGGTTTCGTTACATGAGAGTTGTGGTGCGATAGGTGCAAAGAAGGAAGTTCTTAAAGGGGTTATTATTATCGCTTGTTGGGTTTTGTGGAAGGCGAGAAACGACAAGGTTTTCTCAAACGTGGACTTGAATGTGGTAAAGATAGTGGCGGATATCAAGACTTTGGCTTTCCTTTGGTATAAACATAGATTAAAAGATAGTAGTGTGGATTGGGTTAGATGGTCTAATTTCGATTTGATGTAATTGTATAGTCGGTTTGGTTTTCGCTTGTTTTCCCTGTCTTGGGGATAGCTTGCGTTTGTTTTTTAATGAAAGTTTCTCTTCAAAAAAAAAAATATAATTTTACTTATGGACCATTTTCAATATTTTGTAAAACCACATAGACTATCCATGTACTTTACTCTTTTTTTTTCAAATTAAAAACCCTATTTAATCATTGTTTCGGTTCACACTAATAACCGGTCTGCTTGAATGAAGGTGGTTTAAGAGCAATAGCCTGACTGGTTGTGTAGGATGTTTCTGATTCAAGTGGCGGCTTGATAGATATGACTATTCATCTCTCTTGTAAAGGTAGACCTCACAATGATGGCCTAAAGGCCTAAAATCTTTTTAGAGTCTAGTTTTTTATGTCGCCCAAGGTCCAAAATTTTTGTAGGGTCTTTAATGACGGCCTGATAATGATGACTTCTCTTTAATCTTAGTAAGGATCAACGCTCATAAACATTAGCTATTTTTTAATATTATAATTAGTCTCATAAAACACTTGTTCTATTGCTAATATATGATCTCTTATATTAATGTGTTTAAAGATCTAGAGATTGAGCATACAATTTTTTAGTGTGCAAAAAGATGTTAAGCGTCGGTTAAAAGATAACTTAAATATGGAGTGAAGCAACCTCTGTGTTTAATAATCAGTCGTTTTCTTCTGTCTCCACCCACACATAAATAAAAGGATTTTCTTCCTTAGAAACATTGAGATTAAACATCTTAAAAATACAGTTTTTTTTTTCTTTTTCATTTTAACTATAACCAAGAATATATTTGAATTTAAAACCCGTATGGCAAGGTTGCTAAGTACCCACACCGTACCAATTTTGGGTATTCACTACAGGTATCGGTATTCAATTTTACTGATTTTGGTATTTGGTATTTTCAGTATCGGTACGGGTATATGTAAAAAAATGGTATTGGTACAAAATCTTATATAAGAATGAATTTGATATTATGCCTTACTTTGTATTATGATATTTTTGGTACTCGTATCGATTTGACCTATTTAGTACTTGTGTCATATTAATACTCATACCGATTTTACCTACTTGGTACCCGTACAAGTGCTCAATAAATAAAAAACAAAGTAATACCAAAGCGGGTACCAATACCGAAATACTGGTACCGACATCTATAACGTACATTCGGTAAGGTATTCGATACTCAGTTTTGTTCAAATTTGGTACTGGTATTTTCGGTATTGGTAAGGGTACGATACCTATTCCATCCCTAGCTGTGACCTAAGGGCTTTTTTCGGCTTGTATGAGGTACTTAAGTCCTTAGAACCGGCTCTGCGCAATGAGAGTAGTACCGGGATTTGAAACCTCCTGGATGTCCCCACATGAGTAAGTAAAAACAAATCCGTGAGCTCTTCCTGGGCAAATCAAACAATATTTCCGGTACAAGCGATGGGGCAACCTCATCAAGGATGGTGGGGAAACCTCATAAAGGATGATGAATACCCGTGGGTTTTTAGTAGGACACCTTAGGCAAGTCCACATCTCTCGTAGTATGGTGGGTAGGAGAGATTTTTAGTTCATAAGGATTAAGGATTGCTCAACCTTTTAAATCATAATGCGTTTTAGGCTTAATGCTAGTAGAGGAAAGGAGAACTCCATAATATCGTGCCCAGATGGGAATAATATCAAGATGAGTGATTTTTAAGAAGTCTCCACTTAAGTAACCTAAACCAAACCTATAATCTCTCCGTGAGCAAAGCGAATTAATATTAGTTGTACGAAAGGCTGAATATTACAAATATTGGAGATCTTAAAACATGAACACCTCTCAAAATTAGTTATTAATAAAGATGTTTGACGGGAATCATAAATTTTAGGTCATAGAAACAATGATGAGGAGAAGATTAAACAATTGAGTCAATTACTAGCACTAAATAGATATTCCATTACATTAGTGGGCCACTTGAATTCATATTTTTAGTGGGAATTTTGTATGAAGAATCACGATAAATGGGGCTACCTATCATTATAAGAAAACAATAAACATTTTAAAAAAAATTATCTTCCTCTGAAAAGACATAGTATTTTAAAATTTATCTTTACTTAATTTCTTATGAAAATAGCAACATGTTGTTTTATATTTGTAATGCTTGTACTAGTTTCATAGATTTGTCACCAAAAATAATAATAAATTGTTATATGGAACTAGTTATGAAGCGTTCGTGGTTTGAGATTCATATGGTCATATTATTATATTTGTGGATAAAATTTTGATTATAGTAATCCTACAAATAAAGCATGTTGGGTAGTATAATATTTGTTATTTAGAAAGGTAAAATAAAAATGAGAGAACGACAAAAACTACTTTTAGAATATGGCAAATATCATGCCAAAGTGATATGTTTATTAATGATTCTAACTATGTAAATCAAATATTAGTTTATACATACATACATACATACATAGTTCCATACTTCCATTATGTAAAACGATATATTTTTTTATAAGTTTATAAAGTATTCACGATACGACCCGTGTGTTTTAGACAAGGATATATGGGCTTGTTTAATTACACAATTATAATTGTAAATGTCCTTCTTGTGTCGACCTTGAAAACATGGGTGCATCATTGTAGCTACTTTAGACGAACAATTAAAATCAAGAGTACATCAGCATTTGAAAGCGTCGTTATTGTTGTTGTTGTTGTGTGTATGGGATGGTTCGAATAAATGATACGTTTTGCTTAAGAAAGATGGGAAGAATTGTGGAACATGGACAAAAAATTTAATGATTGAGATTTAAATAGGGTCATACTATTTGGACACCCAAAAAAGTTATTTGGACACCCTAAGTATGCCTCGTATAGAGCTATATGGGGCATATTGGTGTGCAATTTTTGTCTTTTAGCTATCTGATGTTGACTAACACTGAAAACAATAAAGTTAATACTCCTCATATAGACCTATATGAGGCATATTGAAGTACAAATTTTGTCTTCTAGCTAACTGATGTTGACCAACACAGAAAACAATAAAGTAATATGCCTAATATAGATCAATACGAGGCATATTATGGTCTATTTTTATTTTTTGTATATTTTCATTTTTATTGTTTTTAAATAACTAAAAATACTAAATTAACTTAAAAAAAATCGAAAAATTGACGAAAAGTTAGTTATATTCATTCCAATATTATTTTAACAAAATTACAACATTTTTGTTATCAGTATTATTTTATAAAAAATATTTCTTTTGTTTGGTTTTGTTTTGGTTGGTATTGAAGATGTTTGTTTTGTTTTGGTGAGTTTGAAAAAATTATATAAACAATACAAAGTTTGAAGAAGTTATAAGATTTGTTTGAGAAAGTGTTTTTTTTAAGTCGATTAATCGTAGTATTTAATACATTTGAAACAAAAGAAAACAAACATCTTCAAAACCAACAAAAACAAACCAAACAATTAAAAAAAACGAATATGTCTCATCTTTGTGACAAAAACATCTATTTTTTTTAAAATAGAGTTCAAATCAATAAAACTTTATTTTTTTTTTATTTTTTGGGATTTTTAAAAGTAATTTTAGTATTTTTAAACAATAATATTGTATTAAAAAAATAAAAAACAGCCTTGATATGCCTAGTATTGGGCAATACGTGGCATATCAAGCCTAGTATTGGTACCAATATTGGGCTTGGAAAATGATATGGGGGTGCCCAGATATGTGTCATATTGGGCAATACGACCCATATAAGGGTCTTTTTTTTATTTTTTTTATATATTTTCATTTTTATTGTTTTTAAATAATTAAAAATATTAAATTAACTTTAAAAAATCCAAAAATTAACAAAAAAAAAAAAGGAAAAATGGAAATAAATAATCCCAACTATTAACTATTGGTCAATAACAGTCCCAACTACGAAAATCACCAATATTGGTCCCAACTTTCGACATTAGTTGCGTATTTTCACTTTTCCAATCAAGAATATTATTTGGCCCTCATATTTGCCAATATATTGTCCAATTACTCCCTATAAAGGGTCTTGCAAATCTGCATAATAATAATAAAGAATATGAACTATAGTAACAATTTTAATAAAAGAATAATAAAATGATAATAACTTACTATGATCGGTTTTTGGACTTGGAATGCATACCTCGGGAAGCTTCTTGCGGAAAGCAACAAACAATCTTTCCATCTACAGAAGCTAACACAACCTCGTCGGGAACATCATTGAGATCTTCCTCATCACTGCATTTTTACCCTGAATATATCAATATGAAAAAGTAAACATATTCATAGATGTGGAAGACTCTTCAATTGAGCATTTAATCACCTACAATAAATAGAAGATGGTGGTGATGAGATGTGGAAAAGACAATGCCATTGAAAGCGGAATAAATGAACAGTTTTAAAAACAATGATCTAGAATTCGTGCATTAGTCATTTGTACAATTATCATCAAAGGTTACACATTAGGTGCATAAAGGGAAGAATTTGGTAAAAAATTAGGAAATTACAATATGACTCTTTGTATGCCATCTTAAAGTTAATGTAAACTACCTATCTATCCATCAAATTTCTTTAATAAACTATATAGATAAGAGGTCTAGACTCTAGAGTCAATAACATTCCTTAACAACAGTCTACTCCAAATGAATTGTTATGCGTGCCACATGACAGAATAGTCCAAACAAGGAATGGTCTTATCTTTCACACTCAAATACTTATCTCCACGCGGAAGCTTGATCACAAGAAAAACTCCATTCTCACTGTGATTGAGACTAACGACTTGATACGAGTGGCGAACTCGATATTTATTTTCCTTGAGGATAATCAGGGGTATGGTTTAACCGAACTTTTAAGGACGGCGATCAAGATTTTGCCTATAAATTACACTAACTTTTTTAATGGGGATGCCAGCCCCGTGAACCTATGTAGATATGCCCCTTCTAGCTACTCACTATCTGAAGAGATATGTACCCGCGCGTGCGCATGGCCCCACATCTTCATACATGTCATCAGGATCCCTAAGCAAAGCTTCTAGATGCCTGCGCACGTTTCCTAGTACGTGCCAGCTGTGACCCGACAAGGAAAAGGACGTGCAGCCAATCAGAGAGTGTCATTCCCTGCTCCATGATTGCCTGGTAGGTACGAGGTACAGAAAAGGACACAAAAGACGATTGCAAAATACGTGTGGCCAATCACAAAAGAACATCGGCCAAGCTCCAACACTTTTTAACTATGTGGGACCCACGCGAGACAACTGTCATTCCCAAATGGGCCAATCAAGGACATCTTCCAAGCCTATAAATACCCTCTTCCCCAAGGGAGAAGATCATTTTGTTTTACAGAGAAAAACACTTAGAGAATTTCTGTAATAACATAGGAAGAAAGATTATAGTCGCAGCATTGTATTCACTTATATTCGAGTTCATTGTAATCGTCCTAGCAAGTATCAATAAAATATCTCTTCATTGTGTCGTCTAAATATGTGTTTAATCAAGTGTTTCTTCACTATCGTTGTTCCCGTCTGGCATTATCACTTTTGACCGGAAGCCTGGAACATTACATTACTCCTAATCCTGATGAGTAGGTTTTTGCTTCAACGCTTATCTTACTTTATTTATCTAGCTAGTTGTAAATTAACGAGTTTTTTTTTTGGGAGAGTGGTGTTTCAGCGGTAAATCCCGTGTTGCAAAGCGACCACTGCCCAGGATCGATCCCATAGGAACACACGGGTTTCTCCTTTCAAACCCAACGGTTATTTTTTCGGTGGAACGTGGGAATCGAACCTGAGACCAAACCCGGACAGGAACCCTCAAAGGAGGTAAACCTTCCTACCTCAAACCATCTGGGCTGGAGATCATTGGCTGTAAATTAACGAGTTGATGAGAGGTATCAATATATAAGATTAGTTATATTTAAAAGATCAAAAAAATAAACATTGTTATTCTATCAGTACGGATTGAACGGAAAAAATTCCAAAATTTGTCCATTTTTCTTTTGACTCTAGTGTCTTTGTCATATTCCGTCACCCACAAAACCTAAAAATGGAATTAGATGTTCTACTCAGATTTGTTTCAAAAGGTATAATGCTATTGTTGGTATTTACATTTTAATTTTATCTAAATTAATTAATTATAAAACTACTTATATATGTAAATTTTGTTAATTAAACTATAATACATAACATTGTTATATAACTATAATACATATATGTAACTCTCAATCTCATTCTCTCTTTCATTATATAAGTGGGGTTGGGTCGTCACCCAATTTGCTCATGGGTACCTCATTACCTCACAGGAACACCATCGCCAATGTTCCAAGTAGTAGAAGCGGGTAGGAAACATGGGTCATAGCCGTTTGAATATAATAATTAATTCCCCCCCCCCCCCCCCCTCTCTCACTATAATACACACCATACCTCTCACCAACATATATACTACTACCTATTTCAAATACTTCATCCAAAAAAAAAAAATTATATACATTTTTTTACGAAGTGAATGATATTGAGATTGAAGATATATACATTCCACCGCTTATTGTCAATCCGTTATTATTAGAAACCAATAGTAGCCTAAATTTTTCCCGGATATCGTCGGGCAAGCCGAACAAGAAGACACAACATCCGAAAAAAAGATGCGGGCCACGTGATCGCGAGAAAGACAATACTGCTTTAATGGAATATTATTTGGTCGACAACCCAAAATACAACAAAGATAGATTTTAAACAAAGGTTTCGTGTGTTGAAACATCTATTTATACAAATTGTAGCCAATGTTGATGCAAATTACAAATGGTTCAAAGAGGTCTTAGACGGGAGGGTGCTAGTTTTATGCTGATATAAAAAGTCATGTCTGTTGTGAAACAACTCGTAACTAGTAATCTCCCTAACGAATACGATGAGTATTTATGTATGGCTTAGAGGACGTCACGTGAATGTCTACAATTCTTTTGCAATGCCATAATTAAGTTGTATGGGGAAGAGTTTTTACGAAGACCGAGGTGTTCACCAATACTCTATAGTCATGCTTGTACGGTTGCGGCACAAGATTTGTGGTTTTGGCGTGGTATTTTTGTCTACCCGGTTTATATCAGTGTTCTCCAATAATATCCATTTCTCACCTAATGAAACGGAACCGCGCCTTAGTGTCCATTTCATTCAAATTGGCACTTATATGAACGTGGATACTATCCTACTGATGGATCCACCCTACTTGGTCAACGTTTGTTAAAGAGTTTCAATATTCGATCGATCCGAAAGAAAAGAAATTCGTTAAGCGGCAAGGAAGGATGCAGAGCAAACGTTCGGTGTACTAAAGGGGAAATGGGTCATAGTCAAGCGACTCTTGCAGGCCACAATTGTTGAAAGGTGTACGAGCATTGTCTATATGTACATGATATTGCACAACATGATCTTGAAGGCAGGGGACGTGCAATATCACCGGTCCATATAATAGATCCTCAGTCGACCCAGTGTTCGACCCTGATACTCTTGCGGAGTTAAAAGACCAGATATGCATTTGACTTTGAAATTAATGATCTCGTGGAACATCTAGCAACTCTAGATCTACCCCACCTTGAGGAGTCGAATTCATAATAGTTTTCCCTAATCTATGTTTTTTTTTTTTTGTAATCTTTTTTATGTATGTACACATTTTTATATTTTTTTTAGTTTCAATAAACGTAACATTATTTTATTTGAATAGAATGCTAAATTAATGTTTCATTTTTATTTAAATGTCTACTTTCTTTATATAAAAAAGAAGAAATTTTTTTTAAGGTAGTGGTTCAATGTTGTGATGCTTTTAAATTGGTGTTTCAAGGTAGTAAATCAGGGGAGTAAAATGCAAGACCAGAGGAAATTAGGGTAATTCAGAGTGATGTCTCTCCCTCCTTAATCAAGACATTATGTGCAAATGTATTATACGGTTTTCAAAGTTATGTGTTTAAAGTTGACTACGAATTATTGCACCCGTATAATATGTGCAATATAATTTAAAGATTTTTATTTTCTTGTAAATCGGACATACATGCATACACATCTTTTCACCTATGCGCATCCCTCATCATAATCAGAATAACATATTGATATGGATGATCTTTTTAGTCAACTTTAAAAGCTTTCAATGATGAAATCGTTGGATGGCTCTATACATCAATGATAGGTCATGATTCCATTTCCATTATATACCATGAAATACATTGCCCTCCATTTTCTTGCATGCATGCATAATTCTAATTCCCAAAAAAAGTAAATATACATATATACAAATATGCATGCCCACATACATATATCCATACTTCATTTGTGTATATATATGTACATAGACATATAGTTTACTCACATATTAAATAATAAATACACAAACATATATGCATCTCTTGTAAAACATTAACTTAAAAAGCACTGTTAAAATTAAAAGCAAGATTTGACGAACCCATTGAGCAAGATAAATAAACATATCCTTGGCTGGTTTTGTATCTAAACTTACTAGTAAAATTATAATCATGAACAATATACATACATACACAAATTAATATGCATGCACCTCCTCTGTGTGTGTGTAATACGTGTGACTTTATGAGTTGATAGAAAGTCTATATATTCTTATGCCGCTTGCTTATGAAAATTCTATTATTTTCAAAAGTTAAAAGAAAAAAGATATATTATAATGGGCTACAAATGTCATTAGGATCTAATATATGTAACTAGAGTGCAATTAGATTAACTTTTTCAAAGAACCCAACGAGAAACCTCCATTACATAAAGTTATAAAGCACAAGCACGCCCGCAAAACTAAAAGAAACTAAGCTTTATGAGGTTCCTAATAGGACCATTAATCCACTTTCGAGTTGACTATACTATCCATGCAATTGCATCTTTTCTTTCCAATGGGATTTTGTTTGTATTATTGTATATGGCAGAAGAAGTAATAATGACTATATGATAAATCATGAGAATCAGCTTACAAGCGTGGCTGCGGCGATAGGTTTTACACAAATATTGAAAAGTAGATTTAGCAAGGGAGGGGTTATTTAGACATCCTTCTTGGATATTCAAACATCCCCTCTACGACTCATATAGAGCCCTCTACTATACAACCTGTAGAGGAGCATTCTATGACATGTATAGGGTGCCAATGATTCGGTGAAAAGTAACTTGTCTACGATCCGTATAGATCTCTATGACCCATAAAAGAGGTGCAATTAATGCATTTTTACAACTATACGACCCGAAGAGATATCTGAATATTATCACTCTTTAGAAAATCAGGCCGTGAGGGTAAACATTATGTTTTGTACTTTTGTATAAGTGAACTTTAAGAAACATACAAACGAATTAATAATATACATTGGATTAAACAAAAATAAAGGTAAGTGCCACACCTATGTGTACAATTAACAAAAACTACTAGTGTTAATCCTCCACGTTGTGGAGCGGGGCGTCAAACAATGCTAAGTAGTAACCGAACGACGATAAAAACTAGGAAAAACGTAAAATAAAAACATGAATTTTTAACACCAAGTGACTCATGTGACATAAAACGTAGGCAAAGTCCAATTTATTATCAGCATGTATTAGAAAGTTGATGGGGGTAAAAAACTAATGGACCAAATGTGATTAGGAAACATCATACTAATTAGTAACCGAACGAAAAAAAAAAAGATCCGTACCAAGTGTGACATAAACATCATGCTATTGGAAAACTAATAAATATCACTAAAATTTTATGTCAAATTCATAAAGAAAAACTACTATACAATAGAGAGAAAAAAAAACCCTAAAAAACAAAAACGACACTATTCCTAATCATGTTATGAATTAATATATATATATATATATATATATATATATATATGTATATATATATATATAGGATTTGGTTCAAATGAGAACCTTTCCCCAAATTGAGAACTGAGAGAACCATTCTGGGCCACACATTTCTCTAAGGCAATTCTTTTTTTTTTTTTTTTTTTGCAAAAATCGCTGCTTTATATGTAAGAAATTTTTTTTTTATTTTTTTGTATTTTTTTTTCAGTATACACATGTGTATAATTGCATTATACACATATGTATAATGCAATATACACATATGTATAACTGAAATATACACATATGTATAGCTGAAAAATGCTATATACACATATGTATAATTGCTATATACACATATGTATAATTGACATATACACATATGTATAAATGAAAAAAAAAATTCAAAAAAAATAAAAAATATTTTTTTCCTTGCATAAAAATGTGCGATTAAAGCAAAAAATTGTTTTTTTTTTTTTGCCTTTATATGAAATGTGTGGCCCAGAATGGTTCTCTCAGTTCTCAAATAGAGGTTGGTTCTCTTAGGATCCATACCCTATATATATATATATATATATCATTATAATAAGAAAACCCGAAAGAATTATTAGTTAACTATATAATACATTTAGTTCAACATTAAGTGTTTGTTAGGAAAGTTGACCTAAGTTTGCCGGGTGTCACACGAACGTATACCGATGTCTATACGATGTCGCGCGATTTCAATAGAACAATATTGATAATTGATACCGTTATTAATACTATAAGAATTGTTACTAGTATTCGTTTTTATTTTATTCAATCAATATAAAACATCTGCCGATATCCTTTTAAAAGTATACCATACTTTTTCTCTTTTTTTTACCTTTCGGCTACGGTATCAAGGACTAGTACCATATAAACAATACTGATACAGACGAAACCCACAACACACCAAAAGGAATCCCACTAGTTATTTAATTAATGGCATTTTTAGTTCATGAAAAAGGTATAGTCAAGTCAAGTCAAGGTCCAACTTTTTCCTCACTATAAATACAACACATGTGAATGTGTGCTCCATCATTATTAACACTTGATTAACCTCATAGTCATACATAGTTGCTAACTTCTCCCAACACACAAACGTTGTCAAGTTGCCGCATACATAACATAACACAACACAACACAACACAAATAGACCCAATTCATCTCATATTACTATTCACTTGTAACACAAACTTTAATTCTTTTTTCATGGTTTCATCAATGAACATAACTATGATGTTGTGTCAACAACCTCAACCATGTTCTCTCCATATACCCAACGGCAATAGCAACTTACCAGTCGTCAACTGTCGTCCACAGAAGGACAAAGTGATCATAGTCCTAGGAGCAACCGGTGCTGGCAAATCAAGACTTTCGTTAGACCTCGCGGCTCGATACCCGTCAGAGATTATTAATTCAGACAAAATTCAAGTCTATGAAGGCTTAAACATAGCTACAAATAAAATTTCTGAAGAAGAACGCTCTGAAGTTCCTCATCACTTGTTTGGGATAGTTGATCCTGAGGCGGATTTTACGGCTGGTGATTTTGTCACCAAAGCTTTGCAAACGATGAAATCGATTGTTGGAAGAGGTAAGCTTCCGATTATTGCTGGAGGATCGAATTCGTTTATCGAAGCATTGGTTGATGATCGTAGCTATGTGTTTCGATCACTTTACGATGTTTGTTTCTTATGGGTTGATGTAGAAATGCATGTGTTAAACCGGTTTGTTTCGGATCGGGTTGATCGTATGGTAGCCGATGGAATGGTGGAAGAAGTTAGGAAAATGTATAAACCGAATGGGGATTACTCGAAAGGGATTAGGCGAGCAATTGGAGTGCCCGAGTTTGATTTGTATTTTCGGGCGGAATATTCGTCTTCTGTTGATGATAAAACTCGGGCTAGATTGTTAGAAGACGCGATTAAGGAAACGAAGGTTAACTCGTGCAGACTTGTTCGAAGGCAGCTTGAAAAAATTAAAAGGCTTAGGAATGAGAAAGGGTGGAAGCTTCATCGGCTTGATGCTACCCCTGTTTTTCAAAACAGGGGTAGGGAAGCCGATGAGGCATGGGAGGAGATTGTGGCTACACCAGGTTCGGTGATTGTAAATCAGTTCTTGTTTAATATTAGTCACACTAGGAGTTTTGTCTCGGCCGCAGACGATGGCCGAAGAACGACTATTAGAGCCATTGATGATGGACGAAGAACGACTAAAAGAGCCGTAGAGATGGTTGGCGTGCTCTAGTGCGTACGACGTAATATACCACGAGCAAGTTGGCCGATATATATAGAAAAATTTTTGGGTGAATAACAAAGAAAGTCGGGAAATTAGCGATGGTGCTGAGCGTTTATGCTTCTATAGTCATGTCAAAACAATTTCAAGTACACAGTACATGACCCATGCGACAACGAAGTCGATACCAGGTCATGTTATATTGCACCGGACATGTGACATTTATTGTTACATGGTCATATTGTGTAGTAACACATGATACTATGGTAGTGTCTTCACTTGATTTTTGGGTAAAATCTTGTGAATGCCATCGTGTTTTTGTATTTTCTCTTTGGTTAAAAATATAATAATATTACTTTGTTTTGGGGTAGAACCCAACTTAAATTGTGTGATCTATTTAAACTTGTTATTCGAAACATGGATATGATATAATAGTAGTTATTATATGCATACCTAAAAGTAGAATAATGGGATCTCCCCTGGTTGCGGCGTTCATTCAATTGGTAGTGGTTTCATTGGTTTATATTACCGTGATAATATTGACACTAATTATAATAACTGAAAGAGATATACTCAGGAGAATATCGACACGTGTTTTACATCATTCAAAAACCATAAAAACGAGTACTGATACTGGTGTTATTTGGTTAGAATATAATTAGTTCGTCACGACACCAAACGACATGTGTTCGGTTCGTCTTTGTAATTCTAGATTTTATTAAACTTAGTAGATTATTTAAATAGTGAAAGGGAAAACATAGTTACTTTATATAAAAAATAAATCTGGATTTAGTTTTAATGATATGTATGTTTGTGCTTCAATCACTTGTATATTGTTAGTCTCAACTCAATTTTAAGTAAACATGATTTCGGGAAGTAAATAAAAATAAGATGCGCAACCCACACTTGGAATTCTATTAAAATCGTAATTTAAAAGTTATATTATAAAAACAAGATATGTTTAAAATATATTATAAGAATAAAGTAATAAAATGTAAAAATTAAAATTAAAACGCAAAGGTAAATTCTTCAAAAGTAAATTAAAATATGATATTAATTAATTTTTATGTGAATACTATATATATACTTTATAATACAACTAAGTTATATTCCGAAATAGACAAATCTAAATTAAATTAAGACAAAATATGTGTTATGATGTAGCATATAAATTAATTTATTATAATATGAGAAAGCAACAATTTTAATCATGTGAATAAAAATGAAAATGTTGCCCTTAGTTATATCGTTAAAGAGGCTAGATTTAGGTCAAATGGGGATTTTTGAGTCAAAAGCATGTGATGAACTATTTTGCCCTTGATTAGATTATAATTAACCGAGTTAATATAGAAGGACAGAATCTGTAAGAAAACAATGAATTTAAACATAAAATGAAAATTTTTATTTTAAAAGACAAGTTTCATAATTTTGTTCATACAATGACACAAGGTATAATTTTGTCTAATTAATATATATGTTGTTATCTGATGTTTTTGGATTGCTAGAATTTGCTTCCACTAGATAGTATTTTAAAATTGTTCAAAAAAAAGGTAGTATTTTAAAAGATGAGTGTTTCTAATTATTGGAAGTCATTGACCTCAATTGTCAAATCTTGTTCTTCAGGTTTTAAAAGAGGAAGTAACTTGTAAACTACAATGCTACATAATTAATATCTATACATTATTATTTGATTTGTGCAATAACATATATATATATATATATATATATATATACACATATACACATATACACACAATGACGGGTATTGAAAGAATACCTAATAGAACCAGACGCAATGCATATATATATATATATGTGTGTGTGTGTGTTATGTTTTTATGTATTCCATTATACTTATCTTAGTTCATACTTCATTTCAGCTTAACGTCATATCAATGTCTCATTTTATCCTTAACACCCATTCTAGGATCTATCACTCACTGTTTTAATATTATTTTTAGTTTTCTTTGAAGGACAACAAAAGGTCGATTACCCAGATAAACCCAATGGCAGACCACCCCCGTTAGCGAACACAGACAACGCTGGTAACCCAGCCCGCCGTCATTCTAGAGGAACTCGTCGCTTGAAGATCCATTGTGATAAAACCCCTGACTTTACCTAGAAAATTTCCGTTCTATGCGAGACTCCAACCCATGACCTCCACATGGAAAGGTCAGGACTCATTGAGGCTACCACGACAATAAAAAATCAGTGGCTATTTTTAATATTAAACAATTATATATATACTATAATTAAGCGACACTTCTACAGTGTCGCTCAATAACTTACGCACATGCCTACCAATTTTGACCTCAAAATGTTAGACTTTAAAAAATGTGTTTTTTACCGCCCAAAAAAAAGTTTATAACCTGGACATGTTAAGTGTGAACACATTTATGGGATTTATGGGAATTAATTTCTGTTGGCAACACACTCATTTAGCAAACATCGCCAAAAGTGATACAATATTATACAATATTATTAGTCCACGTAATTGAAGATTAATGGCCCACGTAATTGAAAGTTATTGCTAACATAATTGAAGATTATTGACCCACGTAATTGACGAAAAAAACTAGATAGCGGTATGATACTATTGCCAATTTGTGAAAATAACTAGCAAAGACATTTGTTTGGCTGCTTTTTTTAGCCACATATTTCTGGGCTCCAAATAACGGCAACAAGAGGCAACCCAAGTGTTGTAATCTTAAGGCTGGTCTGGAACTTAATGAGCCGCGAGTATTTTTGTGAAGCCCAGGCGAGAAAAACAGTCACCTTAATGTTATCTCTACTGTCTACCAAACCCGCAACAAAACAGAAACTCCCGCAGCAAAGCGCGGGTAACTTAAACACTAGTTAAAATTAAATAGTGGTTTTTTGTGGAGGGAGGAGGGGGGGGGGGGGGGGGTTGGGTGGTGTTGAGAGGGGAGAGGTTATAGCTTGTTATGTGTATCAATATATATATTTATTTCTTATTTATATTGTCTTATTATCAAAGTTGCGGCAATGTTTTTTTTTTTTATAATCTTCAGAAATCGTTAGCCATAAGCTCATTGGCCTCTGGCCCTCTGCTCAAAACATTTACCATGCACCACGTTGTTAAAGATTAGTGATAGTTTCCCTCAGTGACATTCTAAAGAACATCTTTAAGCTATTATATTTTAAAGAATAGCTTTAAAAATGACATTTGTTTAAATCTTCAAACCAAAAAGAATTTTATTATTTTAGAGAAAAAAGTTAGAGCCACTATAAACAGTGGATAAATCTTTATATAGTTTATTGGTTATAAGATATTTTAAATAACATGTGAATTTTTTGTAACTTTCAATAAAGTCTGACTAACTACTAGGGTACATCAATAGGCAAAAGGTTATCTACGTCTGTGATGGCAGGCAACGCTAATGACCCGGCCATATCACTAATTCCAAAGGAAACCTACCGGCTACTGCCCAAATACACAGTATGGTAACATCTCTGGCTTGCGCATGACATTTGTAACGAACGAGATTCTAACCAGCAACATCCCTTAGATAAATTCATCCGGATACCGTTAGAGCACTACTCTACTGAACATGTGAAATTAGGTATTAACCTATATAAATTTTTTTTGACAACTTATTACACTTAAATATTACCATAATACCTTTATAATCATGAGTTAAAAAAATGAATATTTGAGTATATAGATGTGTACCACTAAATTATGAGTTAAAAAAAGAAGAGTAAATTCCTTTTTGAGTCCCTGAGTTTTCTTGATTTTAACTACTTGAGTCCAACATTTTCATTTTTAACATTCTGAGTGCCTAAGTTTTCATTTTGTTATGGTTTGAGTCCAATTTTCTAACGTCGTTAACCAAGTCAGTTAACTATAAGGGTATCTCAGTCATTTTACACATAGATACAACTCTGTAATGCATAAGGTATAACGTACAAGTCTTTAATGCATAAATAAATAAAAATAATATTATATATCACAAACACACACACAACTCCACACCTCTCTCTCTCTTTCTCCCTCTCTCTCTCACACACACCTGCAACCCCACTGCCTCACCACCACCGCCACCCACCCCCACTGCCTCACCACCTCCACCTCCGAGCCATCCTCACCTCAACCCACCTCCCACCACACTGATCCACCTCGACCTCCAAACCACCTGCCTCACCACCACAATCCACCCCCACCGCACCTCCACCTCCAAACCACCCTCACCACCACTACAAACCTCACACCTCAACCACACACCCACCTCGTACCCCTTTATTTAGAGAAAGAAAGAGACACCAGGGGAGGGAGAGAGAGAGAGAGAGCCTCTGAGAGAGAGATAGAGTAGCAGGGGAAGAACGACTGATGGTGGTGGTGCGCTAGGGTTCCGATCTGTTTGGAGATGGTGATGGCGGCAGTGAACAGATTTGGGGGTTATTTGACACAGATTCGTACAGATCTGGTGGTTTATCAAAGGTTAAACACCACTGCAACCCTATTCTCTTCCTCACACCTTCAACTGCACCAATGGGTTAACATTTTTCTTGGGCTGTGGTGGTTCGGGTCTGCAGACTGGGTTGGGTCGAGTTGAGACTGGGTCTGCAGTGGTGGTTTGGGCTGTTGGTGTTATGGTTCAGGTTAGGTTGATGTCAAGTGATGGTTGTGTTGATGGTGGTTCAACCATCGGTGGAGATTGGTGGTGGTGGTGGTTGCTGAAAATGTATGGTGGTGGTGGATTTGGTACTTAGAGAGAGAGAGAGAGAAGTGAGAGAGAGAGAGAGGTGAGTGCAGATGTAGTGTGTGTATATATTATAATATAATAAAGTATAATATTTAATAATTATTTATTTTTAATGATAGGGGTAATTTGGTCATTTCATAAATATTAACAGAAAAAATCTAACAGAGTTAGAAAATTGGACTCAAACCATAACAAAATGAAAACTTAGGCACTCAGAATGTTAAAAATGAAAATGTTGGACTCAAGTAGTTAAAATCAAGAAAACTCAGGGACTAAAAAAGGAATTTACTCAAAAAAGAATCATAGAGTATTAGACTAATTGGTGTGCAGCCGGGGAATTCATTCGGGGAGTATAGGTGGCATCGGGGAGGTGGGGGAACACCGTCCCCCCCCCCCCCCCCCCCCGTATTATTTCCGGGGAGAAAGTGGAAAAACCACCGAGGACACCGGATGTTTTGATTGGTTAATTTTTTTTAAATCAAACTTTAATAATAAAAAAGAAGGGGGAAGAAGGGGAATACCATTTCCAAACTTTGGGGGAGGAGAAGGAGGAAATGACGTGGCGCTGACGTGGCACTTGGAGAAGTTGGGGGAAAAGGGGGCACACCATATAGCCTTATAGATGTGTGAGTAGTGTTTAAATTCTTTATAAGTAACCTATGGACCAACTTGTACCACAATACTAAAAAGGAATATGACATTATTTTACAACTTTATAAACAATTCATTAATCACTTTATGTAGGAATATATATTTAGTAAAGCTTTGTTGTTAACAAAACATAATTCGATTAGCATGCATTTATATGACAGTCAAGTAGCTTTTTTAGCTAACAGTTTAAGAATCATTTTGCAAATACATGACTAAAATTTTAATAATCGTTTTGAAAAACAAAAATTACATATGTCATCGAATCTACTTTATTAATTGTAGATTTTCACATTAACACAGCGTAATCTAGTTGCTAATGGATACATCATGTATTTACCGATAGATACATTGTATTCTACATATATAGCACATGTATAGATTAGTTTTGAACAAAACACCACATCCATATAGTTTACTTATTGAACAATGGTGTTAGCTAGGTTATTTTCAGAAGGGTGTTTTAGTGCGAGAGGTGTGAGAAGAAACCTAAATCTTACTTTTTATTAGTAATGGCTCATATAATTTTGAAGTTTTTACTTTTTTTATATCATTGTTTATGTTATATATACAAAAACTCATTAAACAAATGCAATCAAATTTTTTTTAAGGTTTAAACTTTTTCCTACACATGTGTTATATTATGCTTAAGTAATGTTCTTACTTAAAATTTGTACATGTGTAGGTTATATAAATTAATGAAATTGCTTCATATATTTGTTTTATTTTCAAGATAGATGAATAAACAAAACATTTCAACAATTTTCTTATGTTCTTATTTTTTAAAAAGTGATAAAAATGAATTGTTAATCTTCTTCTCGCACTTCTCACATTAAAACAAGGGGCGAACATAATTAAAGAGGAGGGGTTTCGGACGTTGCGGCTCATAGTGGAAAATTTGGGTTTTTTTTCCGAAATTTGGAAAACGTTGCTACTAAATGAAAAAAATGAAAAACGTTACTACTGATTTTGTGGCCTAGATCCGCCACTGATTAAAACTTCTTCTGAAATGAACCATCCACTGAAACAATGTATACATTGTTGTTTTCTTGTATTCATTGGTGAATAGCGTTTACTCATATTTATCAATAAACACATGTTGGAATTGATTATGAAATGTCACTGTGAATAAAGTTTTATCAAACAAACAACTAACATATGGTTTAAAAGGTTATATTAGCAGGTAAAGACGTTTGTTGCATTGTTTACCAAGAGTCATTCATTCATGAACTTTGATGCTTAGTAGCATTAACATATTATTCATTCCATATTTTATTTGTTACTTTGTTTCATCCGTTACATCCAAGAATAACATGATTAATGTCATGTCACTAGATGAATCATGTCAAAAATGCCTCGACAAGAGATGGAAATCGAGCCAAGAAAAGGTACAGTTGCGAAATCTATACGGTACGTTTGTTGATTGCATAAGTTCCAACACCACCTATGTTCGAGTGAATGAGAGCATTTATCCTTCCGATTCCTGACTCTGACCTCCACTCTTAGGGTCTCAAGTAAACATCCACGAAAGAATCACCGGTCACATAATTTTATCATTGGGATCGTTTATTATTCGAATCAAATGGAAATTCGACCCTTACCCGAATAGAATTTCAAAAACCGGTTTTCGAATCAAATTTATGAATTTCAAGCTGATTCAATCCGAATTTGCGAATTCAAACTATATAACTTTATTTTTACAATACACACAAGTACTTTTCCTTATTATTTATTTATTTATTTATGTTTTCTAACAATTTGGGTTATTCAAATCAACCCGAATTGAAATATGAATCATATTCAGTTTGAATTCGAATCGGTTTCAAAAAAATTTAGTTCGAATAACTTGAATAACCGGGAAACTGGCCCGGTTAACGCCTCCCTTTATCTTGGCAGAAAAGCAAAATCACCCTCCATAGACTTCTCTTTAACCCCTCTACACAAAAAAAGATTATAAGAGCTTCCGCAATGGGGAGCTGCAAGTTTGGAATTTTCAAACCGTCACATCATCATGTCACACATTCCAAACCATTCAAAATCACAACTTTTCCAAACCTACTTTTTTCACTACAATCATAAACCATTCTAAATCTCTAGCTCATCACCTACTTTTCCTTGTATTTAATTTGTACCCACACACACAAAAAAAAAAACAACCTTTTTTATTTAATCATAAATTTCAAACGGGCCCACATCTGCAGGTTTGGATCCGTCCGTTCTAGTGGACTGATTGACTTTGGACCGATTCCTACAATGGGAAGGTTTGGTTTGTTTGGTCCGTCCACTTCTACTGGACGGTCCGGTTGCACCAATTGAAGGTGCTCTATATATCTATCATGTTACAAAAAATCGATTATTCCAATCATAATATACTAGCTTGTGAACATATTAGTGAAAATAACTCTACTGTCGTTGCAGTAACAAGCAAAAGTGGCATCCCCAATGAAGGGTACACACACTTTGAAGATCATTTTTTGAAACTCACATGATCATGTATAAATGGAAGTTAGCAACACCAACTGTAAGCATAGATACATAAATTTGATTTTAAAAAGGGGAATTGAAATTAAAAAATCCTAACTTTGTCGGGTTAGAAGACAATAATCCTAACTTGAAAACTGGAATCTAACAGACCCAACTTGTATTGGTTTTTATTTTACTGGATCAAAACTAACTGGTTTTAACATAGTTAGTTTTCTGCCTACGTGGCATGTCATAAAGTGCAAGTGGGTCAGTAGAATACATAAAATGTATAAAATGGCATGCCACGTAGGCAGAAAACAAAATAAGTTAAACCCAATTAGTTTTGGTCGAGTGAAATAAAAACCAAGACAAGTTAGGCTTGTTAAATTCCAGTTTTCAAGTTGGGATTATTGCTTTCCAACACGACAAAGTTAGGATTATTTAATTTTATTTCCCCAAAAAAGCCTTTTTTTCTACCGTATAACATAATACTACACAGACAGCCGTTCGAACAAAATACAATGCAAGTAAGATAGCCATTCCAAAAAAAAGCGAGTAAGACAAAGACGAGTCACACAAAGAGTGCGACAATATATCCGTACTCATAGTATGGTAGAAAAGACCGAACAATCTAACTTAAATAAAAGCAACATGACTACTCTTGGTTAGCCGTGTTACACATAAAAAAAAATAAAAAGAAAAACGCAAAGATAAGCATAGAATAATCCTCTTGATCAATCAAATCAGTATCTCAGGCATCCACTTTTATCATTGCTGTAAAGCACAAGTCTAAGATACAAAAAGCTACACACTTTGAATCAATTCGATTCCAGTCATTCATGTGTTAAATCTATTTATACAATAACATGATACACCATAAAGAATAGAAACCAAAGGTTAAATTTCACATATATCACTATATAGAACTAAACTATTGTGATATTTAACTAGATGAAAAAAACTTGATGAAGAACAAAGATAAAAGTGCCTAATTTTAATGACATGTAAGCTACAAAAGCATAAAAATTGTAAGTTTAATATAGAAATTAATTCCTTAATCGACTTCCACATGAATAAGTTATGCCGCAAGCTTCACCAACTGTTACAGAGTATCTATGAACAGGTCTAGCAAGAAAAGGGGGCATATGAACAAGGATCTCACAAACACATTGCTCATCAACTTGAGACAACCATTTGCAACATTGTTCTTCCATGGGTGTCTGTCCATGCCTAAGATGATGACGATGAAGATGATGTTGTTTACGCCAATGACCACGCCTATTACTACGCCTATGGCCATGGTCATGGTCATGGCCATGATCATTGTCATGATCCTGATTGTGTACGTGCCTGTGAGCATGCTTGTGTTCATTGTCATGGCCATGATCATTGTCATCGCCCCTGTCATTGTCATCATCCTTACTATGTTCATGGTCACGGCCATGATCATTGTCATGATCCTCATTGTGTATGTGCTTGTGAGCATGCTTATGCATGTGTTCATGGTCATGGCCATGATCATTGTCATCGCCATTTTCACTGTCATGATCCTCACTATGTTCATGATCATGGCCATGATCATTGTCATCGCCATTATCACTGTCATGATCCTCACTATGTTCATGATCACGGCCGTGATCATTATCATCGCCATTATCACTGTCATGATCCTCACTATGGTCATGGTCACGGCCATGATCATTGTCATAATCCTCACTATGTATGTACCCATGAGCATGCTTATGCATGTGTTCATGGTCATGGCCATGATCATTGTCATCATCATTATCACTGTCATGATCCTCACTATGTTCATGGTCACGGCCATGATCATTGTCATAATCCTCACTATGTATGTGCCCGTGAGCATGCTTATGCATGTGTTCATGATCATGGCCATGATCAGTGTCATCGCCGTTGTCATTGTCATGATCCTCACTATGTACGTGCTTGTGAGCATGCTTATGCCTGTGAACACGCTTACGCCTGTGTTCAAGCTCGGATGTGTCCTCATCATCATATGGTGGTGCTGGTGGACCAAATTGGGCTCGGTGTGCTGGTGTTGGGATTTGTACCAATGGCAGATATGCACATGCTTGATTAGCAAGGGTCATTTGGTAATTACAAAGTGGGCGAGAGGTAATTGGTACCATGGGGAATACCTGGCCTTCAGTGGGGGAATGAAGAAAAAGAATGAACATGATTTTAAGTATGATGAATCTAATCATTGTTTCTGTCTAATTAAAAAGCTTTGATTTGTCTCCACCGATATTTATGCAAATGCATACATGTATATACAAGTAAAAGCATAAACTTTGTGTGTTCTTGAGTATGTGGAATTAGAAATAGTTAACATCAAGGTTTAAGTTGTAATTGTGTTTGGTATGCATCTTCATTTCCTTTGCATGATTTTCGGGTAGATATTGTTTGTTGAAGCATTGTTTACATCCCACATGCCCAACTTAGTCTTACACTCTTACCACAATTTGCATTCATAATTTCGGTGGTAACAAGAAATAGGCATCAAACTATTAGAGTCCATTTGTGTAGGGTGTTTTTTAACTTTAAAGGATAATAATAATAATAATAATAATAATAATAATAATAATAATAATAATAATAATAATAGTGGTGGTGGTCGTCGTCGTCGCCGTGGTCGTTGGTGGTAGTAGTCGTAGTCTTCGTCGTAATAGTGGTTGTCGTATTAGTAGTCGTAGTAGTTGTAGTCGTAGCAGCAGGAGGAGGAGTAATGGTGGTGGTTGTAGCTATTAACAATATATGATAAATTGATAATTAATTAGTGGTGCATATTTATTTTAAAGATATTTTTTTTTCCTTTTTTACACCAAAATACTGCTCTTGCCCAAATTTGAACTTGAGACCTCCCTTTCAATAGACATATGTCTCTACCAAGTGAGGTAGCCTCACATTGACTAATGACACATATACGGATTAGGCTCCATATTTGGGCTTAGGCCCCGATGACATCCGGCCCATTAGGCTAACCCGACCCACATGCTCACCTGCATAATGAGACCTAATTCTAACATCTCAAGGACTTACTCCTACCCACTTTTCCCCTACTATTATCTCAACAACTCCTCTCTCTCTCTCTCTCCCAATCTAGACTATATATACACATACTAACATACATGTGTTTTGTTACGACCCCTTTTAATGGGTTTTCTTCATGTTGCAACACCATCTCAAACTCGGGAAAGGCTGGATCTTGTCTACACGAGTCCAAAGCCCAACCCCAACATGCGATATAGAAGCAATAGCCCTTATATGCCAATACTTTTATATAGAAATCAATTTTAAGAATTCGTTTTTATAATCTATTCTCCTTTGAAATAGCTATAATTTACCTGTTTAGATTATAGTTCAACTGACATTAGTACAGTCAATAATTTTTTATTTTTTTATTTTGTTTCTTAAAATTAAGCATACATACATAACTCTTATAATCTATTTTTTTATTTTTTTTTATCATTCCAGGACAAAAAAAATTACATCAAGATAACGGGTAGGCGGGCAACAAGCTGCGCCGCCACCCCTTTCTGAATAGCAAATCCCAATCTACTAAAAACGTAACCCTGCCCACCCGGAGCCGAGACACTACTATGGATAACCCGCTGAACCCTGGTCAGGAAACGGATAGCCTCCGGTGCCAAGGAGCCAAAGGTTTTAAAAGCCAAGGGTACAAAAACGTGTTGGTTCTCCTCGCAGGCTTTAGCATGTTTTTCTACCTTCTTTGCATCTGCTTTTCGGACCGCTTGCCCTGCTACAAAGCCACTATCCCTCAACCCAACTAGGGGAGATACACCCGTCAGGTCAACCCAAGCATGCTTCCCCCCGGCCCACCCAAAGACAAGGAGATCTGCTGGTCGTAGGGTGGATCTCCCTTCAGCTGGATCCGAGAGGAAGTAAACAGGGGCCTCCTTCTTGGCTGAGATCCCAGCCCGTCTTAAAAAGTCCCACAGAATGTCTCGAACTCAATCATGCCGATATTTGAAACCGGGTAACTCCTTACAATGAACCGCGTGTTCCCCGTATTCATCCAGGCAGGCCTTACGGATGATGTACAAATTTTGATGCAACTCAAATAATCCTACGAACTCATGTGCGTCGTTTAATTCACTAATTACAACACATGTAAATTACTGAATGATCAAATGTTCTTCACCATCATTGATCATCGCCAAATAGAGAACAAAAATGTGTTTAATTCACTAATTGTATATGTAAATCTGACAGTACATAGTTACATGCACCATTTGGAATTGCCTTAATGTTACCATATAAGAGACATCACATGATATGTTAATATAGGCAACTGTATGTAATATTGAAACTATGTATCAATGATGCACCATTTGGCAGTTCTTGATCATAGAATATCACTGAATTTCACATGAACACATCTGAATCTTATTCGAATCCAAATTAAGGATGAAAATGTTATTAATATTACGATCCTAGACGAATTTAGATGCGTTCAAATGAGAAGGTGTTGAAGAGCACGCATGTAATATAACTACAGAAGCCCATTGATTTCAAGTATGGTCAATGTACGGTTGGATAAGATCTAGGGTTCCAGGATTAAGGCCGAATTTTGAAGTATTGGGCGTAGCTGTGATTTGAGTAGACTTGGGGCTTGTTGTGTGCAAATGAATTTGGATATAAGACTGCACAGTGTGGTGGGGTGAAGGGGGGCATAGAGTGCCTTGTGTCTGCCACGTTAGCAAAAGGGGCGTTGCCCTCCAAGCCCCAAAAACCAGGGGTGGTTGTGGGCGTTGTTAGCCGATAATCATGCCATGATATCGGCCCATTATTATTATTGTTGTTAATTGTAATTATGTAGCTTCCATATTTATCTCCTTTTTTTAAAGGCCCATATTTATCTACCTTTGTATTATATATGTTTGTGAATATTATCAATAAAATCAAGAGATTGTATTCTCTAACGGGCATTTTTTTCAGTGGAGGTTGGTGTCCCTACCGCTATGTCTTGGGGGGTTAGGCCTCCTTTTGGCTTAGTCATGGAAACTGCAGGACTACAAACTTCGGGGAAGTGGGGTTGTTGGCCTCAAAACGGATTATGAACAGGCTCTAGGGTGCCTGCACAGGTCTTTTCCCGACTTTGATCTTGGCGGTTTCACTAATTAGGATACCCCCTACCCCCAAGGCTCAGAAAACTTTGGCAAGTACACTTTTTAGTAGAATTGTAGAGTATGGAAAAGAATATGGTATATCCTCGCGCCAATGGAATGCTTGCGAGGGCGTCATGCCCATGACTTCCTTTTTGTTATCCCTATTGACGGGCTAGGGCAATGTATTTCTACTTTTGAGTATAGGGTTGTACTTAAATACCGCTCGATGATTTTCATGTTCCCAAACGACGAACCAACGTAGGAGAGCATTACTTTGTCTATAAAATAAACTTTCTGACAAGCCCGATGGAGTGGAGGTCTACTTTGCACCCAACGGATGTTCGTGTATTCGTGTATTGGCCTTAGAGATAGTGGGTTTGTGGCGGGTCAGATGATGCTGAAGGTGGAATCGAAGAAAATTGAGAAGCATGATAAAGTTTATGCGGATAATCAACATGCTTTCATCCCTTTTGCCTTCGATACTTTTTGCTCTTTGACCCCAGAAGCTATTAGGTTCCTAGACAGTATGCAGTAGGTCGTGCACAACAATTTATCGACCCTTAGGGACCAGGGGTTTATTTTCAGTATGATAGGTTTTGCTATTCAGAAGGGGATTACATTGTACCTTGTTGCCCGTTTACCTATCATCCTAGTCTAAATTTATCTTTTTATTATTACATAATAAAAATAAAAATGGCTAATGAAAAAAAAAAAGTAATTAGATGTATATATTGAACAGTCTTGTGGTCTTGTGATTTTCCCTTTACACTCCTATACGTTACCAAACATCTCCCGTCCACCAAACCATAGGCTTGTTTCGCTTTCACTTACACTTCCAATTTATTACGTCCAACACAAACGTATTTAAGTCTCCTTTCCTGCAAGTAAAAACGTTGAAAGCAAAGCTAGTGGGTCCTTTAGCAGCTAACGACGTCGTTATAATTATACATATACATATAACCTGCAAGTGTACATGTGTTATAAATGCATAATATTGCTACCAACTTCCCTCCATATTCTACCACAAAACGACTGTCATCTTCTCGAACTACCGTCGTTTCATTCACAACAACACCTACACAAACATGAATTCACCAACTCGTAATATTGCCGGAGCTCCGACGAGCTTTAAACTCACCGACACAGACAATATTATAGCGTTTGGAAACCCTAAGTGGTTCCTTTACGCAGGCGTTTCGTTTGTTCTTGTATTATTTGCAGGTATCATGTCTGGTCTCACGTTAGGGTTGATGTCTCTAGGAGTTGTTGAGGTCGAGATTCTGTACAGGAGTGGTACGGATAGAGAGAAGAAGCAAGCAGGTAGGTAGGTAGGTAGCATTACGACGTTACGTTATAGATTTTTTAATTTTTTTTAATTTTTATGTAACGGTTTGAAGTTTTACACGTACGGTTCAGTTAATATTATCGTGTTTGTTATTACATTAAACGGCTACCTAACTCACGGTTTTGTGTTAGGTAGGATTTGAATTTTAGTTTTCGTAAAATATCTGAAATTATAGCGTAATGATTTCGATTAGATATGTAGAGTGTGGAAAGTTAAATAACATGCAAGGTTATAATTTGATGAATTCCTCTTAACAGCAGGTTGTGTCGCAGCTTGTTACCGGTTTACCTGTCTGTACTTTTCTGTAAATGGTTGCAGTTTCGGCTTGTTAAATATAAAATCTTAAGATAGCATGCAAAAATCTATATATAATTAATTTCAAATTTTTGGTTTGACTGCTGCTGTTAGAACACCACAATATTCATGTTTTTGGACTTAATGCTCTCAGTGGTGAATTAATCATTCGGTACTTTGCTATTGATGATTGTTATATGCTTTTGGTACAGCTGCTATCCTGCCGATTGTTCAAAGGCAACATCAGCTTCTTGTAACATTGCTTTTGTGTAATGCTGTAGCTATGGAGGTTGGTTCGACGTATTTTTTACTCTCTCTGTTGATGGCAAGTTTGATTTGAATCGTTTTATATGGTAGTATGGGTACGTCTTGTAGGCTGTAGAGCAAATTGCTAGCATCAATGTATCAAATATCACCTAATTCCAAGAATCCAGTGATGGGATAACTTAGTTTTATCTTGATGTAGCTTACATATGAGCTATTGCATTCCTTTTTGTTAGAGCACCTCCAACGGGAGATCCAAAATGTGGTCCGAAATTTCAAACCACAAAAGCGGACGAGGTGTAGCGTTGGAGGAGGTGGTTCAAAATGGTTTGGTCTGCTTTACAAGACTAGTCCAGTTTGGAATGGGTGGGGGCTACACACACATACTTATTTTATTATTCGTTTTTTTGTGTAAAAGTGAGGTGTGATGTGGAAGTTTGGAATTATTTAGTCTTAGAGGAAAAAGTGGGTTAGGAATGATGTGACATGCTGATATGGCAAGTTTGGAATTTGGACCAGTCCAGCGCTGTGGATGCTCTTAGTTAGACACAATATATATAGAGCTTTTCTATCATATATGTCATGGAATATACAGATTATAGACTTCACATGTGTGGAGGTATTATACCTCTTTGTATTAATACTCACTAAGTTCTTTAATTTTCTACAGGCTCTGCCTATTTACCTAGAAAAGATTTTTTATCCAGCTGTTGCAGTGTTGTTGTCTGTGACTTTTGTACTGACTTTCGGAGAGGTATTTAACGGTATTTATGATAGTTTCTTTTGATATTGTAAATATATTTTCATGATCAAGACTAAAAGTTTGTACCATGCCAACAGATAATTCCACAGGCAATATCAACAAGATACGGACTTGCTGTGGGTGCTAATTTTGCAGGGCTTATTCGAGTTTTAATGGTCATTTGCTATCCTATTGCTTATCCTGTTGGAAAGGTGACTTTATGAAAGTTTCTTTTATAGCTAATTTATCTTTGCTCTTTAGCATGTGGGAAGAGCAAAAGCTTCTTGAATAGTTTAATGTGTCACCACCTAGTTGAGTTGCTAACTTGTGAGTTACTAAATAATTAACATTAAAAGTTTTGATTGCTTATTTTGTGCTTTGTAGGATTTTTTTAGCTAAATATGAACACAACCATACACATGGTTTTACTTTTAGCATGTCACATGACAACTAGGCAATTAGTTCATGTGCTATGTGCAATTTTTTAACCGTCAAAATACTATTTATATGTCTAAGAATCCTTGTTAGACAATTATGTATATCTGAATTGTTACTATAGTTTTTTTATTAAACAACTTTTTATTAATTTAACATCCCTGTATTTATTTATAACTACTTTGGAGAAGGTTTACCAGCATCACTATAAAAGTTCACAAAATATGCAGATTTTAGATGCTTTAATCGGGCATAGTCACACCCTGTTTCGGCGTGCCCAGTTGAAAGCGCTCGTCTCCATTCACAGCCAAGAGGTAAGTGTTTTTGTGTAGTTGTTTGTGCATAATGCTACGTATGACTAGAGGTGGCAATTTCGAATCTTTAAATTATAAATGGGTCAATTTGGGTTGTGTTTTATCTCAATGGTTGAAATCAAGAAACCTTAATGGGTTGGAAGGGTGACACATGAAACCTCCATATAATCGTGTTAACTGTTAACCAAGATCTGAATTGTTATCGTAATGACATTTATTTTTGCAACCATAAGTAGCACACTGATTATTATAGTTAGCTAAAGAGATGAACAATAAGTGTTTGGAGGTCACCCTAACTCGACTATGACGTACTATGACTCCTTCCAACCCAGGGGCGGACCTAGTTAATAACTAGGTGCCGCGTCCGTTGCTGCTCAACTTCGCGCGCGTAGTGGAAAATTTGGTTTTTTTTTACGAAAATTGGAAAACGTTGCTACTAAAATGAAAAAAATGAAAAACGTTACTATTAAAATTCATTTCTAGATCCGCCACTGTTCCAACCTGAACCTGTTTTGACAATTTGACCTTTACGTAGCTGCCCAACCTACCCTTCTTACTACCTCTAAGGTTGACAAATATCCTATTTCATTTTGTTTGTTTTACACTAACTTGTACTGTCCTTTTGTTCTCTTTCTTTAAAAAAATCACAACAGGCTGGTAAAGGAGGTGAACTTACACATGATGAGATAACAATCATAAGTGGAGCACTTGACTTGACAGAAAAGGTATACTCTGCAGTAAATAAGTAAATATATCATTGTAAAATGTCTTTTACTAATACTTTCTATAGAAAGGCAAGTTCTTTAGAGAAGGCTACAGTTAAACAATACCTTGGTAATTGTTCTTATAAGCAATTTGGTTCTGGATATATATCTTTTTAGCAATATCTCCATCTTTTGCCTTCTTTTTGGTTAATAACACTTGAATTTAGAACTTAGAAGGCCCAAGTCACTCATTTTTTGGTTGATAGAACCAAAATTATCTCTATTTGTAAGGCACACAAGTTGAGCAGCTTAGACTGATGACCCTAGGAAAATTCCAACTTGAAATGTACACACCATGACAGTAGGGAGACCTCATTTGAGAACCACAAAAAAAACTGGAGAATAAGGGAACCAATCAGAGTTCTCCGGTTACAAAAATAAGGGTCAGACGGAAGTAACGGTATGTGAATATACATATCCACATGTGGATGCTTTCATTCACATTTGATTACTCAATGTTTCCCCTTTAATTTTTTTGATCGAACGGCCTAATTTGGTTTTCAGGTTGTGGTTCTCAAATGAACTTTCTTCTATTACAGTAACACTTTAAATAGTTGCATTGTTTGGTTGTATTTCTACATACCTTTTTATATAACATCTGAACATCTGTGCAGACTGCAGAGGAGGCCATGACACCTATTGAATCAACATTCTCCCTGGATGTGAATTCAAAACTGAACTGGTGAGTTCGCCACTGTGTCTTCCACTTGTACATCGTGCATAAATATTAATCAAAAGTAACAATAGACAGAAACAGAAGCGGTTACATAGCCGTCTTGTGTATCACAATTAAAGTAGTAGCCTAGTAGGTACAAATGTGGTTCTCGACGTATCATTGATTTCACCTTATCAATGTTAATCTTTGGTGCTCTACAATATTAAACCATTATGAACACACTGTGGATTTAAGGGTACCCGATATTGTGTAGGGAAACATTTGGAAAAATCCTTGACAAAGGCCATAGCCGTGTTCCTGTGTATTCTGGGAACCGAAAACACATCATTGGACTTCTACTGGTATGTTTGGAAAATCTACATAGTATCTCAACTGTTTTCTATTTTTCAACTTCTTACATTAGCATTAGCTTTGTAAAGTTGAATTTTCTTTTGTATATTCACCATGTAGGTGAAAAGCCTTCTTACAGTTAGGCCAGAAACAAATACTCCAGTTAGTGATGTTTCTATTAGGAAAATCCCCAGGCAAGTTTGTATTTCTACTCAGGTGTCTTTAGGCACAAAAAAAAAACTTCTTTTTTTTTTGCAAAAGCTCATCACTTCATTCAGGGGCGGACCTAGTGTATAACTAGGTGCCGCGTCGTTGCTGCTCAACTTTGCGCACGTAGTGGAAAATTTGGTTTTTTTTTTACGAAATTTGGAAAACGTTGCTACTAAAATGAAAAAAATGAAAAACGTTACTACTGAAATTCATTTCTAAATCCGCCACTGACTTCATTAATAGGGAACCATAACAAATTACTGGAGGAATGGCAGGTAGTCGGGCAACAAGCTGCGCCGCTACCTCCTTCTGAATAATATAATTTGACTACTATGTTTTTATGTTCCAGGGTTCCAGCAAATATGCCATTATATGACATCCTTAATGAGTTTCAAAAGGGTGGCAGTCATATGGCAGCAGTAGTTAAAGTGAAAAACAAGAACCATCCTCGTGCTGATGTTGGTGATCTGAAATTAGTAGGCAAAACTCCAAATAAACAGTCACAACTAACTAAACCGTTGTTGCCCAAGCTTGAAGAAGAATCAGAGTTTGTGGTAAACATTGACAAGAGTACAAAGTCAACCATGGGCCTCACAACAAAAGGCTCTAGATGTTGTACTGATGATGTTGAAGATGGTGAGGTCATTGGGATTATTACCTTAGAAGATGTTTTTGAAGAGCTTCTACAAGTATGACTTACTTGTTCTTAATTTAATACATGTCCTTCTAAATGTGCAAAATTTCATAATGTCATATTTATTTGGGGTGTAAGAACGCTTAATCATTTTTGAGCTACTTGAGATTGGCCTGCTAAAAGCACAAATCGAGATGAGTTTAAGCGAGCTTGACTAGGCTCCCAAGCCTAAACGAGTCGGAGCCCAAACAAATTTTATATTATTATTATTTTATTTATAGTATACCTCTATTTAACATTGGCGAGCCGAGCTTTGGCTCATTTAAGTTGTCGAAGCGAGCTCGAGCCGAGCTTTTAGCTCCTTTAAAATTGTTCTAAAATTATTTCAAGCGAAGTCGAGATCGAGCTTTTGGGTTTTACTTTCGAGCTGAGCTCGTTTACACCCCTAGTTATTAATATAAGATAAAAATAATTAACTATGTAACAAATAACAAACGAGACAAGCTTGAACTTTAGATATAGAGATTGATATGAGCCGAGCTTGAGCTTAAGCGAGCTTAGACTTGGCTCAGTTACACCCCATTATTTATCATTAAAAAAACTCTTAAATATCATGTTTACCTATATTATAGTATATAAATAAATAAGTTGGTTTTACTACTTAAAAAAAATCACAAAATAAATTATAACTACTTACTGTGAATCACTCAGCGTAACTGATTTTTTGTTATTTACCGCGGGTCAAGTAAATTCTATGTTTTTTTGTTTTGAAAGGGTAAATATGATATTGTGAATTTAAAAGGATAACCTTTAGAACAAGTTAGTTTTTTTGTTTTTCTTAAATATTTTGGTTCAAGTTTTGCTAAACAGTTTCCCTTAATGATGCAGGAGGAAATTGTTGATGAAACTGATGTGTACATAGACGTACATAAAAGGTGTGTGTACCTGTGTGGGGTGCATCTTAATTCAGTTGTTGCTTTGACATTTTTAATCAAACTAAATCCATACTCACATTGCTTGAATATATTTTGTAAATTGTTGCAGAATACGTGTGGCGGCTGCTGCTGCTGCTTCTTTTGTGGCCCGGGCTCCTTCTATAAGAAGGCTAGCCGCTCAAAAATCCGTGGTATGTTTTAATTATCTTGGCATCAAGTTCATCAATTTTGCTATATATCTGCTTAATTTCTAATCTTAATTCCTGATTAGAAGTAGTTAAGTTGCCATTCAATCTTGTTTATGTTGCATAATGCATAAGTCATCTTTCAGAAGCTGTTTTATCTTAAATAGACTTATACAGTTATACTTGCATAGAGGGACTGATTTCAGTTAAACACGTGTTGTGTTAAAACAGGCAGGGCGGGTAACAAGTTGAAATGGTCAGCAAATTTATTTGCCGAATTTTGTAAATGTTTAATATAAATATGACAATAAAACTATTATTACAATAGTGATCCAGTTTTTTTTTTTAATTAATTTAGAGGCATGCACGTAACAGGCCACCTTTTTAAGTTAATCAATTTGACCCAACACATGAATTATTACAAAAACCATTTAGTACAATAATATTGTTTCTCAAAGCCTACCAACTTTGCAATTTGGTTAAGTTTCTAGTTTTTCGATTTATAAATGTTTCATTTTTTTTTATCGGCGAACAACTGTGTGGCAACCACCCTTGCGGGGCGCCGTGCCCAAGAATCGACTACTTGACCTCTAGCAGCCCCCGCCTTCTCCCGATGCGCGGAAACCCGAGTCCCACCCGCCCGAAGGCGCGACAGTGTTATAGAACTCGGTAAAACCTCGCCGCCCGTCAGATTCGAACCAGCGCCACCCGTATTCGATCTTCACCCGGATACCAAACCATAAATGTTGGAAGTGGGGATCGAACCTTTGATCACATAGGTGAAACAAAAGCCACTCCACCACTCCACCACTATGGCTTGGTCATTGTGATCATAATCACCACATTAATAACGAAAAAAAAGCATAAATTTTGACAAAAAAGTTCCAAGGGGTCAACCCAAGTACCCAACCGACTCAGCCCGTTTGAACCCATAACTAAAAACGACTTGCTTAGGCTGTTGGGTATGGAGACGAGAGGACATCCCTCTACATAGGAAATATTGTCAGTGGGGGCCAAATATCAAGAAGGAGATACCCAAGGGGATGGTGTGACCTGTCCAAGACTACCCAAAACACCCCTCCCCATTGGTCCATACATTAAAAAATTGTTTTATTTGGTCCGTCCTCAACGTCCCATATAGAACAGCCAAGACGGGGACAACCCTAGGGAGGCGGTGTTCCGCGTCCGAGACAACCCTAGGACGGTCTCCATACCCAACAGCCTTAAGCCCCGATCCGGTTTGACCCATCCAATTCAGCTCAACCCACCTAGTTTTTTGGGCATGTAGTAATGTACATGCCCATCCGATATCTACAGTTTGTATATTACAACTGATCATATTTATTTTGCTGTTGAAATGTAGTAATGTACCAATTACCAAGAGCTCAAAGAAGACAAGGACAACCCACCCCTGTTGTAATGGTTAAATCTACGATATAGGTAAAACCGTATATAAACCTAGGAGCTATCCGGTTTGGTAGATAAAGAACGGTTCCTAGACTTTAATACCACGTTGAATAATCGGGTTTCAAATCAAACCCTTGATTAGATCATTATTAAATCAGTCAAGACTTTATACACTTGAAATGTCATCTCATCAAATTATGATCAATTATATATATGTTACAAGTTTAGAGAGTAATTTTTTAGTGATTTTTCGGGTAACATTAGATGATAGAAAATATATAGTATCCTTGTATCCTGTCATTTCTCTTGATTTTCGTCAGGCTCGTCTAATGCCTTCTCGATGTCAGCCTGCATTACATAACTGCAGCAAATTAACCATGCAAATGTTGTCTATTGTCCTTTAGTATGCGTCAAAATAGATCGGTTTTGGGTTGGATTGATTCGAAAAGACTTATTTCTAGATAAATAATATATTGTATATTTGTTGTGTAGGTGATAATATGATTCATGTACAAAAAAAAAATAGTGGATTACATGAATCAGAATAGTTTCAACCCGTTTATTCACTTTACGATTTAGCTAAATTTACTAATCTGACTCATTTAACCGTTAGCAATGACACAAATGGGTCACGTTGAAAAATTTTAAACTTTGTTTTTAGTAAATAAAACATCCTAGATCATATTTTGAGTTTCAAACTAATGAGTTATTATTGCAATAGTAATTAAAACGCTAATCATGGGCGGATCCATGTAGAAAACATGGGGCAACTTTTTAGTCTCATTCATAAACTAAAATCTTGATCGTCCCGTAAAACTTTGGTTAAGCCACTAAGCCCCCCGATCAGCCCCATGAAAAAAAATCCTAGGTCCTTCACTGACGCTAATATATATTTTGAATGAAAAATAACACTTTAATTGGTTATAAGTAACTTTAACGGAGTGTTTCCGGACCAACCAACCTAGGGCGAGCATTGCTTTGTCCATAAAGTAAACTCATTTCAACCCATCTTACCAAGCTAGGGTGTTCAACATTTGATTTTAAACTGAACCAAAACCCTTTTTAATCAAACTAATTAACATATTCGATTTTCGCTTCGATTTTAAAGCGAAACCAAACTAGGTAACCGGTGTTCAATTCCAGAAAAATCAGTTTAGTTTCAATAGAGGGACCTTAATTACATGTTTTGGGCTATGAATGCTCGACGGAGTAACCCAAAAGGTATTTAGGAATCATACACCCCCTATTTAGGATTCATACACTCTGGCCCACATCACACACCAATAGGAGGCTGCCACATACCCTAGAATGTGATGTCCCACACCCCCAGAATGTGATGTCACGGGTGTATGAAACCCAGAACCCACCCAAAATCCGAACCAATAAACACCCATCTGATCGAAACTCGGGTTTTGACCAAAACCTGGAACTAAAACCGAAACCTGGAACCGATGACCACTCACGTGACCTACTCTAATTAATTATAAGCAAAATGGCTGAAGTTGAAATACCTCAATGGCCACTGGTTCAGTCCTTGCTCCAAATCGACGTATTACTTCTCCTTTCTTGCTAATTAGAAACTTTGTGAAGTTCCATTTGATTGTGTTCCCCATAAGTCCACCTCCATTTGCTTTCAAGTACTTGTATAATGGTTCAGTGTTACCACCGTTGACTTTCACCTGATTCCATTAAACATGCATGTAATATGTCCGGACTGGTAATGTAGAAGAGCTAAAGTGGGACCTCGATAGACAACTGGACCGAATAATATATTCGGTCTATTTGGTCCAGTTGTCAGTTCTAAAGCTTTTAAAGAACTTAGTTCTCTTTTCGACACAGTTTGTTTTTTTTTTCCTTCTCAATTTACAATTTTATAACATTGAAGCAGTGTTTATATTTTTAATGTAAAAATTCCCAGCTTTGTATTCTGTGTTCGGATTAGATCGAGTTAGGGATCACACTGATTTAAACCATGGCATGATACCCAACTAGGTTGGATTAGTCCGGTTCTCGGTTCTGAATTTTTTGATATTTTTAGTTTTCTGCTATGGTTTGTTTGATGAACCTCACTAGTTAGGAATCCTAGGGGTGTAAACAAACCAAACCGCTCATAAGCCATTCAAGATCAACTCGTGAAAAGCTTGAATCCAGTACGGCTTAGCTTGAACTAAAAGTAAGTTTGTCTAATCGACGAGCCAGAGTCAGAGCTTCATATACAGACAAACATTGTGTTATATAAAAATATGATTGTAAATATGTATCAAAAACAATTATATATGTGTATCAATATGATGACTATATAATTATTAAACAAGCCGAGAACAATCTTTGGATCTATAGCTTGAAACGAGCCACGCTCAAGCCCTGTTAATCTAAGCGGGTCAAGCTTAAGCTTAAGTTAGTTTGAGCTCGAGCTCAAGCTTAACTCGTTTACACCTCATGACCCGTAACATGAAAATGAAAACCCATGAATTAGTGGTACTTTACTTTTGCAAAGATCGGGTATTCAGCCTTGAACCTCTCACACACAAACTGGACAGTCTCTTCAATTGTCCCAGGTTCTTGTTGCAAGAATTGATTGCACGGGAACGCCAATATCTCAAAACCTGTTTCAATAGTTATAATCATATCAGTTATGTTTTATATAGGTATTTTTACATATATGTTCAATATTCAGTTTCTTTTATCAACTTCTTGCGTATTTCTCAAATTTGATTATTTTGGCCTTAATAATCATAGTGACGACATTTCCTTAACCCATCCAAAAACTTCCTGATTAATGTACATACGCAAGTATGGTCTCTAGCTCACACATGTATGTTTGTGTGGAGAGTCAGAGATACCGTCTTTGTGTTTAAGTGAAGTTTTTTGAAGGATACACACAAGATGCACCTTTACTTTATTACTTGCTCACAAGTGTAAATTGAAATGAAGATGAGGAATTAAAAAGTACCGTAAAAGCTAAGATTATTTAAATTTCCAATATCTAAAGTTTTTTTTTCTAGTTTAAGGTAAACAAAAGTTATATTACTTTAAGTTGGTTGGCAGGTGGATTTTGTTCCCAGGACCCAATAAGAATCCAAAAACGTGACTATCACAAGAACTCAAACACGACGTTAATATTCACAAGTTGATATGAACATGACACATTTAGCCCGATTTGTTTTGTTTCTTTATCTCATTAATATACTCTAAAATTACAGATTATATATATAACCATACTAAAAATAGCTACATTTAAAAGTTAATATTTTTCTAACTTTTAGATTTTAGCATATCATAAAACATATCTTAAAAATAATAAAATAAACAGGTCAATCCGCCAGGTTGACGTGAACCTAGCATGTTTATTTAAACATGGTTGTAGGTTTAACTCAAAACACCAAAATTTGTTTATACTAAATCTAATCCGTGAGTTTCATGTTAAGTTTGTATCATGTCAGAAACACGCCCCTTGCAAACGTTTGCTCTATATGTTTTTCCACATGTAGGTCAAATTAAAAAAAGAAAAATAGATGTTTCTTCATGTTTTTTATTCACCTCATATAAAAACGTCATAAAAAATGTTGGATATCAATACCTCTATCCTTGTATTTCCTGTAAATCTCGGTAAGTTGAGTGTAATTCGAATTCGTAAATTGACTGTTGCATCATAACCAACACCGATTAATCCCAATCGAATCCAAATTCAACATTGAAACCAATACGATCAAAACACAAACACGAACCATTTGGAAGCAACATTCACAATGAGCAGAACTTTCCCTTTGTAAATGCTAAGATTAACATCCTGTCCCTTGCTATCCTGTACAAATCGCTGGATTAAAATTCGAACATCGAAACATTGGATCTATGATGATGATTATGGAGAAAATGGATGATTTTAAATACCTTGACTGTGAAATCATGAACTGATGATTGATCATGGACGGATGCCGAAGAACCCATGTTTGGATTTCCAATGATATTTGGAGAATAACAAGAAATGGATGATAGATCATTTTTGAGGAACCAATTTCTATACTTGGAATCAAGATCAGCCTCAATTCTCCCTCACATGTCACAACTCCAAATATATATTTTCATTGGTTAAAAAGACATGTATTGTTTCTTTTAAATAGTTACTTGATCACCTATGTATTTAATATTTAAATTATGAATTATTATCTATTGAAATTTTTATTATTCCTGGTTAGAGGTTTAATGTGCGAAAAGTTTTTGAAAAACAAAAGAAATAGATAAATGAAAAATACCATGTTAGAAAAGTTTATCGACGGAATTTCGAAATTCTGTACTGATTACTGAATCATCAACTATGATTTTATAAGAAGGCAAATCAAATTGGTCGGGTTGGTTGACTTGGCATGTGTGTCAAACTCTTGTCAGAGAGATACAGATGTAATCCTTTTACCTTGTATTAACTAGGATAAGTAAAATATCAATTCTACGAAAAGTTTACGAAAGAGACACTAAATTTTGTTAGTCATTCAACATAAAAGAAGACTAGTTGATTGGTTAGGTTATTTTGGGATGAGGAAATGGTACCGGGCACCGGTGTAGAATTTCTTGTATCGAGTTATTTTTGGTACCGACTTTTGACGTTTTCAGTGCCGTTTGGTACGGTACCAGTATTTTTCTTCAAACATCGGTACCATTCAGACCTCTTAATGATTCAGTACTTAATCAACCAAACAGTCCATAAGTGTAATTTAATAGAGTGAAGTATGATCACATCAAGTTTGGGTGTTATACATAGACTGAAAGAGTGAAAGACAGAGTTTGCTTAACAAGTATAGTGTATAGTAATGGGTTGTTTGGTAGCCTCTAAATAATTATTAAGAGGCTATCTTTTAATTTTTGTTTAATGTTTACTTTCATTCAAAACATGGCCAATCCTCAAAACAAGGACCGCCAAAAAAACAAAATTAAGTCATGTACAAGGGGATTTACACCACTCCTACTTAAAAAGGTTCTTGAAACTAGTTCTATGTTTAAACCAGAAAAACGTCATCAATTTAAGACAACACACTATCTCGATGGCTTTGACCCCACTACCCCGAAAATCTTTGTCGTTTCTAGCCTTCAATAGAGCCCAACAAGAAACCACTATAGTACCATGGATAACTTGCCTCATTTTCTTGTCCCCCCTCACATTCATGTAAATATCAAGCAAATCGTGAACTTCAAAAGTGAATATATGCTCTAACCCGCACCATTTTCCAATATGAAGCCAAACCCCGTAGCAATAATGCAAAAAATATGTTGTGTCGATTCCTCTACAACACCACATAACACGCAATCTTGATTATCAAAAACAACATTTATTATCGCCAAAGTCGCAAGCGTAGAGGTCCTATCCATTTCTACACTCCAAGAAAAAATAGAGCACTTCAATGGGCCCAAGACACCCATTTCTTTTTATAAAAAAATGTTATAATCATTCCCCTTTTAAATCAAGTCTCTAACTGATCTAGTTGAGAAAATACCACCCTTGTCAGCGTCCATTTCCAACGATCCACCACGTCAGAGATGACAACATTTTGAAACAAATTAAGGCATTATTTCCAATCCACAGCTTCCACTTCAAATCTGGTATCCCTCACCAACGCCAGGCCCAATTCCCATTTCCAGGTGAAAGGCGGTCACAGACCCAATCGTTTTGCTTCTGTCAATTACGAACCATTAAGTGGTAGCCTTTTAATAACTATTCATAGGCTACCAAACAACCCCTAAGTTATAGATACAAGTATACAACCATGTGGTCCTCCATCAAATACACTTTCTTCCCTAGCTAAGTTAACTGTAAACAAAACTCATGCACAACATAGTTCATCTTCACGAACATGACCATATCATCATAAGCTACTGCTGACGTCACCAATTGCTCCGAACCTTACCTGTTGGACACACTTGACCCTAACCATGAGGCATTCGAACCTAAACTATTATGTTCAAACCAACCTTCAAAAATACAAGACGGCTCTCTCGCGGTGATGCAAGCGTGTGACGTGTAAAGTGCGCCGTTAAGAATAGGATTTAATATAATTAATCAATCAAATCGATTAAAGAAAATAAGATAATGACAATTAATACTGTATATTTTTTTAAACCCAAATGGGCCCTCAACCTACAACCCTATCAGAAACAGCTCATAATAACCCCAGGCCCACACAAATCTTCCGGACTGCGCGCACTTTATCCGGAGTCCACAATCATTCTAAACGACCGATGACGACGAGTCGGTAGGCCACGTGCTCTTTGCACCCATATCCATACCTCATCACAACCAGCTCACGTTAGCCCAACCCACTCACCCCGGCGCACAATAGCACTCACCCCTCATCTACACCAAATTCATATCTGTCTCCAGTCTCCATATGTGATTAACCCTCTCTTCAACAGAACCCACACAAACACCCCCCTATAATATTATTAATAATAATAATTCTAGGGTTTCATTGTATCATAAAACAGTTTAAATTATTCCTTTTTTATGTTCTAATAATCGTAATTTTACCGTCACTAGTTAGGTGTATAATACAAATTCAGTGTTTAAACTCTTGTTTTTGTTCCTAATTTATCTCATCAATGCGTTTGTTTATACTGATTGCTTTTAGAAAACCTTAGGGAATAATAAGTTTAATCGTTTATGGTTTTGTAGCATATGTATGGTTGTGATTTGATTGATTGGGGGCAGTAGGTAGGTAGGTAGGTTGATTGTATTGTTTTGGTATGGCGCCGAGCCGGAGAAGAGGTGCCGGTAAAGCCGCGGCAGTTGCCGCGGCTTGCAGGAAGTGGAAGGTTGGTGATCTTGTTCTTGCTAAGATGAAAGGCTTTCCTGCTTGGCCTGCTATGGTATGAATCTTGTAGAGTTGGTGTTTATTGGTTTAGTTGGCTGATGTATTAATTGTTGAGTAGATTATGCGTTAGTTTTTGATGCCTTTTGATTTATGTGTTATACTGTTAGTGTTAATTGAATGAGTTGTTGATAAATGATAATCAACTGTTATTTGTTTTGGCTTTGGCAATGATTGGCGCTTTCGAATTGGTATTTTCGTGTACTTGTTCTTTGAATTTATTATAACTATGGATGGTAAAGATTTGGTTTTTTAGAGTAACGGGCTAACGATGTTATAAAGGGGGTATTTTTATATAGCATGGTTTGTAGATTTATCTGGAAATTGATATGCTTGGTGTCTTGTAATTTCTTGTTATTGATTTTAGGATTATGAAACTAGTGCATATTGTAATTTCGTATCTTTGATTGCAGGTTAGTGAGCCGGAAAAGTGGGGGTACTCTGTTGACTGGAAGAAAGTTTTAGTCTTTTTCTTTGGAACACAACAAATGTGAGTTTACCTTTTGGGAGTTTATTTGGTTATTTTAGGTATATTGTTGAATGTTGATGTTGATCTCAGGCTGCATCCCTTACAAGTTTTTTTATTGTTGATGCTTTGTTTTCACAAGAATAGACCATAAGTAATAGGCTGGGTTGAGAGATACATTATCTACCCACTAAAAGTTCTTTAATAATATGCTTGCTGAATTCCTTTTAGGTAAGTGGTATGTAGCTACTTAGGCACTATGAGTGGACCAATTAGCTTTGATGATGCTTACAAGTTTTTGTTTTCATAAGTTTTGATGATGCTTATGCCTTACAAGTGCAGCAGTGAAGATTTGTTATTTGACAAAGATGCTGCTTTTTCAAAGGAATTTACTAAATGAGTTTTGAGTTGCTGTTCTATATGATACTTATGTTGATTTTTATATACCACAACTCTTATGTTTTATTGACTATGATAGCTTTGTTAGTGGTTGTCTTTTCAAATTCAGGTCTATTAACTTGACTCGTAGCATGCCATTGAGATAATATTAATGGTTTTTTATTTGGTTTGTTTTTAATATCGTTTTATTTGTTATTAGGTAAGTTTTGTTATTTAAGAGAAGAGATGCTTTATTTTAGAAAAACATTATGGATTAGAGTTATACTAGGATAGTTGTATTTTTAATCTATAAGAACATGGCTTTAGGGTTGTAATTATTGTCATGCATACTTTGATCAGCGATTTTGATATCATTGGGGAGATGTAAATCGTGGGAGAGCTAACCGACCTCTCAACAACAAAAAACAACCATACCCGGTAAAATCTCACCCTTAGCAAAGCTATTGGTAGGGTTTAGGGAGGGTGGGGTAGGCAAGGCATACCTTTATCTCAAAGGATAGAGGATGCTTCCAGGGAGACCCTTGGTTTATAAAATTATCCTTGATATCTATTAATTCTTTATTTGTTTCATCTATAATCTTATACCGATTTGGTTCTTATGAACATTATGTCATGATGCTTTTAACTCCACCGAGTTCCTCGTATTTAATATCCAATATAATGCTTCACAACTGTTAAGTTACTACTTTTGTTTGAAAATTGTAGTAAATTCGAAGCAACTACTTAGGCTTACAATTGCAACTCACATTAATGAACCTAAATGTGGGTATCAGTGTATCACTTATAATCTCTTTTGACGCTTAAGGGAATCACAAGGGACAAACAGTGATAGGACATTGACCCATAGATGTGGAATGTAATATAGTATTATTGTTGTCAAAGGCGCACGAGGCTAGGTCTAGGCGCCTAGATGATATCAAGACAGTGACAATAAGTCGATAAAGCAAAATAATAAATTTTCAATATTGACATTGCATTTTCACTATCTTTGTGGTTATTATTATTATTATCATTATCATTATTATTATTATTATTATTATTTTGAACTGATATAATTGATTTTCAATACCGACATTGCCTTTCATGCGATGATAAGTGATATAGAAGCCTTATTTTTAGTTTTTACCTAGTTTTAAAATGATAATTCAATTGCCTCGGCGTATTCATGCCCAGTGTTGTAAAAATCGGCCTAGGCGGCCGCCTAGGCGGCGCCTAGGCGCTAGTCGAGGGTCAATATCGGAATAAGGACCTAGGCTTGGTCCTAGGCGTAGGCGTTATTAGGCGGGGGGGTAGGCGGAGCTAGGCGGAGGCAGGCGGCGCTAGGCGGAGGCAGGCAGCGCTAGGCGGAGGCAGGCGGAGCAAGGCGGAAGAAGAGAAAAAGCCCAAATTAGGGTTTTAAAGATGAAAAAAAACGTAATGAGTATAAAAAAGATGATGGGATTAGAACTTACACGCCATGGAAGAAGAGAATTAAAAAAGATGGGATATAAGCTTGGCGGCTGTTTGTTTTTAGGGTTAGCAGAGCATGTGGGAAGGAGATGATAAGAGCAACTTTATACACGTGAATTGTTTAGTTAAAAAAGAGGCTCCCCCACTTTTTTTCCTTTTTCACCTTTTCTTTTGACTAAAAAACATTTTTATCCTCATAGTTACAGCTTTTATCAAAATTAACCCCAGACTTTTAATAGGTAGTGCATCAAGATGTTGTACATATGGTTTTTAGGTGGTACATATAGGTTATCTATATATTAACTAAAATATAAGGGTGAATTGTTCGAAATTTGAAGTATTATGTGAATTTCTAAGTATTGTTTTCATATAAGTATATGTATATATATAAAATACGTATAAAAATACCAAAACGCCTAATTCCGCCTAATTTTCGCCTAGTCCCGACTAGTCCCTAGGCTGGACCTCACCGCCTGCCTAGCGCCTAGTGCAACATTGTTCATGCCTCAAGGCCTTGAAGTTCAACTTTAAAAGATAATTGTCAAGGTGCATTCTTTGCAAGAAGGCAAACCTAGGTAGTGTTTTAATTTTTGAACATCTTAGAAAGTGTTCATGTTGGATGATGAGATGTATTATATTTTTAAGTTGAGTCAGCGAAATATTTATATACATGTGCGTGTGTATGTATTTTTTTTCTCTCCCTCTCTCCTTTCTTTTCACTTCTTTTGTCTTCAAACATGAGAATATAGTAAGTTGTGCTGAAGCAAAACCTTGAAATATCCGTGTTTCTTTTTTTTTTTTATGCACGTCTTGCTTGTACAAACATATTATTTGAACTTTATCTTTTGTAGTATATACAAATTGCATCCTGGACTGGACTCTTAGCAACTATCAAGTGAACTCTACTATCGACACATTAGTATGTAGTTATTCAAGCGTGATGTTACTTGCTCTGTTCAGATTGTTTGCATGTTTGACATGTGTATATATGTTAATTTCAAAAGGACGCACATCTATTTGAATACTTTTATTTGTGTCGATTCCAAATCAGAGACACAATTATTTGTGCAAGTGAGTTCATTTTGATTACCTGATGATGATCACATGATTACAACAAGTTATAATGTTTAATTTCTTGTGAAATAATAAACAGTCTAAGGCTACATTTAATCTTAGGATATACATTTAGAAAGTGATTTTTTGATATCTGTATCAGTTGACCGTTGTACTGAAACATGCTGTAGACAGATGATAATGTTTGAGCATGCTTTTGCGTTCTGAATTTGTAATAATTAGATAATCAACTGATAAGGGGCTTGAAATAATAGAAGTTAATAGATAAAGTGATCAAAGAAGATTTTCTTGTGATAAAAGGATATAAGTCGTGTGAGATAGGGTTAGAAGTCTTTCAAACTAGGTTAAAGGAATGGGCGATTAGGTAATCTCATTCCTGGTTTAAAGTAAAGCCCGCCTTTGAGTTGCGATGTGATCGTGTGAGTGCGTCAAGTATATAATGAAACTGATTATTCAAACTGGTGGGCTTTTGTAGCTTATTGCAACCGCTTGCATTGCTTAGTTGCCATTTTTACCTGTTGAGAGGTGGCAATTTCGACCCATTTACTTTTGAATTAGTTGATTCAGGTTCTGTTTCATCTTTATTAGAGTATCAAGCAAACCAGAAGAATAGCTAAGAAGGGAATAGATCAATTGGGTAGAATGGGATAAAAGTTACCCTAAGTGTATTGATAATGCATAAAACCTCCAAGTAACATTACTTCATTCAAGAATTTAGCTTACACTGAAACAGTATATTTTTCGCAATCATATTTGGCACTGATTATATATTAAATATTTTTATGACTTTGGATAAAATGTGTTTTTAGGTTTTTTTTCTGCCCAATTATTTGACATGTTTCCCAACCTGCCTAATATGCCACATTTATCATGTTTGCCCTTGGCTTGGTATTGCTTTGATATTGTGGTTACTTCTGGTATTTGGTGAACTAAGCAATAAAATTTATCTCTCTGTGCAGAGCATTCTGCAATCCAGCTGATGTTGAGGCTTTTACTGAAGAGAAAAAAGTATCTCTTTTGAATAAACGTCATGGTAAAGGTGCCGACTTTCGTCGTGCTGTTAGGGAAATTATTGATAGTTATGAGGAATTAAAAAAACATGAGCAAGATAATAACGCTAATGATATAATTGGTCAAGTTGCTTCAACAAATGGGATCAAGTCCAAAGAATGTGTCCCCAGCTCAGGGTCAAAGGACGAGGCTGACACACCTACTGTTGATTCGTGCCCAAAAATCTCAGATTCTTTAGAACCTAATAATGAAGGTGCTGCTTTGCTGGTACAAGATGACAAAATAACGCCTGAGTGGCATAATGGTAATTTGGCGGTAAAGAAAGCACCTTTACCGACAACATACTCCAGAAAGAAATATTCTGGTACTCAGGTACCTTCTGCTCGAAGGTTAAGAAGTTTGGTAAGAGAAGATGCTGTGCTGAATAATGGTAATTCATTGAGCTTATCGCGAGATGTGCCACAAAAGAGGACAAAAAGGGTTGGGACATCACCGGGTTCATCTGATGGATTGGGTTCAAATGCAAGTCCAGAAGAAAACGGGTCTGAAATTGTGACTGTTGATTCTAATACCAAGAATTTAAGTGAGGGAAATTGTGTACAATCTGATTATAACAAGGTAATGGGAAATGAGTATGATAAGCAGTTAAGTCAGACACTTGAATTTCAAAATAAAGCTGTAATTACTAGGAAGAAAAGAAAGCCTAGTAGAAAACGTGAATTCTGTGATAAAGTTGACAAAATAAATAAAACCGAATCCACTCAGTACTCTGTTATTGAAGAAACCATTGGAAAGTATTCCAAGGAAGATGGTGATGAACATCTGCCTTTAGTTAAACGGGCTCGGGTTCGAATGGGTCGAACCATAGAAACCGTTAGTAAACCAGGCCACGACTGTGGAGTCTCTATTGATGCAGAAGATACAGCCCGGAAAGGATTAGAATCCTGTTCTACTTTGCACAATTGTAGTGTTAATAAATTGCCCTCACAGGAAGCTAATAATAATAATAATAAACATTTTGGTTGTTTTGTGGATGATGAAGCTGCTTTACCACCATCCAAACGTCTTCATCGGGCTCTTGAAGCTATGTCTGCTTATGTGGCAGAAGATAAGCAAGGTTCTCCTGGTGGGCCATCTACCATGAAGACAGTTATTAATGGAAATCTGGAGAGTAAAGACGCAGAGGATAGCAGTAGCAATTTATTTTCAGCAGTTGAAGAGAATGAGACTATTGATGGGATTGACACGTGCAGTCAGCCTTCTACAACTAGTAGCCCAGAACAAAAGCCAATTGAAGTTGCTGATGTTAAAGATAATGTTATGCTGGATTCTTTTACTGAAGCGGTTGAAACAGTAGCGGGTCCAGGAAGCCCAAAATCTTCATCAGATGATATTGAGAAGAAAGAGTCTTCCCCTGAGTTAAAAAAAGATCCTTCTGATGTTTCTGGCTCAGGGTTGAGTTCAGATCCTGTTTCAAGTAATCTAGAAAATGGAATTGTTTCGCATGATGATGTCACTTTGTTGCCGTCTTCTCCCCAAAAAAACTGCAATATTGTAGACCATCCAGTTCAAGATGCTGCCAATGATAATGCAATGTAAGTTAATACACATCTAATGCAATACTGTTTGTTTATGTTCAATAAGAGTGTTAAAGAGGTGTTAAAATAGGTCAAAATTGGCATGTTGATTAACGGATAAAAACAGGTCCGGCAGATTGGACTGACCATATCATGAAAGTAATTTAATAGTTTTGTTTTGAAATAAGCGTTTTAGGACACCGTAAGTATTTGTGTACTTTTTGGGTGATTTTGACCCGTTTGACCACTTTGACTTTTTTCCTTTCGCGTGTGTGTGTTTTACTTGTTTGATCCACTACCATACAATCGGGATTTGACGCATTTTCGTACAAACAGGATTAGATGTCCACCTCAGTATAGTGGTCAGCTAGTTCTTTTCTGCCACTTCTCATATTTGTTGTTCTGGTTGCATCCAGTCTTTATTAACTTAATTGTTGGGATTAGCTTCTGTAATAGAGTTGAAGATGACGAAGAAACCAAAAAGTCAATGATGGAAGTAGACGACTCTCCATCTCATACTAGCGTGAAAGAGTTGACTGTTGACCTGGATTCTGAACTGTTTAATTCAACTCATATCTCTGAAGATGACATGAGCCATAAAAGTGTGTCAGGTACTCGGACACCCTCCCTTATGACTGAGCCGTTAGACTCAGCCGATGTGTCACGAGCCTCACCGCCCAATAATACTTCAATTTGCCTCACCACATCCACATCATATAATAGTAATTTACTTGAAAACAGTGGCTGTTCTAGTCCCAATGTGCAAGAAAAAGCAGAACAAGCTAGCAACAGATGGAGCACTATCTCAGAAGCAAACGCTGCTTTAGCTTCCTTTGAGGCAAGTCTCGGGGCACTAAGTCGGACCAAAAAAAGCATTGACCGAGCTACTCGTATTGCCATTGACTGTGCTAAATTTGGCATTGCTGTCAAGGTATCATCTCTATATGTTTTTGTATTTACTCCAAATTATCTGTCCAGATTCAAAAATAGGTATTTATGAGAGTAACTTTGTGGCTGTGTTTTAGTAGAACTTATGGACACAGAAGATTCTGGGTTTGATTATGTTTAATGTTAGGGTTTGGTTTCCGCAAAATGTAAGACATTAATTTCAAGTTTGTGTCTTGAGCTCTATATAGTTGGTTTAAAAAATAGTTATTGACTGGAGTGCTAGTCCGGTCATTGTCTTGACACACAGCATTGACAATTTCCTTCTCATATTGACTTTGATTTTGCCACATGCCCACATGTCTCAAATCTTTTTGTCTGATGTACAATTAGGGATATGAATTAAGCATGCCGGTCATTTTCTCTTATATAAAAATTAAAGTTGAAGAAGACAAGGGATGTCGAGTGTAATACATGAAGTCTGGGGCAGAGTCTGTAGTTTCTGTCAAACTGCTGGGATGATGTTTGGAATTTACTCTTAGATGCAATTTATTCTTCTTCCTGTTTTACCTTTGATTAACTTCATCATTAATTTTTTGCTAGTTTCAGGTCAATTGGTATCCTAAATGTGTTAAATGGGCATATCTTATACTTTGTGTGTGTGTTTGAACAATTGTTTTAGGATTTGAGTATATGGCCTTTTAAGAGCCATTACTTTCTCATGTTACATTCTCATATTGCACATGGGGGGCTGTATTTTAGTTTGTGAAAATGGAAGTTTAGTGTCTTTGACATGATACATCAACTAAAATTTAAGCTGTTTGCAAAATAATTACGTTATAAATACATTGCAAGCCAGAATGAGAGTTTTCTTTGTTAAGTTCTAAATGGCCACATACGGAAACTTGACCCATTTACTTTATGATTGGTTGTTTTGGTTTGTATTTCATCTCAAACAGGTCAAATGCAAAATTACTATAAAGTGGACAGTTTGAAATTTGCTAAAAGTCTATTTTATGGCATTTAACCTCCTAAATGCTTTTTATGAATATTTTGATTTGCTGTAGGAATATTGTTTTTGGTAATTTACAAGCAACTGTTTTGAATGTAGGTGGTGGAGACTATTGTTCGCAGTTTGGAAGCTGAATCAAGTTTACATAAACGGGTGGACTTATTCTTTCTTGTGGATTCTATTGCACAGTGTTCTCGAGGGCTTAGAGGTAAGTAACGTCACGTTTGCTATCTTTATTATGGGTGAATTTGCGCAAAATGTTACGCTTTTTCAGTGACCAGAGCAAACAACATTCAATCAGACAAAGTAGAAACCAGCTTACTAATAAATTGTTTTAGCAACTTTAACCAAGTACACAGTAGAGTGCAATATGCGAATTAATTACTGGTTTTAGCAGTCAATCTCATTTCAACTGATTTTATCTATAAATTGCTGATGCTTCACTGGTTGATGCCATGCCACATATGCAAAAAAAAAAAAAAAAAAAAAAAAAACTATACAACAACCACCACCACCACCACCACCTTACCCAGTAAATCTCACAATTAGCAAGGCTAAGAGTAGGGTCTGGGGAGGGTGAGATGTAGGCAAACCTTACCCCTACATCTGGGGAGGGTCTGGAGAGGCTGCTCCCAGAGAGACCCTCGGCTTGACAACACACAATCGACAATTAAACAACACTAGAAAAACTAACAAAGAGCTACTGAATTTAAAGAAACATTGAAAGCGTCACATAGTAAAACAAAGGTATATATGCCATCAAAAAAACAACATAACCCATAAACACCCAAAAACAAGTCACCTATACCGACCTCCTACTAGTGAAAGACAAAGTCTAAGCTCCTAGAACCACGCTATGATACAACCCAACCCTCCCTTATAATCCTTAACCTTAATCTTGTGCCTCCACAAACCCCTATCCTCGACCATGTCCTCAGAGAGGTGCATCTCTACTAAAAAAAGCCTATGTGGCTATGTGAAAAACAAATAAATGTTTTATAACTGATATGTTTATAAAAATGATATATTTCTTAAAGTTGTAGCTTTCAAAGTAGTTATTAAATGTCATGTCACCATATCAAAAGCCACATAAGTTTTAAAAAATAACGTAAAATTTACCTGTCAGTGGTTGAACACGTTATTCGGTCCTGCAATGGTAATTTAGTGTAAATTTGGTTACTAAAATGAATAATGTAATGTAACTTGGTTTTTGTTTTGGCCTAACTCAAAGTTTCCTGCTAAAATTGAGAAAAAATGTGAGCTTGTTGTCTTGTTTTTATTTCATGCATATTTTGTGTCTTTATAATGTTATTTTCCCACATTGTTTTCTAAAAGTGATGCAATAATTTGAGTTTCAGGTGATGTGGGCGGTTTGTATCCTTCAGCTCTTCAAGCGGTGCTACCACGGTTATTGTTGGCTGCTGCTCCTCCAGGGAGTAGTGCTCTTGAAAATCGCAGGCAGTGCTTAAAGGCAAGTTTTTTTAGATATTGTACTCTACTATTCGTATTGCTTTTGTTATTATAATTATTATTGCTGTTGTTATCATCCTCATCATATGACGGGGCAGTTTGTTGCACTGGCTTATATTTTTATTAATTTATACAACCTCATATATCATTCCATCTAAAGATTTGAATTCTTATTGTAGTAAATATTGTTTCCGTTATCATAAATATTACCTTTTCTCCACCTATCCCGTTTCAACTGCACTAAAAATGTCTCGTTTCAACCAAGACCCACATTGACCAGTTACTCTAAATTTTAATCGTCTTGTCCAACTCATCTCAACAGGTATTGCAGAACTTTCTAATTTTATATTTATATTTTTGGGTAGGTTTTGAAGCTGTGGCAAGAAAGAAAGATCCTTCCAGAACCAATGATCCGTCACCATATTCGTGAGCTTGATTCCCTAAATAATTTGTCTTCTAGAACCAATAATTCTCGCCGGCCCTTTAGGAATGAACGGGCCTTTGATGATCCGGTTAGGGATGTTGAGGGCATGCTAGTTGATGAATATGGAAGGTATTAAATTATTACTATTAGTTTTTTTACTGTTAATATTTTTTTTTTCTAAATAATTAGATATATCAATACATAACTTCTTTTTAATTGTATTATTGGCATTTAGCAATTCAAGTATGCAATTATCTGGTTTCTGTATGCCAACAATGTTGAAAGATGAAAAAGAAGAAAGTGATTCTGATGCAGAGGGTTTTGAGGCTGTCACTCCTGAAAGAGATCCTGAGATTTGTGATGAAGGTGACAAGGTTCCTACACCTTCAGCAGAGAAGCATACCCATGTATTGGAGGATGTTGATGGTGAACTTGAAATGGAAGATGTGGCCCCTATTTGTGAAGGTGAAGTCACAGTTACTGCCCTTGTGGCAAAAGCTGCGGAGGCGCCCCAGCTTCATCTGCAACAACATTTGCCTCCATTACCGGAAGATTTGCCCCCTTCATCTCCGCCTCTGCCGAAGTCTCCTCCACCTCATGCTTCTTTTCCACCACCACCACCACCTCCTCCTCAGGCTTCTGTGCCTCTACCCCCACCTCCTCCCGCCACCCTTCCTCCACCTCCTGCTACGCTTCTTCCACTTCCTCCTCCCGCCGTCCTTCCTCCGCCTCCACCACCTCCTCCTGCCAACCTTCCCCCGCCTCCACCATCACCAGTTACAATTACTCCACTTCCGGACACCCTTCCTCCTCCTTCAACCTCCGTTTCTGCACCTCTTTCATTGCCTGACACCATTGGTAACGTTCCTGATGCCAAGCTTCATGTAGCTAGCCAGGTGGGTTTGATATTTATTTTTCATTATTGCTTTTAACTAGAGGTGGCAATTTTGCAACGTGGCTTTTGGCTAACCGGACAAACAAGTAAACAAAATGATTTTACAACGAAATAGGTTCAACGGGTGAAAACTCGCCCAAATGGTATTTATAACTTACAAGGCATACAGCCTTTCAACTTTTTTTGTTCAAAAAGTTGTTCTTGAATTTGTAAGTTTTGGAAAGCATATACGAAATATTTACAAAAATTTAATAAGATTTAGACCAAATGTGTTATGGGTCCACCCCCCAAGACCCCAACCATCAAGCCTGCCTTTTCTTGACAAAGGAAACATGATGTGTTTTTATCTCTTAATGCCGTCAAAACAGGTATCTTTTGGGTCAACCAAAAAGTGTTTTTAAGGCATAGAACGTTCTAAATCATTTCATTCAAAAAATACACTTCAATTTATAGTTTTGTTATCATATTTAACACTTTAAGTGTATGGAAAAGCTGGATATTCTAGTCTCTAGACAAAAGAGTGTTTCCAGGTGAAGCCAACCAAGCCCATTTTCACCTGTTTGGGCAAAGTTTTTATCCACCCATTTTGCAAACTTTACCTTGAATATTGGCTGTTGGTTGTGTATTTGACATCTATTTGACACCTGAAAATGCAGAACGGTAATGATGATTCACAACAATCTACTGCTGCGTTATCAGTTACTTACCATTCTTCTGAGGTACCAGAATCATCAAATTCCTGCTCTTTTGGTGTCCCTCGTCCACCTGTTCAAGCCGCCAGTAACATTCACCTAAGGCCACCACACACTGCCCCTTCATCTCAGTTCTCGTATTTTCAATCGGATCAATCGTGTAGGGAAATTCCCCCTCCTTCATATCCTGGCAGATTTCATTTTGTCAGCAATACAGATACTGGTAATTTTCACAGTGATCATGACAGAATGCATGTACCCCCACAGGATGATAGCTGGCGGTTTCAACCCCCTCATTTCTCTGGTAAAGATCTTGGTTTTATGTTCAATGATTGTTTTTAGGGATAATGCATACATTTGCCACCCAAGTTTTGAAAAGTTTTCATTAAGGCCACCAAAATCATCTTGTTTTTGTTTATGCCAGTTCTGGTTGAAAAAATCTTTGGCTTTTTTAAATAGCAAATTGCTTTTAGATTTAAACTTGCATCACATTTAGAGCTGTAAAGTTGCCAGAATGCCCTTCAATTTTACTGATTAACTTTAAATAGATTTCCAAAGCATATTCGAGCAGATTTAGAGGGTAATTTATGTCTATTTTTCAATTTTAGCGTGGTTTCATCCAAGAATCGGCATAAACAAGACCCACATTGTAGTTTGTTATATCAATTGATGAAAAAACAAATTGCTCGAAAGTTGTAAAATGACTAATGAACTTAAAGTTTGAAGCTTCAGTTAAACCTAGATTTTTAAACATGACACAAATGGCCTGTGAATCTACTTGTTTGAAGCGAACTCTAGATGAATTGACAAAAACATATTTAAGTAGCTTGAAGGTATTTTGTCATCATAAGCGACGCTGCGACGAAACCATAAATTTTGGGGGATTTTGACATTTTGTGATGTCAATTTTTTAGCAAGGTTTTTTTTCTTTTTTCGGACAAAAAGTAAACTAAATTGATTGTTGTCCGACCTCAAAGTTGTTTTAGTAATTAACTGGTCTTAGTGACAACTTCTGAATACTCGGATGGCTTTGTAAACATTATTTTGCTATGATTATTCGTGTTTTTTAATGTTTCATGGTTTAACAGGTCCATTTCATCCTGATGGCCCCAGAGGACAGTATCCTCCCAATATGTATGCAGGCCCACATTGTGAACCTCCAATGTCCAGTAACACCTGGCATTATCCAGTAAGACTTCCAAATCATAGAGATATGGCAACTCATAGACCATACCCTGAAGCCTCTGTCCATATGACTACTAGAGGTTTGCCCTTGTTCTTGTATTTTTTTTTTTTTATTATTTAAGGGGTGTTTGGCATTGCTTATTTAAACAACTTATCTGTTTACAAGTTACAACGCGGTTTAAAAGCAGATATGCACTTTTGAGTGTACATGAAGAAAAGTTCTTTTGCTTATCTGTTATTTCAGGGTGAGATAAGTTGTCTTCAAGCTGACTATTCTTGGCAGAAAGTAGAAACAAAGATTACAACTTTATCTTTAACTTGTCAAATAAGTGCAAATATCTATAAACTTGGGGTGAAATAAGCAGTCAACCGGTTACTAATAATCATATACAAGACTATCAAGCTGCTTCTGCTTGTAAACTGTTTAGCAATCCCAATTTCCAAACACCATCTGAAGTGTGTTTATAAATGCATAGTACGCATACAAACTCTTTATTGTTTTATAGAAAAAGTAGATTGGTATTTTAATGTAGTTTCAACAATCATATGGGCAAAATGCTCAGCAAGGTAACCAACTTGAGAAAGTTATTTTTTTTTTATTTTAGTAATCAAAATTTTTTTTTGCCGAAGTTTATATCATTGACTGTTCCCTGCTTTTTGGTAATTTTTTAAAGTAGATTATCTCAAATGCGAAATTTTGACTAGTTTGTCAGTGCATTTGTCTCTAAAATTTTTAATACATCAGTAGTTATTTACGAGAAGAACGGACAAGAAAATATACCGTGTAAACTCTACCTATTTGACCCATTTTAAAATTGCCCATTTCGACCCATAATAGAGGTTACACATTTCGACTTGAACTTGCTACCCCACACCCTATGAATCTTGATTTGCAAGGCTTGTAACTTGTCATCTTTTTTGTTGCAGCTCCTAACTTTTGGAGACCAAGGTGACACACATGAGGACAACACATATAATAATCATCGAAAATTTCTTTAATCTTATAAAGAGACCATTTGACAAGCTTGTTACAAAATACCTTTGTACAATCTTCTAGAAGAAACCTATTGCATCAAACAGTGCACAGAAGTATTCTGTCATGAAATCAAGATGCATAATCCCTGTGTAAATGCATATTTAATCAAGCAAACACATATCATCAGGATGCAGTCAAAGCTACTGACACTTTTCTGGTGCTTATTTCTTCAGCATTAGATGTCATTCATGTTTTTAGCGAAACTGGTTAAAGTTTTTTGTATACATGTTTTTTTAGTCAGTTGTCAAGTTATTGGGAATGATGATTAATTATTGGGCTGTATATTATGGTTATGTTTGCTGGTTCAAAACTGAAGCATACTTGTTCAATACTTCAATACAACTGAAACCGCTTTGGGCCTGGACTGTGTCTGTATAAACTTCTGGGTCACTTATGACTTAACCATGCATAATATTTACTTATTTCGGGCCCAAATTGGTTTGGACTGCTTTGGATTATTTGACCCATTGACCAAAAACTGGACTGTTATGAATATCCACTTTGGTGTGTTGGTTTTGGACATGCTTTTAATTTTCAAGTAACATTCTCTATGCCACACAAATAAAGATCATCTTTAGTTGTACTAGTTTCTTACCCGAACTACGGCTAGGATGCATTTTCGTCAACGAGTGAACATTGTGTTATTAGATCTTTCTAGCATTTACAATGGTTGTAATAGTTTCATCAACTACAGTCTAAAGGATGAAAGCTATAGGCTACTTTTATTGCCTTAGCAGTCAATCATAACTTTCCAGAATCTTGAGTTTAGCAATTAAAATCTATTCGGGTCGTGACGATAGACTTAACAGTTCTGGTTTGTTACATTTACACAATTAAACAGGTTAACTAATTTGTTCAGTCTGAATAAATAGATAAAATCAACTATAACATTTATTATATATAGCGCATTACATACTTCAAACAAGAACAAAGCTAAGCCATTTTTTTTTACCAAGGAACAACCATGAAGCAATGTTACCACACAGAGTCCAAATCAATAAATTTTATAAACAAATCTTTTAGATAAATTTTCATGTAAACATAAATAATTTGCCTACCTAAGGCGAACTTGGTCTTCAAAACATTTAATATTTCCTCGAGGATTTCCTTCAAATCTTCCCATCTTAAAATGTTTAATTTCTTCGTCTCGTCGGGCTGCAGCCGCTCTCCCACCGATAGCCAAATCCAACAATATACGCCCAACCACCGGAGCCATTTTGAACCCATGACCAGAAAACCCACCAGCAATCACGACGTCTTCGTTAAACTCACCACCCAAGAAATCAATTATGTAATCCCCATCCGGTGTTAACGAATACAAGCAAGACTGACTTATAACCGGTCCACCTTCCCAGTCGATTCGGTCACCAAATCTTGATTTGATCCATTCTTTCAGATATCCAACAACCTTTGTTGTCCCTTCTGTACCTCCTACTGCAGCCCCCCATGTCCTCTTATCTGGATCACATTCTCGGCCACCATGAACCGCAATTTTGATCAGATCAGGGAACTCCAACGCCGGTGTTCCATAGATATAAGGCTCACCATAGCTTGCAAATGATGGAAAACCTGCTCCTATGGTGAAATCAACCTCTTTACCTTCTTTAATTTTCCAGTAAAACACAGTTGTTTCTACTGGCTGTATCGGCAAATTCACGCGCCCATTGCTAACCTTTTGAACCAGTTTACTCACCCATGCTCCTGCTGTGATCACACATTTCTTCCCCCAAAACTTTTCCCCCAATCTGCTAGTCACCAAAATTCCACCTAAAAGAATTGAAAAGAGAGCACCAGATGCATTGGTGAATAATACATTTGTGTATTGAATTACTGAAAAACACATCTAAGGGAGGACGGGGCACATGCGGCTTGGGGTTATCGGCTTCGTAGCCGAATCGGCTACACCGCCCCCTGTTTAGGCTAGCATTCTAGGCTAGAATTCTCAGCTTTCCCTCGCCAAAGAAAGAAGAAGAAAGAAAGTGGGAAAGGGTGGGGTACACATCTAAGGGGTGTGTGTGATTGGTGAGTAGAGTAAAAACGTGGGGCTTTGTTTTTAGGCTACTTTAGGCTAGGCGTTTCCGGTGTTTAGACTACTTTAGGCTAGTTTGGTGTTGAAATTACATGGCGCGGTGAGATTGGTGCACCTTAGGCTTCAAGCCTAAGAGAATCACAATGAATTTTGGTGATAAAACTAACCAACTAGCGATAAAGATCATGAGTAACGAAAAATGTTTTAACTCAAAAAAAATTAATGTGAGAATAGCGAGAAAAAGTTAAATAATTCATTTTTCAATCTTAAAATTTTTATAAATATAACAAAACTGTTGAAATGCAAAATTTATACATTTACCTTGAAATATAAAGAATAAAATATGAGCAAATTTTGTTTACTTATACAACCTACAAATATGCGAGTTTTATGTAGTTATATCACCTACACATATTTTAAAAAAAGTTTAAAAGTTAATAAAACATATAAAAAACTAATTTAAAGGATTTTATTTATAAAACATACATTTGTATGTAAGTAGTAAAATCTTAAAAATATATAGGTTTATTTAGTTGTTTTTATTCTTTTCGCACTAAACCATCTTCTGAAATAAACTCACTCTATCATACCAAACCAACCAACCTATAATTAGGGGCGTAAACGGACTGAGCCGCTCATGACCTACTCAAGATCAGCTTGCTAAAAACTTGAATAGAGCCAAGCTTAAACGGGCTCGAGCCTTTATTAAGGCCCGTTTAATCAACGAGACCGTGCTTTAAATATCGAGTTTAAGCTTGAGCTGGCCTGCAAGCCTAAACGAGCTTTTCGTTTATATAGTTTGAATAATATACGTAAATAAGTATAAGAATGTATAAATATATACGTTTTTAGTATATTACGGTTTGCTATTCAGAAAAGGGTGGCGGTGCAGCTTGTTGCACACTTGCCCGCTATCTTAATGTAATTCTCTCAGTCATGAAATGAAAATTAGTTTATTAAAAAAATTAAAAAATAAAAGAAAACCAGCCAATCTCAAGCTTAAAAACCACTCACAAGCCGAACTCAATCCTTACAGTTTAGAAACAAAACCTTAAGCGAACCAAGCTTGAGTCCAAGCTCTCTTACAGCTAAACAAGCCTAAATAAACTCGCACTCAGCTCGGCTCATTTACACCGTCACCTTAAAATAAACAATAAAAAAAAAACAATACCTCGATGTTCGTCCTTGTCAACACTAACAACTTCCATTTTATCTTTCAACACACCTCCATACTTAACCGCCAACGTTTGAAACATAGCAACAGCTTTAGTAGGCTTTAAAACACCTCCAAGCTCAGTAACAACCCCAATCCAATCCTCAGGAACCTCAAACGACAAATATTTCTTCACTTCAAAACAATCCAAAACCTGGTGACCAATCAAATGTTTGTCACAGTTATTAATAACTGCAACGAGAGAACTGCTTCCAGTGGGACCTATATCCAACTGTTTAGTTTTAAAAAACACGTTGTAACCGATTTCTGACTCGGCTTGTTTCCAAAGGCTTTCTGACTCAATTGACATTGGTGGGTAGTATGATTCTGGGTATGTTGATCGAATGGTACGTGATTCACCGTGTGATGAACCGCGGTAATGGAGGAAGTCAAATTGCTCGAGGAGTAAGGTTTTGTGGCCTTGTTTTGCAGACTGATATGCTGCTGAGCTTCCCATGATGCCTGCTCCGATTATTATTATGTCGAATTGGTTTGTTTCTTCCATGTTTAGTGATTGGTTTGATGATTGGAAAAGGTTAATGGAACAGTTGTGTATGTTATGAAATGAAGGTGAAGAAGATATATAGCGGAATCAATTTGTAATCATTTAGCTATATCTGGATATATAATAATTGGAATCAAATTATTATTAATGTTTATTAATGTCGAATTGATTTGTTTCTATGACGGGTGCAGGGGTATGTTTAGCAAAACTAGCTGGTAGCTGTAGTTTTTTAAATATGTTTTGGTGTTTTGCAGATAAAATGTATAACAATTATGAAAATGGGCATATCTAAAAGCTTGTATGCATGTTTTCTTATTGTAAAATGGGTGTTTATGTCATTTTACTCATTAAAAGCTTGTAGCTAGTATGAGATTTTTCTTAAACGTTAGTACTAGTAGCGTTTTAATATAGAGTTTTTTCTCCGAACGTAAAAGCTTCAAACTTATTCAACCAAACAAGGTTTTTTATTGACTTAAAAGCTTGAAGCTCGAAACTTTTAAAAGCTCTTTACTAAACATACCCTAGTTCTGGACAAAATGTTATATATGAGCTAGAGGGTTTATGGCGGTAGGCTTAGGGCGACGGGTTTTCCTTAGAATTGGTGATAGACTAGGTCATTGGCGCTGTCTATGATTATAGGCGTGGGTAGCTTTTTTATAGGCGTACCAGGTGGTTAGTCTTTTTTAGAGCATTCACAATAGACACTCTATAATAGTGTGAGGGATGCTTCTATATTATATAGAGTGAGTATAAGTATTTGTGAGTAGAGGAGAGAGAAAATATATAGAGGAGACACTGTTCATTAGTAAATTTGGAAGAGACACTGTTCACCCTCTATAATTTTTTAATATTTTTAAAAGTGGTTGTGAGTAGAGGAGAGAGAAAAGGTAATGATAAAGTATAGAATAAGTATTATTAAATAGAGAAGGAGAGAGAAATGTAGTTATTTTTAGTGTAATTATAAAGATAGAGATGAAGTATTTAATGTGAATGCTCTTAGACGTTAAAATAGAATAATAATAATAAAAATAAATAAGAGATAAAGGAAGCTTTGTTGTTGGTGAGCTGGCTGCGTAACTGTTGGTGATAATGAGCACGTTGGTGTTCACATCAGCGATGTGCTAATGTACGCGGATATTCCTTAGATCCAAAATATGACATCATGACATGAAAATGATAGATTTGAGAGTTGGTTAATGTAATTTGGGTGCAAATAGAAATGATACACCCTGTGGTCTAGATCATGCATTAATAGGAGGTTGTCACATACCTTAGAATGTGATGTCACATTTTTAAAATATGATGTCATAGAGTGTATGAAACCTAGAACTCTTATTCTAAATGGTATTTAGAAATCATACACTCTGGCCAACATCACACATCAATAGGAGGCTGCCATATACCCTAGAATGTGATATCACACCTCTAGAATGTGACGTCACAGGGTGTATAAAACCCAGTATCCTAATTAATTACATAAGCTTCACCTACCTTATAGAATTAATTACATTTTGATTACTTTTGACTAATTAATTACATAAGATTCATTCTCTCCTTCATTAATTTATTCAACACATTTTTCAGACTTTTATTTAATATCATAATCAAATAAAATATTTACTTATTTCTCCTTGCTTGGTAAACAATTTTTTTTTCAAACACACCTGCAAAATTAAAAACAAAAGATATATTTTATCCTTAAATGTGTCTGAGATTTAGTGAATTGAGTTTTTTTTTACTGTCCTATTATGAATAATTTTATTTGCTCATTGTTTTAAGATTCACATTTGTATGTATATATTTTATGTTATAGATTAATTTAGTGCATATATGAACACCTGTCTATTAAATAAACATACCAAAATATTAAACTTATTTAAAAATAAAAAAAATAATAACAATTAATTAATTAGAAAGCTTTAAAGAAAAAAATGCTACTTTACAATAAATTAAACTTCTGTTCTTTATTTTTAACTAGGTGTTAGTTGGCCCGTGCTTCGTCGCGGGCGTGGCTGTTGTGCATACATGTTACGTGCAATGCTGTTGAGGGTTTGGTGGACAGTATAGATAACATTAAGGTGAATGTTATTCTCGTATGGGTTTCACAAAAAATACTCGCGGGCCATTAAGTTCCAGACCAGCCTTAAGATTACAACACTTGTGTTGCCTTTTATTGAGCCCACAATTTTCCGATATAGGCTGGTGGTTTTTGTGATGTTTTAAAGTTTCTGACAATGCAAAAATAAATCATATTGGAAGCAAAATGAAAGTAAGAGACATAATGTTTCTTGGCGTTTATGGGCAACAATTTTTGGGCGGGTTTAATACATTTTTTGGGCCCTTTTTCTGGGCGGTTGTGTGGTCCATTTTTTGAGCGGTTTACTCTAAAATAATGGCATCAATAGGGTGGCACTGCCGTTCCAAACCAATCACAATTTGAAACTGTAGAAGTGTTCCTTCTTTCATAGGATATATATAATTATCTTTTGCAAAATAATAATACACCTATGTCATCTCATTCTAATTCTCTGGTGTTATTAATTTTTACTTATAATAATAAAAAAACGATGAAAACAATGTCCATTGAGAAGAGTAATATATAGCAAGAGTTACCTTTAGGAAAAAAGGAAAAAAATCATAAAAATAATGATTTAGTGATATTAAAGAATAATCAGAAGAGTTGGTTTAGTGAGTGCTTATGTAGTTTTTAGCAAAAAAAAATAAATAAACGGAGTTATTAATAAATGATTAGATAAGTTATTACGTAGTTATTAACAAGTTTTTTTCGGGTCCGGCCCACCTGGTATCCGTTTTGTGGTTGAAAAAATTTATGTTGCTGCTAGTGAGTTCACATGATGAGGAAGGCTTTAGAAGGAAGAAGACAAAAGGCTACAGTAGTTTTCAACTTCACGTCATTACCGTCGGGATGTCTGTGACAGAGAAGATCGGAGTGGATGGCCGGAGAGGATTTCGGTTTGGTGACAGAGAAGGGGGCGGTTGGTGTTGTTTGTCCTCGCCGACGTTGCGAAGAGGACGCCGCCGATGATGGGTGACAGAAAGAGGAAGGTAGAGATGAGGGTAGGAAAACTCTAGAGGAGAGGAGAGAGAACGGGGAAAGATATATAGTCACAGTCCTGCTTTACATGGTTGTACGACAACAAAAAGATGTTTTACACACTTGTATTTGTGAGTAACAGTAAAACAGTCTCACACGAAATCTTGCAATTTGTATATATATATATGTATATATATATATAAATAAATTTTAGAAATTGTCTTTAAGTATGAAATATTATAAATATAGTATAAACTTTTGCAATTTGTATCATTTTTTGTTAAAACCTTTGCAATTTGGAACACTTTTAGCCCCTGAAATTAGATGACATATGAAACTAAAGGTGTTACAAATTGCTAAAGTTTAACGGTCTGTGTAATATCTTATACTTATAAATTATTTTCAAAATTTCTTAAAATCAACGAGACTATCATGTACTATAAACATTTCGTTATGATTCTCTACTCAAAAACTAAATATATCAACTTTGGGATAATAAATGGATATGGGAGATGATAAATAAAACAATTAAACCACACGCATCAGTTTATATTAAAACACATTTGAGCTAGAACAATTGTTGTTTGAACTGTTATTATGTTACTATTGTGAATGTTCGTGCGTTGCAGCGGGTGTATCTGTTTTGTCGCCTTCTAGTTGTTAGGGTTTCTGGCACGTGTGTGGGATTTGTGGGTGAATTCTAAACATAACCACAATCCAAAAAGAATATGTATAAAAAATAAACGGGTGTTTACACTTTACACAACCTCGATCCAGGTTATAAACTGTTGACCGAACATTGAAATTGTCAAATCCGTACCGTTACCTCAAAGTCTCAAACCATATAGACTGTCGGCTTACCATGAATGGATCATAATAGGTGAAAGCATGTGACATGGAAATAAGCCAATACCTTAATTCACTTAAATGAATATAGCTAGCAAGCCTTGTGGTATGAAATCATAAAATTTATGTCAAGAGAAATAATAGAGGAAAAAAAACCATCTTACAAGTACATTTGGTGGAATAAAATTTCATGGACGTCTTTTTAAGTAAACATCACTTTTCTTCACTATCATTGGCAAGCCCTTCCAATAGAACATTCACTAATTAATACATTTGATCCAAAATTCTCTATTTCTCTTTCTGTTAATCAAGCAAAAGTGCAGGCACTTCAATTATTAGTACTTCCTTTTGCCCATCAAAATTTTATATCAGTTGTACTTTGTTCTTTTGTTGTCCTACATTACATGTAGAAAAAAAAACATTATAATTATTCAAATGTTCAAACCATGATAGTCATTAATTGCTATATCTGAAAACAGTATTTGTAAAGTGGTCATAATACATGTAGATGTACAATTTTTACAAAGTGGTCAATCTTAGGAATGACAAAGATGGTCCAAAATAGTGTTCTCCCGCTACATTTCTTATTTCTTTTTATAGTGGCTAGTTGCAACAACGACGTGTAAGTGGTGAGGTAATGGTCGTGTCGGTGGCAATGGGTGGTGATGGGTGGCAATCACACAAATCTAGTAATTTAAACTGGTATTCACACAAAATCCACTAATTTAAATTTGTAAATTTAAGTGAAACCAACCAACACATAATGCATAGACCAATGCTTAGCTTCCGAACATAAGTAATGTAACAAGCAACTTTGTTACAACTTGAACTAAAAGAATATATACAAGAAATTGTTAGGATATCCCAACAACAAAATAATAATAATAAAAAAGTATTCAAGTCAGGCTATGAATACTTGATGGTAGCAACTTTGTTACAACTTGAACTAAAAGAATATATACAAGAAATTGTTAGGATATTCCAACAACAAAATAATTATAAAAAAAAGTATTCAAGTCAGGCCATGAATACTTGAAAAGTATTCTTCTTTTGGTGATATGAATTAGCACAAAGGGCCACCATTTTACCAAATATTCATATATTATATTTTTAACCACTTTCATAATAAAAAATAACATAGTGAAGGTGAATGAAGAGCATTGTGGGGTTTTAAGGATTACAACATTCATTTGGGTGTATTTTTGTTAGTAGTTTTATTCGTATAATTTATTTTCATAATATATGAAACTAATAAAGTATTTATAAAAATACAAGTATTTATAAAAATACACCCTTTGAAAATTACAAAATTTTGTTTCTCTCACTTACTTCATGTGCTTCTAAAAAAAATACCATCAAATCAAGTCCAACCATACGTGTATGAAACTAAAACCAATTTTAAAAAGATAACATTAACATCGTTAACCAGCCAGATCATGTGCTGTAAATTTGATAATTTTTGTCGTCTTCAATTATGACGTACCCTAATAACAAGTGTAGAATCATTTAAAACGCCTTCATGGTGATCTCCACTTGTTACATAACATTACCTATATATCTTATTTTTGAACCAAAATGATGCGTTAAATCATATTAATTAACGTATGATGGAATCATCTTAGATTAACAATACATGGATTAAAGACATATAAATGAGCACATATGTGGTTAATTTGACTCATATGTGAATATTTTGGTGAAGATTTAAACAAGAATAAGATAAGTCGGGAAAAAATATGACTATGTTAAATTAATACCTGAGTCATTCTGCTCATGCATACTTTAAATATGATTTGTGATTATGAAAAGTTTTGTTTCTCATTATAATTCTAATTATAGTCTCGACTTTATTAAAGCCAGTAACCCAATTTCGACTACTGAGCCGCCAAGCTATGTGTGCCTTAGAAAAATATGTAGAAAATAAAATATTTAAAAATAAATAAGAGAATAAAAGGTTGAAAACCAAGTAAAGAACCAAGAAAGAAAGAACTATAATAACAATTTTTTTTTTTGCAAAAGTAACAAAAGTGGTTACCTTCATCATTATAATCAGCAAAACGTGGACAATTCGTTTTGAAATTAGAACATAAACCATTTCGTACAGCTTCAAGAACAGGGAAACCACCATGTGAGTCATCTTCAACATCCTTGCCTTTCACTGTTGATCTTTGATAATCACGATTATTTATGCAGATGTTTGCAAACAAATGTAAAAACGTCTGAATGTGTTAATAGAAATAAAATAAAAAGATGAAGCAATGTTTGTTGTAATACCTAATGGCGACATCTAAACAAATCGGTAAGGAAGGATGGAGGTGACGATAACCGAGAGCTTGATAACTCCAGGTCCTAAGGTGATAGCAAACGTACCAATAAGCAATGAACGAAAGCAGATGGACGTTGGTTATCGTCAGCAACCGTAAATCAAACGAAGAGAATAACTTGAGATATTTTGTAAGAAGGAGATAGGTGTAAGAATTTGTTAGTGGTGTTGCTTAAATCCATGTGGTTTTATCGGTTATGGATTAGAATTTAATAGTCTTCATGATATCTAATCCAAATCATGGAGTTTTGCCGGTTACTAAAATGTAAATCGAGAGAAGTGGAACGGTTGCTAGCCATGGATGGAATACCAAACAAAGAAATTGGCCTGAAACGTACATGGAGAGGAGGTGGAGCTGTTGGGTCAACCTAATCAGAATAAATAATACATCTTAAGTTAAAATCGATCCCTTTTATTTTATTGTAGAAAGACAATAATACCTCCTTACCAACTTAATTGAGCATTGTACCACAAGCGTATAATGTTGTAATTACTTAACTTTTCGAGAATCATTCCCAAATGTTTTATAATATAGTATAGATTTAAGATTTTAATAATAATATTATTATTAATATTAAAATAATCAAGTTTAATAGTGATCAATAGTTAAGGTTATCTATAGGTTTACAATAAAAACTCAAAAGGTTAAAAGTTAACTAAGGATCTAATGTTTTTATGAGGAGGAACATGAATGGATTTCAACTTCAAAAGCGAGATAAGTTAGTTAGATCAAATTTTAAAGCTTTTATGAGGAGGAACACGAATGGATTTCAACTCTAAAATCGAGATAAGTTACTTAGATCAAATTTTAAATCATGAAAATTCATATACATAATATTTATCAATTAATTTATCATGTAAAAAAACCATTTTGCCCCTTACTAACTTCATTAAGTTGTTGTACATAAGAATCAAATGTTGTAATTACTTAATTTTGGTTGGAATCTTTGCTAGATGCTTTATAATATAGTATAGATAAAAGGAATGCTCGTTAGTTTGGATTTTGAAAAAACAATATATGTAACTTTAAAATGTCAAACATAGTGCCCTTCAAACTCAATCCATAAGTCAAACTCTATAAAATGACTCTTCTAAATACAAAAATAAATTTAACTCTCTGAAATATTTGAAACCTATCACCGTTGCATTTGACTTGGTTGTCATTCAACTCCACTATTCTCATGTTACATTTAAACTATCTCAACGTCAATGACCCTAACCCACATGACCCGTTTCATCAGTTGGCCGTGACCCTCTTTTGACCTATGAACAAACCCTATTAACACAACACTTCCAGTCAGTACAATGCCCGAGACATCGCTAAAAACTAAACATAAAAACAAATCTTATTGAAACTTCCGCCTAGCACAATGATGAGATCTACAAGTACACTTAGAAAAAATTGATACTGTGAAAAAAAAGGTATAGTTAAGCAATGCGCCATATGTTGAAATAACGTTAATGGCTACCAAAAAACTCTACTATGATTTGCACTCAAAGAATAAAATATGCTTGAATGAGAGATGTTACCTAATTGTTTAAACTGTCCAAGTTTAGATTACCATTTAGAAAGTTAGCGTACTCTGAATAAATAATGTGTGGACCTATTTATTAACCTACAAAATGTTAGAAAACTTACATTGATGATCGCCTCTTGTACATGAAGCTCGCGTGTTTCCGAGTCCCTGCACTTGCTCAGGAAACGAAATCATAGACATGAACCGGGCTTGTGTTTGACACAATTCCCTTAAACAGATTCTTCGTCTGTTCCCAGGGTACACCGGTTCGAAACAGTGTCGATGGTGCACTGCCGGACTATCCCACTTGCCTGAAAAGAAACGGGAAGAAGGCTGCTTCTGAAAACGTTGTAGCTGCAGCAATCGATCACCAATATATGCGAGTGATGATATATATTTCTGTTTCGTGTGTATGCGTGTATGAATGATAAGAAGTTTTCTTAATCACTCTACAAAACTAATAAGTCCAAGTTCTTATAGAGACATAGAACTTGAAACCTCTGCAGCAATAATACACTAACCAAATTCGAGATTAATGGCAATTAATCTCGTTTATTATTGCACTTAATTGCTGTTGAAACAGTTTCTGGAAGAAGCTTCTTTAGTTACAAACGTTAAAAACTAAAACGGGTAGCAAAAACCGTGTCGCGCGGACCCGGGTTTTTCGAGCTGCATTCGTGTCCGCAGATGCGGGCGTCGCGTTGATTCAAGAATTTTTCCCAAACCAGAACCCATTTTTGCACCCCCCTGCGCGCACGGGTAGGTGCCAGAGTATAAAGTAACACAAAGAATTTACTTCCTTCCATTTGGTTTCTCCTTATAAACCCATCACAATTTCATTTCCCAACCAATGTGGGACAAACTAAACTCACATTTACACACATATTTCCAACAATCCCCCACATGAATGGGAGTTGCTTACAGAAAAACAACCTCATTCCGATTAAATTTCAACAGTTGAGTTTTGCATACGATAGGTAGGTGTGACCCTTTGAACCTTTGCTTATGAAACGCACTTAGCCCACTGGCTCTGAGTAGAACGCGATGTCTTTGAACTCGTCTGCCGTTTGTGTGGACGACAATATGCTTCACACAAGACTCTCCCTGACAACGTCAAGTCCTCATAGTTGTGTCCGTTATGGTCATGGACACGTGCCTGGTTCTGCGAGAGCTCTTAAGTATTGTGCCCCAACAATACCCTTCGAAGCGACCCCACTTCTCTCTCACATAGGTGATCTACTCGGACTGGTTACCTCAGTCAAATCATTAAAAGCCATAGGCTTAACCTCAACCTTGTCACTTTTTAGGAATGGACTAGGAAGCTTATTTAATTTATAGTAAACTCCCTTTTTCAAAACGTGGGGTTTCCACCAACTCCCCCCACAGTGACCTTCGCCAGTTCATAAAATTAGGTTGTCCTATTGAACTCAGATCTTGGGATCTCCAGTCAACTGAGTTAGGTTTCCTTCGCATAAACCTAGCCTTTCATGGGCTTTAGCCCCATTCCTATTGACGACTTCTGAACTAACTCTCTGCTTAAGCCTTTTGTTAGCGGATCCGCGATGTTATCCTTTGACTTCACATAGTCAATAGTCAATAGTGATAACTCTTATAGAGATTAGTTGTCGTACCGATCATGCCTACGTCTTATATACCTATTCTTAATGATACACATTGTGATATGAGCTCTGCCAATTACCGATTGACTATCACAGCGTATGCATTGGGCCAATGCCGGCTTCGGCCACCTAGGTATATCCTTAATAAGTTGACGTAGCCATTTTGCCATTTCATCCTCTAAAGCGATGAATTTTGATTCCATCATGGATCTAGCAATAAAAATTTGCTTAGATTATTTCCATGTTATCGCAACACCTCCAAGTGTGAACAAATACCCACTCGTTGCCTTGGAATCATTCGTGTAAGATATCCAATTCGCATCATAATACCCTTCAACAACTGCTGGATATCTTTTATATTGCAGCCCGTAGTTTCGTATGTATCCTAATTACCAGAGCACCTGTGTCACGTAATTCCAATGTGTTGGGTCAAATTGGTAGTCTAATGTTATCAACGAGTCAAAGTCAACAAGCCAAAGTCACCGAGACGATGTCAACGTATAAACCAACAAGAGAAGATCGGGAGAAGAATTAACGAGAAGTTCAAGTTGTGGTCGACAAAGATGTCCGGTTAAATAAATATATTTTGTAGCTAAAATATATTTATTAGTTTTAGTTATTATAGATTATATCATTAAGTTGATCTCTAGGGACTTAAAGTGTAATTAGCCTAAGCATGTTTGGGCTATAAATAGATAGAGATTAGGGTCTTATCACCAACACACATTCTAGAGAGATTTGGGGGCTTTATTGTTTTTATCATTTGCTAATCAATCTAGTGGGTTTTATTGAATATTTTGTGTGTGTTCATCTCTATTTGTTTATCAAAATCAGATTTAAGCTCGAAATCGATCCTACAATTTGGTATGTTTCTAGATATTCATGCTTATAGGAGCAGTGAAGAACAATTTGGTATCAGAGCCTCTGTGCTCTAGATTGTATCTATCTAAAGATATCAAAACCCTCATCTTGTTAGTTTTTACTATCAAGATTTTTATAAAATTTTGTGTTTACCATAACTTTGAGTGTTTTCTCTAGTTTTTGCTTCAAAAACTCATGGATAAGGTGTTTCTAGGGTGCTTAATGTTAGTTATTTTCAGTACAAACATCATTCCAGAACTTCAGATCAATTGAAAACCTCCTGGATATGTTTCTGATATGTTTTGTGTGTGTTCAGCCGCTGCTGTGCACTTAAATCTGCGTACTTGGTTCATAATCTGAGTACTTGTTTCTTATTTTTGAGTACTTATTTCATGTGTTGAGTACTTAGCTCATAAGTTGCATACTTGACATTTCAAGCTGTGCACTTATCTTAAGAACACATTGCGCACTTATTTCATAATTGTGCGCCCTTGTGTCTTGTGTTGAGCACTTAAATTTTCACAAGGCTTTACAGCTCTCTCTCTCCTGGTACCACAACTAGGGTTTCTGCGCACTAATCAGAAACTACTAGTTGAGGTGCGTACTTGCTGAAAAGTGCAGTTTTTGAGTACTTGTCTAGGGTTTCTGCGCACTAAAATCTTAAACGAGAGTTTAAGTGTCTGTGTACTTAGATAAGTACGCAGACTGATCAGTCAAAGACTGAGCACTTGTCCTGCTCTGCCTTGACTGACCTGCGCACTTAAGCCAGTGTGTGTGCTTTAGGGACTGCGCACTTATCAGGAGATCAAGAACTTAACACTTCTGTTTAATTACTGTTTCAGGTTGCTGCTCAGAGTGGATTGCGTACTTGTTCCTGCGTACTTATCTGCGAACTTGTGGACTGATCATAAAATTTTAAGGACTTTGGACTTTTCTTTGGACTGTAACTTGTTAAATTAATTAATCAGAATTCTAAAATCAATCTAAATCAATGGCTGGTAACAACTCATTCCAAGTTAATCCCATAACCCAAGCAGAACTGGAAACTGGCACAATAACCCGTATTCCCAAGTTGATGGGTGTTGAAGATTATGGTACCTGGAAAAACAGGATGAAAGCCTTCTATTTCGTTAACGATCACACTCAATGGAACTCTGTGCAACTTGGACCTCACATTCCTGTGAGGACCACTGATGCAGGAGAAGTGTTTAACACTGATCCCACTACCTACACAGATCTTGACAAACAGTTGATGCAACGAGATCACAAAGCCTATGGTGCTCTCACCATGGCTTTGTCAAACGATGTATACAATATGTTTGAAGAGTACGGATCGGCGCATGATCTGTGGTTTGCTTTGAGTGAATACTACGAAGGAAATGCTGAGATGAGACAGAACAAGTAGGACATGATTCAGAAAGAATATGACATGTTTGGAAGTATCCGTGGTGAAAGCCTGTCTTCACACATTGACAGGTTCATGAATCTGTTAACTAAGATGAAGAAAGCTGGTATTCCTGTGAACAACCGTAACTCCATCAAGAAACTACTCGACTCTCTTCCAAAGGAATGGAGTGTTCAATGTATGCTGATTAAGAAAGATTACTTGGATGCTCAGTCCACTCTGGCCGATCTTATAAACACATTAAAGTCATTTGAAATGGACATCACAAAGAGAGAAATGAATCAGACTGTCCCAAAGGTGACTTCCAACAGTGCAATGAAGAATCTGGCATTGATGACACCAATTGGTGAGATGAGTTCAAGTTCACTACATCCATATGTGGACTCACTGGGGGGTGGTAGTTCAAGTTCAGGCAAAGCACCAATGTACTCTGAAAAGGCAGCGAAGACACTGACTCCACAGGTTGCCAAGCTGGCTACCGAACATGTGGAACTCTTCAACACCTTTATGAGCAGTTTTGAGGCACTAAAGACTGGAGAGATTAAGAGTGAGATGATGTCCCCAGAGGATATGTATCAAGTGGATCCAGATGATATGGAAGAAATGGACCTCAAGTGGCAGATGGCAATGATCACTCTACGAGTTAAACGATTTCAGGACAGAACCGGTAGAAGAGTGGGAATGGGAAAGGCTGGGTTTGACAAGTCGAAGATTAGATGTTATAACTGCAAGGTTCTCGGGCATTTCAAATATGAATGCCCCACTTTGAACCAAGCCAAAATCAAGCCTGCTAAGAGGTTGGTGGCCATAACTGACGGAAATGAAGGAAATGAGAAGGAACCACAGAAGGCATTGGTTGTTGAAGATTTCGATTGGGGAGAAGAGGCAGCTGCTGCAGAAGTTGAAGTCAACAAAGCCCTGATGGCCACAATTTGCACCAAATCCTCCAACGGTGTGAATTCTCTTGAAGGGTCATCTACTGAGGTGCTGAAGGGTGAGATGCTGAAGAATGCTGGACTGAAGAGTGTACTGGTTGATGAGAAAGTGAACAATCAGACTAGGGAGGAGGCCTTGATAGCTGAGAAGACTTCACCAGAGAAAGTTGCTGAAAAGGTGAAGAGTGCTTCCAAGAAAGCTGAGGAGAGAGACATGGTAAATATTCCTCTCGAAATAAAATCTAAGCTGTGCTCACCTAGGTGTGTTACAGCTGTCGCTTACTGTTTGTCACACAACAGACGAGTTTTAAGAGAAATGGATGATATTCGTAAAATCAATTCTAAAATGAAATAAAACGAGTGGGCATATCAGCGAAAGTTAAATGCAACTCTAGCTGAAATGCAAACTTTAAAAGAATTTGTTCTTAAGAAAGATTTTCTAATAAATGATCTAACTTCAAAATTAGAGAAATCTAGAAATGAAACAACTCGTCTTCAAATCGTTGTTGACAAATGGAATGTAAGCAAACAGGCTCATACTGATATCGTTGATTGTGCAAGACAATCATTCGTAAAGGATGGAATAGGGTATAAGGATAAGAATGGAATCGAAAGATCACTATTCTTACCCTTGAGCCGAAGTGAATACATACCCATTCCAACACCTCATCCTAAAAATGATCTTTTTGAAAACAAATGTGATGAGACTGAGTCAAATGCTAACATAAGTAAAAGCGATGCAGATGTGACCCAACAGGCTCATGTGGAAGATGATGAAAGTTGTGGTGGGCAGACAGTGGGGTTAGGACATCCAGGTGCCAATTACTCAACAGTGAATTGGTTTATCTGGAACAATGAAAAGTCAAAAAACAATTCTATTTTGGATGACTGTAAAACTTTAACTAAATTGGATGACTGTAATAGTTTGTCTAGGATGGATGACTGTAATAGTTTAACTAGGACGGATGACTGTATTTCTAAACTTGATTTAAAAGGGGCTGTGGCTCCCGATGATAGGAAGCCTCCTATCAAACGTTCTAATGTTTGTGTTGAAAATGTTATGCCTGTGTGTGTTGATCTTAATGCTGCATTCTCTGATGAAAATCATACGCACAAACCATCTGTGTTTGTGCCAGAACTAAAGCTTAACAGGTTTGGGAAATTTCTCACTGAGGAAATCCCAGAATTTATCCCCTCATCCACAGATGTATCAGGTTCTGAAGAATCACAAAGTGAAACAGGTAACTCAAATTCTGAAGAATCACTAAGTGATACAGAGAGCAACACCAGCCTACATAACCTCGACACCAATGAAGAATCAAGCAGCAACAAGGATGAATCAAGTTCAAGCGAAAGCTCCAGATCAGACAAGCTCGAGAAAAGAACATCACAACCATCATCATCCAGATCTTCTCCTAAGATCAAGCCTAAGCATTCAAAATGCTTCAGATGTGGAAAAGAGGGTCACGTGGTCAAAAACTGTCATATAAAACCTAAACCACAGAAAGATATCAAAACACAAAACTCTTTTACGGATCAAATAAAAAATCTTCAAGAAACTGTAAAAAGTTTTGTTAAAAATACACAAATCTGGAAGAGACAAGAGTCAATTTTGGGTGAAAATCATGACAGATCAAAGCTTAAACAGACTTGGATTCCCAAAGTCACTTAAATTAAAGGGCAGAGTCGTGACTGTACATAGATTTTCTTTAGTTCATCTTTGTTTTTCTTTTGTTTTGTTCTGCAGAATAAATTACAGAAATGGTTGATAGCTCTTATGAGATATCTATGGCATGTCGACAGCGGCGCTTCAAGACACATGACTGGACTGAAAGAACTCCTCAAGAACTATCGGTTCATCGATGGAGAGTTTGTAGCGTTCGCTGGAAATGAAAAGGGTGGAAAGATCGTTGGTATAGGAGATGTGGTCTCTGACGCACTAACACTGGAAGATGTCAACTATGTTCCAGAACTGTGTTACAATCTGTTGAGTGTATCACAAGTCTGTGACAAAGGAATCTCAGTGTTGTTCAATGACATGGAATGCATCTTCCTTAAGCCAGGATTTAAACCACCCACCGACATGATCATGTTGAAAGCCCCAAACAGAATAACACATATGTGATAAACATGAGAGATGCCAAGTCTGAACAACCAATGACTTGCTTACTCTCAAAGGCATCTGAGTCTGAGTCACTGTTATGGCATAGGCGATTAGGTCACGTGAATTTTAAAAATATGAACAAACTCTCTAAACTAAATCTAGTCAGAGGTCTTCCTTCCAAGGAATTTCCTTTTTCTGAAAAATGTTTAGCATGTGCAAAAGGTAAACAACACAAGAAATCGCACAAGTCCAAAACAGTGAACTCAATTGACTCTCCACTTCAATTATTACATATGGATCTCTTTGGTCCAATTAGTGTAAAAAGCCTGGGTAAAAAGTCTTACTGTTTGGTGATTACAGATGATTTCTCTCGCTTCACATGGGTGTACTTCTTGGAGTTCAAGAGTGAGGCTGCTGAGACTTTGATGCTGTTCGTTCCTTTGATCGAAAACATAATCAAATTGAAAGTAAAGTCAATCAGAAGTGATCATGGAACAGAATTCAAGAGCCAAAACTTTGTGACGTTCTGCAGCGGGAAAGGAATTCATCTTCAATATAGTGCTACAAGGACTCCTCAGCAAAATGGAGTGGCTGAAAGGAAGAATCGTACACTCATTGAAGCTGCCAGAACCATGCTCATCGACTCTAAGTTACCAATCATCTTCTGGGCAGAAGCTGTGAATACTGCCTGTTATGTTCTTAACAGAGTCTTGATTGTCAAGCCTCGTGGGAAAACGGCTTATGAATTGCTTTTTAAAAGAAAACCTCTCATTGATTATTTCAGGCCGTTTGGATGTTCCTGCACTCTTCTGAACAACTTTGAAAATATCATGAAGTTTGATGCTGTTGGAGACGAATGTTTCTTCGTTGGATACTCTTCTAGTCAAAAGGCTTATCGAGTATACAACAAATGCACCAAGATGGTTCTCGAATCCTTTTATGTTGACTGGCAAGAATCCAACTCCACTAATGTTGGAACCGGTCCTGACTGGTTCTTTGACGTGGATGTTGTGTTTAATCACTTTGTCATACCTGAACATCAAGTTCCTGCAGATCAAGCTCCTGAAAATCAAGCAACAAGTTCATCTCCCTTTGGGAATATTCTCTACTCTTCTGACGACGAAGTTGCACCATTCACCACTCGCTTTTCTCCTCTTGTTGTCGATCCAATCGTTCCTCCTCAACTTAATAATGGTGATACAGCTGCTGAAACCTCTAACATTCCTGAAAGCACGTCAAATGCTGAAGGAACACAATCAAATCAGCAGTCTGTAGATGAACCATCCAGCTCATCTGCACCTGGAGATCATCTTTCGAACCTTCCTCCACAAGTGCAAGAAGAAGAGAATATGGGATTCAAATCTTCTAAGAATCATCCAATTGAAAATGTCATCGGACCAATCAGTGAAGGGTGTTCTTACAAGAAATCAGACAGATAAGCTCAACACCGCTCTCTCAACATTCTTATCTCAAACAGTACCTTTCAGCATTGAAGATGCAGTTAGAGATGCAAGCTGGGTAGAGGCCATGCAGGAAGAACTATTTCAGTTCAGAAACCTCAAAGTGTGGGAGCTTGTGGATCTGCCTGAAGGAAAATATCCTATTGGGACGAGATGGGTTTTTCGCAACAAAATGGATGAACGTGGCGTGGTGATCAAGAACAAAGCTCGTCTGGTTGTTCAAGGGTTTCATCAGCAGGAGGGGATTGACTATGAGGAAGTCTTCGCACCGGTCGCTCGACTTGAAGCCATTCGCATCTTCTTGGCATATGCTTCATACCGAAATTTTAAAGTTTTTCAGATGGATGTGAAGAGTGCTTTCTTATACGGGAAGATCAAGGAAGAAGTCTACGTGTGTCAACCTCCAGGATTCGAAGACCCTCACCATCCAAACAGATACTACAAGTTGGACAAGGCTCTCTACGGTCTCCATCAAGCTCCTAGAGCTTGGTATGAGACCTTGTCCTCATATCTGCTACAGAATGGTTACACACGAGGGAAAATTGACATGACCCTGTTTACCAAAGAAGTCAACAAACACTCTATCCTTGTTCAAATATATGTTGATGATATTATCTTTGGTTCAACTGACGAAAATCTGTGCAGGGAATTTGAAAGCATAATGAAGTCTCAATTTGAAATGAGCATGATGGGAGAACTGTCATTTTTCTTAGGTCTCGAAGTCCAACAGAAAGAAGACGGCATTCTCATTCACCAAGCAAAGTATACAAGAGACATTCTGGCAAAGTACAACCTGTCTGACTGCAAACCGTCCAACACTCCTTTTGCTGCTCAAACAACGCTTGTACCAGATCTTCAAGGCCCTTCTGTGAACCCACACACTTATCGTTCCATGATTGGCTCCTTGATGTATCTAACAGCCAGCAGACCAGACACTATGTGGGCAGTTGGATGTTGTGCTCGCTTTCAGTCAAATCCCAAGCAATCTCATGAAACTGCAGTAAAAAGAATCTTCCGCTACCTCAAAGGAACACCAAAACTCGGTTTATGGTATCCTAAGAGTGACAATTTTGACCTAATTGCGTACTCTGATAGTGATCATGCAGGTTGCAGGATTGACCGAAAGTCTGTCTCTGGTGGCTGTCAATTTCTAGGAAACAGGCTAGTATCTTGGCAGAGCAAGAAGCAGACAACAGTGTCTATCTCCACCGCTCAGGCTGAGTACACAGCCGCATCCAGTTGTTGCTGTCAAGTGTTGTGGATTCAAAATCAGCTGTTGGATTACGGTTTGAATATCATGAGAACACCCATCTATATTGATAATGATGCGTGTCGTGACATCGTGAAGAATCCAATTGATCATTCTAAAACTAAACATATAGAAATTCGAATTCATTCAATTCGCGATGCACACGACAAAGGGTATATACAGGTGTTGCCAATAGATACTGCTGATCAAAAAGCAGATATCTTTACAAAAGCTTTCGACAAAACCCGTTTTCGTCAGTTGGTAACATGGTTAGAAATGATCAATTTTGAATGATTAAAATTTCAAAAAAAAAAAAAACCTTGTGTATAAATTATAGAAAAATCTTATGTTTTAGTAAAATAAAGATTTTTGGGGGAGAAATAAACCGGTAGATCCCTAACTGCAAAATTTAAAACTTTTTCAAAAATCAAGAAATGATAGGACTAATCATCTTCTCTGCTTATGGGAACATAGACCTGAAGCTCTCATCATCTGATTGACATAATGATCATCTTCTCTGCTTATGGAAACATAGACCTGAAGCTCTCATCATTATATCTCAATAAACCTTGAGGATTGGTAGGCTTACACCTAGCACAAGTGGGGTCCATTAACCTTTCGTCAATATTACCAAAACATGATAAAGCTCATCACATAAAGTATGTTGAAAGACGAGAGGCATGGATTTAAGTGGGCAAATATACCGACAGTTTTTCTTGAGCTGCAGCTATCCAACGGAAAGTTGAAATGTGATATGGCAGGTATGGCTAGTATGATCTTGATGCAAAAGGTGAGAAACGGTTGATCTCCAAACCCAGATCTCAGATTAAAGCTTATTTTTTTGAGGTTTTGGGCCTGCGTACTTAGTAGACCTTTGGGCCTTGCGCACTTAAGTCAAGTGCGCAGCCCAAACTCTTTTACTATAAATACCACAGTAAAACTTTATTTTTACTTTTTATCTTAAAATTCTAAAACCCTAATCCTGTGTCTTTATCACCGTCAGCCGCCGTGTAACCACCACCAATCCACCGTTAAAATCATTCTCTTCTTTATTTTGTTACCTGTTGTTGCTTCTGTTCAAGGTAGTGTTCGATTCTGATGAGTTTCTTTTTTGTGATTCACAGGCCTTGAAGCTAGATCTGGATATAATCGTTTAAAGATTTGGGGTTTCACATGAACTGCGCACTTAACTCTTGAAGAATTGCGCACTTGTATCATAGAATGCGTACTTGCATCATATGATGCAAGCTTGAGAAACCCTAAAGTCACTGCGCACTTGATTGCGAACTTAAAAATCTTAAACGAAGGTTTAAGTGTCTGCGTACTTGACTAGTACGCAGACTTGATGATTCTGACTAAGCTGTTACCATGCTCGAGTCAAGACTGTCTTGCGCACTTATGACCTCGTGTACACATTGATCACAAGACTGCGCACTAACCCAAGTGCTCAGTCAAAATGAGTACTTGGGTGCGCACTTGACTGATTACTCAGCACTCGGGCTGCGCACTTAAAGAATCTGCGAACTTATCATTGAAACAAATCATGACTTTTGACTTGACCATTCTTGACAATTGACCGGACTGCGTAATCTGACTCATTCACTTGTAAACTATGACTGGACTTAAATGATTATTAAAATGAAAGACAAAAATACCTGTACAATGTTAGAACAGTTCCATCAAAGAATCACACATATGAAACCGAATAAAAATAAACTAAGTCAACGTACGTTGTCCGTCAAAGTCAATGAAGAAGTCTTTCAGTCGTCAACTCAAAATCAAAAGTTCTAACTTACTTTTCGTGCATGTGACCCATACAGATGGCTCTCGACTGGGATCCAAGAGGAATGCACAACCAACCAATGAATCTTGAGACTGATGACACAAAGTTTCGAGATGTTGTTACTTGGATCAGAAGAAGCAGAATTGGATACGCTGTAGAGCAGAATGTACAAGTTTACAGCTCGCACATTGAAGACTTCTGGAGGTCTGCTAAAGTAGAGGTCGTGGCACGTGTCAAGAGAATCAAAGCTACAGTGAGAAACAAGGCAGTGGTCATCACAGAAGATACTGTTCGAAATGTTTTGAGATTCCAAGATCAGCAAGCAACTGTTAGATTTCTACCAAAAGCCGAAATTCACCAAGAATTCAAGAATTTTGGATACAAGGGAGATTTTGACAAGAGGGGTGATATTAAGAAGAGCCAGCTGACAAGAGATTGGAAGCTCATCAGTCACGTGTTTCTTATGTCTCTATGTCACAGGAAAGGTGGCTACAACGCACTTAGCCCTGATTGGGCAACCGCCATGATAAAGATTTGCAAGAATGAACCATTCAATCTGTCTGGAATGGTGTTTGATTATATGGTGAAGAATGCTGAAGCTGGAAATGGCAAATGGGCAATGTACCCCAGATTCGTGCAAATGATGATCAACGCACAACATGAGGATCTGCCCCTTGGTGATAAATACAATTTCGCCAAAGGTGCACGATTCTTCACTGAGTGCAACACACCTGACTGGGAACCCATGCTTGAAAACATGTATGCTGCACAACGATATCCTATCATCATGGAACTGTACAACAAAATCAAGAAAAGAAAACAGTCTGCTGCAGAAGCTCGTCAGCCATCCACAACTGTACCCGAATCTTCTGAACCTGCTCCCTCAGAAGCCCAGCCAACTGCTGAAGAGATTGCCAGAGAAAGAACAAGGGGCAAGAGAGTAGCGTCTGAACCAGTTCCTCCAAGGCCAACAAAAAGAAATAGGCCAACTGGTTTGTTACAGCAAGGGAGAGAATCACTGACACCAGAAGAACTTGAGTTTGCTGAAGCTGCAAGACAAAGTGCTGAATTGGCAAGGGCAGAAAGAAAGAGAAGAAGAGAACAGTTACCAGAATCTGAGAGGCCACGTGTTATGACTGAAGAGGATTTGGAGAACGAAGAGATTTGGGAGTCTATGTTTGGGGGGGAGGATCAACCAGGGCCTTCCACTGCCAGGGCTCCTGTTCCCAAACCCCCTGTGAAGAAGCCAACTGTACCATCCTCATCTGTTCCTACTACACAACGACGAAAACCTGTGCATCAAGAACTATATGAGACATTATCAAAAGAGGTGGGAAAGACTGCAGCAAAAGAAATATGCACCTTAAAGAATCAGCTTTACAACAATCAAGAGTTAAGGAAAAAGTTGAAGAAGTTGAAGCATAAGAATAAGAATCTGGAAAAGGTGGTTAAGGATCAGCGTTATCTGATCAAATTTCAGACTCAGGTGCAAATGAAAATGTTCGATATGATTCAAGAACTGAAGAAACAGGAAACAGGTGCTTCTAGTATGTCAATTGATGAAGTGTTTGATTTTGGGAAGTTTATGGAAGAAGAGAAAGAAAAAGAGAGAAAAGCTGAAGAAAGTGAAGTGGACGAAATAAGTGAGGATGAGATGCCAGAAACGTTTGTGGAGATGGGTGCAGGAGAAGGCACCGTGTATGAGATGTCAGATGGATACAAGTTGGACCCTGAGAGATCTACCTGGTTTCCCAGAAGACCTATTACCATTCCAGCTCTGCACCAGAACATCCATCACACACGAGAAGCTCACCAAGAAAGAATCATCTCATGGGGATATGATGGGTTCAAAAGATTGTTTGTTGTGAAAAGGAGAGGAGGAGTAATACAATATTTCAAAGGTAGACCAGATCTGAAAACTCTTCCTCGCTGGGATATCAGGGAAATGTGCAGAACGCCATTCATCAACCACTCCAAGGACACCTAAGCTGACATGGTTTCTGTCTTTATTGAAAGGGAATGTGAGGCTGATTTCCAGAACTGGAAACCTCAAAAGCCAAGAAGAAGAATCTCCAAGAAGAGAATCGATCCAGCAACCGGACAGGGAATGATCACCTATGTGATTGACCCGCCCCAAGTCGTCACAAGAGTTCCCATTCGTCCCGAGCTTCCCGTGTTATTGACAAACTTTAAGAAATGGTTCTATGACAGCCTGACCGGTGAAGCTGTCATCAAGCTGAGAGATGATTCAGAGGCGTTGAGAATTCTAGACCAAGTTGATGTGTTTGCTCTTAACCCTTCAGATTTGACTATTCTGTTTGCAAACCAGATTAACGTGGGTGCTGGGAATGTGCTGTTTGAGGAAGCAATTCTGTTCAGGAGAGCGGTGGAACGGGCATTGAAGCGAAAGCAGGAATTGCTCGATTTGGTAGACAGGATCAATGCGGCCGACAAAGCAAGAGATGAAAAAGAAAAAGCTGCCCAAGCTGCTGCTGCAAAGACAACTGAAGCTGAGGTTATCTCAGAGGTGCAGACACAGGCTCCTGCAGCAACAACTGATCCAGAGGTTGAGTCTACTCAAGCCCCACCAGCATCTTCAGAACCAGTCCCAGAAACTCAGCAGGAACCAGCAACTGTAGATCTTGCTGAGTTGTTCATCCAGGATCCACCAGTTGAAGAAACAAGTGTTGAAGAAAGTATTGTTCAAGCACTCCCGGCGCACCAAGCAAGAGAAGAGGGGGAGTTAAGCGATGTGGAGATCGACTGAGATCGTAGAGCTGGTAGCTGTGGTCTAGGGGGAGTATTGTTGGGTTAGATTGAGACCACAGTTACCAGGTTTGAGTATTTTTTATAGTTTGTAATGATGTCTAATAGTTGGAGGGTCTTTTGTGTAATTAAAGCATAGTTGTAGCATCCAAACCCTAGACTGCGCACTTAGAAGACGGGCTCTGCGCACTTAGCTTAAGTGCGCAGGCCCATCAGCTTGGCTATAAATAGAATGTTATTCTGCAGCTAGGGTTTAGGGTTTTTGGTCATTTGTCTTTGATAGCACAAGTTGTAGGTGCGTACTTAGCTAATTATCCATGGTATTGTAATGTTCAAATCAGTAATGGAATCTTCGTATTATTCATCTTGTGTGTCGGTTTCTATCATCTTCATCTAGTTTCTTTGTTTGTATAGATTAATCACCTAAAACACCTAACAAATAGGTGTTTCTAGGTGATAACAATCTTGTGCACTTACAAGATCTAGTATTTTGGGACTACACAATGAATTGAACTTAGGTTGCTCGTGTATCTACTTAGCTTGCTCGCTAAGTCTGGTCTGATACAACTCATCAGATACATCAGGCTGCCAATAATTCTTGAGTACTCTAATTGGTTAACAGGCTCACCTCGATTCTTAGCTAGACATTGACTCGTGTCAATGAAATTTCTAGCCACATTAGAGTCATTTCCATTGAACTTCTCAAGAATTTTGTCCACATAATAGGACTGACTTATAACAAGTCTGTTCTAGGTTCGTGTGATTTGTACATCCCAAAATCACATTCGTTCATATCAAACCTTCCATTTTCAATTGCAAGTCACCTCCACACTTAAGTGTTATTGGATAACTACCAAATGGGGTGATGAAAGTTTTTCCTTTCTTATGTAGCTTGAAAACTTCTCAAGTACCATTTTTACATCCCTATGGATTGTTTATTAAATGGCTCTTCCCCCACATTGCTTGCACTTTGATTTAGTTTGAGTAATATCACTCATGATGACATTAGACACCCGTGATAAGATAGCGACTATTATATCTTTGTGTTATTGAGGCCATCCATTATATTACTCAACCCATATTTTCGACACGAACCGTTTTCTTAGCCATATGAGTTCTCCTCATATTCAGCTAAATAGTATCATAACCAATGAACTATTTATTCGGTCCTTTCGAGTCATCCTTTTAATGAATTATATATTTGCTTTTACAAAATTCATTCTTATGTCGTCACATATGTTTGAATGTTCAAAGTTAATTTATTCTCCGTGGAGCATCTAAATTAACAAGTATTAGTCTAGCATGCTTTAGACTACAAATACTTAGCATGTGAACAGAAGATGCCTCATTCTGATTCCTCACAGCCTTAAGAGATAACTCACTATCTCTTTCTAACATTCACGTCTTAGTTTAGACACAAAATGAGATTTTGTTTACCATTCCAAAACCTTGGTTTAAAGAATGCTTCAAAACCATAATTAATTCCATCCATTAGGATCAAGACTCATTTGCCTTTAATCTCCAAGGCTTCACCATTAACTCTTTAGGACTTAAACATAAGTCTTAACATAAGTCACTTTGATGAACATATTCATCATCAACAAGTCAATTAGATTGACACTCAACGACATGACTTCCACATATCCCTAAGTGATATGTGTATATTTGTTGAACTTATTTATTGGGTGACTCTCCCAAAATATATTACAAATCCTTCATATAGTTCAACCAACATTGATGATTTGTAGAAACTCTACACGTCCATCACTATTCTAAGTCTTTTATAATAAATCTCGCAATATTAATCAAAGACTTATGAATAATAACATACATTTCTATCATATGTTATAGTCATCAAAACTACATTTGTGCATTTCTACGTAAATGCTCTCAACATTAGATGGCATATCTCGTTTTCGTGCATTTAACTTCAATACACTTGCCACGTTGACCATGATTATCTCAATGGGGATGGATGAAGAGTTTTTTCTTCTTAGTCACTTAATTAGAGACTTAAGACTCTAATTAAGACTCTAGTAAAACCTCATCAAATGGCATTAAGAACTCTACTCAAGAGTTTCACCAAATGAAATAAAACCTCATCAAATGGCATTAAGAACTCTACTCAAGAGTTTCAATCATACACTTAATTTGGTCTTAAAACTATAATCAAGTGTCATAAATAAATTAACTCTACTATAGAGTTTTTCTTCAATTCACCATATGAAGAGTTTTACCAATTAATAATTATAATTTCAATATAATCCAAAATATATATAACATATTATATATATCTTTAACCGGATTCATATAAACATCAAATCTCAAAGTGTTATTCTCTTCAACACTTTATCGTTCGACGAAATGATAACGATTATATCGTCTCATGGCATGTTTTGAGGTACTCCCTCAATACACTGTTCAAAGCAACAAAGTTGTTTAGACTTAACTACTTTAAAGTAGTAGAACAAGTAAATATGTCCAAAACAACATCAAGTTGATTTACACTAAATAGTCTCTCTAGACTATTATATGGTTAAAGTCATCATACTTTTCATACAAGTATCAAACCATATATAATTTGCAAAAGACATGTTTTATTCATAAAACATTTCTACTTTTACAAGTATTTTCCATAAAGTATACATATGTATGTTTTGATTACAAATCAAAACCATGAACTCTAATATAGTTTTATTATTCAAAACCATTTCTAACTCACTTGTTAGAATACTAACGATTACACGTTTCATCATATAGAGTTTTGGTTAAATAAACCCTTTCTAACACACCCGTTAGAAATAAATGATTACCCAAAATCGTTTTAAATATCATTGGTTTATATTCTCAACCGTTTCTAACATGTTTGTTAGAAATACATGATTATGACAATCATTTTATAACTCATTGGTTTATATAAAATAAACCATTTCTAACACGCTCGTTAGAAAATTAAACCATCTATATAAATGGTATTGACTTTGGATTTTCCAAAATATACCCGTTTCAAACTCACTCGTTTGAAACCGTCAAATTTTAACCAAGCCGGTTTAATGTTGATTATTTTCCAAAATAATCATTTCTAACACGTTTGTGTATTTTGTACAATAATCTTTTCAAACACACTTGTTAGAAATATACACACCTTATTTTGTTTTTACAAAATCATCAATTTCTAACACGCCCGTTAGAAAAATCAATATATAAGTTTACACATTAAACTTACGATTTTGTAAATATTAATTTCTAATACGCTTATTAGAAATGACACGTTATTCTTTCAACGTCGTCGATTCTAACACGCTTGTTAGAAGTACATGTTTCAAAACCTCATATTTCGAAACCTTTTATTTTCCAATACTCTTATTAGGAAATATAACATTTCAAAACCTTGAAATTATCTTTCTAATACGCTAATTAGAAAGAAAACGTTAGCAAACGGTTTTACATGGGTTTACAAAATTATGACTTTTCTAATAATCTAATTAGACATTCAAACCGTGTATATACATGTTAAAATGCTAATATTTCGGTTTATCTAACCACAACACAACACCCATGAACCCTAAAAATGTTGAATCAAATTTGTTTTGTAAAACATTCTTACGGATGAAAGATTGCATTCCCATTATGAATGTAATCAAATTCGATGTACCAAAAGGAAAAATTCTACAAACTTTCGCGAACCCAAATTCCTTAAGAAAAAGGTTTAAGATCGGTTTCCAATCTACACGAAAGTTTGTTTTACAATCTGTTTAAGTTTGTTAGAAAACTTACATTGATGATCGCCTCTTGTACATGAAGCTCGCGTGTTTCCGAGTCCCTGCACTTGCTCAGGAAACGAAATCATAGACATGAACCGGGCTTGTGTTTGACACAATTCCCTTAAACAGATTCTTCGTCTGTTCCCAGGGTACACCGGTTCGAAACAGTGTCGATGGTGCACTGCCGGACTATCCCACTTGCCTGAAAAGAAACGGGAAGAAGGCTGCTTCTGAAAACGTTGTAGCTGCAGCAATCGATCACCAATATATGCGAGTGAATATATATATTTCTGTTTCGTGTGTATGCGTGTATGAATGATAAGAAGTTTTCTTAATCACTCTACAACACTAATAAGTCCAAGTTCTTATAGAGACATAGAACTTGAAACCTCTGCAGCAATAATACACTAATCAAATTCGAGATTAATGGCAATTAATCTCGTTTATTATTGCACTTAATTGCTGTTGAAACAGTTTCTGGAAGAAGCTTCTTTAGTTACAAACGTTAAAAACTAAAACGGGTAGCAAAAACCGTGTCGCGCGGACCCGGGTTTTTCGAGCTGCATTCGTGTCCGCAGATGCGGGCGTCGCGTTGATTCAAGAATTTTTCCCAAACCAGAACCCATTTTTGCACCCCCCCCCCCTGCGCGCGCGGGTAGGTGCCAGAGTATAAAGTAACACAAAGAATTTACTTCCTTCCATTTGGTTTCTCCTTATAAACCCATCACAATTTCATTTCCCAACCAATGTGGGACAAACTAAACTCACATTCACACACATATTTCCAACACAAAAGGTTTATAATATTAAATATCGGTTCATAAAAAGTAATCTTCTATAGGTTGTAGGTGTGGGTTGAAAAGTTAAAATCATAAATCTTTAAGAGGGTCGGCAACAACTAATAGCATGATTCATGCAAAGCAATCAAACCTTAAGTAACTTCAAAATAAGAAAATATTGCAAAGAAAACAAACAATAATAAAGGGGATCTGCAGCATACCAACTGGTTATAAATTTTTTGACTACATGTTTCTGGATGGGTCCACTACAATTAATCTTGCATCAGCATCATCCTGCACATATGTAAATAAGTAAGTAAAAAATATTAACTGAACAAGAACAAGTATAGTTTATATAATTTAAAATTGCATATATTTAGTGCAAAGAATTTAAAAAATGGAAGTTAAAGTCAACTGAGAATCCCATAACTTCAATTATATATTGATATACAAAAACTATTGTAAGAAAATTCTTAGCGGTCCACAATATTCAATTACCTTAAAATTAAATCTTATGTGGTATTGCTTATGATAAGTTGGTTTTCCAGTATTATCTGTATCTACAATTACCATCAATCACACTTTTAATTGAAGCTAAAAAAACCATTGAATGCATTTATACACCGAATAAAATCCTCAGAACGTCTTTAATGATTTGCTAAAACAAGTTAACGAATCGAATCTGCACAAACTTATTTACATGAACATAACAAATTAACAATAAGCAATTTGAAAACCACATGTGCATTTAACATTCACGATAATTACTTCTGGACCGTATCCATGTGCTAATTTAAGAAAAAAAGGAACAAATATGTGTAATCAAACCTTCGAATCAAATCCATATCCAAATCGAGAAGTAGGTCTATACCGTCATTGATGTTGGTTAATGGAAGAAGACGATCTGAAGCAAAAGATATTCACCAAGCATGTTTGAAGGCTTCGACGTCTCCATGGATGCTGATGAGAGGAATGGGGAACCTTAAAATGGGAAGCGTATTCTATTTCTTTATGGCTGCAAATGAGAAGAATAGGAAGCATATGTTTTTTAAGACATGAGAAGGGGAGGATACATATACACTTCATGGGCACTCAAAGTCTAAGCATTCAATTGGGTTTTATTAGGTTTTATAAGGTGGGTTACATTTTGAGATGGATATAAAGTGTGTATTACACAAATTTACATTTGGCATTATATGTTGTACATGAGCAATATAAAGGGAAAAAATGACTAAAAATGAATATTTGTGAAGAGACTTTTGAACTTCTACCTTTAAAATTTGATGAAATTACTTTATTGGACATCTTTAGTCATTAATAAAGTAATAAAAATTACTCAGATTCACAAATAAACATTACACATATAAACTCAACCCACGATAATATTTTAAGTGTGTGAAACTTATGGTTGATGTCTATGGCACAAATACATATATGGGTTGTGCTCAAATTCATCTATCTAACTCATCTGACATGATTGAAGACCCTGTAAATATAGTATTGCTTTTGTGATCATGTTTAATGAACCGTGTCTTATTATTTCGTAACTACATGTATCCGTGTTCCATAAATAGTTAAATATTTATTGTAATTTTTATGGTTTTTTATCTACGAAAATGAATTTGTTGATGCATTTTATATACACTAACTGATCTTTATTTTTGTTAATTATAGCAATTCTTAGTCTTGTTTGAATTCTTTTATGTTTGTCTAATATGTGATATTTTATTATATATCATACTTTGTAACAAAATAAAGATTGTCTTAACTTTTTTTTTTCTTACTTCTTTTTTTAAATTCACTTTCATTCACACCACCCTGGCAAAGCCCTCAAACTCTCAAAGCATTGACTTCCGGAAAACATTATAACATGTACAAAGGCGATTTACGCCATTCCTATGTTTATATCAAAAGAAAGGCAATCTTTTTATACTAGCAATAACAAATCTCGCGGCCATCTTCTTGTCTTGAAACAACCTTCGGTTCCTCGTGATCCAGATACAATCATACACCAACAAGAAACAATGAGATAAAGGAATCTTTGTCGTTGGTGGTGGGTTGGCTGTGTAACTAATGGGCACGTTGTTCACGTAAGCGATGTGTTAATGTACGTGGATCTGGTGGGCCTACAATAGATTCTCGATGTAAATATTAGGCACGGTAAATTTCATAAAGATTCAAAAATATGACATTATGACATGAACATGATAAGGTTTGAGTTATACTTAATATAATGTGGGTGAGGTTGGTCTATTAGCAAATCTATTGAAGTTAAAAGTAAAGTTTTTTTTAAGACTACAGTGAAGGGGCGTAGAATTGTGGGTTAAGCCTCTCAACGCAACTCATACCACCTCATTACCTGGCATTTCCATGGCGTGGGGTAATGGGGCTGGAGATTCCCATTGGCGTGGGGCTCTTCTTCTTGATGACGTGACGGCGAGCAATTGGTAGATAATAACCTATCCGTTGGAAACACCACCCCTCCACGCCGCCACCACCCCGTGGATTTTTGGGCCTTGTAGCGGAGTTTCTCTCTTATCCACATGTCAATCCATGCCCCCTTCACCTTCGTAACCACACCGTGCATTCTAAATGTAAGAGTTGAAGTCTGAGGAGAAAGACATGTTAAAAAAGAAAGAGTTACTATTATTACTATATTTTTAGTTATCAAATTCTATTTATTTAATTAAGATTCTCTACTAAAAAATTAAGTATATCAACTCTCGTTCAACAAATGGATACAAGAGAAAATGAATAGAACAATTAAACCACACACAACTATATACAAAAATGCTCATTTGAGCTGGAATAATTGTTGTTTGAGCTATTATTAATTAGGTACCAATGTATTACTCATATTTATAAATAAACTTATCAACTTAAAACACGATAATATTATAAGTGTGTGCGGTTTATGGTTAATGTCTGTGGCATACATACATATATAGGTCAAGTTTAAATTCATCTATCCAACTCATCAACCTGACACGACTGACAACCCTAATAAATATAGTATTGAGTTTTTAATCATGTATATAAACCGTGTGGGTGTTGTCTTATTATTTCTTATCTGTGTTTAATTGTGTTCCATTAATAGTTAAATTTTTATTGCAAGTTTTTATCTATGAATATGAATTGTTGATGCATTTTATACACACTTTTTTTGCATTAGAAGTTTAGGAAATGAAGATAATAAGAGTCTTAAGTTCGTTTGTGAACACCTAATAAATATATTTCTTTTCTGCAACAAATCAGACACAAGAAGCCTTGTGTCTACTTGTGACTTGCGCATTCATCAATGGTAGCAACCCGTGCTTCGGTTGTCAATTGGAAGACAAACATGTACTCTAAGTGGAGAGACGAAATATGTTTTGAAGGATGTATGTACGTTCAACGTAGCCCTCAACCAAAAGTAACTAATTATTCTTCTTTTTGTTAACTATAGCAGTTCGTACACTTGTTTAAATTATTTTACTAGTTTTTATCCCGGGAGCGTCCCGGGGTTGAATTATCTAATATGACATAATAAAATATATCTAATATGATAACATAATTAATGACTTGTTAATACATGATTAATGAATAACCTGAACACTTTGTGTTTTTTTCATGTATGAACGAAACCCCACAAAAAATAGTCGTTTTTTTCTCCGTTTTTTATATAGCACTATGGTACTCGTTGGAAAGATAATAAAACGCTCGTTAATTTGGTGTAATTTTTTTCTTTAAAAAATCTCGTATATAAAAGATATTAACATTTAAAAATTATGGGAGAAAACATGAGAGAGAAAAATTTAAATTTGTTTTTAATTCATTTTTTCCTAAAATAACTCAATCTCTTTTATTTTTTGATTACCTAATTATCTCTCAACATAGGTTGCCACATGGATCCTACATGGCATCTCAAGGGGAAGAAAATGGCCTCATTGAGTGCCATGTAGGATATATCCCTTTGAAATATTATAATATATATAGATGTTTGTCTAATATGTGGTAGGGAGGGTTATCTTGAGAACGCTAAATATCGCGAGAACCGTGAGAAAAAATGAGAAAACCTAATTATAATTAAAATATAACATTAAAAACGAATTTTCTTTCCAAATAATTCATTTTTTCTTACAAAAACACTCTAAAATTAACTTTTTACACATGTGTAAATGAAACAGTTTACACATGTATAAACAGTAAATTTACACATGTGTAAAAAAATTTACTTTCGTATAAGTTTAAATTTTTACGCGTAAGTTATGTTTTTGAGACTATATTTTAATAATAAAAACAAGTGTAATTTTTTTTTGAATTTAAATGGTTTTAGATAGCGTCCTCGCGGTTCGCACGAAATATATGTGTTCTCAAATTAGCCTTCCCCATATGTGGTATTGTATTATATATTAGACTGATCGGAGTGGACACGGGGAGGAGGGCCGGGGTGCTGAGGTAGCGTCGGGGACTTGAGGGAACACCCCCCCCCCCCCTTCCATTTTCGGTGAACTCGGGGTTATCTCCCCCTTCTCCCCGATTACTATATATTGTTTTTTATTACATTAAATAATATTATTTGTTAACTTTACATTTCTTTAATATATAATAGTATTATATAAAATAATAAAAAAAAGAAGGGGGAATGGGGAAATTGGGGGAATACCATTTCCAAACTTTGGGGGAGAAAATGAGGGAAATGAGGTGGCGCTGATGTGGCACTTGGGGGAGTTGGGGAAGAAGGGGGGCACACCCAATAGTCTTATAGTTTCTAACAAAATAAAATAAAGATTATCTTTACTTTTTTCCTTGCAAGAGTTATTGATTTTTATAAGATTGTAAAGCAAAAAGATAGACATGTAGGACTAATTTTAGATAAGAATCTTGAAAGTCCAAAATGATAAAGACGTGAACCTTAGCTAAAATCATGTTCTATACGAGCATAAAATTTTGGCTTTCATCATGTCATTAGTCATATCAAGTGGGTAAGAACGTGCTTCTTCCCTAAAAAGGCGATGGTTCAAGTATTATTTGAAAAATTCTACTCCAATTTAGAAACAAGCTCCTCCTTTTACTTTTCACACCCCCTTTAAAAAATAGTCTTGAAGTTGTCAAATTTCATCCCTATAAAAATCTCCATTCATTTTTTTTAACGGAGAAGGAGATAACTTTTATTCCACGACAAAAAACACAAGTACATAGTCAAAATTCCTAACCAGAGGTTAGAAATCGAACATAAGGAACTAAAAGATACAATTATCTAAACTCGCCATACGACTACAAATGCAAAAAACATCCAAAGCAAATACCGAAACCTGAGAACGCTTCAAGCCAGGATTAAAAGATGTGAGAGATTCTAAATTTCGCAATGATTTTAGCCACATTTCTATCACCAAGGCCTTCACATCAACTCGGAACTACGCTGGGGTAACTCGATAACTGATAAGACATTACATAAATAATTCTTACATAAATAATTGATAAGACATTAAATAGTTTTGAAGTTGTCAAATTTCATCCCTATAAAAATATAGTAACTTCAAAAAAAATTATCTAATAATCTGTGGACATAATTTGCTTCTCTGTATGGTCTAATTATTATAAGCTTAAATAGTTATGAAAACAAGTTAAACTAGAAACATCAAACTGGTTGTCGTGTTCTGTTATTATAAACATCGGTGAACACAAGTTAAAGGATCCATCGTCTTAAGCAAGTTTTTAATACATATTTTATGTAATCATCTATGGGCCACGAACACAAGTTAAATTGTGAAGCGACCATGATAGAAATTGTAATCGTACAAAACTTTAGATAACCTTTGGTTATATAAGTTGATTTATTTTCTTTAAACACTAACAAAATTAGATAAGAAATAGTTACATAATTTATTTTATTTTTTTCTAAATGCTTACAATTTTTGGATAAGACTTGTAAATGATCAAAAGATGACAACTGTCATCAACAAAAGGAACAAATCAGTGACATGTCTTGTCATTACTTTCTCGGTTTACCCTTCACAATTGGCGACAACCATCACGTGTGGAGGACACATGCTTTTATCTAAGGTTTCAAGCCTTTCATAGGCTAAAGTGAAAAGCCCCTTGTTGCAACTAAAATCAAGAAATATGTCATTCCCCTTATAGAAGGTGCTATGTCTTTAAAACTGACCCTGATGACCATCAAAGGACATCCTTTACACACTTCTATTCTTCTTCTTCAAGATCATACTTTACGTATGATCTTTTCTTCACATCAAAACTCAAAAACTAATAAAACTAAAAACACCATTCTGACTTTGAGTTTATCTCAAATAAGAATCATAACAAGAAAACTAAAACATTCGAATCTCCCATCTAAGTTGCAACGTTAGATTATGTTCAAACAAATAAATATAAAGTATATACTAAATTTTCCGTTCCAAAAAATGTATACTAAATTTTAAAATTACTACAATGATACTTTTTAATACAAATAACCTATTTAATTAATCCTTATATACAACTAGCAATAATTTATACTTGTCAACATATGTTATCAATCCTTAAATTATATACAACTAGCAATAATTTATACTTGTCAACATATGTTATTAATCCTTAAATACAACTAGCAATAATTATTTATACACGTCAAAATGTGTTACACACGCTATCACTCGATGAGTTTAGAGAATGTATAGATACAAAACTTAGAGAATAGATATGTATAGACATAGGTGATTAGGTGAATAAGACAAACTAGAAAAAAAAAAACTTAAGAAGAATATAAATTATAAAATAGTAAATAGATTATGTTAGAGCATCTTCAATGAGAATTTAAATGAGGATTTAAATGAACGAATGCTAGGTTAGTGTTGCTTAGCATTTCCGTCCGGGGCGGCGGGGCCCGTATCTCTCTCTCTCTTCTCACTCCCTCATCTTTCCTTCATACCAACTCAACTAGAGCTACATATTTCCCAAAAATGATCCATTGTAGATGCTCTTCCTCTTTTATCTAGACGTAACCATATTATGCCTCTTGCCTTGAAAGATCTTAAAGCACTCATCGTGATAAAGAATCAAATATTTTGTACGTAAAAACTAACGTTTAATTTTTTTTTTCAAGAAAGAGATCAGACAAACTATGTCATATGAATAACAATTCTACTAAATGAATCTGTAAATTTATAAATTATAATAACTGTTTTAACTAGACACTTAACAATTTTAGTATAAGTTAACCATCCAATTTGCCTATATATAATATTGTACCACCATACCAGCCTTAGTAATCATGGTCAAAATATCCTATTGACTGTGTATATTTGTATCAGATTCTCATTATCAGCAAATGAGTTAATTGATTATACAAGGAACATATCACCTATATATACAAGAAATGGGAGTCGGTTAACTCAACAAACTACATAACCGAATCAACTGTCAATCTAACCATTTCAACTCACACATTTGCCACAATGCACACTAATATGCCCCACCTCCTCAAGCTGAATAGGGTGCAACAACTTGAAGCTTGGACCTCAGAGTGTCCAAACGATTAGAAGACAACCATGTGGTCAATGTATCTGCAATCTGAGTGTGGTGGGCACATAACGCACTCAGAGAGTCTGAGCTAACACCATGTCACGAATGTGTTAGTTGCATTTTGAGGCACGTTTTATAACATTTTAGCACATAAATTTTACCCCATATCATGTGTTTATTGCATTCAAACACCATAATTTGGCACAACACTTGTTTTGGTGTAACATAGTCTACTTTGAATCGTTTTGATTGTTTTTATAGGCCAATGGATATTGGAAAGACTTGACAATCGTGTCGATGCGCCAGTTCTAACTAAATTAACAGAGATTATATGCAAAATGCAAAACGCGAGTCACTTGTGACTTGTGAGTCAGTAAAATACGTAGGTATCAGATATAATGTTGGGTTGGGTGGGAGCTAAAAATAAATAAATAAAATATGGGCTCATGTAAAGTGAAAAAGAAATTCATGGACTTGACACTTGAGCTGATAATTAAATGAGAAGTGGGCTAAAAATACATTGTTGGGCTAGGCCCAAGAAGAATAAAAAGGCAGCTCATGTGTCATGACAATATGACAATAAATGATTAAATGAGGCATATTTATTTGGAACTTAGTTTTTTTATTTTCATGACAATTACTTTTTGTGTTTGTAAGTTTTAATTTAATGGCTCGATTAATTTATCCATCATGTCTGGTTAAATCAATTTAGTTTATATATTATCTGATTCACAAACTGATGTGAAACGGTTATGTTGGATCTAATTATTTTAGTCGTTTGTTTGTGTGATTCTTGTTTTTAAAACTGATTCAATTCGAGAAAATATTAGATGGTTAATAAACCTGATCAACTTGTGTGATTCTTGTCTTTGAACCCAAAATTATTATTGTGTCATACAATCTGGTTAAGCATACCAAATGACGTGTGTTTATAATTCTAACCGATACTTCTATCATGCAACCCACACACTAACGCCATGTTCCCGAGTTTACTAAACCAAAGAAAAGAAGAGAAGGGGATATTAGGAGCGAAAAGAAATGAAGAGAAACAGAAATACATAATTTCATTTGTTGTTTCCGAGTTGAAAGGAAGAGAAAAGAAATGTTTAAATTACAAATATACCCTTGTTAGATTTTATCATAAATTAAGTGGGAGGGTAAGTTCGGAAGTGATTTTTTTGTTCATCTCTACTATGAAGAGGCACCCTCCCAAATGGATCAAAGCCCAATGTATTAAGCCTAATACAAACAAGTCCAATTATAGCATGCCCAAATTGTAGACGGCTTATTAGAATTAAGCTCACAAGACTTTTATATCTAAAGTCAAGATATCCTCCCTCCCCAACTCTATAAACTACCATCTTTATATAAACATGTCAATGATGGTGAATCGCATATTGACAAGCGGGCAATCCAAAGTCTTACGAACCACATTCTCTAACCCCTTCTAACAATGTGAGAAGGAGAAAACAAGTGCCTTAAGACTTAAAGGTTATCCTCTCAACTCATGTAGCAATATTTTCCTATGAAAAATTGAAAACTAGTCACCTGAACCGAACCAAACCGAATCAAGTCTTCCATCTTCAAAATCATTTAAAAAAATATAGGAAACAACAATCTAGACCAATGTTGCAAAACAAAGTTGAGTTGACCGATTACTCCCCGAGTACTCGCTCTAGGGTAGGTCGCCGAGTATAGCCAAGTTGACCGATTACTTCGAGTACTCCCCGCATAGACCGGTTGACCCTGAGTACTCCCCCAATTAATCCAAGTACTCACTCCAGAGTAAGTCAACAAGTACAAGCCCAAATCAAATTTTACAACATTGATCTAGACAAAGGTCAAAGGCTAAATTACAAATATCTCAACATCCAAACAAGAACCCAACAACCTAATTTCGGAAATGTCCAATAATCCTAAAACAATATTCCTTTTTTTCATACCTTTTTCACCCCAAGTCACTTTCCTCTATGTGTCCTTCTCCATACGCAACCACGTGTCCCACAATCCCAGATATTTTTCTTAAACGCGTCAATCAATCCTTCCTATACCACCACGTTACCCTTAACAGATCTTTTCGAGCAACCAACCTTTTTACATGCTCCTGGACACGTGTCCTCTTGTCTCCTCATCATCCACTTACCTATGTTTTTTTTTATACTCCACGTGTACCATTTTATCCAATCATTTCCCAACACGTTCTTGTTTTTTAAAACAGAATCTGATTAACATAAAATCAATTGATCCTCCACTTACCATATGCCACGTATACCAAACCATTTTGTTGTTCTTCAACTATATATATAACCTCACACTCCTTATTCACTTGAAAAAAATCCAAAAAAAAAAAATATCTTCAATATTAATTCCATTTGTTTCACATTGCGTTCAGTACAGGCAAACAGGTAACAAGCTGCAAGCTGCCTACTGTTGATTAGCAATTCTAAGTAAATTTTTTAATGAGTGCGAATCAACGACCGCGGCTGAATCCATCAGCCAGCGGTGGGTCCGGTTCTGTAGAACCGGACTTTTTCAACGAGAGAGTGCTTTTATTAGTTATGGAGTCAATAAAATGGGACGTGAGAGTGCTATGTGTAACGGCGTCAGTTTGTCGAAGGCTTCGGGCGATGGCAAAGCGGTTATTATGGCGGGAGCTTTGTTTATTTCGTGCGCCGCGGATAACAGAGTCGTTATCCAACGGCGTACATAGTAGCCGGATGTCGGGCGGGTGGCCCGCGCTGGCTAAATTGTTATTTTATTGTGGTGGGTGTAATTCCAGTAGGAATTTTGTAATGCCCCGGGCTAAACCGGGGCATTTTGTGACGGAGTCTCGGTTTTCGAAGACATCTGGACAGAGTTTTTTAATGAAACGGTGTCGTAACGACTTATTGTTCGTTAGCGACCCGTGTGAGCATAAAGTTGGTGATAAAGAGGATGATTTAGGCGTTTTTCGAGGGGTATTTAGGGGATTTCGTGAGTCGATGACACGTGCGTGCTTAATAGCGAGACAAGTGGCGTTAGAGGAGATTGAGAGGTGTCCATATTGTGGTGCACGTGTTTGGAGTATGACTACAGCTGGCTTAGTTTCTAGGAACGCGGCTAAGCGGCTTGGATCACATGACGGAGCACTGGAGTATTTTGTTTGTGTTAATGGGCACCTGCATGGCACGTGCTGGTTAGCACCGTTATCGTCTGATGAAGGAACGAACGACCAGGATGATGGGTATGAAATGAACGGTAGTGATGGAGGCGATGATGAGGGTTATGATGATCCGACGGCCAGACATGGGTTACGAGATGGTGTTTCTAATGGTCATAGCACTTGATTAGAATTTCTATGATCATTTGGTTGTACCTTTTTGCAACTGATTTTATTTGAGTGTGTTGGTTGTGTCACTATGAGGTTGAGACCAGGGATTGTAATGCATCCAACACTTATTACATTTGTACCATTTGACTTTTACTATTTTGTTTGTTCCACTTGTACCATTTGACTTTCATTATTATTTGTTTTACTTTCTTTTCATATATGTTTGTAGGCTTAAGGTATGGATCCAATTGTTTTTAACGGTAAAATGAATTTATGTTGAACAAATAGGGCTAGCAAGAAACTAGAAGCACACGACATATACAACCAGAACAAAGATACTCTTTACATAAGATTCATGTTTAACATGGGTCATTTTGTTGACCTATGTTTCTCTTTATAAGTCACTTATAGGAACCAATGCCTGTCTCCTCTGTTACTATTTTAGGGCACATCACCGTTATATCAAAGGCTTTTTCATTTCTCGCTCTTTAGATGCATCATATGGTTTTCGAGAATACTCAATTCAGTAGCGTCTTATGCAAAGACTTTGCAACTGTTGTGGAAACTCTAAAACTTCACAAAGTAGAGGTTTCCATGATCTTTGAGAGTTTCCACCATCAACTAATTTGTAACAATGCATCTTTTTTTTCAGACCACAAGATACAAGCAAGTGATCTATTGTCTTATGAAAATTAATGACATGATTCATGTGAATTGCACTTACTGCAACAAAAGGGCTCATGCTTTTGAAATTTAACAGATGGTTGTTGTGGTTTGAAATTTATAACTAAGGTGGTATTTGATGGTGGATGACGTTAACAGCCAAGTCTCTGTAAAATGTATATTTGTCTTTATTAATTTATAAATAAATAACATATTATATATTAAACTAGTACCCACGCTTCGCGGCGGGGGCAGGCTGATTTATAAAATGATTAAATGAAAAGCTAGCCGCAATGGTAACATAATGTTAACGAAGGGAATCCGGTCGGTATCGGTTTGATATATTACGATATCCATACGATACCAACACTAGGTATAACTACTGAAAGAGAAACCTAATAAATAGACCCAGAGGGATTTCAGTAACACGTTGCACCAAGGTTATAGATTCGGTGGAAAGTGTGTAGGGTTCGGTTTTGACAAATTGTACATTAGTATTTAAAAAAAAAATTAACGTCAATATGATGAGTAAAAACATACAAGCCACACGGTTAAGCAAACACGTCTAATATCAAAAGTTAGCTTCAATTAGCTCATTTAGCACTCCTTGACTTGTATAAGTTTGCTTGTTATATACTTTAGACAACTTGGCTCGAGCTCAATGGCTCATATGAAAGTGCGAGCCTTGTTCAAGTAAAAGGTAGCTCGCTCATAAAAACTAAAGTTGATTCGACTCTAGTAACTCATTCTTCGGGATATATACCGAATTTCCTTCCTTGTACATTTATGTATATTTATAGTTTGATACTATATTTTTTTACAGTACTATAGTATGACATTGTTCTTACTATGTTATAATGTGGGACATCTATAAAAAGGAGCATGAAAATCGTCAAAAACAAAAAGACACACTCACAAACTAAATGGTTGGGCCACGCTGCAACGGTCTAGCTCACGAGTTAGAGGCAACACAAAGAAACTACTAAAGAACATGTAGATATTACTATGTTTCTGTTCTGTTCAAACTAACTTAACTAAAGATCTTTTCGGCGTGGTAACCGACTTGTCACGATGACCACAAACATCCGAGAGCCGAAAACCATTTATATATACACAAATTAATTAAATTTATTTCAAAATGCAGTCCCCTAAACAAAAAGATTCAATAATCATTTCAGCAGCTGAACCCATGGCATTCACCCCAGAGATCTCAAGCAATGTCAAAGCCAGTTCTTCCTCACCCCACTTCCTTAGTCCCCTGCTTAACCTCTTCAAGATCTCCACATCAACCTCCATCGTCCACTTTGGCGCACACGTCACCATCAAGCTAACAAAACCCGACACATAAGCCCTCCAAGTGGATCTATTACACCCGAGTGAAATCTTCCCGTCAAGTGCGCTCGCCATGAAATCCAAGTGGGCACCGAGAATAGTAGGCCGTTTTTTACAACACAGAGAAACGGGCTCAACACCCCAACCAAACGCTCCAGAAAGAACCGCAAAATACGCCAATGCATAACCCATTAGCATTCCGATCATGCCACCAGAATCACCTTTACCCTGATCAGATTTATGGCCTGATATAAACCAAGAGGGTAGTGTTTCTTTAATTAAAGATTGTATTAAATTTAATCTGCCCGTTAGCCAAACTAAAGACGCCCCGAGTGAGGCTGCTAGTTTGATACGAGTCATGGCAGCAGATAAAGAAACTTCACCATATCTCATCACGAGTCCGTTGGGCTTTCTAAGTTTTTCAGGCGGTACATCACTTGACACAATATCTTTAACTGTATGCATTAACAATGACACGATTTCTTCAGTCATGAACATGACATCTCCAACACTACGGTGAACACGCAAGTAGAGAATACCAGGGGCCACAGGAGAAATCCCACCTGAACCGTGGGAACCGAACCCATGACCAAGAAGACCACCAACACAACCGCTGGCAAAAGAGGGTGGCTGGGTGATTGCTGATTTGAAACACATCCTAAGAAGCTGGACCACCGCGTTACTGTTGTGGTGGAACACTGTTCGCGACGCAGAGAAAACTAGATAATCGGTCCAACGTTTGGCTTTTTGGACCCAAAGTGCAGATATGATGGCCATGCAGGGCCACGGGCAGCTTGTACCAAGGGTGTTTAGGGCTGGCGCGGCTAGGTTTAGAACAGATTCAGAGACTCGGTCAACTTTGTAAGTTATTGTGAGGCTTACTAGTGCAGCTAGGGGTAACGGAAGAGTTGGAGTGGTTCCCCCTGCAATGAACAGACGTGTCATTAACAAATAGCTATATACAAACTATCAGATAGGCCTGTGCATCGGGACTGAAACCCGAAAAGAAAAAAACCAAACCAAGAACAAAACTGATTTGAAACAGTTTGGTTTCGACCCTGAAATAGACAGTGTACCCAACGATCATTTGGGTTTGGCATAATTTTAAAAGTAGGAGTCAGCTACTGAACTGGAGCTGAATGTTTGAAAATGTTGGAACCGAGATCTCGGGCATATGGTGACTCTTTGGTCCCAACCACACTGTAAACTGTATTCAAATTCTGGAACCCGGTTACCTGGTCGTTGATCATAAATTTGTTTTTCCTATACAATGTAGTTTCATTACAGTAAAATAAAAGGACGGATTTGCACACAGACAGAGCAGGACTGGAACAAATTTTTGCTATGCTGGCCACCCCTAATTGACACAACTTCAAGTAGGAAAAAAAAGGACCGAGAACCAAATTTTGGAGGAAACCGACTCTTGAATGTGGTGTTGTGAAAAATGCAGAAACAGTTTAGACTCAGTTCAGTCTGGATAAGATTCAAACTCTGATCTACTGAGACTTGACTCTTGCAAGAATATTTTCCTAAACAGCATAGTTCATTAAGTAAAAAGAAAAAAAAAACCGGTGACCCCGGACCGAGAACCATCTTTTTCATATAATAAACCTGAACACTAATTCAGGTACGGTTACAGTTCGATTACACAGTTTTGTCCTAAGTTTGTGCACCCAGACATAAAAAAAACTTTTCAAGTTTGAAAGATAAGAAGACCGATTATCCCACGCTTTGAAATTGACCTGACCAGACCGAACCGAAGCAAGAACCAACTTTCGAAATGAGAAGTTCATTGAACGGTTTTTTTTTTAAAACAATGTGGAGCTGAACCAAACATGTCCAGTTTGATCCTGTTCCTGGCTCGTTCGTCAGTGAGGACTGAGTTTAGTTTTGAAAAGCCAAAAAAAGGTAATTTTGGAAAAGCCATACCTGCAGAAAGACTTGGAACATCAACTCCAGTGGCAGACAATATATTATTTATGTTATTCTCAACCATAGCTAAACTGGCTGCAGGACTTGGCCAATCAGTCCCGTTCATAGATGCCGGCTTCCATAGACCACGCGTTGTTTCTGCAGAAAGGTAACTTACAACCGTTGCCATTGATGCAGGAAGGAAAATAGCAAGTTCTCTGAGTCCTGAGATTATTATATACAACAATATAATCAGAAACACAACTATCGCGTAGAATATGCTTACGTATACACTGTCAACTCAAATGCATCAAACTAGATAATTCAATTTATACACTAATTTGTGTCAATTATTTATTTTATCTATACCACTAAAACAAACCATTTTACTTACTATCATACTTACTTAATTACTTTAAAATTTAATTATTTAATGAACTTACTAATAACAATTACAATAATAAATGAACAATAAAAAACTTAAAAACCAAACTTGGTCTCAGCAAGATTATTTTAATAATATAATTATACACTATTAATTAGCCAATTGATTTGAACAGTATTTTTCCCCTTTATATGTGTTTATTTATATTGTAATTATGGCTTAAAAGACTGATATATTTGTTGTGGCTTAGTGGTTTTGGCTTCTCCATGTGTTCAGGGATACCCAGGTTCAAATCCCTTTTTGTTCTTTTTTAACTTCTCTTTTTTCTTGTCTGTAATTGTGTTTTCTTTGTGAGCAGTGAGCCTCGTCCACATTTCAACACCGTATGTTGCCTTTTTCACCAGTCATGCTCCTCAAGTAGAAAAAAACCCACATTTATTCATCTATAACTTTAAGCCAATGTGCAGAGTTAATTTTGACATTGGGAGTTGAATGTATGGCGAATGACTTTACGCATTTCCAATCCATTTAACTTAACTTGGAGTTTGACTTATTTATAAGTAATCTCGTAAAAGATGTCACATTTATACTCATGTAAAGATTAATTTTGTGAATTGATATTCCACCTAAAAAAAGTTGGTACAATAACTCGGTTTAGTGCGCCGTAACACCTCCGAATTTGATATCGTATGTTCCTACACAATATAAAAACGCGCAACGCGCGTCACTGAAAAAACTAGTTTTTATAAATTAAATGTTACATTAATACTAAATATTCTATAAATAAGTTAATTATGAAAATTAAGTGTGATAGCCAACTTTAGTGTAGAATAAGTTGACAAATAGTGTTGGTAAAAAACACAAACCTGTAATAAGTTCAGGAGGAGACAGATTTCCATGTGCACAGGCCGTCAAAGCAGCATCAAGCACGAAAGGAACAGCTTCTAGAATCTCCCAAGCAGGAAGTTTAAGTCGATTACCATAATCCTCAGGTACGGACCCACTCGAATTGCTACTTCCAGACGCAGAATGACTCAACGAATGACCGGCTTTATTAGTATTTCTAAACATCATATTCAAAAGCGCATCAAAAATCTGGTACACAGAGGTGCCCGGTTTAAGATCAGATAAGGTTGAAGCCATACACGCTTGGTGTTGTCGGTACCAAAATGTTAATTTTGGAAAAGAATCCAAGAATATTGGTTCTGAGGTTGACAGATTACTAAAATGTCCTCTACGGGCTTTTTGGTTATTAAGTGGATTATTGCGTGCCAGCAAGAGGAACTCGGGATTTAGTTGAGATCCTACAGGAGTGATGTCACCAATGCATTGTTCAATAGGTGGCTGGTGAAATCTCCATAGTTTTAGAAGAAGAATAAATGCATTTGAGAATACAGAATGGGCAGATAAATGTTCCCCATTTGGGAGAGTCCAAGAAACTGTGGGTGAACATGATCCAAACACCTCACATATGGGCATCAACACACCAGCAAGATGCGGAGCCTGGAAAAATAACATAGGCATTAGCACAAATCCAAGTAGTGGCATAGTAAGCAAAATACAAAAACGGGTAGCTGTTGTATATAGGAAATTATGGAATTAATCAATGAATTTCATGAATTACACCTTTAGTCCCTAGATTTGATGTTTGTTGATGATTTAATCCCTCTGCCAGTATAACTGTTGAGCCCCTCACATACTTTGCACATGAGGGGCTTTTTTGATATATCAAATTATCATCCTCATCTTATTAATCCTTTTTAAAGATATTACATCTCTATTACGCAAACTTAGATCCAGGTTATTTAAATTTTAAACAAAGCTTTAAGAACTAATTTTCAAACTATTCATCCTCCACATATTCCCCAAAGTGTGAAACAGATTGAAATCTGATTTCAAGCCCTTTATATAAGAAAAAAGTATATTTAACATACAGCCTAAGCAAAAGTTTGCTTACCAAACCATGCAAGGAAAAAATCTGAACACAGTCAATAGATGATATTCCCATAAGAAGAACGTTTAGAAGGGGAGCATAAACAATCAAATGGCTCTCATTCCCCGATTGATCCACAGGAATTGAAGGTGCTAACAGCTTAATAATGAAATATCCAGTATGTTCCTGGAAACATTTTCAATAAAGGGCTTAAAAAGGCAAAAAGTCAGAGCAGAAGGGATCAGTCACAGAATAGGCAAGTTGGGCAGGTTGGGTAAAATACTGATTAATGTACAGGTCACAAAATGAGTGGATTTGTAAACAAGTCAAAATGGTTATTTTTTTGGTAATGGGTCAGGTTGATGCATTTTCCCCAAAATTTGTAATTATTGCATAACCAATTAGTGTATAAAATATTAGAAGTATCATTTTGTATTTTAACATTAACCATTGAGGCTACTTTCGACCGTTCAAGGTTCAACCCATCTGAATGTTCCCTGTAAGCCTATTTCTTTGATTTTGCCCGTCTGACCTCTTACAAATAAAACATAACACCAGGTCCCATCCAAATGTATGTGAGTCGGAATTGCCACAACCCTAAGAAGGAAACAAAAATCCAAATGAATCACCTGTATATTCCATCCGCGAATTAGGGATGCTCCACATAGGACAGTTGCAGCAGAAATCTTCTCTTCTTCTGAACCATTGATTGCAATTCCGTAAATTTTCTCTATTTCTGCTAAGCTTCCATTCAATACAAGAGCTTAAATTCAGTTGCTAAACCACAGCTTAAAATATGAAAATTAAACGAGCCCATTTATATAGTTATTTACATGGTAGTCATGCATGCTGATTGCTGTCAGCTGATAATGCAACAAAATGCTATAATATAAGATAACGGAACTATTTGATCTTGCTCACAAGTAAAAAATAAAAATAACATGGAAGTGGCAAAAGGGGAAGGTCAGATGACTGAGATGAGTCAGATCAGCTTAACCCAGAATACGTCGGAGCTTAGGGGTGCATAATACTTGGTCTAGTGGTCTACATTGACAAAACCTAACTACAAAAGTTCACATTGTTTCAATGGAAGTTCAAACTTGTTAACAAAATGATATTGGAGGTTTTATGCATTGAATATAATATTTTGGTCAACTTTAAACCCATTTACCCAGTTTATTTTACGTGTTTGGACGAACTATCATTGCGACTTCAAGCCGCAGTAAACAGTTTGTAGTGTTTGTATAAAGTAATTTTGAATCTGATTACCAGATTATATGGGGATCAAATAGTCAGTTTGGAAAATCAGTTTCATACAGACCAACAAAAATAATTATCTAAGGGGTATTTATAATATGAGAACACGTCAAACACTCAAGGAGCCGAAGTACATCCAGACACCATATCCTGCAGAGCGTTCTATCACAACTGATTATCTGACTCGGATTATTCAATATCACATAATCCGTATAAAACACGCATCCAAACACCCACTGTTAATCAGAAACCAATTGACCTACCTCTATGCAACGTTTTGTATATAGTTAAAAACATATAATCAGTACCTTCAAAACAAGGGATCAGCATACCTTGAAGCTGGTGTTGAAACCAAACTATGCATCATTTGAGAAGTCAAGGGAGACCCCTTCATGAATGTTGACCAGCCAGGCATTTGACCAGAAATGGTACGAGGTATTTGGTTACTGTGTCCCTTGACATACCCAGGCCATAGATATGCTGATGTGTCTAAAAGATTCCTTGCAATACAAGCTTCTACGATAAGATGCCTCAAGTTTCCGGCTGCAAATAAAAAAAGTATCTGACTTAACATCACTGGTTTGACCATCCAATCCCAATTCCAACTCCAATACAAAATCCATACTTATTAATGTTACTATAATAGTCCTTGAGCGACTAATATTAACCCATAACTAAATACTAATATATTACTATTATTATATTATATTGAGGTCTAACAGCGTAGACAATCCATGTGTAAAGAAATGCCTTTGTAAATATCCAATAATGACCAGAAATCCAAGTATCAACGGTTACAATACAATAAGACATGGAGACATTAAGAAAAAAGAGTTACAAGTACCTGTCACTTCAAAGCCTGAAACAAAAGATTGCATATTCGTCTCGATATCATTTCGTAATTAGACGAGATAAAATGAGTGGATAAACCAGATCAAGAAACCGGTCAAATTTGCAATTTAGTATGTGTCGATAACCATCCAAACTTTTAGTTAAACAAATTATTAGCATGCAAATTATGTTTATAGAAGTTTTATCATTTCAATACATGCTGGTATACCATAATTTGGGAGGTTTTATGCATATCAACGATACAAATTGGGTGACTTTCGACTCCGCTGGACAATTTGACTTGTTTCCTTTTAAACTATTTTTTGTCCCTTACTTAGATAAAACATATCCTAATTAAACCATTCATACTTAGTAAATTTGCATCCATGCTGGTTGGGGTAGATGGAGAGCAACCATTGGGATAGTGTGTGATGACTTTCCCAACCAAATTAAAGGGGAAATATTATGGAGTTGTAGTTAAACATGCTATGTTGTACGGAACAGTCTGCTGGGCTATTAAGAAGGCACAAGCGCATAAAACAGTGGTGGCAAAGATTAGGGGTGCACACAGTTTGGTCCGGTTATTAGGCTATTTTTTTATCTTACCTATTTGACTCATTAGAGGGAAAAAAAACAAAATAGAAGAGATTAATGAAAAATATAACAATTTGGGCGTTCCCTTCTACAATTAACCAATTCATAAGTAACTAGGTGGAAATTGCCACCTCTAAATTACCAATGAAAGATAAATACCTCAAAAAGAACACAGAAGAAACATTAAGATTAAAGAGAAAACTCACCACAGGTGTTTGGCATATCATGTAAGCTAACGCCATCAAGGTAACCACTTCCAACTGATATGCCGGAGGCAACCAAAATAGCTTTTGCAGCTGCTTGATTTGCTATAGATGTAACCGGTGGTGGTGGGCTCAATAAACCTTCAAAATCACCTAATTGTTGTAAACTAGAAACTAGGCTTTTTCGACAGTTTCCAAGAACCTGAGTTTCATTCCCTTGATGCATATGTTTATGATCATTTTCCTCAAGCATTGTATTCTCCTCTTCGTCAATAATATTACCAACTGCAAGAGTAGTTGTGCATAATAGCAGGCATAAACATGTATCAAGGCGAGGTACGGGACCCTCAGCGGCTTTCCCTTCCTAAAGAATCAAATAAAAAAACGAAAAAAACATCTATGAGACATCAACGTAAGTTGAACTAGAAGTGAAAACCTACACATTTGAAAAGCCTAGCAAAACTATTAGAATGACTTTACCTAATTAACTAGTCATTATAAAAAAAATATATGATAAATAAAATAGTTAAATTTACGAAAATGCTTCTTTTACATATGTTCTGGTCAATTCTTTTGCCAGATATCAAATATAAAGTTTACAGTTTGTGTTATATATGTGTGTATACAGTACATAAGCATGTGTGTGCATAGTGCATACACACACACACACACACACACACATATATATATATGATTAGGGTATTTTAAGAACTTCGAGTTGTGAGAACCGCGAGAACTCCCAGGGGTCCGACGGTCCGACTGTGACCTCCTATATGATTTTTTTACCCAAACATGTAAACATGATTAATTAAGAAATATGTAAAAAAAATTGGCAGTGACTTTACATATATGTAAGAAAAACACATGAACAGTGAAAACCACATACATGGTTACATGTTTACGTAAGCAAAACTAAATTACATATATGTTAACCATTTTTTTCTTACATCTATGTACACTGCTGCCAATTTTATTTTTTTATGTCTCTTAGTCGTACATACATATTTTGGTTTAAAAAAAGTTGAAAAAAGCATGGGAGGTTGAAGTTCCCACGAAACTGATTCACTAATCATGTAACTTTAAATCACAAATTTTTATATTTGGGATTCATAAAATTGTGAACTGATGTTAAAAGTAGAAAACCAGTTTGCTTCTCACGAATTATTTTGTTTCATATTTGATCCTGGACCCATGTGTGTGTATATACAAAACGTATAAACATACATATATAATTTATTTATAGGTATATGTATTGTTATGCGTTTTTTACCCTTTGTACAAGCCGCAAAGCTGCAATCCATAAACCAAGAAAAGTGTCCTGCCAAGAGGCCTGAGTAATTGCCTGGTGAGCTTTCAGGAGATCTAAAATACAAATCCATTTGTTTACATGGCATTACAAATGATATAACTTATATATGTGAAAGTGTGGAACATAAAATTAAACTAAAACAGATCAAAAGCAGATAGTTTATAATTATACCAGTAAGAGTTTCAGCTGCACTGGTAGTAGCCACTACATATCCATCCATAGTGTCTTCAAGGAATAAATCAAGTGGAAGCCAAATAGCCAAACGGCAAGCACCATAACTTTGCCCTGCGGATGATATAAGCGATCCAGAAGCCATTACTGCGTGGAACTGTTGCAGAGATGATGTTTTACATTCCTTAGACAAGAGTACACGGTTATCAGATGTTAACTGCAAAAGAGCCTCAGGAGTAATATCTTTTGAATTTCTTAAAGCCGTTGAGTTTCCTACAAGCAGCCTCATGTGTTGCATAAAAGATCCCCAATGTGCAGGCCTAAAAGAGTAAAAGTATAGATTAGCAAATTATAATTAGAAATAAAGAAATAAAAACTAGAGATCAGAGATATTCATGTTAACCATATAGTCAGAAAAAGGACTACACTAATAGAATAGAACTGGTAAAACACCAAAAGTCTAAATGTACAAATATAGGTGCCAAAATGGACAGTTCCGGGTAGGTTACATCATAACAAATATATTTCCGCAAGTAGAAACTGATCGGTTCGACACAAATGAAATGACTTTCCGTCCAAAATGTTGCTTTCTATAGACAATTAGTGTATGAAATATGATTAAAACAATTTATATTGTTTCAATAACAATCCATCTTTTGAAAGGAAAAAAAAAAAGATCTAATGGTGCCATGCATTAAAATTATTAAAAATACACTTTTGTTTTTTTTTATTTGCTTGAAAAAAATAACTTGAATCCACCCAATTGTTAGAGAATGGGTCAAAATATAGTAACAAATATTGGCACATGTTCCTTACATATTCCGACGTGCCAAGTGCAGGATTCTGGAAGTTACTTTATTACGGAAAATTTCACCAATTATCTCAATGGCTGTTATGGTATTCATTTTGTACAGCCCCTGGTGATAATCAATTTTATTTTCTCCATAACTATTATGATCATCGATGTCCATGTCTAGTGATTTGATTGGCCACAGAGATTTCTTTTCAGGTACTAGTTCCAGCAAGTTTTCATCATCAAGTGAGGCATGAAGTAGCTCCCACACTACTGAAAATAAAAATTCAACCAAAACAAGCCCAGGTTCACTGGATTCAAAACCAAATATCTGGTTGAGGTGAAGAGTGTCATCTATAGATTCCATGATCCTGTAATTACATAAAAGAATGTCATTCTTACCACGTTCAAATATATTTTCAAATATCAAGCTACATGCATGCCAACAAAAAACTACCTTCCCGTTCAGTGCAAATCCAAAATAAATATACAAGAAAATGTAATTTAATATTCACTTTAGATAACAGCAAGAGACTCCATACACTATAGTCTAAAAGCAGAGGTTATTAAATGGAGATAAGAATCTTACTTGTGATAGTTTGGACCGTTAACTTCAGAAGCCAACGGAAAAATGTGTCTTTTAAGGAGCTCCAAATAAAGCCTGTAGGCAGCAGGATGGCTTCTTCGACTTTGGATTACTCTATGATAACAAAAAGCATTTAAATCAAATAATAACTATATTGTACAAAAACCTTTACTACTAATTATGCAGCATCAAGCGTGTAAACACACCATTATAAATATCACCAATTATGAACCTCTAGCTCTTAACTACTAATTATGCATCATCATGCATGTTCTTCTACAAGCCAATGATGCACGTCTCAACATAACTATCTGACTACCTATCGAATAACCTGCTTTTGCCTTCTTTTTGGGCATCAAGTAAACAATTTCACATCAACTAGAGCAAAACTAATTATCACAAAAATACAGTATAATATTTTATATATCCTCGTTGAATAATCAGAATTTGCTATAAGCTCACCGTTGCCAAAAGAAATTATTACAACGTCAAGCATCAATAGCACGTCCAAAAACAATTTCATAACAAAATATAATTTAATCCAAAACCAATCACCAAAAAATCATTTTCAACTATTACATTCAAACAACGCCTTAGAAACAAAAATTCTCCTTTTTCTTCCGTTTTTGGCAACACCACTACTGTGAGCTAATAACAGGTAAACAATCAATCAAACAGTCATTCAGAACATACTAAACACTCCCGTAGCAGTACTAAAGAGTAAATCACAAAGCTCAATTCACTAAACAGTCTACGTGTCCTTGTAAATTGTAAAATACACTCAAACTAACATCACAATCCACATCACCACTTCTAAAAGGACCGACAAATCGGCATTCGGCAATACCTAACCTATTAAATACACGACCATACATGTTTAATAAAAACTTAAAAAGTACACTATGTAGCTTTTTATATTTCTAAAACTAACTAATATTAAACGACTACGCTCCGTCATTTTTCCTTCTTGTTACATAAAACATATATAAACACGAAACAAAAAGTAGTTAGACAAGTCATATTCATGTGTAATAACGTTTCCTTGTAAATTGTAAAATACACTCAAACTAACATCACAATCCACATCACCACTTCTAAAAGGACCGGCAAATCGACAATACCTAACCTATTAATTAAATACACGACCATACATGTTTAATAAAAACTTAAAAAGTACACTATGTAGCTTTTTATATTTCTAAAACTACCTAAAATTAGGCGACTACGCTCCGTCACTTGTCCTTCTTGTTACATAAAACATATATAAACACGAAACATAAAGTAGTTAGATGAGTCATATTCATGTGTAATAAAACAAATATGCATGTTTAATAAAAACTTAAAAATTACACTATGTAGCTTTTTATCTTTCTAAAACTACCTAAAATTAGGCGACTACTCTTCGTCATTTTTCCTTCTTGTTACATAAAACATATATATATATATATATATATATATATATATATAAACACGAAACATAAAGTAGTTAGACGAGTCATATTCATAATTCATGTGTAATAAAACAAATATGACCTAATTAACACCAAACCTAGTACATACAATATAATAATTACAAAATCAACTAAAATAATAAACACGAAACAAAAACCTGTTAGACAAAAGAGCGAGAACAAGCATAGGCGGTACAACTCTAATCGAAAGCGCTTTTTCTAGAAACTTCCAAGCAATCGGAATATTATTATCCCAACAGATATGAGAAACGAGCAATTCGGCGACCTTAGTGGACGGCATGGACACACCAGCTGATAATAATGTCGACGAGAGCTCAAGGGACCACATCAATGGATCAACGCCTTTGTTTTGAGCGGATTTGGTCATCTCCAGCACTCGGTCCCACATGTTGGTTGTGGTGGTGGCTGGTATGGTTATAGCCATGGTTCGGTCAGTAGTAGTGTGCTAGGGTTTGGTTAGGTTTGGTTTGGTTGTTGAAGGGAGGGAGGGAAGAAGGTCGTTGGAGTGTGGGAGAGGGTAAAGGAAATTAAAAGGGATTGTGACCCACCGGTACGGTGGTGGGCGGCGTAACATATGGGTTAATTGTACGAAAAGATGGGTACGACCGCTGTTTACGTGTATAGTGTTTTTATTTTATGTTTTTTATTATTTTTTGAATGTTGGAATGGTGGGTATAATATGTATTAAGGGTGTATAAAGTCGGTTCAGGGATTGTTTTGTTGATAAAGGGACTGTTTGATTGATTAAGTGCTGAATTATTAAGTTGAAACTTTTAATGGTTAGTTTTTTTGTCCACATTGGTATGAGAGTTTCATTAAGGTTCAGCCTAGTTCAGTGTTTAATGATTCAGTGCTTAATGGTTCAGCAACATCCCAAGTCTTAATGATTCAGCCTTAACCATTCCATTCAGAGACTGAAACAAACGCGTTGAATGCTGAATCATTCAGCACTGAATGGTTAAGAGCCTCATTAAGAGGCTACCAAACAGCCCCTAAGTATTGAATCATTAAGAGGTCTGAATGGTTAATTGCTGAATCATTAAGTTGGACCTCTTAATGGTTAATTTTCTTGTCCCACATTGATAGGAAAGTCTCTTTAAGGTTCAACGTAGTTCAATACTTAATGGTTCAGCAACATCTCAAATCTTAATGATTCAGTCTTAACCATTCCATTCAGAAGCTGAAACAAACGTGTTGAATGCTGAATCATTCAGCACTAAATGATTCAGAGCCTCATTAAGAGTCTTACCAAATAGGGCCTTAGTTTGGTTCGGTTTAATTACTAGAGAATAAAATATGTATAATCAAGTGAAGACCATACTAAGGATGATCACTCAAGTATTACGTAGTAAAGAACCATCTTTGTTAAAATGAATTTAAAAAGTTAATATATATGATCAATGACGATCATACTAAAGAAGACAACTCAAGTATTACGTATGAAAGGAACCATGCTTGTTAAAATAAATATAAAAAGTTAATCAGGGTCGAACAACCTTAGACTTATTCAAATTTTTATACTAGTTACAATATCAAATTTTATTGACCACTTATTTTCTTAGAGATTAACCCTTTTTTTAAATAGTTGATGAGAAATAAAATTAAAGTTACATACAGTAAAGTGGTTAATATTTAAATATACTAATAATTAACAAGGCGTTTGTTTAATGCGTGGTTGTACGTCGTGCATTGTTAGCGTTCTGCGTTATGGGGGGTTGTATTGTGTGCTTTTGTGGGTTATATGGCTGGTTGGGGGGGGGGGGGGTATATTTCCTTTTTCCCGTCTCTCTCCTGGTGCCACTTTTCCACCTTTCATCCTCCTCCTCCTTTCTCTATCTCTCTCTCTCTATCTCTCAAAATGCACCGCCTTAACCTTTTTGGTTCACGATTTCTTACCGTACGTCTATGACCGTCCTCTTCGGTCGTTGTCTGTCGTCTGTGACATCCGGTGACAGGTTTCTTTAGGGCTTTGTCCAGTTGTTTTTGTGTTCGTTGGGTTTTTGGATTCGGCAGCCGTCGTAAGTATTTTGATGTAAGACCCTAACCCATAAACACGCGATTAACATTAAAACATACGGGCTTTGGTCTTAATGAATAACACTCCCGATTTAGAACTTTGATATTTATGAAATCCAACCCATTGTGATTTCTACATTATAGGTCCCAACAAATTTTATAATTAGAATTGCTAAAAACATGTACTAAAGCTTGCGTTTTAATCGGGAATTTCAAATGCGGAAGCTAGTTGAGCGTTCGGGTGTGTTTGGTTCTTCTCGCGACTTGATCTTCGCTCCGGAAGTCCCGCCATGTGAATACCTAGCACCATTATACAAAGAATGGTTAGTGCACTGTCAATAATACATTTAGACTAGCATGATTGTCGTTACACGTTGATACGGAACGAACCAGGCCAAATGGCCCCATTTCAAGAGAGTAAATTGCTGCGCTTTTCGGCGCAGCAGCTGTTCGGGTTGATTTTTACCCTTCTAAAACCCCTAATCTGACTTCGACTTTCAAATAAGAAATGTTTTTCGTTCAAATACCTTTCCAGGCATATAAAGAACACAACCTAACGATTTTTCTATGATTTTATATGAATTTTTGAAGTCAGGAGAGCTTAGGTAACAAAACAACAATCTTGGGGATGAACCCCGCCATACCCTACGGCCAGAAGGCCAGGGGTTACGGCCAGCAGGGTCTGTCCTGCTTTTTGTTTCTCAGACTTAGCCATTTTTCCCTTTGACATCTTTCCCAATTTTTGATGCTTTTAAGAACCAAACTCAATCCCTTCCTAAGGGCAATTGGTGACTTGTTTAAAACCATTTAATGAGCTTGGAAAATGGCCATTTACCAGGTTTAAAAACCCATTTTGGCTTAACTAAAGACTATGCGATTTTTACCCAAATCGCCCCGTTAAGGCCATAGGTTATACAAAACCTTATTAGCCCATTCAAAAAGCATAATAATCATTTTGTTAACTCGTTGGACTCTTGTTTAAATAAAAACATCATTCGGATTATGTCGTTAAGACCCGGTTCTTAGAATCAACCTTTGGTAATCTTTTAAATTCCCAAAATGCCCCTTATAGCCAAATCTTTCAATTTAGCCATTCATGGCGACACTTCTTGTTTCAAATCCATTGTCTTTGACTCAATAATTTGTTTAAATACCTCTAAGTCCTTCCGGAGTTAGATTTCCACCTTTTGTCAAGATTTCTCCTATTTAATCAATTCTAAGCGCATTGACATGGTTATGGAAATAACTTACTTGGTTGACACCCACACTTCATGTGAGTAGATTTAGTACCCACGTTGCTTCGCCCGAAGGCGTTTATTTAGCTACGGACTTACCGGGTGGTGTTGACCTATATCTTGCACCCATATGGATTACTTAGCCAACGAGTGCCCAATTTCCAAGTGTCCTCCTGTATACACTCTAGATTGACCACATTAGTCTCTTGGGACTCAATGGTAATGCATTTACCATTTGACCCGTTATCCACAAGTTTCTTAAAGCTTAGATAACCGGCTTTTAATGTCGGGTTCGAATGGTGAGGGAATCACCATTCGACCCGTTAAGACTCATGATTACATAACTTCCTTATTCATGTGATTTTTGTCCAAAACTTGAGTTTAGACTCTTGTTTACCACATAGCTTTATTGGTTGACTCAATTGATGATTTCCATCATTTGATCAACACTATATGACTCATTTATGACTACTAATTTTGTTTTGACATGAATTCACATAAATCACCCGATTAATAGGTTTCACCCCTTGAGGTCATACCTTTGTCCCACTTCAAGGTTTAAACACTTATTAATGCAGGAGTTGTATTTGTAGAGTAGTAGTGTAAGTATTACTTAGCTCATATCCGTTTTGCTTCTGTACGCATTGAGCTTGCATCCGTTTGACCCGTTTGCTCCCTAGTCCTTGTACCTAACTTAGGGACATGTCAAACCTTGTTTTTGTTAGAACACATAATATGGATTTCTTTCATTATCCATGGCATCATGTATTCATTATCAATTCTAGCTAAATCCATATCCATCTCTCATATCAAGTATGCGTTTAACTTATCGTATTGTTAACTAACATTACATACCAATGATAGTATTCACATGATTCTAATTTCTTAGTTTCACTATTTCTCGCCCAATTGGCATTTTATCAAACACCTTATATGCACCATTTTCATCATGTTAATTCAAGGTGTTCAAGGCTTCCTAGGTTTTACCATGGCTTAATTAACCATTTGCACATGATCAATTTACCAACTAGCATACATACATGATATCAATCACATAGAATTTGCTAGACTTTACCACATACTAGTGTAATTCATGTTTAGGGTAAAAACCCATAACTCATACATAACACCCATTCACAATTTCATATGAATCAACTACATATTTTGATTCACCACGTTTTATAGCTTCCTTGGTGCCTACTAACACATATAAGCCCATAGGAACTAAGAAATTCACGTTTTTGCCAAAACCCTAGATTTTTACCATTCACATAAACTCCCAATTCAGCATCAAGAATCAATTTGAAGGTTACCTTAGGGTCGGTTAGGCCCTAGATGATGGATTTGCACTTCATGCATTCGGATTTGATCTTCAATTGTATTTTATTCATGCTTGAATGAGGTTTAGAGAGGTGTGTGTGTGTTTTGTGTGTGTATAACTCATCTCCTGATGAATTATCAATCACCCACACTCAATATGTTGTTATGTTTAATCAAGTTTAGCCAATTGACCAGTTTAGCCTCTCAAGTTCTACACTCCATGATTATTAGATTAAATGGCTAGTTAGGATGGTCTCTTGTATAGGGTTTTAGCCCCTTAGATAATAAAGATTAACATGGTTATATTCCTCATATAACACAGTCCCCGTTTAATTTGCTGATAGAACATTCGTGTTATTATTTATCTTGATTTGTTATTTGCTAATCATGCCACTTGCATGATTACGCGAAACTGATTTTCGGGGTGTTACATTTGGTTCGTTGAATGAGACCCTTTTCCTGGCTTTAACGTGGTTTTACCACTTACAGAACCTTTTACGGTTCTTTGGGCTTTGCGGTATGCTGGTATCATCGGTTTTCTTCCGGCCGTCTATGGCGTCTCGACATGTTTTGTAGGTTTTTCGGATGTTTGTTGTCTTTGCATGTTTGCTTATGTTATTTTTTATGTTTTTTTTTCGATGTTTGATTTTGTTGCTGATGTTTTTTTTATGTGGCTTTTGGTTTGTCAATTTTGTTGTTGATGATGTTTTTTTATATGTTGCTAGTGGTGATTGTTTTGGGACATTTACGTCTGTTGTGAATGATGTTTGTTTTCCTAATGTTTTTGTTTCTTGTCGACGATGTTTGTTTTCATTTTTCTGCCGGACGTTTATGGCGGTCGGGGAGGTTTTTTATATGCTTTGTGTTTTGCTTATTTTTGTGGGGTTGTTGTTTTTGCATGTTTATATCTGTTGTTTTTATGTGGTTTTTCGTATGTTTTGATCTGTCGTTCCCGTCCTTTCGTGACCACCACCACCACCAGAGTCTCTGGAGCCGCAGTAGTGGCTTGTATTTGTATTTTTCCTTTTTAACATTTAGTATTTTGATGTAAATAGGTTGATGTATTCTGTTTAGTAGTTTGTTATGTTAACGTACGTATTGTCTTATTCTTTCGAAAACTCGTATATTAATGGCTTTAACATGTAACGTTTTTTAATCCGAAAAATACATCGATAAATAATGTAATCAACAGTTATAATTCTTGCTTAAACATGTGGAAATAAATGTACTGGATCTATAAACAGGAGATGTCGAATGCATTGAAATACAAACAATCAATCGAAATGTAACTAACTTTTTTTTTAACTGCGAATTTCATTAACATGGCAAACTAGCAAGATGCTAGAGCCAACAAAAACATACAAATTACACTTTATACATTAAAAGCCAACCAATCTAGCCATTTAGCGTTTTGAATGTAGACCTATCTTTGATCCATATATAAGAAAACGACTTGGTTTCCTCAAAGATCTTTTGCACTCTTGCTTGACCACCCACAAATATCACCTCATTCCTAGCTTTCCATAAGCACCAACATGCCACCATGATTATGTAAAAGCTTTCCTTTCTCCTTTGTTAGTTGTGAATACTTGTGTGCTTCTGATAGGTCTCTGACAGCGAATACAATAAGTTGTGGAATTCGACACCAAGTACTTATCATTCTCCATAGTTGGTTCGCCATGCTACAAGTTGTGAGTAGATGTTCCGTTGACTCGTCACATTCTCCGCAAAGCTTACAATTATTGAACCCCTGTGGCTATTTCTCAATGCTAAACCATAAGGTTGGTAGGCGACCCATTCTGGCTTTCCACATAATATCTTCTTTGGTACCCAATTATTCCATTGCATAACAAAGAACTCGCTTGTGCCGCGGTCTTGAGCAGGATTGATTTCATTGAGGCCACAGAAAAATAAACCGTCCTATCTTCGACCCAAACCCATTTGTCTTTGTTGCCATTTAAACTTACCTATTCAAGCAAAGATAAAAGGTCTTTAAACTCCGTGATCTCTTCAGCCGCGTCTGGAGGTCTTTGCCATCTCCATTTCCATGATCTTAGAGTGCTTTCTGTTTGAATTCTGAATGATGATATACGCATGATGTTTGATCGATTTAGAGGGAGAGTGTTTGGATGGAAACTTGAAAAGTAGTTATTAAAAACATAAACTTGAAAAGTAGTTATTAGAAACATGACCCTATTTATACATTCTAGAGGGGCATGAGTGAATCGACGTGAATAACTGTTCGGTCAAATGTGTGACATATCGGTCAACGCATATTGTTTCTAAACTTAGGATATCTAACATAATAACATTATCTAACATATGTACAGAGCTTAATTAACATATGATTATATTGAATCAAGATTATTTCTAACATTCCCCCTAATCTTGATTCCATGCACTTCTTCTTTAGTCCTCACTTAATGAAGATCTTGATCTTTTCTTTGGGGGCAGATCCGAATCATTCTACTTGGCTTCCTTTGACTTGTGACCATCGCTTGCTTCATTATCAACTTCGACCACTAGTTATCTTCCTTTGTACTTTAGATGATACCATTCAATCATCTCTAGATAACGGACGTATGTTTACCTTAGGTTTCTTGTGATGTCTCTCTTTGACACTAGGATTGGCAATCCTCTTCCATATCCCATTGACATGGCCACTACCGTCCAATTCTCGTCCTTCGTCACTTTGTCATAGCCACCAAATATTTGTACCGTCTTGTAAAGTTCCAATAAACTAATTGGATAACCCGTTTCGTCTCTTGGTGGAATTGGTGCTCTAATTCTTATCTTTAAGAATTCTTTCATAAACCAATCAATGGTTCTTTCAAACTCTAACTCAAACCTTCTCTTGTATCTTTCAACCATGGTAGATATATGGATTAAATCCATAAAGACAATACAATCTTGTAACTTTGTACCTTTGGTTGGATACATCACCGGACCTCTTTCCATAACTCCTTCGAATTGATCTTTGTTAATGGAAAAGTCATCAAAGTGCTTGATAATGGAAGCTCTTTCTTTATCCTCTTCGGTTATTCCCTCCATCTTGTCGCCTTCATATCTAATTCTTTTCCCTTTGTCCGGGTTATTCCCTCCATCTTGTCGCCTTCATATCTAATTCTTTTCCCTTTGTCCTTGAAACCATCATAACTTTCTGAATTGGTTCGGCTTTGATCAACGTTCATGCTTCGGCCTTGTTCATTCTTTTCTTTTCGGCCTTGATCAAATGCGGGACATTTAAATGTAAAGTGGTCATCCCCTTCACATACACGACAAGTAATAACCCTTCGGAACTCTTGTATTATCGGCTTCTTGATGTTACAAACATCACTATCAAATTCAATCTCTAAACCCTCTCGTGGTAACTTCTCAATACTTAACACATTTCTTCTTAGTGTGGGTATGTAAAAACATTTTGAATCTTATGTAATTGCCCACCACTTGTGATTGCCACCGATCCTTTGCCACGGAAATATTCTTGTCTATAACCACTAGGGCAACCTTCTATCCCAAATGAATTGTTTAACACCATGAACAAGTGTTTGTTGCCACATCTGTGTTCCTTTCGAGTCAAACTCGCATACCATATATCATTCCAACCCTTTTCTTCACTACCCTTAACCATGAATTCGGTTTTTCCTATTTTATTAGGACAATTACGTCTATAATGAAAGGGTTCTTTGCACTTACTACAACACATAGTAGAAGGATATTCGGGCACTTCTTGATCGAACTTCACTTGTCGATTGAATTCCTTTTGTGCTTTCTTTTTCTCCTCTTCGTGATCCCTCACGGACACACTACTAGACCCGGTATTAAACGAAGAAATCTTGAAACTTAGAAAGTCTCCACTACTCTCAGGATTTGCCTTCTTGGCCTTCCATTTACGACCCACATGATCGTACACAACGTTGGGAATTAGCGGTCCAAGTCCATAACCGCCCTTTTTTCCCACTTGATCTTCTTCTTCCTTGTTAATATCGAATAAACCACATGTCTTTGGTTCTTTAGGCTCTTATGCCATGTTTGAATTCTGAATGATGATATACGTATGATGTTTGATTGATTTAGAGGGAAAGTGTTTGGAGGGAAACTTGAAAAGTAGTTATTAGAAACATAAACTTTTCACACACATAAAATACAAGTGTTTGACCCTATTTATACATTCTAGAGGGGCATGAGTGAATCGACGTGACCCCTTTACAACCATAATAACCGTTCGGTCAAATGTGTGACATATTGGTCAACACATATTGTTTCTAAACTTAGGATATCTAACATAATAACATTATCTAATATATGTACATAACTTAATTAACATATTTTTATATTCTGAATCAAGATTACTTCTAACACTTTCTTGTCTAAACACTTGCTCATCTTAATGCTTTCTTTTTTTTTCAACATAAAGATCCTTAGGAATGCATCTTTTAAGGGTTGACAAAAGGCCCAATATTTGACCTGGTCAATTGATTCTCCAAGTTTGCGATAGAGTTCCATACCCCTGTGCAGCCTTTTAAATGTGGCAGTGCAGGTCATGATCTTTGTGTTATGTGTATTGCATCTATAACTTTCCTCCACAGAGCTCCCGGTTTTGTTTTGTATCTCCACTACCATTTGGTTAAAAGTGCTACATTCGCATCACGGAGAGGGGTTAAACCAAGACCTCCCATGCTTTTAGGTAGTGTAACTAACTATCAACCAAACTTTAACCACACAACATTGTTAACAAAACTTTAACCACGGTCCGTGCAAAACCAACATCAAAAAAATACCATTTGGTCGTATATAGGCTATACGACCCGTATATGGTTATGAAGGTCGTATAAAAAAGGGAAAAAAAATTCTCTGACATCTGTTCAACCCGTATGGGATAAGACAAAAAAACATTCGCTGAAATATATACGGGCCGTATACGGGAATAAGATATAGGGGTGTTTGAATAGGCCACGAGCCTTTAAAAATTGGTCTCGTAGGTATATTACCCGAGCAGATATCTATACTCTTAATAAAACAAACTCAATTAGGACACTTGGCACTCCCTCATTTCACCTCAGTTTCTCTCTCTTCCCATATTGTGCCATGTGTCCTAACCTTAGAATTTATAAAATTTTCTTTTTTTTTTAAATTGAAAAATCTATACATTAAAAGAAATGGTCAACATCCGTCAACCATTAATCACTTTCCTAAACTCAATTTAAATTCAAATTAAATGAGGTCAAAGTTTGATCTTCTAATTCAAATTTCAAAGTAAGTATTAATATTTTTTTTAAAAAAATCGAAAATTATTAATTACTTTGGTCAAAATAGGTCAAGGTGTTTAATAACTTTCCTAAACAATATAATCCAGATTTTTAATTTTTTTAAATAAAAAACATTTAATGACTATTCTAATTAATCAAAGACTTCTTTTGTACGCTTCTCTTTCATTCTTCTATATCTATATTCTTTCTCATTCTCATTCACTGCCTCAAACATTCGTTCCACCACAACATAAACATTGCCACCGATTATTCTCCATCGTCTCCTCTCCTTCTTCTTCAAGGTATCATCTTTCCATTCTCCTAAAAATTTCTTTTACGAATTGTGTTGTTTGTTTCAATGATATTTTATGATTAATATATTCTCTTATGTTATTTAATCTTATACATGAAAATTCCATTTGAAAACTGACGCTGCAAAATCATGTAGAGTTTGAGGTTCTTTTTGTTTATTAGTTTTGATGCGTTGTATTATTTATAAGTATTTGGTTGTTGCATATAGACAATGTATTCGATTTTGTTCACAGGGAGAAAACTTACAAATTGAGGTTAGTTACAAACATGTAAAATGTATGGTTTTATTATATAATATTCCTATTTTTATGTAATTTTTTTTATCTTTTGCTACAAAATGTTATGGTTCTAGATCACTAATCTTCTATGGCATGGATAGGTGGCTCGATATTGATAACATATCATACGAGTTAACAATACTAATATTGTCTCATTTTAATCACAATACTAATACAGAATCCATACGCCTCAAGTTTCTCTTCTTGATTGGTTTTTTTTTGGAGGTTTTTTCTTGATACGTAATCAGGTATGATTTATGGTTTTTGAAGTATTTTGATTCAATATTAGGGTTTACGAATCAGTTTATGAATGTTCTTTGTTTTTTCGATTCAATATAGTGTTATATTTGTGATTCGTTTTTTTGAAATCGAACTATAAACAGTAGGGTTTTGGAATCAATCTTCTATTGTTTGAAGCTGTTCGAAAAGATGGGCTGGAGAAACAATTCTCATTTCTTCAATTCCCTGCTCATTTAAAGGTTTGTATTATTAAAAAAGAGACTTTTAAAACTGAGACTTTTTTTATACATACTCGCTTCACATTTATATAATTTGGTTATTATGTTTTTTTATTATCACTTATTAATAAAAAGTTAAATTTTCTCACACAGCCGTGTAGCTATAACTTATGATGGTTCTGATTTGTTGGTTTGATCTATAAATGAGCAGCGAAGCACAAGTAATTTATGTTCATATGTTTTATATTTTATAAACCCTAGGTTTACAAAATAATAAGAAATGTTCATTGTTTTATTTTTAAAATAATTTGACTACAAATAGCTGTAATTTTAAAATATCCTTACAAAGTTTGACTACAATTATCTTTATTTTTTGAAAAAACGAGATTTGGAATGAAAAGACAAGTGTTATGATTTGTTTATTGATAAAATTAGTTGTAGTATTAAAAAAACTTGCCTTAAAAAAGTTTGACAATGATTTGAAATAAATTATTTTAAAAAAATCAAGATTTTGAAAATAAAGGAAAACTGTTAGGATTTTAAAATTTTGACTACAATTTGTTGTAGATTTATTCTAAATTAATATATTCCTAAATTACATTGGTTTCCAAAGAACAGCAGACCAAAGCATTAAAATCGTTACAAAAAAAATCCACACCTATATAAATCCAGTATTTATGATTCAAAACAATCCTAATTATCAAACTAGCTTAATTAGCGTAGAAACTCATTGTGTTTTTTTTTCTCTCATCATATTCACTGTTTTCGTATGATTTAATCTAAATACGGTTTTCAATATTATGTTATGCAGAAATAAGATTGTGAAACGGTTGGATAATAGGTTTTGATCTTCAATATCGGTTGATTAGACATGGATAGTGTTTGCGGGTTTGGATTGGTCTGGTTTGTGATTACTAAGTTTGTTACCACATTTGGTGTAATAGATTGATTATTTAAATTTACTATATTTGAATTTTAAAAATCACGAGGTCAACTTAATTGATTAACAGTAATAATTAATAATCAGTTTTTTTTTTTTGTATTTTGAATAAACGAGAATGAGAAAGGAAACTGACGTAAATTAGGAACTCATTAAATTTCCTTATTACATTCAAATTACTCATTTCCTAAATTTAGTGTAATTTATATTGGTAATCGATTAAATTTCGAATCTTGAATTTCAAAATTCAAATTTAATTTCAAAATATTTAAATTCGAATTATATAAAATTTCAAATCTTGAGTTTTGGTTAATAATGGTAAGAAATTACACATACTAATTATCCTTTTATTTACACAATTAATATGATTCAAAATTCCTACATAAGTTGTGTCAACTCTTATTAATACATCAATTGATCCTATTAATTGCCCTATATATCCTAATATTAGTTTAGCTTATATTCGTAATCAGTAAATTAATGAATTATGAATTTCGAATTAAAATTCGAAACATTTAAATCGAATTTTTAATGATTTGAGTAATTGTAACAAACAATCCTACTATTACCTTTAAAATAGAGATATACTAATTAGATATTTCCTAATATATTTAAAATTTAACAAATAATAGTTTTAGTTATAAATTTCTCAAATTAGTTACAAGTTAAAATTCAAATTTTGAATACAAGAATTTGAATTGATAAATTTCAGTTAAACTTTATAAATAACTACTAAATGTTGTATTTAAGTATATAATTTCGTATTTTAATATCTATAATGGCAACAATTATACTTAATTATAACATTTAATTCGAATTTTGGATGATCTGACTCAAACGGTGTCTTACTTTTAACATTTTATCAGAAATATTTTTCACTACTGTTTATTTTTTACTAGATAATACTCCTCAAATACCATCTGATAACAAGATTCCAGTGAAGTTTCAAAGGCGTCAATTCCCAATATCCGTATGTTTCGCAATTACCATCAATAAAAGCCAATGACAGTCTTTATCGAAGGTTGGATTGTATTTAAGAGACCCTGTATTTTCACATGGCCAACTTTATGTTGCATTTTCAAGAGTTAAAAGCAGGCGAGTGGTGAAATTACTTATACCATGTGGTGATGGGAATGTCAAGACTAAAACAAAAAATGTGGTGTATAAGGAAATATTTAGTGATATTTGAATAAAATGTGTATTCCTTGCTTTTAAATTTTAATAAAACATTTCTACTATATTTTGTTTATAGGTTTTATCGTCCCAAATAATTGTTAATTGTTGAACCGCGTGTTCACACGGGCAATATTTTTTTATGATATGGTTACATTTTTCTATAATCATTAACACTAACGAATTTATATGTTCATCAGGACTTAGGTAAAGCTTTCGTGAAGGTATGCCGCAATGAATTTTCCTGATGTTAGCAATATAGAGTTGTTTTTTAGTGTTTTTGGAACTACTTATCAAATTATTTATGAGCAAAATATATTTTCAATCAAACAACATTTTACATCTTTGCATGTTTTTATAGATGATATCAACATATATGGCCTAGAGGAGAAACCAAAAGGAAAAAAAGTTATGGGAATACTTAACAAACAGAAGCTCACAAGTAATTTTAATGCGCTTAAAGTTTAGTTAAGATTATCTTAGACTTTATCAACATGTGCTCTTAATATAAATGTGTGTTGTTTTGATAATAAATGTCTGTATTTGTAGGTAAACTGAAAGAGATGAATGTCAAAAAGGAGAAAGCGCGAGTGAAACCACTTGGCAAAAGAGATGAATGTGGTGTATAAGGAAATTTTCAGCGATATTTGAATAAAATGTGTATTTGTTGCTTTTAAATTTTAATAAAATTTTTCTACTTTATTTTTCTTATACGTTATACTACTCCAAATAATCGTACGTTGGTGAACTGCGTGTCCACGCGGGCAAATATCTAGTCATTAATAATTGTATATATATTGTATTTGTGTATATGTCCTACATGTACTTCTATAAACTGAACTCCCTCGACTTGATCAAGATTCACAACCAGTAGTTCAGGATCTCTGTCTTACACGTCTTCCCCTTCTCTATCAATCGTTAAAACCAAAAAAAAAAAAAAAAAAAAAAAACCCTACCCAATTCGTTACACTCGACACCCTGACTTGAAACCCACGTCACTCACCGTCAATCCCTATGTTTTTTCTCCAATGTTTGCAACACAAACTCCATTAATTTCTTTGATCTGTTTGGTATTAGTGTTTATAGAGTGATGGTTCCTTGGAGTGGAGTTACTTGTTGTTTGAGTGCTGCTGCTCTTTATCTGCTTGGCAGAAGTAGCGGAAAGTAATATTATTTACGTACATGATTTGTTTTATAATAATTTGGTGGTTTATTTTTTTTATCTAATCTTTGTTTAATTTGTTATTGGTGTTGTTGTTTTATTGATTTTTGTAGGGATGCAGAGGTTCTTAAATCGGTAAACCGAGTAAATCAATTGAAAGATTTGGGTTAGTTACTTAGTTATTAGTTATTTGATATCTCTTCTAGTTTTTGTATTCTATTTCACTATCATTGTTAATTAGATTAAATTTAGAAATAGGTTAGACAATTTTACATTAAGTATGTATTAGGGCGGGCAGGGCACCATCGGGTAAGGGCTCACGGGTATGGTTTTTGGTGACTAGAGGAAAAATATTTAATTTTTGTTATTTTCAAGGTTTAGGTTACGTGAAAGGAGTGGCGTGCCGCTAGTTAGGGTAGTTCAGGGTAAAAATGAGGTGGCGTTGCAAGTGCGGGATTTTGTGGGAAGCTTAGGATAGTGGAAGGTAAAAACGAGTGTCCCTTCCACCCTTATTAGGTTTAACTTCTTCAATATCATGCGGCTCTAATTATGAAATGGTAAACCTTTTTTTGTTTTTCAATTAATTTTTTTTTAAAGATAAAATATTGATCATTAAACGAAATACAAAAGTTACATCACAATAGAAGGTAGACGGGCAACAAGCTGCGCCACCACCCTTTTTATCATTAATCAAATTTATCAGTGTATTTCCAATGTGTTGTAGGCTGATAAGCTGATGTACTTGCAAGTATTTTGGCGTCTTTTTGATGTTGAAAATTCAAAATTGTAACTTAGTTGTTACGCAAAACTGTATGCCTGTATACATCATAGGACAGTGATAAAAGTTGTGGAATTTAATTGATGAAAAATGTGTTCTTTTTCGTTTCAGCGCAATTACTAGAAGCAGCAAATAAGGTGTTGCCTTTTGTTGTCACAATATCTGGTAGAGTAAGTTCAGATACTCCAATAAATTGCGAGTATAGTGGTTTGCGAGGAGTAATTGTTGAGGAAACGGTAAGGAGATCATGCAGTTGGTTATTATTGTTTCTTGTTTTCTTCATATTCGAATTTCAACGTTTAAGTGAAAGTTGATGGCATGTTACTTACTCTATTACCATTTGCAGGCAGAACAACACTTTTTGAAACATAACGATGCTGGTTCGTGGATTCAAGACTCTGCCTTGATGCTATCAATGTGTAAAGAGGTCCCCTGGTACTTGGTGAGCAATGCTTGGCTCACAAAAACTTTTTTTTTCTCACTCCATCTGTTGATTTTTTTTGAAGTAATCAATATATTAAATATGTTAAAATAAACTTTTGTTAAAAATATGGCCCAATTTATTTGAATAGAGCAAATTTTGCAGGATTTAAACACTTCATTATAATTTGGTCAGATAGTATATAGTTCTACCTATTTTGTGGCAAAATGGGTTGGACCAGGCAGGTTGGGACGTTGGGTAATGGATCAAAACATATAGGTTTAACCTGTTGGGTTGACCTACTAACAATACCTAAAGTTATTTGATACGAACCCACTACTGTTGAGTGGCGGGAAAAAGGTTAAAAACAACAAGGAGTGGGGGGTGATCCTAGATTTAAGGAGATGGAGTAATGGGGAAGAAAACTACTGGTAGTTTTAGTATTTGTATATTCAGAATTGTTTAGTTTAGGGCTGTGTTGGTTTACTTTATCTAGTTTAGTCCTATAAATCAGACTTATAGAGATTTAGCCTATCTCGAACTTATTCATAAAAACAAGATGTTTATTTGTAAATTGGCACATGTACAAAAATAGGTGCCATTTTAGCGATTCGATTAAAGATGGGTTGGTGTACTGCTTGGGTCATTCACTCATTTGTAACTTTAATATATTTATATTAAATTGACATTATACATAAACATATTGTTTTTGTGAATAAGTTCTTGTAAAAAAGTATATGTATTTGACATCCCATATGAGTCCACAACATGACCAAACAGGACATAGTGACATAGTCAGTTCTTAAGCACTCATATGTACAAAGGAGGTATAATGGCTAAAACGGGACATATGTAAAAGTATGTTAGTATTTTATGCAAAAAACCAAAATCATAATGCATAGACCTCCTATGAGAAATTGAAGTTTATTGGGATGGATTTATCTTGGGATAATTCAAGATTATAAGTGGCAAAATGGGTGGACTGGGAAGATGGTTGATCTACCAACACTTCCTTTGCCTTTTTTTGTGTAATTTCATAATATTTTTTAAACATAAACAATGAATACTATAGGCATTACTAAAATAATTTATCGAGTATTATTTGAACAAAGCACAAAGAGGATGTAAACTGTTCCATCCAATTGACTTGTTTTCTCTTTATTCAAATTTTCTAATTTTATCTATTTCTGTCAATAAAATTTTGACCCAAATCCACCTTTCCACCTGTACTTTCACATAGATAGTTTGCAGTTTTCCCTCAATTCTTGATCATTTTGTATTAGGATGATGGAACTGCTCGTGTATATGTTGTTGGAGCTCGTGGTGCTGCTGGTTTGGTATTAACTGTTGGAAGTGAAGTTTTTGAGGAATCAGGAAGATCACTTGTTCGTGGAACATTGGACTATCTGCAAGGTCTCAAAGTATGGAATTAGTTGATTCACGGTTTAATTTAAGCATGCTAATAAATTCACGGTTTAAATTATGGCTCTTGTAAAATATTTTATTGTTTTGAAGATGCTTGGAGTCAAGCGAATTGAACGTGTTCTACCAACAGGCACTCCATTAACTGTTGTTGGTGAGGTATGGTGTTTTAATAACTAGCGAGACTTTGATTTTTGGTATATGTACACTATATTCTGAAGCGGGGAAATGGGAGGGGCAGTTAATGGGTCAAGATGGGCGATTTTGGTAAGGGCTGGGTTTAGTCAAAATACTGCTTTTATGTATCAATAATTAGTGTCAAAACCGATAGATATTAAATCTGTTGGAAATTTGGGATTAAATGATTTAGGAGGTTTTATCTTTAAAAATATGGGTGGTGATTCACAATATAAACAGGTTTGGGTCGGAAATGTGGTAGGTTGGGTTGACATGACGAACATGTTTCCAAACTTGTTTAAAAACTAAAATTAAAAAATAATAATTATAATTATGAGTTCAACCCTTCAACCTGTTTACAACCCATTGACCTGACCAACCTTCTTATAAACCCCAGTTAACCTGGCATCTTGCTTGACCATTTAGATATTTAGATTACACGGGTTGTGTTTGGGTTATATGTGTCCAGCTTAGCATTCAATATTTTAACAGTATTAATCAGGCTGTGTTTGGGTTGTGGGTTATACAAACTCACCAACTTGACATGACACAAACGGCCACTTCTGAATAAAATAGATGATAACATGAATTAACCCATTTATTAGTATATAGGTTGAAATTCGAAGTGCGAACTCCATTATGAATATGAGGCTGTGGAACATAAAAACTAATCAAAAGAAAACCTTTTAACTAGTAGCACAATTACCGTTACCCATTTAATCTCTTATAAAAATAAACAGGTTTTATTACATAGACTAGCAATCTACTTTCTATATGTTCCAAATGGGCACTCTATTTTTTATTGTCTCACTATAGTCATTAAAAACTAAGAAGTTGGTGTTGTGTCGTGTTTACATTATTATGTTTTTTAATCTAGTATAAATTCATGTAGAACCTTTATTATTATGTATATAGCTAACATTCTTATGTATAAATTTAACAAATTTGTAGTTCAATACATTGATAGCTATGTTATTTTGTAATGTTTTTGTATGAATCATCTTATAATATGTGTATATGTGTGGCCCTCGGGGGCAAAAGTATATATGTGTGGCCCTCGGGGGCAAAAGTAAAGTTGCACTAATATTAACGTTATTTTAATAATTTCGTGAAAATAACGTTAAAAATGTCGGACGGTTAATCATGCGTCATGTGGTGGCGTTGATAGCTAAAAGACAAGGGGGTACATGCACCAATCGGGTTTGTCCCGATTGCTAAGTGTTATGTGCCTTATGTCCAAGGCTTGATACAAAACCACTATCGAGTCGGTGGTCTCACTGGAAGCATCCTCTCTTTTCCCACGGGTTAGAGGTAATGCTGTCTACATCTTACCCTCCTCAGACCCTACCTTAGCTTTTGCTATTGGTGGGATTAACTGAGTATGATGATGATGTATGATCTTATAATATGTGTAAAGTATGTTAGATTTGTGCATAAAAATGTTTGTTTAGTATACAATGATATATTTAATAACCTAAACAGGACACAGCACCATCTTTTAATGACCCAATGGGGCATAAAATAGTGAATTGCCCCATTTGGGACATGATAAAAAGTACATTGCTAGTCTATGTAATAAACCCAAATAAATATTCAACAAAAGTTTTCATAAATTGATGACAGCACTGTTTGCAAGTTTGCAACTAATTCAATAGGTTATCAAATTTGGACAAGTTGTAATATGAGTTGTAATATGAGTAGTAATGGCTTTGACCTTCTTTATCTGGATTTGGCTCACTGTAACTGCTCCTTTATTGTTAATAATATTTCTAATACTATTTGACTATTTCTTAATTTTGAAAATGCTTAAAATCTTTTTGATGAGATCTGATGTTTAATAATTTTGGTTCTGTTCTGTGTCTAGAACTTCATTTTGTGTTTGTTACCTAAAATGCAGGCTATTAAAGATGACATTGGAACTGTTCGGATCCAGCGACCCCTCAAAGGCCCATTTTATGTGTCTCATAAAACCATAGATCAACTCATTGCAAATCTCGGGAAATGGGCCAGGTTATGTACCGTCAGTTAAAGTGTGTTTAATGCGTTCATCATGGTATCATGCACATGTGTGCATGCTAGTTTATATGTTGCTTTATCATTCTTTGGAGACGTGGCAATTTCAACCCATTCAGTATATACCACCTCCTAAGTTAGTTAATTTAAAAAGTTTAATTGGATTATAATTTTAACCATTATCGACATATTATTTTTAAAAATAAATACTTGCATGTCAACCTGACCTGGCACACTTTCATGCACTAAATAATTTGTTTAAACCCAAACCCGTTTAGACTCATTACCCAACTTGACCTGTTCGTATTTGTTTCAATAACGTGAAGTTTTTTGTATTTCTTGTTGCATCAGCGTTTTGTCTCTATGTATTTTTTTTAACCGATTTCTTGCTCTTTTCAGGTGGTACAAGTATGCTTCAATGGGTTTTGCTGCATTTGGTTTTTATTTGATTGCTAAGCAAGCTTTTCAGTACATAATGGAAAGAAAACGATACTGGGAAATAAAGAAAAGGTAGTTAATTTACAATCATCGTAATGGTTACTTGGGAACTGACATGCTTATCTTTTTCAGCTTGTTACCTTTTATTGAAACAATTATCCAATATATTTCCGGGTAGTTCTTAGATAACTTTGTCAGCACATGAATAAACTAGTTAATATAGCAAGGTTTTATTTTGTTTTTGGCATTTATTTAAGATTTTAGTCACTACTCACTACAATTCTTATACGTAAACAGTTAAAAAAAGTTACACGTAAAAAGCTTCATGCTTGTTTACTAGGGCCTAGGGGAATGTGTTAATTGTGATTTGATAACCAGTTATATAATTGATTGACATTTAATGTAGTCTTAATCTTAAAACATAAGCAGTCTTATAATGAGAGGCCTAATGCTTTACAACTTAGTGTGTTTTATCTGTAACGGATAAATGGTTAAAACAAAAAAAATAGGTGGAACGGGTCGGAATTTCCCCGAAGTGTATTTTTGCTCTCGTGCTCATCTCGATGGAACCGCCCATTTTGTCACCTCTATGTCCTCAGATTATAGCCTATGAAGACCTTGGTCTTACTCTATTCTACTAATTTCTATGATTTTAAATTGAAATGAATATATATTATTTTTGTTATGCAGAGTTTTTGATGCTGCAGCCAAAAGAACAACTTCAGACAGTGAAGGTCAGTTGCTCTGTTTTTGGAGTTAATAATTTAGTTTCTTCAGAATTACAATTTTTATGTCCTAATCCCCCCTCCCCCTTTAAGAAAAGTTCCCTCAAAACCTACCTAAAGCGAACTTTGGGTTCATATGGTAATGCAGAACATGGAGTCAATGGCACCCGAAAGGATGGACAAATGCCTGATATATGTGTTATATGCCTTGAGCAGGAGTACAATTCCGTTTTTGTTCCGTAAGTTTTCTAAAAGCATCTCTTCTCTTTGCACATATAAGTCCTCAAAAACTAAGAGCGGTTAAACTGGTGAAATCAGAAAACTTGTTAAAACGAAAACGGGTCAAATAAGTCAAGTCCAAACTGTTCTTCAAAGATATTACAACCTCCTAAATTTGCTTTATTATAAGAAGTCAGATCGTTATTTGGGTACTTTTTCTAATCGTATTTGATGTATTAACTATTTATAATATGAACAAACTGGACAAACAAGGGTTGGCGGGTCAATCCTACCCTTTCCTACCTGTTTTGACCCACCCGGAAAGTTGCCTGTTTGACATTTTAACCAATCTGTCTAACCTGGACCATTTTGCCACCTATACATCAAGCCTCAGGTCACCAGTAGCTTTACTGTTTTAAAAAAGCTGGAGCTAATATTTATCTAGAATTTTTTTGGCCAATTTTTTTTAATCTTAAAATAGATTTTATCTACAATTTAATATAAAAAACATATTTTATAGAACAAGTGGATTATGGTTTTGTAGGTGTGGTCATATGTGCTGCTGCGTGACATGTTCATCACACTTGACAAGCTGTCCGCTATGTCGAAGTAGAATAACGCAGGTGGTGAAGACCTTCCGTCACTGAGAAATTGTGTTTCCAACTGTGAGTCAAAATTGATACATTTGTTGGCCATGTGTATCTAATAAGTTCCTGTGAGGCCATGTGTATCTGATAAGTTCCTGTGACTTTAGTGTTCATTTATCTTTCAACAGATATTATGGAGTTATTTTTCACCTTCTTGTTAACTATAACCAACATTTAGCATTAGTTGTATATTAGAAGTTATATTTCCATCTTTTCAGATTCTTTTCTTTACCCAAATGTGTAAGCATATATTTCCTATAGTAACTTTAGCATATGCTTGATTTGAAATTTGAAACTTTCTAGGGTCAAATTAAGCATCAAGAACCACGCATACAGCTAGGCGCTGGGGTGGCGAAAAGGGTTGGTTAGGCGGTTTGGGTATGGGTAATTTGTTAGGACCGGTTAAAACAGGGCAGGTCAGGCTGGACCAAACATGAAACAGTGTATTTGTCTTATTTTTGAATTTTATAATAAATTAATGTGTTAAATTTGATTAAAAAAAGCCTATAGTAATTTGATAATGATCTAAACTTTATTTGATAAAGTAGTTTTGAGGCTTTATGATTTTGAACATATTTTGTATGATTATTAACCTGTTTCAACTGTTAGTTATTTCGTATTTAACCCAAATTACCATGTCTATAACATAACGTTTTACTTGAATTTCCATAGCTTTGCGACTTTTTGCTTAGTCGAACTTTGCCTTGTTTAACATAGTAGTGTCTAGCTCAAGCCTCATAAGTGGTTTTTCTAGCTTGGTAGTTTGCCTTGTTTAACATAACATAGTTTAGCTCAAACCTAATAAGTAGTTTTTCTAGCTTGAGCTTTGCTTGGAACTTCGTCTGGTTTAATTTAATAAAGCCGAGCTTAAGCCTGGTAGCTATTCCTTCAAGCTTGAGTTTTGCTCCGGTTTGACTTGTTTATTGTTTGTCAAATATTAATAATTTACCTTTATACATTTATCATTATATTTTTTCTAATTGTATCTAGTTATAGAAACAAATATATATTATTTTGTTATTTTTATTAGAATTTTACATATAATATCTAGGTTACAATCTCGTGTATTACACACGGGTTGATAAATGTAATATTATATAATTAATAAAAAAAATTATGTTTAATAAAACATATGGATTTCACGGTAAAAAAATCAATATATTATACTAACAAAATAAAATATCATCTAATTCGTTAACATATACAATCGTCAAGATATTTATTTACAAAATGAACATTGACGTGAGAATTATAAGTTTTGTTAAGTTAATTTCTAAAACATTTTTTTAAATGAGAATTAATTTTTATTTATTAAAATCACCTCTTTTTATTATTTAAATATTGTATTTTTACTATTATTTACCATCCAACCACATCAAGTATTTGAAATTTTTTAGATATCATTTATAAAAACAATGATCTTCATTATTTTTCATTTTTAGTATTTTGGTGAACATAAATTTGAACTTGGTGACGTTTTAAGTAAAAAAAAAATATAAGTTTATTTAAAGTATTAATAATAAATTTTATATTAAATTTATGGGAAGAGATTGTACAAAGCTTCTTAATGTAAGAAGCGTAAGAAGCAATCTCAGCCATTAGATTAACAAGATGGCTGGATGCAGATTAAAAACCCTAATCATACTTGGGTTAAACTAACCAAGGGTAAAATAGGAAAAACCGTCTAACTTTTTTTTTTCAAATCGTAACAACAGAACTAATTTGAACCCTAATTTTTCATTGTTTTCAGATCGATTCACGTTTAGAATGATTACACAATTCAAAACAAAAAAATCGATTACAATGAACGAAAACGTAAGATCAGTATTTGAATCTAAAAATAATGAAAAACAGAGGATTAAAATAATCATATGAACAATTATGAATAAACGCTCGTAATAGTTGTCGAATACTTTCGATTTTGTTTCAATAAGTATGATTAAACATAAAAATTAGGTTAAAAAATGTTGCAGAGGAAGAAGATGAAGTTGGTGAAAAACAGAGCCTTTTAAAATCTCAGACGCACTAATCAAATTTACAGACGCACTCATCAATATTTTCAGACGCACTTATCAAAAATTCAGACGCACTCATTGAGATTTAGAAGCACTCATTAAAAAGTTTAGAAGCACTCATTAAAAATTTAGAAGCACTCATTAAAAAGTTTGGAATCACTCACTGAAAATTTAGAAGCACTCATTAAAAGTTTGGAAACACTCATTGAAAATTTTGGACGCACTTATCAAAAACCAAAAAAAATTCAAACGCACCTTTAGTAGATAGATGCACGTGCCTTCATCTTGTTTGTTTATTCCTTTTATTCATTACACATGTACACAAAATATTCAACCCCTAACCTTATCTATTCCTGAGATTATTATTATTGTCTCTTCCATTGATGTAAATCTCACCAACAACTCCAAATCCTTCAAACGCACCTTTACCAAACATTAAATGCACCTTAACAAAAACATTCAAACGCACCTTTTTACAAAACATCAAACGCACCCAGGCATCTTCTCTGTTGGTCGTAGGATGTGGTCTAACTTTAGGGATAAGGACTGGAAGGATAAGCTGTCGTCGCCACGTGTTGTGGTTGCAGGAGATACGGTTTTGGATGATTATGGTGACGGAAGTGACGTTGGCGTTAAGTAAGTGTTGGTTATTATTATACGTCAGGTCATGGGGTGGCATCGGGTTAAATATGGTGGTGGATAACTGGTCGGATTTGTGAGGACAGAGGTGGGGGATGATGGTGGTGGTGGTTAGATCTCGATTGGTTTGTTTCAAAACAGGGAAGAGGAAAATAGGTTTAATTGTGGTTAACTGTGGTTAGGTTAAATTGACAGGTGGCAAATTCTAGTGGCTTCTTACACTTCTCACGTTAAGGGAATTTGTACCCTATACTTTCTCTAAATTTATTTGGTTAATAATATAATACCTATCTTTAACTAAAAAAATAATTATCCATAATTAATTAAGATAGAAAGAAATAATATCTTTAATTAAAAAAATAAGTATTCATAAGGTAGGAGAAAAAGACAGGACAACCAAAAAACAGATGGCTCCAGTGAATTACAAATTTCTAAACTTATATTGATTTATCATAGATAATAGAAGATTAAATACTAATTATATAAATAACACGCTTGTTTAGGCTTGCAAGCTTAGGCGAGCATGTTAACTTTTCTCAGTCTAATAACAAGAACTTTATTCAACCAAAAAACCAATATTACAACTGAGAAAGACTAACTGTTCATAAAAGGATGAACAGCTTACAAACTACACTCACAAATCTCTATATAGACTCTAGATCAAACTCAGGAATCATCAAAGATGATGATTATACAAACACTGAAACCTAAAACCCTAGAGAGAACACTTGTGAGGAACAATGTGAAAGTGAAGAAAATAAACTCGTCGAAACTGGTACGACTGAGACGAGTTCCCTTTTTATAATCAATACACAGGTTTGGGAAGAAACACAAACGGAGCAACAGCAACCATTAGATCATGTCTAAGAAACACACTTAGACATGATCTCAGCCGTCCAAGTCTTATACACGGATTGCCAACTAGGCTCGAACACAGCTCTGGACCCGAACCATCTTTATAACTGGACTCTGGGCTTTGACTTGTTGACCTGGGCTTCGATCACGGGCTTAATCAAACAGCTCTTGGACTCTCTTTAGCAGACTCAAAACCATACCTACAAAACAATCTTATGCAACAAAATAAGTAAAAAGATTTTATTAAATAATAAAATTGTAACATATATAATATATGTATTTTTAACACCCCCTCTCAATTTTATTATTTAAACACATCTATCATTTTTATTTTCTCACAAATTTTATGATGCTGATGTGTTAACAGCCCTTTAGTAAATAAGTCTGCCAATTGATTTTCAGAAGCCACCTTGATTGTCTTAACCAACCCTTTATTTATATGATCTCTTAAGAAAAATAAGTCTAACTCAAAATGTTTAGTTTTATCAAAAAATACTGGGTTTGCAGCTATAGACAAAGCTGCTGAACTATCACAAAATAACTGAATAGGAATACTGACACTTACCATAAGTTCAGACATGAGATTTTTGACCCATATTAACTCACACACAGCAGCACACATGGCCCTGTATTCAGCTTCTGCTGATGATCTAGCCACTGTGGTTTGCTTCTTACTTTTCCAAGATATCAAACAATTACCAAGAAAGACACAAAAACCAGTAACAGATTTTCTACTATCTATACATTTTCCCCAATCAGAATCAGAAAATGCAACTAAGTTAAAAGAATCATTTTTTGAAAATAAAATTCCTTTTCCTGGTGAAGCTTTAAGATACCTAAGTAATCTTAAAGCTATTTTTAAATGTCCTTCACAAGGTTTATGCATAAATTGACTTAAGTAATGAACAGAGTAAGCAATATCAGGTCTAGTGTGTGACAAATAGATCAGTTTCCCTACAAGTTGTTGATAACCTACTATATTACTTAACAACTTATTTTTATTCAACACAATATTTGTTAACACACTGTTTTGTTCAATAGGATTAGAGATAGGTTTTGATCCTAACATCCCATATTCAGCTAAAAGTTCAGTGCAGTATTTTCTCTGAGTTAAACACAACCCATCATCAGTTTTTAGGACTTCAATTCCTAAAAAATATTTTAACTCACCCAAATCCTTTATTAAAAATTTAGTTTTAAAACATTCTTTTACCAGTTCAATTTCCTTAATAGAATTTCCAGTAACAATTATATCATCTACATACACCAGTAAAACTACAAACACATTATTCAAGTTCTTTACAAACATTGAATAATCACATTTGCTTTGAACAAAGCCAAACTCATTTAAAACACTAACAAGTTTTTCATTCCACATTCTGGGTGCCTGTTTCAGGCCATATAAAGACTTTTTAAGTCTACAAACCTTCCCACTAGGTTCATCTACCCCATCAGGTAGAGACATATACACTTCCTCATGTAAACTACCATAGAGGAAGGCATTATTAACATCTAACTGGTATATTTTCCAGTTATTTTGAACTGCTAGACTTATTACACACCTAACAGTAACAAGCTTTACAACAGGAGAGAAAGTTTCCTCATAATCTACTCCCTCTTTCTGACTAAAACCTTTAGCTACCAACCTAGCCTTGTATCTATCAACCTCACCTGTGGATTTGTATTTAACTTTATATATCCACTTACATCCTACTTTGTTTTTACCCTTTGGAAGATCTACAATCTCCCAGGTATCATTTCTGTACAAGGCCTCAAGTTCTTCATTCATGGCCCTAACCCAATTGTCATCTCTAATTGCTTCATAATAATTTCTAGGTTCCCTAGTTTTATCAAGTGTGGTGGAAAAACATTTATTTTCAAAAGATAGATTTGAAAAGTTAACTACTTTTTCCAATCCATATTTTACTTTTCCTTCTATGACATAGTCACTATATTTGTTAGGAAAATTACCCTTTCTTGAAGTCCTCCTAACACTATCTTGAACTATGTCACCCTCAGATTGAGGGGTATTGTCATGCTCAGTACTCACATGTTCTGCCTTACCAGCATCATGATCAGTTCCTGTAGGCTGCTGTGTACCAACAGTAGGCTGTTGTACACTAGCTTTAGGCTGCTGTGTACCAGTCTTAAACTGTTGAGTACCAGCCTTGCCTGAATCAGGTAACTGTTGGTCTGGTTGCAGATTTGCATGTGTTCCTAAGTCAACACTACCTATGTTCCCTTCTTCATCATTGGGATCATCCTCATTCAATAAGTGTTCAGACTCTGTGTTTTCAAATAAATCAAAAAAGTTTAAGTTGTTTACTGTTTTATCATTATTTGAATCAAAGTTACTGAAAATATTTTTTTCTTTAAATGGAAAGCAGGTTTCAAAAAATTTGACATCTCTTGAATACAAGATAGTTTTAGTATCTAAACTAAAAGTTTTATAACCCTTTTTTTCATGAGAATATCCTAAGAAAACACACTTTTCTGCCCTACTTTCCAATTTATTTGACTCATTTAAAACAGTGCAAAAACACAGACAACCAAACACCTTTAAATGATCTAAAAAGGGAACAAAACCATATATTAACTCATAAGGAGTTTTTCCACCAAGCACTGAAGAAGGAGTCCTATTTATTAAATATGAAGCAGTTAGAATACAATCAGTCCAAAATCTAACAGGAATACTACTGTGGAAAAGCAAGGCCCTTCCAACATTTAACAAATGCCTATGTTTCCTCTCAACAACACCATTTTGTTGAGGGGTATAGGCACAAGTAGTTTGGTGAATAATTCCCTTTGATTTACAAAAGGAATTCATTTGATTATTCACAAACTCAGTTCCATTATCACTCCTAAGTACTTTAACTGATTTTTGAAACTGATTTAATAAAATGTTCACAAAATCTTGTATGTGTTCAAAAACCTCAGTTTTAGACTTCATAAGGCATACCCAGACAGCTCTAGTATAGTCATCAACAATAGTCAAAAAATATTTATTACCATCTCTGTCTGCTACCCTATATGGTCCCCATACATCAACATGTATTAACTGACCCAACTGAGTAGTTTTATGTTCACTTAAAGGAAAAGGTTCTCTGTGTTGTTTTGCCTTATGGCAGACTTCACAAAGATCATTTGTGTCACTTATCTTAATATTAATCTTAGTACTTAGGACCTTAAGAACTTGGTTAGAAGGGTGTCCTAGCCTAGCATGCCACAAGTTACATTCATTTACAGAATTATAACACACCTTAGACAAAGAACAAGAATTTCCACACAAATATAGACCATCAGACTGATCACCAGTCACCAGGACTTTCTTTGTTAACAAGTCCTGCAAGTAACATCTTTTTTCATCAAAGCCAATAAACAACTTATTGTCTCTAGCTAGTTTATGGACAGACATAAGATTGACAGAATACTCTGGAACTACCAAAACATCTTGAAGTACAACTTCTTCTGTTATTTTTAGTTTACCAATCTTTGTAACCTTTGCAAAAGTTCCATTTGGATGTTTGACTTTTATATTTAGGTCAGAAACATCTATATAGTCAAATAAACCCTTATCACTATTAACCATGTGTTCATTAGCTCCAGAGTCAACTATCCATCCTATTCCTATCAACTTCCCATTGGAACTAGCAAAACAATACACTTTACCACAAAAAGCAGAGGCACTAAAAATCCTACCAGACAGATTGCAAGACTGAGCAGGCTCACTAGTTTTCTCATGCAACAAACTCAACAATTTTGACACTTGATCACTAGTCAAAGAAGTAACAGTATTAGTAGTATCAACAGCAGTATTATTATTAACAGCTGCTCTCTTGCCCTGGTTTCCTCTAAACTTAGACCAAGGAGGATAACCAACAAGTTCAAAACACTTGTCAATCAAGTGTCCTGTCTTGTTACAGTGAGTGCATTTTAAAGACTGATTACCACCTTTAACCACCCTTTTTCCAATAAACCCATTGCTATTGGACTCATTTGACTGAATGTTTTTAGAATTAAAACTAACAGTTTGACTCTTACTTCCATTGCTGGAGTTTCTATGAGATTCCTCTCTAGAAACTACAGCAAAAGCTTCCTTAACAGATGGAAGTTCAGTTTTAATAAGCAAGGCAGTTCTAACATTTTGATAAACACCATCCAATCCCATAAGAAATTGCATAAGTTTTATCATATGATTATAGTTGTTAAAATCTTTTGATGCATCACAAGTACAAGAGGGCAACTGTAATATTTGGTCAAGTTGTTTCCACATCACATTCAGTTTATGATAATATTCAGACACAGACATTCCACTTTGAGTGAAAGAATTAATTTTCTGATATAAATCAAACACTACTGACCCATCTATCTTATTATAAGTTTCCTTTAGATCTCTCCATACATCAGAGGCAAGTTTAGAATAAACTTGTCCCATGTAGAGTTCCTCAGAAACAGAATTTAAAATCCAAGTTAATACTACAGAATTACATCTTTCCCATTGACTAGCAAGAATGGGATCATCTTCACTTTTTAAACATCCACCATTAATGAACCCTAACTTATTTTTAACTTGTAATGCTAATAACATAGCATTACTCCAAACAGTATAGTTCTCAGTGCCTTTTAGTTTAATAGAGATAATAGACAAGTTTGCAGAGTCACTAGCATGCAGATACAAAGGATCACTAGCATCAAGCTTGCTAATACGAGTAGTACCTCCTAATCTACGATCACCAGAATCACTACTAGATTCAGACATGTTATCAGATACTCAGATATACAGCAAACAGCCAATCAGATCAGGAACAGAGATATAATCTCAAGAATACACAATACACGATTAATCAACCAACTAACCGGAACAATAATCACAAATAGCAGATATTAATCAAGAACAAGTAGCACAAGATCAATCACACAATCAATCTACCAAACTACAAAAAACACACAAAACACTCAAGATCAAATCAAAGAGACACAGGCGAAGCCACACTGGTGTTCCAGATCGTTGGTTCGTCACTCAATGGTGCCAACGCAGGTCCTCGTGTGGGAGCCACCTAGACACTAGACCGACCTTAAAGCTAACACAGAGCACAAGCTCTGGCAAAGACTCCTTAGGACAACTCTAGGAAAGACAAACAACAAGGTAAATCAGAAAGATCTCACCAGAAACTCGTAACGTATAACCTTCACTTAGGGTTATATCGTCAGAGAGCAGTAACACTCTTTCTTGACCAAGAAACCCTAGATCTGAGTACCACAGATCCAAGGCTTGTAGCTTTCCTTCTTTTCCCCCAAGAAACCCTAGATCTGAAAGATAACAGATCCAAGATTCGTCTTCAACACAAACAGCAGCGGAATCAGAACCAGAGCTCAACCTTGAGCTCTGATACCATGTTAACTTTTCTCAGTCTAATAACAAGAACTTTATTCAACCAAAAAACCAATATTACAACTGAGAAAGACTAACTGTTCATAAAAGGATGAACAGCTTACAAACTACACTCACAAATCTCTATATAGACTCTAGATCAAACTCAGGAATCATCAAAGATGATGATTATACAAACACTGAAACCTAAAACCCTAGAGAGAACACTTGTGAGGAACAATGTGAAAGTGAAGAAAATAAACTCGTCGAAACTGGTACGACTGAGACGAGTTCCCTTTTTATAATCAATACACAGGTTTGGGAAGAAACACAAACGGAGCAACAGCAACCATTAGATCATGTCTAAGAAACACACTTAGACATGATCTCAGCCGTCCAAGTCTTATACACGGATTGCCAACTAGGCTCGAACACAGCTCTGGACCCGAACCATCTTTATAACTGGACTCTGGGCTTTGACTTGTTGACCTGGGCTTCGATCACGGGCTTAATCAAACAGCTCTTGGACTCTCTTTAGCAGACTCAAAACCATACCTACAAAACAATCTTATGCAACAAAATAAGTAAAAAGATTTTATTAAATAATAAAATTGTAACATATATAATATATGTATTTTTAACAGAGCACAACAAGTGAAGCTTGGCTTAAACTTGTTTATTAAATGAACTTTGAAGAATTACTAGAATGAAGAATTACTTGACAAAAAGCTAAGAGAAAATAAAATAAAGATTCAAGCATATGATTTGGGTAAACGAGTATATGGTCTTGGGTAATTAGTCTAGGTATTACCTGATCTCATACATGTCCCTTGTACACAATTTTATTTTCAATCTCCTATCTGGTTCCGGATGTTTCAGGTGAATACCTAGCCGAGTATTTTTGCAATCCCTCTGTTTGTCACCTAATTTCCTTTTAGTTCAAATACTTTTTTTTGAATGTTTTTTAGTTCAAATGCTTATGTTGTAAAATTTTAAACATGGCCATTAATTGAAGGAATTATGTCACACATGATGATGATGATGTCACACATAATACCACTATCGAGCCGAGGGTCTCACTGGAAGTAGCCTCTCTATTCCTACGAGGTAGAGGTAAGGCTGTCTACATCTTACCCTCCTCGGATCCTACCTTAGCTTTTGCTATTGGTGGGATTAACCGAGTATGATGATGATGAGGTCACTGATAATTTTCTATAAGTAATAATATCTCTTTCGTAAAGTAATGATTACCGTATTATATATTGTTTAAAAAGTTAGAGAATATATACTTGCCATATTGTTTATATGGTTATTATTTTGTGAATACATCTCATACAGTCATACTAGATTTGATATAAAATTCTATATTTCAATTAAGCAGATTAGAAGATAGCGTAGAACCACACCATATCAGATGACAATTTCGATATATTTGATCATTTTATGTTTGAACTATAATGGTTTAGTAAATTAAGTTAAAAGAGTTATCAAACACTCGTTTTTTACATGTAATATAGGAAGAGTGATATCAGGTCATCTTACATGTTCGAAGAGTGACATTGGTAAAAAAATCACAGATTCACAGTTCCTCACAGGATGAAAAATGAAGCCTTCATATAAAACTTTTGAATTATTGTTGTTACAGTACATTTGTGCAATTCAAAAAATGACACCAATTTGGTCGGATACCATCTTGTCTTAACGTCTACTACACGCATAATTAACTATAAAATTCAAAACATATGTAAAAAAGACACATTTTGATCGGTTACCAACATGCCTAAAAATTTGCTACATACAGACGTTAACACTAACGTAAGTTATTAACTTATGGATACTGTTGGGATAGCGGCGCCATACCAGTAGCAAAGTAACCATAAATCGATAAATTTCCGGTTTTTGAACATGACCTCTTTTATATATTCTCTAACTTTTGTAGTTCAATTCAAACCTTTTGGTAAAGGTTTCCGAGAATCAGATTCTACACACTTAAGTACTGTTCATTAACTAGTTGTAGAACAATAAAAGCAGCACATGAGAAAATAGAATATGATCCTTTACCTATGCCTAATGCCCATTAGACTAATAAACAAACATTACATATTTATTTAAGCTTTAATTATTATATCATATATATGCTCTTAAAGCAGGAATCTTAACTCTTAACCGACTGGTGAACCTTTAATCCTAACGATATTAAATATAATTGCGTACATTTTTTAAATAGGCATACGGGTCGGCATATAATTGGGGAATGTTTTGAGATTTTGCTTAACGATAATGTTTGTTTATTGTATTTTTTTATTAAAGTGTTTGGACAAATAGCATATGCTTATTTGATAATTTTAGGGTGAGTGAGAATTTTTAGAGAATAGTTTGATGTTGCTTGTATCAATTACAGTACTTATTAAGATTTTTAAATTACGTTTTTACCCTTTAGGCGACATAGACTGATTTCAGCAAGTCGCTTAATTTCAAATAAGTAACTTAAAACAACCATTGCGTTAATTGTGGTTACAATAATAACTTAAATCTATGACTAAACAATCTAAGGGGCTGTTTAGTTGATTAAATGCTAAATCATTAAGAGGTCTGAATGGTTAAGAGGCTCTGAATGATTAAGTGCTGAATAGTTCAACTATGCACCAAGTATGAATGGTTCAGCTCTTAACCATTTTATTCAGAGCCTTTTTTAGGTTGAAACAAATAGTCTTAATGTTGAATCATTGAGCTGGATGATTTAGAGCCTCATTAAAAGGCTACCAAACAGACCCTAATTCGGGTGACCACATGTTTCATTTTAGCTTCGAATAAACCCATGATAATTATTAAAAATCTATACCAATAGGAGTCGAAGTCAAACAGCTTTTGACATTTTAACTTGATAACTATTAACCAAATGATCAAATGTGAACTTTAGTTTATTCTTAGTTTAGCATCAAACACCACTTTAATTCCCTTTTAAATAGCCCCATGTTGTCACCAAAATCCCACAACTCAAAACTTTCTTACAACCTATAATGGCTAAAGATCACTCAAACAAAAGTTTTGCTAGAAGCTCATATGAGAAGATATCCAAAGTCACCTTTGGTTTTTCACGTAGAAGTTCACAAAATCCCAAAACTAATCTTCCGAATTCGACACTATCAACTACTAAACCTCCTACGACGAATCCAGTTGTCGTCGACCCAAAACCTGAGTCTTTTACTCCCCGTGAAGTAAAACCTACTAAACGATTTGTACGCTTTTCGTCTAGTAACATCAAGAAAAGTGGAGATGGTGGCGCGAAGGAGTTGACCGCGAACAAGACTTTTAGTGAAGAGAAGTACAATAGCTATATTGACAATACAAAGATGAAAATGAGGGCTCCTTCTAATGTTTTTAATGAAGACACGTACAATAGCTATAATGACAATTCAAAGACGAATATGAAATCTCCATCTAATGTATCGAGTGGGCGGACGATTTCAAGGCGTGAAACCTTTAACGACATCTTTGCTAGTTATATTAACCGAACAAAACTGAGGTTGAGAACTAAATCAAGTGTTGATGACTCTAAATAGGACTATGAATTAACACTTGAGCACCGGGGAATAAGATGAGGCGGCACCGAGGTGGAACACGGTGTTGATCAGCGGTGAGCCGGGCACCTTCTCCTCCTTTATATCTCTTTGTTTTAAAGATTGCAGTATGTTGTTACGTTTGGTTATGTATTTAAAAATTTCATGTGTTACATGTAGTATATGTACTTTTGTTAGCTAAACATATGTGCTTATGTGCACCATGCCTGCCTAGCTCATCCCCCCCTCTCTCTCCCTTTTTTGCTCATCTTTCCGCTATCTTAATCATGTAAATTTGTCCTCTCTCTCCCTCTTTTACCCGTCTGCCCGCTATGTTAAATGTAAATTTGTCCTTTATGAAAATGAAGGTTATATATAAACGAAAATGGAACATAGAAATTGAAAAGAAGCTACATAGAGCTGCTAATTGTCAAAGATCCTCTTCTAGTTGATAGGTAGTACGATACAAAAAGTGAGGTTTCAATCAAGAGATCTATCATCTATAAGCAAAACCCGAAGAAGATCCGAATTTTTGTTAAATTCAAATGTCGACCAACCAATCATACGTACATCAGAAATTTCGAGATCACAATAATAATATTACTGGATGATCGGATTCCCGTTTAGATATACGTTTATAATGGCTAAGGTGATTAAGAGATCACAATTTAGAGAGGAGAGAGATGGACAATTGTGTTTAAAAAATTGGTGTTTCATTAGCCCTAATTCTCTCCTACTAAGCTATGTTTACACCCAAGGGAAAGCTCTATTTTATGGTATTTAGGGTAATTATATACATCAAATATTGTTTCGTTACACTCTATTTTACTCCTATTTAGCTTTATATATACACCTAAGGGAAAACCTTATTTTATGGTATTTAGGCTTATGGGTGTGGGGGACGTCGTCGGTCCGTCCCGACTCGTCTGCAAAGTCTCACACCGCCCCCAACGAGGAGGCTCGTCCAAAAGTGGACATTTGAGACGGGGCAAAGGAGGGCCATAAAATGTGAGGATGACTAGCTAAGGAGGACCATCCCCACACCCTTGGCTAGTCCACTTGTATTGGTTTAGTTCTCTCTTGTCCCCTTGTCATCTAGGACTACCCTTTTGGATGACGTGGCAATTGATGTGGAGGCTAGTCTCCATACCCACCAGCCTTATGTCTATAAATAGGCCTGTAAACAAATCAAACGTTTAGCAAACAATTCATGGAATGTTTGACGGGAAGTTTGTTTGTGTTCGTTTGTTTAATAAATGAACGAACACAAACAAGAAATTCAGTTTGTTTAGTTAAACAAACAAACATAAACACAGGTCGTGTTCGTTCATTTATGTTTGTGAACGTTCGATAACGTGGCCATTTATTTTTTTATTTTTAATTTAAATCGTTCAAATTTGTAAGTGATATGGATTATATATGGAAAACACTTAAATTCCGACTCAAATTCTAAGGAATTAGGTGTCTTAGTTTATTTTAATTTTTAAACAAATCCAATTAAAAACGTTTTATATTAATTAAATTTCGATTCTCATGCAACCAAATAAGGAAAATCCGTTACCTTCTGATTTCTCTCTCTCTATTTCTAAACATAATATACCTTCAATCAGCATCTTGTAATTATAAGTCAATAGTAATGACTACAATAATATCCATATCATCACCATATAAAAACTTATGATCATATGGTGATTCAATAATATGATCACCAACACACTCACTGCATATTAATTCATCACCATGACAACACTCTCCAGCGACTCTCCCAACAACAAAACCGTTCAAAACCTGCAATATCCGGTCACATTACCGGAAACTGACCTCCTAGGGTTTGAAAACAAGGCGGAAGTGATTAGCAATTTGCCGCCAGTTTTATCGAGTTTGAATGTGAATGGACGGCCAAGATTTGAGTTTGTGACGGTTAGGGAGAATGGACGGTTACAGATGTTTATGGTGCCGAGTGTGTCACCGCAGTTGGTGAGGAGTTCAGGGAGTAATGGGCGGTTGAAGATGTGGTTGTTGAATGATGATCAATGTGGCGGAGAGCGCGTTGCGGTGGAGACGATAAGGCGGTCGATATGATCGGAAAGATAGAGCAAAATGATGATGAAGATGATGAAATATGTGGTATTGATGTCTTCTAAATGTTTAGGGTTTTGTTTAGGGTTAAAGAGATGAAAACATTAAACATGTATACCTTTTTTTTCTTGTTTTTAAATGATAATGGCAATAAAATAGAATTGAACAAATCTAGTGTCAATAGAGCATTGTAGCTAATGAACTTATTGTACATTATAGTTTCATGATTTTCTGATGCAGAGGTTATTGGTTGAAAGTCTTGTATGGAGTAAAATTGTTGTTGAGATAGAGGTTTTACCATAGCAGCAAGTCTAATTTGTGTTGTGGGTTTTCTTTGAAATGGTGGTGAGTAGGGTCATTAGCAATCAAGAGTGGAGCTTAGTTGGGGCCAGGGGGCGTTTATTTTCTCCGTAGTGAAATTTTACGCTTTTTTTACCAAAAACTTTATATGTGTTGAGCTTAGCCCCCCTTAATTCAAGGGTACAATGACTTTCACCCCCTTCCCCCGAAAAAAAAAATTCAAGCTTCGTCATTGCAACGCCTACAAACGTGAATGACCTTTTGTCATTAATTAGTTAACCCCTAGATGATTGTGCTTTTATTGGTCGTTAAAAAAAATAGAGCATTAACGTTGAGTTTAGTTTTGTATTTTACTAGAGAATTTGATTTTTTTTTTCATATTTTATTTAGTTTTTTTTTTCAACAAACAAATTTAAGTTTATAACTTCAAAGACATTTTTCTACCAATTAGAGTAAAATTAAACAAAAGAGTAAATTATTATCTAAGATATATACCCTACCAAGTAAATACCCTAAAAGAGTAAAAAACTAAAAATAGACAATACCTATTAATTATTATGCCTGTTTAATTACAATATTGGCAAAATCTTGTCCCACTTTACTGTAACCTATTTACTCGTTTTTTTCTAAACATATCAAATATTCTTAAACAAAATTAGACATGATTTTTTTTTTTTGAAAACACCTATTTACAAGTATTAATGTCATCAAATTAAAGGAGATTAAATTTTTTTCTAGGTTTGGACTTTGGAGTTTGGATCATATTTTATTTTCAATATTGAACAAACAAAAAGAGTAAGTAATCAAAAGGCTAATTTAAGGATTTCAATGGGCTCCAGATGCCTTTCTGGGCCACATAAATGCCAAGGTATGTATATGTCGTTGGCCCTTTTTTATGTCATTGCAAATTTGCAATATTGCGTGTCCCTTCGTTCATCTTATTTTGAACCATTATACGAGTGCTTTAAATTTTTTTAGTTTATTTTTGTATTAAAACGCAATAAAATTAGTTTTAAACCTGGGATTTTTGTGTTGTACCAATTGTGTAACGTCCAATTCCATGTACCGACCGATATTATTTTGTTTACGCACTAGGAGTTCATGACTTTGACGTTTATTGGATGGGTGGAGAATTCGACAAGTTCACGAATTTGACGTTTATTGCATGGATGGAGAATTCAACAAGGTCACTCATCCTTGAATTAGCCCTGACGAGCATGATTGTGAAGTTCTACTCTTAATTACAATTGAGACGCCCAAAACACGATAATGGTAGTTGAAGTTGGATATCCCTATTTAGTTATTACCCAAACCACGAGCTTATAGCTTAGTGGTTGGGAGATATGATGGAAGACTTCTAGCCACTTGGTCAGGAGTTCGATTCCTGATCCAACCGGTTTTACCGGCTCTTTACCGTCGTGCTCTCGGGCGGGTAAAGGGTCGGGTTTTATCCGGAATAGGTGGCTTGGTGTGTGTTAGCTACCCGGCGCATTCTAGGGCGAGCACCTAAGACGTGTCTTCACCTAGGAGCGTATGGGTGTTTTCACGATTATTGAGTGCCCGGGTAGCTGGCAAGTCATTTTGTTGGCGGTTCAAAAAAAAAGTTATTACCCAATATCTCTCTTATCAAGAATGATGTAACATTTGTCTATAGGGTGTAATGGTATCACGTGATACTAGTAAAAATATAGAAGCTTGTACCATTTTTGTACGTGATATATATTTTTTGACACTGAAGTTAAATTGCTTGAATAAACACGCACTATTCATGAATGACACTCGAAAAAGGTTTTGGTTTACTATTCCACTTTAAAAGTGATATTGAGGCACAAAAATATCTATGAATTTTTGGATTTTCTATTTGAATATTTCTTAATAACACTAGGGAAAACTACATCATAACAAAAACCACAACATTATTCAACAACTTACCACTTAAAAAGTGAAATGAAAAAAAAAAAACTATAAAATTAAACAAAATTGTTGTCAAACAAGACTTAATAACAAGTTATGTCTAGCATTGTTTCTAACCATTAATCGCAGCTTGTATCTGTTCTAGTGTTCTTCCTTTTGTTTCAGGTACCATCTTCATCACAAACACAATTGCACCCGCGTTTATCGCAGCATAAATGATGAATGTCCCTATAAGCACACAAGAAAACTAATTATTTCTGACGGAAATTTTGTCATAAATACACGGTCAACTGTCACAAAACAGTTATTGTCCCATCTGTCACTTATATGTAAGTATTAAGTTACTCGTTTTTTATGTGTAATAGATGTATTTATTTGATCATTGAGTAACACTGGTTCACCATAAATTTTGAAGAATGATACACTAATACTAGTTAAAAATTCATGGTCTACCACTATCCACTTAATATATATTTTCTTACCCATGACATATTGATCTAATGGTATGGTGTTACTCCTTATAAATGTGAGGTAGTGAATTCAAATCCTTGGAAGTGCAAGGTTTAGAATATTTTAGGTGAAAAAAATTGCTGCTAAATATATATATTCCTGTTTTTTCTTACCATATGAGCTCCAACTCAAGAGAAAATTGAAAGTGAATGAGATCGCCCATGCACCAAACCAGTTCACCAGAGTCGCAAGGCTCCCTGCCGCTCCTTTTATGTTGATCGGGAATACCTGAATATAAAGTAATCATATGAGGCGGAGTTAAAGACATTTTCTTTTGGTGGTACTAAAATAAAATTACTTTAGATAAAACAATATGATATAAATCTTAGATTACCTCAGACATTATAACCCATGGAATCGCTCCCATTCCGGCTGAAAACGAGACTATATACAACTATATATACGTGTCAACAAAACTTTTAGTCAGTAAATAACATATTTTCAAATATTGTTAAATATTAAGAGCATATTGTCACGTCTCACTTATAAGAACAGACTAGTCTTATAACTCCGTGACAATATAGTAAAATTAAATAGTTTGGGTTTTTTAATGATGTTTATGATTACCAAAATGCCTGTTACTGCAAGTGTTGGTACTGCTGAGAGTCCAATTTCATAAGCCTGATCACAACACTAGATAACATTATACAATAGAACATGTATTGAACATATTAATAATGGAGTAAAATTATATAAACAAATCGATTGTTACCTTTAAGTAGAATGAAAGTGCTGTCGTCAAACATCCAAAAACCAACCCTGTTGCCGAAACCTTGAAAAAATGTAGTTAAAATGTGTCGCTAGTAAGTATACAATAATACAAAGCAAATTGTGTTTATGTTGTTTAATGTTGTGTGCTGGATGCATTCTTGTTACCAGTAAAAGCGGCTTTCTACCAGCTTTGTCTAGAAAAAGTGCATTTAACGCGGTAACCACTATTTGTACTGACGCGTAGATTATCGTTCCAAGATCACCAGGAAATCCTGAAAAACAGAAAGTGCGGTTAGTTGTCTGTAACATTTGACCCCTCATACCGACTAATATTGAAAGACAAGTTGAATGTTCAAATGGTTAGATATACCCGCAGACTCGAAAATGCTACTTGTGTAGAAACAGATACCGTTGATTCCTCCAAATTGTTGACAAACCATTAACCCGACTCCTATCTTCAAATCACAGACCAATAAAAATAAGCGAACGTCATGTTTTGAAGCCTTCTTAATAATATTTGGTGACAAGTACTTACAATGACAGATCTTGAGTATCTTCTTTGGAAAAGATCCAATAGTTTAGTTTTGGGGAGCTTTTCTAGCGTTTCTATGTAATCCTACAAACAATTATGAAAATACAATGATATATCAAGATTTCGAGTTCAATCCGATGAGGAAAATGAGATAATGGGCACAAAGGGTCGGTAAAGGTTGTTAATACTCCCTCCGTCCCATTTTAGATGTCATGGGCCCACAAACACACAGATTAACAAATCTTTGATTTGTATATTCTCTTAGTTGTAAAATGACAATAATATCCTCAAGTTATTATTTCAAATCTTTGATTGTCTTTTGTCTTTTATAAGTAAAACTGAAAATTGCTTAGAAATGGACATTTAATTTGGAACAACAAAAAGTAGCAAAATGGACATTTAAAATGGGACAGAGAAAATAATATGTGAAACAATTTAACACGAATGAGAACCTGGATTTCTTCGGCCTCTTCAGATATATCAGCATCTTTCCCTCGAAGTTTCCTTAGCGCAACATGAAACTCTTTTTGCTTACCTGTCTTAGCCTGCATGTTTGTTGTAAGATAGAATGTCGACACATTTATAAATTATAATTTATGAAGTTTGGTTAAAATAAAAAAAGTTATAGGTTATAAAAGTTTTAATAGTGCTTTCCAAACTCTTATATTCAAAAATATAACTTTACTCGTATATAATATCACATTTCTTATCTACAATGGAACTGAATAAAAAAGTGTTTTAGTTAAATCATCTTAATACCATCCTGTCTGTTTCAACACATACTAAAACAGACCATCAAACTATGCATCTTGATTTGTAACACTGGCCTGATCCATATGTTTTCATTGTTTTAGTTGTCCTTAACCTTTTTCTCCTAATCTAGCATTGAAAAAAAAGGTATATCTTACCAACCATCTTGGCGACTCAGGTACGAAGAACAATCCAGTCACCAAAACAACGCATGGAACCATTCCTGAAATCATACGACTTCAATTCAATACAATTCAACGTTACCAACGACTTTGAGCCTTACTAGTCCTAACATTTTGTAAAGCTGGCCGATATAAAAAAAATCTAGTTGTATATGGTTTAGAAAACCGGTTAAATAAGAAAGTTTTTAAAAAATAGCTAAAATTATAATACATTAAACACCATAATACGCGTAAATTGAACGTTATGTGGACTAATGACTATCTTCTCTTGAAATCAACATAATACGTTTGTATTTATAAATTTTTTTTTTTTTTTTTTTTTTTTTTTAGGTAAATAGTTCTGTATTTTAAAATTACTTTATTCCAGGACAAAGAAAATTACATTAGGATAACGGGTAGGCGGGCAACAAGCTGCGCCGCCACCCCTTTCTGAATAGCAAATCCTAATCTACTAAAAAAAGCTAGAAAAAATAGATATCATTTTAAGAGAAGATGTTTATACTATTTTCTATTATCAATGCTAAAATCAAAATAGGTTAAAATCAAACATGCTACATTAATAGTAACAAATTTAAAAAAATCACATAAAAGTGTTAGCAGTTCTTAACCCAACCTAATTTGACTTATTTTGAAAGGTGATCTAACTCAAACTCATTTTGTCATTGTGTTTCAACTATAAGCTACCTATCAACGCCAAGATCCTCCACTGTATCATCGTCCCGATCACAAAGGAAAATGACACTGCTGCACAAATCATAAGCTGCATACACATATTGTAACTTAGATACTTTAGCACAATTTGTAGACATGTTATATGTATCTAAATGTTAACATGCTATATATGGACCGTAACCTGATTAGCTGCTGTCAACATGCCTCGTAGGTTTTTTGGAGCAATTTCTGCTATGAACACGGGTACAACATATGAAAACACTCCCATCGCGTATCCTGTTGCTAATCTTCCCATGTCTAGCACCACAAGCCCCTACCATAAGCATACAAATATCTTTTGGTTAATCCAATAGTAATAATACGTATTATTTAAGAACACAACTTAATATGCATACCTCTGCGAAGTAAATCGCTAGCCATCCGGCCAAACAGAAAACGCTTGATAGCCTTAATGCCTGTTTAATATGTTCATTACATAATACACATACATGAATGCATACATTATAAATTAAGTTATTTCATCTCTTCAATGTATATTGATTTAAACTCAAACCAGATGATATACAACATCATAACATGCTCCTTTGGTATAATATTGTTGTACTCCGTAATTGATTTGTTGATAAAAAATTAAATTGTTGATTCTCGGATTTTCCTAATCTACTTTATTATCGGTAATGTGCGCGTAGTTGTGCTATTTCACATAATTTTCCTAAGTTAAATTTAAATAAGATTAAAATAAATTATTACATCATTAATAATCAACTTTTATAAAAAATAAATAAAAAATTCTAGCACTAAATGCACTTTAATTGGATGACTATGGACTTCTTTGACTATTTCCAGGACTCATTTTTCTTTAAGCTAATTATCATGAATTTTTATATTTTACGAATCAACTTATTTTTTTTATCCCTTGCTTTGAAGGCAGTGCGTTTTCTGAAACGAGTGTAAAAGGTGGTCCACAGTGACTCGCAGAGCCCTAACAACCATGGGTCTGTGTTTAACAGGATAGACTTTGCGATTCAAAAATGGATAGCGGCATAACTTGTTGCCTGCTTACCTATCATCTAAATGTAACTTGTTTTGTTTTTTATTTAATTAAATCAACTTATCACTTATCAATGAATCGAAATTAGCAAAAGATCGAACCTACTACTTACCCCTTTGCGACCAACGAAATCAGCAATCGGTCCACTTGTGATTGCACCGATCATAGCACCAAATGTCAAGATTGAGCCAAATAACGAATACTGCAAAAAAGTACAATATAAATTCTAACTCTATTATATCATGATCATGATCTTTTTGAGCTGATTTTCGCACTAACCTCGCCTAGCGACAGATTTAGATCTTGCGTGATTGATGCTTGAGTTGGCGACGAGTAACCAGCCTAGTAAACAAAACTTTATATTAGTCATTCTATAGAACTTACACATATATATATATATATTAGTCATTCTATAGAACTTACACATGATCCAAAAGCGAAAGAACCACAAACAGCGACAAATGTGGTGAGATAAACCATGAAGTTGTTCGATTTGTTTCTTTCGTGTTTTTCATCGATCGTTTGAGCTACAAGTGGCGTTTGTGTATCGTCTTGAGCCATGATCTCGAAGGATTTTGGGAATAAAGATGTGCAAAAGAAAGCTAGTAGTGTGACTGAACTAGTACTTAATATATATGAATATTATGTAACGATAGAATTTGATCTTTTATCTTTTACGAAGAAATACGAATATTATCATGACAACATTCCCATCTTACTTTTTTTTTTAATCTCTGAGCGGCTTATGTTTTATTAGTACGTACGTAACTATTAAACAATTAGCATGTGGGTTATCTTGGCTTTACATATATCAATATTTTGTTTGTTTTGTTTTTGTTTCATTGTATCCTGGATTGTTGCTAATCTCTTACTAGCTTTTTGAATAAAGTTTGTTTGGCCGTTAAAAACTTAAAAAAAAAATCTTGGCTTTACATAGGGTTGGTTACTTAAATTAATGGGTGAGGCTAACGTATAAAGCTTCTTAACGTAAGAAGCGTAAGAAGCAATCTCAGCCATTAGATTAAGGATGCAGATTAAAAACCCTAATCATACATGGGTTAAACTAACCAAGGGTAAAATAGGAAAAAACCGTCTATTTTTTTTTTCAAATCGTAACAAAACTAAAATTGAACACTGATTTCTCATCGTTTTCAGATCCATTCATGTTTAGAATGATTATACAATTCAAAAACAAAAAAAAAATCGATTACAATGAACGAAAAACGTAAGATCAGTATTTGATCTAAAAATAATCAAAAACAGAGGATTAAACTAATCATATGAAACAATTATGAATTGTAATAGTTGTCGAATACTCTGGATTTTGTTTCATTAAGGATGATTAAAGATAAAAATTAGGTTTAAAAAAGTTGCAGAGGAAGAAGATGAAGTTGGTGAAAAACAGACGCACTCATCAAAATTTCAGACGCACTCATCAAAAAATTTCAGACGCACTCATCAAAATTCAGACGCACTCATCAAAATTTCAGGTGCACTCATTAAAAGTTTGGAAGCAGTCATTGAAAATTTTGGACGCACTCATCAAACCCAACAAAAATTCAAACGCATCTTTACAAAAAAAAAAACAAACGCACCTTACTAAAGTCAGACGCACTCATCTATATCCAAGCCACTCATCTTTATCCCATTTTCACTCCCTGTCATAAAAGGTGCGTCTGTTTCAATACCACTATTTTCACCAAACTGAGTTCTTCAAAAGCTGTCTCCTGTAACAATTCTTACCTTCCTCAACCCAAACTGAGTTTAAAGAAAACCCTGATGAAGATCTATCTCATCTTCTTTCTGACATCCCTACCAGCCCTCAAATCTTTGAGATCATTGCAAGATTCTGCTATGGTTACCAAGTCAACATCACACCCGAAAACGTCATCGCAGTTTCTTGTTTGGCTTGTTATTTGGGCATGACAGAGAACCTATAAATCTGATCACTGACCCAATAATATCAAATATTATTGGGTTCAAACAAGTTCAAGGCACAGAGGTTATTTTAAGCCGATGTCAAAACATGGATTTCGTCTTCTAGTGAATTAGCCTTTGGGTTCAAACAAGTTCAAGGCACAAAGGTGATTTTAGGTTTATCGTTGTTGGTTTCGGGTTACGACCCTTGATGTATATTTCATCGTTGTTGGTTTGTTGGTGTTGTCAAACGAGAAGGTGAAGGATGACGTGGTGGTGTCGGGTGGTGGTTCGGTGTCGGCGGTGGTGGTGGTGGTGATGGTGCTGGTGGTGGTGGCGATGGTGCTGGACCTGCTGGTGGTGGTGGCGATCAGTTTGTTTCAAAATGAGATGGGTTAAGTCTAGAACAGGAAGAGGAAAAATACGTTTAATTGTGGTTTAACTGTAGTTAGGTTAGATTGACAGGTGTCAATCTCTGGTGGCTTCTTACACTTCTTATTTTAAGGGGCTTTATACCGTATACTTTCTCTAAATTAATAACCAACGTTTAATAATATCAATAATAATAGTAGCAGTAATTACAATAATAATCGTAATTATGTTAACGTAATAATATGATGTTGTAATTTTCACGTTTTGAGAGTGTAACGGTTCCATCTAGATTGAAACATGGAATCGATTACATACATTACGCACACGTGCGCACTCACACACAAACACATAATCTAAATTTTCATACAAACCAATGATTTTAGAAAATAAGGAAAATCGTTGTATCGTAAAAAATGAAACGTTTAACGGTTAAATTGGCAAAAAGCCGTTTTGGCCAAACCATCTAACACGGCCACTTTTGTTTCAATAAAATCTACAATAATAACACGATTAGGAACATGCCAAGCTTTCATCTTAATCGTTGTATCTTGAGACTGATATTTTTTCCATAGAACATATGACGTTCACATTCTATTGTTTTTGCATTACTCGTTTTCGGCTCAACTAGGATAGATTCCTTGCACACAAACACTACACAACTAGGTTTTTTTAAAGGAAGTTTTCTTTAATTATGTCGTTTGTGGGATTGAACTTAAGTTCTCTAAACCACTACAAGAAAATTGAGTATTAGCGGCGACACCTTTAACGACGACCCGCCTAGATCTTGCTAAAGGTTTTATCCAGATTGCCCAGATTTTTTGCCACGCGGCAAAAAAAAAATATAAAAAAGAATGCCACGTGGAAATTGACCATTAGCGGCCATAGGGGGTATTAGGCACGATTTTTTTGCGACCAGAGCTTTAGCGGCGACAGTCGCCGCTAAAGCCTCTGTCGCCGCTAAAGCCCCCGTCCCTTGTAGTGAAACTCTGGAACAAAGTGTATAGGCTAAAGGCTTTTGTTTTTATCAATGTGTCACTAACCCGTTGGTCTTTAACTAGTAAACCTTACCAACTCCAAAATTCTAACTAATATAATGAAATCTGACAAATATCTTGGAAAGGAATCGTTGGTGATTGCAACTTGCTATTAGTTTACTTAATTTCCAGTTGTGTTTTACTGTCTTTATAGTTGATATCAATTTTTCATCATTTAAATTAAGAAACAACCAATGCTAATAGGTTTTTCTTTTGTCATTTTTAACATATATTAATACCCTTTTAGATCTCAATATTACAGGCTATGTTGTGGTTATAGATTAGACTTACATAAATAAACTAAAATCGTAGGTTTTAACAACAATTCACGATTAGGTTTGATCCCCTTATATGATGATGTTATTGAGTAAAGGCTTGTAAGTTGTGACCATCATGTCTCTGACTAGGTTTTGTTCCTAATCAAAATCCTAATCGGATTCGGTATATAGTTACATGTTGATCATTAGGGTAAGGCTTAACTATTTTTACAAAACTTTTTTTAACCATAGGAACCTTCAGTTCTTCACCTTGTTGGAAAATTTGTGAAAATAAAAAAGTTATAAATTTAAAATTGTTTTTATTGAAAGGTTTTTAGTAAAATACTAATTGAAACTCCAAAGTTGAAATTTAAAAAACAATAAGAATACCATAAAGTTTGGTCAAAATTCTTAAAGGTTTTAATGGGATGTTTCAACTCATGGGTTTATGAAGAATTGAGTGTATCAACTTTTTTTCATGTATAAATACGAGTCTTGGTTGAAATTAAGATTCATCAAAGAACACCAATTCTTTAAAGTTCTTCACTTTCTCTCTAAAATTCGCAATTCTTTGATCCATCCTCTTCTCATTTCGAGTTTGTTATCATCTCAAGCAGTACACATATTGTTCCGGTTGTTGTACCCTGTGAGACAGACTATCTAAGAGGAGACGCGGAATATGTTTTAAGGGTCCCGTCAACACATTCCTCAACCAAAAACTGTCAACGTTTTAGTGTGCTAATTATTGCAGTCATGAAGTAAAGTTGAAGACTCAACATGGCGCAGGCTCGGATCAGGCTAGGGGTGTTCAGAATTCGATTCGGATTCGAAAAATTCAAAATTCGACTTAGTTCGATTCAATTACCAAGAATTCGATTATTAAGAATTCGAATTCGATTCAATTCGAATTCGAGTCCAGTAAATCGAATACGAATCGAATACAAATTTATGATTTTAAATTCGATTCGAAATTCGAATAAAAACTGTACATGTATATTTTTTTAAATATATATACACACATACACATTATTATATACACATTGAAAAAAAACTTCTAAATTTTGGTCAAAATCTAAGAATCCATAGTCTCTACAACTTTTACCATAACCATATTTTACATATTTACTTTATACATCATAAAACTCTAACAAACTATACTCTCTACTCTTTTTACTATTCCCGTTTTTAACATATTGTTGTTCATCAATTTTGTAGATTTCTATTTTATATGTTAAAAATAATGAGTTTATATTAATTTTAAAACTAAAAGTAAAACAATTTATTATTTATGGTAAATTTGAACTAAATCGAATTTATTCGAATTCGATTCGAATTTGTGTTTCTTATTCGAATCGAATAAATTGAATTTTAAGCGAATACGAATCGAATACGAATTCAAGTAAAATATTAAAAATTCGAGAAATTCGATTCGAATAATTCGAAAATTCGTTATTTGATTTGTTGAACAGGCCCAGCGCAACCTTTCTCGTTTCGCTTCGAAAACCCTATTTTCAGGCCGTCAGGCGCATTTTTCCGGCCTAGTTCCGTTGGAATTCCAGCCAATAATTGTATGTACAGGTCTGAATCAATTATATCAGCCCTAAATAAGTTTATCATCAACCTAAAACAACCTAAACTAGCCCTAAAGAATACTAAAACATGTTTGAAACACAATTTCTAAAACAACCCAAATTAGCCCTAAATAATACTAAAACAGTATAAAAACACAATTTCTAGGGGTTTAGACATGTTTTAGGGCGGGTTAAGGTTGTTTCAGGTTGATTCCAAACTTTTTTAAGGTTGGAATGATTGTTTTAGACATGTTCATACAATGTTTTGCTGGAATTTTATCAAAACTTGGCCTGAAAAATTCGTTTGAGGGCCTAAAAGTGAGCTTTTGAAGCAAAGCGAGAAGGCTGGGTTGTGCCTGAAAAGTGGGCCTAGACGCGCGCGCCTGGGTTAGCCTTGACAAGAGAGGCCAAAGTTAATAAAGTTTCCTCCCATTGAGATATTTTTTAATGAAATCTATATATAACAGTTTCCAGTTTACTATTCTATTCATATTTACACCCACCGGCTAATCGAGACTAATGAGATGCCATTTCTTGTACTTGAAAATAACCGAAACCCACACCTAATATTTGAGTCCTTCCAATATAAACTATTCATATGTATTGAAGTAATTATGATTTATGAAGATGCGTTAGTCTAATTTTTGAACTGTATACTACTGATGTGGTCCATCAAAATTCCAACACTACATGGACCCGGCGGTGGCGGTGGCGGCGGCATCATTGGGGTGATTACATATGAAACAGCGATGACGACAACATCAGTGGGACGATGACAGATGAACACGACTACGGCCAGTCAGGTGGGAAATAATATGTCAACTACTGTACATTGATAGTCTTTATTAGACACATTAAATATAATGGTCTCAATTCTAAAGGGAAATTAGACCGAAACATAGCAATAAGTTGTGCCTCTAACACTTACTTTTTGGATAGAAGACAATCGGCCAACCTCGTTTCTTGCTACAAGTTTTGCCGCTAACCCCAAAGGCAACAGGAGGTAAATTCTTTTATGGTTATTTTGTTACCCAAAATCATCACTAATTACAATTCCTCCTAAAGGCAATAGAAGGGAAATTCTTTCATGGTTATTTTTATTTTGTTATCCAAAATCATCACTAATTATAATTCCTTAGACACATTACAATTTCTTCAAATTTCAAATCCCAGTTCAATCTCATATCTAATTAATTCAAATTACAATAACAATATCACCTAAAGATAAACATCTAACTCTAGATCATCTCCACCAAAACAAGAACAATGATGTGAACAAGTTGAGCCAAACTCGAGCTTGTTTAAGCTCGAGGATAATAAATGTTACTCCATATTTGATGGTTAAAAATTAAATACATCCACTCTCAATTCATTTTACGATCAATAATCAATCAAAGTGGAAAATATTGCACAAGCCCACGAAATCCTAATTTACCCGATTAAATACATAATCAGTAAGATTATGATTATACAACCAAAAACACGAAATGAGTTCCCCACCAGATACTATCTTCCATCCATCTCAATTGTACACGTATAATAACCTCCAGAATTAGACAAGTGACCCGGCTCACTATTACTAATGGGTTTCTCGGTGTACCTAATTCCTGCTGATAGTGGTATTGGTCTTTCGGGTATAGAAGGAACCGGTAAATCCGATTCTAACATTTTCAAAACTTTATCCATTGTAGGTCGGGCATATAACTGCGAGTGAGAAGAAAGAACTGCCACCATCACGTACTTCTCCATGATCTCGGGTGGACCACATTCGGCCATACCAGCATCAATAACTTCTAAAGGAGTGCCGTTTTGCACCATTGACCAAGCCCAATCAGCTAAAAGATCCGGTTCATCATCTCCAACCCCTAAAAGAGCCTTTCTTCCACTTAAAAGTTCTAGTAGCACAACCCCAAAGCTAAAAACATCACTCCTTTCGGTTAACTGTCCATACAACGCGTACTCAGGGGCAACGTAGCCCATTGTACCGGCTACCCGAGTGCTCAAATGGGACACCCCCTCTGGTGCAAACTTAGCCAATCCAAAATCAGCCACCTTAGCCTCGAAATTTTCATCTAAAAGTATATTACTAGCTTTTATATCTCTATGAATGATTGCGGGCTGGGCTCCATGGTGCAAATAAGCTATCCCTCGAGCCATACCCAACGCGATATTTCTACGAATTGGCCAACTTAGATTAACCCGGGTTGATTGATTCCCAAACAGATGATCATAGAGGCTGCCATTTTTAACCAAATCGGTGACAATGATTCGTTGGTAACCTTCAAACGGTGTGGCGGCTATGCAGTATTCTCTCATATCCACCAGATTCACATGGCGAACACTCGCGATTACTTCTACTTCATGCGCGAAACTCTCGTCACCCGCAGCTGAACAGTTTTTAAATACTTTAAACGCAACTTCTGAATCGTCAGGTAAAACGCCTTTGTAGACATTTCCAAAACCTCCTCTACCGATTATGTTCTCTCTAGAGAAATTTCTAGTAGCTTCTTTGATATCCTCAATGTTGAATTTGATTAATGTTGTGCTTTCATTAAGTGCATCCAATGCAGACACTGCATTACTTCTTGTTCTTCTCTTTTGATTCAGTTTTTTCCTCCGATAATACCAAATACCAATCGAAATTGCCGAAACAATAATCGTAACGACTACCACCACAATGATAATGATGATGATCGTTTTGTGTTTGTGCTTGGACGTTGTAATATCCATACTATCGATGGAGAATAAACATACTGGCGTATATCTATCGGTAGGGCCGAGACGGCTGACGAACTCGGCCGTGTAGATATACGGATAATCGCGGCAGCTCGTCAGGTTTCCCACGGACGTTCCGGTCAAATACCACGCCTGGAGATTAGAAAGCGCGACGGTGCACGACGAGCATTTCGAGACCGAGACTGACTGACTACAAGTCGAAAGGACTGTAGTTAGCAACGATCCTTTAACGAGTGTTTCATATTGTTTTCGGTTAGTTATATTCATGCAACCTGGTAAGGTGATCCAATTCTTTTTGAAGCCGCAGTTTTGCTGGAACTTAAAATTAGGATAATAATCTTGGGCGAAAGACTGGAAAGAACGCCAACACGACTCGGTTGTGTTTAATGGCAGCACAAAGGAGCCTGTACGACGAAGGTACTCAGCTTGGGCTAAATAAAGACCTTGCTGAGCGTAGCGGCAGGCGTTTGGAGCGTCGAAGGAAGGGTGGTTGTCGCCGACGATGCTGCGGGCAAAGTCAAAGTTTAAAGGACACGGAACGTCGACGTTTTGAAGGAGAGTTCGGTGGTGGGAGCTGGTGGCGGAAAGAGGATTTAGGACTAGAATAAAGAGAAGTAGCAGCAACTGATGGTGGTTGGACATGATGGAAGTGGAAGGTACAAGTGGTAAAGCGAGATGTACTAGTTGTGAAGCATGAGGTATAGTGGAGTACAAAGATTCAAGTGATGGGGTTGTTTTACTGTTGTTTTGGAGTTTTTATATTAGTCTTTGTTCAGTCGTACAACGCGTTCACCTAAGATTAAGCGACTCGGTGGAAGACCTGTGGCTGTCATGTTATGGTCCGCGTTTAAGGATAATTAACTATATCCTCTCGATTTGTGTGATTAATTAAATCTCCACATGAGTCATGAGGTATATTAAGTTTAAGAGGCTGTTTTGTTGAGTGTTGAGTCAAGATCTGAAGTTTTTTTGTCTCACATTGGTGGAAAAGCCTCATTAAGGTTCAACCTAGTTTAGTACTTAATGGTTCAGCAACATCCCAAATCTTAATGGTTCAGCCTTAACCATTCCATTCAGAAGTTGAAACAAACGCACTGAATGCTAAATCATTTGGCGCTGAATGGTTCAGAGCCTCATTAAGAGTCTTTCCAAACAACCCCTTAATGCAAATTAATAGGAAGCTAACCTAATCAATTTTATTTTTTTTACTCTCCGCGTGTTGCGGCGGCGTTTAAATTTTAATGAACTTAAATTTATATTGTAAAATATTTAAACCGACTCGTTTACGTTAAAGCGAAAACCAACAGAAAACACACATGAAAATAAATATTGGATCGTATTATATTTGACCTAACTCGTTAGCACAAAAATTTAAGTCGAAACGTAAACCAACTTAGATTTATAACAAAACATACTTAAAATACTTAAAAATAAGCACGTAAGAAAATATTGTTTTTACGTTAAAGAATGATTCCACGCGTTGCAACGGAGTCGAAACGTAAAGTAACTCGAGTTTATATCGCATAATGAAAACGTATTATATTTGACCCCAAACAATATAGACCAACAAAATACGTACATAAAAATAAGTATGTAAACTTGAGAAAGTCAAATTGACATGTTACAAAGTTATTAGAAAGTTGAAAGAGTGCAAGTACCAATGCTAAAAATTGGAGGATTAAATACATGAAAAAAAAACCATATAGGTTGAATAACATTATTGTAAATTTAACAAAGAAAAAAAATAGAGTTGTGTCTTAGGTACTATTTCGAACATCCCAACATACACTGAGGCCCAAAGCTCACCCTTGACGCCTTATGGGCGCCTTTAACAACTATGGTCTGAACTACCCAACCAACCTAGCCGATTCAGTTCGTCGTTTTCAAAAATTGCAGTTAGTACTTCGGCGTATAGCTTTTATCAAAACTAGCCAAACCAGAGGTCAAACATCCCAGCATGCATCCATCACCCGCTAGACTAGAACCCTGACCCATGGAATAACTTTCACCTTCCTTTGAGAGATGTTATATACATACAAATCAGAATCCTAGTCACAACAAATTAATCACAAGGATTGTTTTTACATTACATTGTGTTATCGTTTGTTTTGACTTACTTACAAACGTCTTAGTTATTTCATCGAGCACAATAAATGTAAAAACCAAAGTTCTAAATATTTGAGGGTTAAAATTTAAACACCTTCACTCTCAACTAATTTTACAATCATTAATGAAAGTCGAAACTGCTTCAAGGATTGAATAGCCCATGAAACCCAAATGTACCTCATCATTTACAGTGTATGATTCAACTCAAAATCTTCAAATTATGAGTTAAGATTCCCAATTGTAGCTAATGATGGCATGTCAACATGGTTGAGGTATCCTGGTTTTACCAATGAGACCTGGGTTCGACTCCCATAAGAAGCAACTCGCTTGCCCTCCCCTTACGTGAGGCTGGTCTCCGTGGGGTTTACCTAGTATACGCTAGGGCAGTGGGCTCCTTGGGAGGGAGGGGGTGCGATTAAGCACTTCTAAAAGTTGAAATTCGCCGTACACATAAAAAAAGATTCCCAATTGTAAAAAAAAAAAAAAAAAAAAAACCAAGTCGGTGGGTCCGTCGGGTGCTATCTTCCACCTAGAAGGATGTGATTTCTCATCCTCATCTTCCTCCTCCTCCACAACCTTCACATTGACGGCAGACCGCCCATCTATCTCACTTATATAAATGTGATACCCTCTAGGAGTGGACAAGTGTCCCTACCCGCTTTCACTAATGGACCTCTTGATAACCTCGATTAAGCGGTATCAGTTTTTTTAGGTCTCGAAGGAACCAGTAAATCTACATCTAACATTTTCAAAACTTCATCTATTGTAGGTCAAGCACATAGTTGCAGGTGAGACGCAAGAACCGCCACCAACACGTCCTTCTACATGGTCTTGGGTGGACCACATTCCTCCGTACCATCATCAATAACTTCCAAAGGTGTACCATTTCGCACCATTGACCAAGCCCAATCGGCTAATTGAACCAGTTGTTCATCCCTAATCGTTAAACGAGCGTTTTTCCACTTAAAAGTTATAAAAGCACTACTCCGAAACTATAAACATCACTCCTTTCTATCAACTAACCGTGTAACATGTATTCCGGGTCGCACCTCGAGCCTGGGTGCAAATTTAGCCACACCAAAGTCAGCCACTTTCACCTCAAAATTTTCATCTAAAAGTATGTACTAGCTTTTATATCTCTATAAACAATCGCAGGTCATGCTCTGTGGTGCAAATAAGTCAACTCTCAAGCCATACCTAATGTGCTCTTTCTCTGAACAGGCCAACTTAGGTTAGCCTGTATTTACTGATTCCCAAACAAATGATCATAGAGGCTCCCATCCTTAACCAAATTTGTAACAATAATCCTTTGGTAACCTTCATAAGGCGTGGTAGCTATGCAGTATCCTCTTAAAGCCACCAGATTCACATGGTGAACACTCGCAATCACTTTCACTTCATGTGTGAAATTCGCATCACCCACAGCTGAACAATTTTTAAACCGTTTCAACGCAACTTCCAAATCATTGAGATGGTTTTGATCGAATCTACCAGCCAAAGTCATAGTTGTCAAAGGGGCAAGGCGCGCTCAAGGCGCATAGGGTGAGCCTTGAGCCTCAGTGCAAGGTGCTTAAAAGCGAGGGCTTTTTTAGGCGAGGTGTACAATATAAACACCCAATTTCTAGGGGTTTGGACATGTTTTAGGCATTTTTTATGGCGGGTTAAGGTTGTCTCATGTTGATTCCAGTTTTTTTAAGGTTGGTGTTATTGTTTTAGACATGTTCATACAATGTTTTGCCGGAAATTCATCAAAACTTGGCCTGAAAAATGCGCATGAGGGCCTAAAAGTGGGCTTTTGAAGCAAAGCGAGAAGGTTGGGTTGTGCGGATTGTACCTGAAAAGTGTGCCTAAACGCGCGTCTGGGTGAGCCTTGATAACAGAGGCCTAAGTTAATAAAGTTTCTTTCCAAGATAAACTATTCATATGGATTGAAGTTATTATGAAGATGAGTTGGTTTAATTTTGGAACTGTGTACTACTGATGTGGTCCATCAAAATTCCAACACTACATGAACCCGGCGGTATCAACGGCATCATTGGGATGAGGACAGATGAAACAGCGATGACGAGGACATCAGTGAGGCGATGTCAAATGAACGCTACTACGACCAATCAAGTGGTGATAGCATGGCTGTTCATATTCTTTCATTTAGACACATCAAATACAATGGTCTCGATTCAAATGGGAAATTACACTGAAACAGAGCAATAAGTTGTGCCGCTAACACTTACGTTTTGGATAGAAGACAATTGGCCAACCTCGTCTCCTACTACAAGTTGTGCCGCAAATTCCAAAGGCAACAGGAGGAAAATTCATTCATGGTTATTTTGTTACCTAAAATTATTACTAATTACAATTCCTCCTAGAGGCAACGGAAGGGAAATTCTTTCATGGTTATTTTTATTTTGTTATCCAAAATCATCACTAATTATAATTCCTTTGACACATTACAATTTCTTCAAATTTCAAAGCACAATTCAATCTCATATCTAATTAATTCAAATTAAAATAACACACATCACCTAAAGATACACATCTAACTCTAGATCATCTCCACCGAAATGGGAACACTTATTTAAACAAGTTGAACCAAACTCGAGCTTGTTAATCAAAGTGGAAAATATTGCAGCAGCCCATGAAATCCTAATTTACCCGATAAAATACATGATGTGTAAGATTATGATTATACGGCCAAAAACACTAAACGAGTTCCCCACCTGATACTACCTTCCATCCATCTCAATTGTACACGTATAATAACCTCCAGAATTAGACAAGTGACCCGACCCACTATTACTAATGGGTCTCTTAGTGTACCTAATTCCTGCTGAAAGTGGTATTGGTCTTTCGGGTATAGAAGGGACCGGTAAATCCGATTCTAACATTTTCAAAACTTTATCCATTGTAGGTCGGGCATATAACTGCGAGTGAGAAGAAAGAACTGCCACCATCACGTACTTCTCCATGATCTCAGGTGGACCACATTCGGCCATACCAGCATCAATAACTTCTAAAGGAGTGCCGTTTTGCACCATTGACCAAGCCCAATCAGCTAAAAGATCCGGTTGATCATCTCCTACCCCTAAAAGAGCCTTTCTTCCACTTAAAAGTTCTAGTAGCACAACCCCAAAGCTATAAACATCGCTCCTTTCGGTTAATTGACCATACAACGCATACTCTGGGGCAACGTAGCCCATTGTACCGGCTACCCGAGTGCTCAAATGGGTCACCCCCTCTGGTGCAAACTTAGCTAATCCAAAATCAGCCACCTTAGCCTCGAAATTTTCATCTAAAAGTATATTACTAGCTTTAATATCTCTATGAATGATCGCGGGCTGGGCTCCATGGTGCAAATAAGCTATCCCTCGAGCCATACCCAACGCGATATTTCTACGAATTGGCCAACTTAGATTAACCCTGGTTGATTGACTCCTAAACAGATGATCATAGAGGCTGCCATTTTTAACCAAATCGGTGACAATGATTCGTTGGTAACCTTCAAACGGTGTGGCGGCTATGCAGTATCCTCTCATATCCACCAGATTCACATGGCGAACACTCGCGATTACTTCTACTTCATGCGCGAAACTCTCATCACCAGCAGCTGAACAGTTTTTAAATACTTTAAACGCAACTTCTGAATCGTCAGGTAAAACGCCTTTGTAGACATTTCCAAAACCTCCTCTACCGATTATGTTCTCTCTGGAGAAATTTCTAGTAGCTTCTTTGATATCATCAATGTTGAACTTAATTAATGTTGTGCTTTCAGTAAGTGCATCCAATGCAGACACTGCATTACTTCTTGTCCTTCTCTTTCGATTCAGTTTATTCATCCGATACCAAATACCAATCGCAACTGCCGAAACAATAATAATCGTAACGACTACCACCGCAACGATAACGATGATAACTGTCTTGTGTTTCTGTTTCGACGTTATGAAGTCGATGTCAATTAATAAACATGCTGGCGTATCCCTATCGGTAGGGCCGAGATGGCTGACGAAGGCGGCCGCGTAGATAAACGGATAAGCGCGACAGGTCGTCAGGTTTCCCACGGACTCTCCGTTCAAATATGACGCCTGGAGATTAGAAAGCGCGACGGTGCACGACGAGCAGTTGGAGACCGAGACTGGCTGACTACAAGTCGAAAGGAAAATACTTAGCAACGATCCGTTAACGAGTGTTTCATATTGTTTTCGGTGAGTTATATTCATGCAACCTGGTAAGGTAATCCAGTTCTTTTTTGGAAGCCGCAGTCTTGCTGGAGGTTAATATTAGGATAGAAGTCTTGGGCGAAGGACTGGAAAGAACGCCAACATGACTCGGTTGTGTTTAATGGCGGTACAAAGGCGTCTGTACGACGGAGGTAATCAGCTTGGGCTAACTGGAGACCTTGCTGAGCGTAGCGGCAGGCGATTGGAGAGTCGAGGTAAGTGTAGTTTTCGACGATGCCACGGACTAGGTCAAAGTTTAGAGGACATGGAACGTCGACGTTTTGGAGGAGAGTGCGGTGGTGGGTGCTGGTGGTGGAGAGAAGAAGTAGGACTAGAATAAGGAGAAGTGGCAACAAGTGATGGTGGTTGGACATGATGGAAGTGGAAGGTACAAGTGGTAAAGCGGGATGTACTAGTTGTGAAGCATGAGGTATAGTGGAGTGCAAAGATTTAAGTGATGGGTTGTTATACTGTTTTTGGAGTTTTTATACGGAGTATTAGTCTTTGTGCAGTCGTACAAACGCGTTCACCTAAAATTGGACGACTCGGTGGAAGACTTTTGACTGTCATGTTATGGTCCGCGTTTAAGGATAATTAATTAACTATTTCCTCTGGATTTGTGTGTTTAATTACATCTCCACGTGAGTCATGAGGTATACTTTTAAGTTTTAGTGTAAACTAATAGGAAACTAACCTAATCAATATCTCTTAATGAACCACCAATATACAATACTAGTATTTTTATTTATTTTTTACTCTTCACGTGTTGCGGCGGCATTTAAATTTAAATGAACTTAAATTTATACTATAAAATATTTAATCCTACTCATTACGTTAAAGCGAAGACCAACTGAAAACACACATGAAAATAAGCACGGGATCGTATTATACTTGACCTAACTCGTTACCACATAAATTTAAGTCGAAACGTAAACCAACTTAGATCTATAACGAAACGTACTTAAAAGTAAGTACGTAAGAAAATACTGCTTTTTACGTTAAAGAATGATACCACGCGTTGCGACGGAGTCGAAATGTAAAGTAACTCGAGTTTATACCGCATAATGAAAACGTATTATATTTAATCCCGATCAAAACATATAGACCAACAAAATACGTACATAAAAATAAGCACAAAAACTAGAGAAGAGTCAAAATAAAATTTTACAAAGTTTTTAGAAAGTTGAAAGAGTGCAAGTAGCAATGCTAAAATTTGAAGGATTGAATACATGAAAAAAAATACATATAGGTTCAATGGCATTATTGTAAATTTGACAAAGAAAAAACATAGAGGTGTGTCTTAGGTACTATTCCGAACAAAACATATAGACCAACAAAAAAACGTACATAAAAATAAGCACATAAACTCGAGAGAGTCAAAATGACACTATACAAAAATTTTAGAAAGTTGAAAGAATGCAAGTACCAATGCTAAAAATTGAAGGATTGTTATAAATTTGACAAAGAAAAATAAAAAAAAGGAGGTGTGTCTTGAGTACTATTCCGAACAAAACATATAGACCAACAAAAAACATACATAAAAATAAGCACGTAAACTCAAGAGAGTCGAAATGACATTTTTCAAAGTTTTTAGAAAGTTGAAAGGGTGCAAGTACCAATGGTAAAATCTGAAGGGTGGAATACACGGAAAAAAACATATAGGTTGAATGATATTATTGTAAATTTGACAAAGAAAAATAGTAAAAAAAACATAGGTGTGTCTTAGGTAATATTTCGAACAAAACATATAGACCAACAAAAAACGAACATAAAAATAAGGACGTAAAATCGAGATACTCAAAATGACATTTTACAAAGTTTTTATAAATAGATTATTTAATAAATATTAATGTAGTACATAATAGTATTACTTTATTTATTTTGATTAATTATTTTTTGGGCGGATTAAATAAAAACTTCGAGTTTTTTTTATTAAATGAGTGCTTCAAGTGTAATATGATTATGGTTGTAAATAAACCAAACGTTCAACAATTAGTTAAACAAACAAACATAAACATATGTCGCATACATTTATTTATGTTCATGAACGTTCGGTAACATGTTGTTTGTTTGTGTAAGATAGTTCACTAGAGTTTTTGACTTTTTATTTTTAATTTTAGTACTTCAAAGTTCCCATTGTTAGATTATTTAATATATATTAGTGTGTCACATATTAATATTACTTTATCTATTTTGATTAACTATTATTTTGGATGGATTGAGTAAGGATTTCATGTTTAATATGATAATTTTATGTTTTTATGAGACATTATGTTATAGTAATTATGTGCTCAAGATTATGTCAATTATGTTTGGAAATTTGGTTAGTATATTTTGGGGCAATGTCTTTGATAAAAATATTGATTTTATTCGAAATTTAATATGTGTTAGTTTGACCCTAGTTTTGGTCATGAATTCTTATTTCTGTTCGTTTACATTTATTTGTGTTTGTTTGTTATCTTATATTTTCCAATATTTACCAAAATTTAACAAATATACACAAACGAACATGTACACGTTCATCTCCTTAGAAAATGCATATGAACAGAAAATCTTGTTCGTTAAGTGTTCATGAACAGTTCGTGAACATGTTATTTCCTTAACAAACAACCACAAAAAGGAAATTTCCTTCGGTAAGTGTTCGTGAACAGGTTTTTTCCTTAACAAATGAACACGAACAAGACCTTGTTTGTCTTCGTTTGGTTCGTTTACAGCCCTAAATATGATACCTTTGTGTTAAATTTTTTTGGGTAATGGGCAATGCCCGACAAACTATATTTATAGTTATTTTGGGACATAAATTTATGGTAGTTACTTTGGGACATAAATTTATGTAGTTATGTTATCAAGATTATGTCAAGTATGTTTAAATAATTGAGTTAATAAATTTTGGGCGAATCTACGTAATGTTTGTGAATTGTGATGAAATACCGATTCTATTCGAAATAATATAGGTTCGTTTGTGTTTATTTATATTCGTAAACGCGTGTTTGTATTTATGAACGTTCGCTTGTGTTCATCTGTGCTAATGAACATTCATTTGTGTTTGTTTACGCTAAATTTTATCTGGAACCTAAATTTAACAAACAAACACAAATGAACACGAACACATTCATTTCCTTAACAATCGAACAGAAACAATTCGAAAACACATTATTTTCTTAAGAAACAAATTGTTCATGTTTGTTCAATTCGTTTGCAACCCTAAATGTGGTTGAGCAAGGACAAAGGGGGGGAGATGTGGGGTGGCTCGACAGTGTCCCCCTAGCGGTGGTAGGTAACGGTTCTACGAAAAGAGGATACATGTGTATAGGGCTGTAAACAAACTAAACGTTCAGCGAACAGTTCATGACCTGTGCGGTGGGAAGTTTGTTTATGTTCGTTTAGTTAAACAAACGAACATGAACAGAGGTCGTGTTCGTTCATTTATGTTCGTGAACGTTCGGTAATGTGTTCGTTTATATTTGTTTGTGTTCGATAGTTCATTAGGGTTATTAACTTTTTATTTTTAATTTAAGTACTTCAAATTTCCCAGTAGATTATTTAATATATTTTAGCATATCAATATTAATATTACTTTAACTACTTTAATTAACTGTTAATTTGGGTGGATTAAACGAGGATTTCAAGTTTAAGATTATGTCAAGTATATTTAGGCAATTGGATTAGCATATTTTGGGTGGACAATACTCATGATGAAAAATGCTAATTTTTTTAATTTAATATGTTTTGTTTATGCTCGGTTTTGTTCATTAATGTATGTTTGTGTTTGTTTACTTTCATTTGTGTTTGTTTGTATTCGCTTTTGTCTGATACCTAAATTTAACAAATAAACACAAATGAACACGAACAGAAATCTCGTTCGGGTCCTGTTCATGAACAGTTAGTGAACACACTATTTTCTTAACAAACAAACATGAGCAAAAAATCTTATTCGGTAAGTGTTCATGAAAAGTTCGTGAACATATTATTTTCTTAACAAATAAATATGAATAAGGTCTCATTCGTATTCGTTTGGTTCGTTTACGGCGCTACTCACAACACCCAAATTAAGCACAAGGGCGGTCATTACATTATGTTGTGTCATCGTTTGTTTTTACTTATTTACAAACGTCATAGTAATTTCATGAGGCATAATAAAATCTAAAAAAAGACTATATTTGAGGGTTAAAAATTAAACACGTTCGCTCTCAATTAATTTTGCAATCATCAATTAATGAATCAAAATGGAAATTTATGGCAAGGACTTCCATTTTATGGCAAGGACTGAATAGCCCATGAAATCCTAATCTACCTGATAATATACAAGTGTAACATTCAACTCAAAATCAAAGAACCCAATTGTAAAGAAAAAAAACACTACCAAAAACAAGAAATGATACGTCCCACTGGCGCTATCTTCCACCCGAAAGACGAGCTTTTTCATCCTCCTCTTCCTCTTCCTCTTCCTCCTCCACTACCTCCTCGTTGGCGTCAGACCGCCCATCCATTTCAATCGTGTACATTTGATATCCTCTAGGAGTAGACAATTGACCCGACCCACTTTCACTAATGGATCTCTCAATATCCTCAATTCCTGAGGTAAGTGGTATTGGTCTTTCGGGTATTGAAGGAACCGGTAAATCTGTATCTAACATTTTTAAAACTTGATCCATTGTAGGCCGGGCATATAATTGCGGGTGAGATGAAAGAACCGCCACCAATACGTACTTCTCCATGGTCTCGGGTGGACCACATTCCGCCATACCATCATCAATAACTTCTAAAGGTGTACCATTCCGCACCATTGACCAAGCCCAATCCGCTAACAAAACCGGTTGTTCATCCCCAATAGATAAAAGAGCCTTTTTCCCACTTAAAAGTTCTAAAAGCACAACACCAAAGCTATAAACATCACTCCTTTCTGTCAACTGACCATATAACGCGTACTCTGGGGCAACATAGCCCATTGTACCAGCTACCCGAGTACTCAAATGGGTCGCACCCTCAGGTGCAAACTTAGCCAACCCAAAATCAGCAACCTTAGCTTCAAAATTTTCATCTAAAAGAATATTACTAGCTTTTATATCCCTATGAATAATCGCAGGCTGCGCTCCATGGTGCAAATAAGCCAACCCTCGCGCCATACCTAACGCAATTTTCCTACGAACAGGCCAACTTAAGTTAGCCCGTTTCGACTGACTCCCAAACAGATGATCATAAAGACTCCCATTCGTAACCAAATCCGTAACAATAATCCTTTGGTAACCGTCAAACTTTGTGGTAGCTATACAGTATCCTCTCAAAGCCACCAGATTCACATGGCGAACACTCGCGATCACTTCCACTTCATGTGTAAAACTCGCATCACCAGCAGCCGAACAGTTTTTAAACCGTTTCAACGCAACTTCTGAATCATCAGGCAACACACCTTTGTAGACATTTCCATAACCTCCTCTTCCAATTATATTCTCCCTAGCGAAATTCCGAGTAGCTTCTTTAATATCATCAATCGTATACTTAACCAACGTTGTACTTCCAGTAATCGAATCCAAAGCAGACGCCGAATTACCTTCAGGCATTCTACTTCTCCTCCTCCTCTTCAGTTCCTCAACTCTTCTCCTTCTATAATAATACCAAAATCCGAATGCTAGTGCCAATACAACAACCGTAACAATCACAGCAATAATAACAATAACAACCGCTTTATATTTGCTCTTCGATTTAGTAAATTCGATATCAATCGAGAACAAACAAACTGAAGTATCTCTATCGGTAGGACCAAGAGAATTAACAAACGCAGCCGCGTAAATAAACGGATAAGCACGGCAATTAGTTAAATTTCCAACTGAGTCCCCATTCAAATAGGATGCCTGGAGATTACTAAGAGCTACAGTGCAAGAAGTACAAGAAGAGCCAGAGAGTGGTTGGTTACAAGCTGTAAGGACAGGGTTAAGTAACGATCCGTTAACGATTCGTTCGAATTGTTGACGGGTGGTTATGTTCATGCAACCAGGTGTGGCGATCCAGTTGGTGTTAAAGCCACAGGATGTGCGAAGGTCGAAGTTAGGGTAGAAGTCTTCGGCTAGGGTTTGGTATGAACGCCAGCAGGATTCGGCTGTGTTTAAGGGTGGGACGAAGGAGTTGGTGCTGCGTAGGTAGTCGGATTCGACTAATTGGAGACCTTGTTGGGCGTAACGGCAGGCGTTAGGGACGTCGAGGTTAGGGCGGTTGGAGCCGACTATGCGGCGTATTATGTCGAAGTTTAGAGGGCATAAAACGGTGTCGTTTTGGCTGGTGGTGGAGAGAGGGAGTGTGACTAGAAACAGCAGCAGTAGCTGGTGATGGATAGCCATGAAAAGATACAAGTAGTAGATCGTGATGCACTTCAAACTACAATTAATCCGGTGACGGAGGTGTTTTTGACTTTTTTGTACGGTTTTGGTAGTCTTCAAGCAGACATAAAACACGGTGACTTAAATTAGACGACAGGGTGCAAGGCACGTGGCTTTGATGTTATGGCCCACGTTATGTGTGATTAAATGTTTACTTTGTTTTTTTTTATTTTTCTATTTTGGTGTTATTTGGAAAAATAATAACGCGATTATGCTTAAATATTCGCATGAGGTATATTTAAATATAAACTTGAAGGGTTATCATTTATTTTTTTTGGAATTGGAGCCGCTAATAATACTTCATAATACATAAAAAAATATGCAGCAGGGCCGGCACTTTATATTTAAGCAGCAATGAAGTCATAAATAGATTGTTAAAGTTGCCATTAATGTCAAAGATGGACCGATAATTAACATTGAGGGACAAAAGAGAGTAAGTTAAAGAAAGGGACATTGAGAGAGAGAGAGAGAGACTTCTATTATTCACAATATGTTGAGGATCTTTGTACCTGCTTCTATTTATTTAATCACTTGATATACCTTTCTACCTATTCTTCAACTTAATTTGAGACACTTTTAGTCACAAATTCTCTCTTTTTGGTCACTTTTTACTAACATGCAGACGACTAACTCGTTATCTGATTATTACAACTTCAAACAACCTATCGCATAATCACTTTCATCCAAACACACATTTCCGTTTTCTTCCATATCACTTCATTTGCATAATTGCATCTAACTAATCACATGTATCAATACCGCCATAGCCAAACAAGATTATTTTATCAACCAAATTCTTTTAACAGATTCCAGTTTATTGAAACTTTAATTTATAACCTTTTCAATTTACTGAAATTCTAATTTTGTATACATATTAAAAAAAATTGTAAACCAATCGCCCATGATTGTGGTAAGCTACAGTAAAAGAACACATGGGCATAGACATATCATAAAATACAAATTTGATGACAGACATTATGTGTTACAAGAATCTTATATATAAAGAAACATAATATAAATACATTCTAGAAACTCAGAGACCAGATGACGCAGCAGAGGACCCAATCTTCATATGTAGCAAATAAGAACTCTTTATTTCAGAAACTAGGTAACAAAAATCCAATTAAAGAAATTACTACATTTTTTTGAAAAAAAAAATCCACATAAAATACCAAAAATGACATGTTAAACTAATAAGCAAATAAAATGTTGCAAAATTTGGAACTTGAAAAAACTGAAAATTATTATAAGTTTGTTACAAGTAACACGAAGCACTGGTACGGGGTACATACCTCAAGACTCTACATGTCGCCTTTATCTTTTACCCATTATCCGTACAAAATCTGGCATGCCAAGCCTTTGACCATAAACCATTCATGAATCGAATTCAAATTTGTGCGTTCATGGATAACCTCACCATTTAAAACAAGCGTTTATTTGAGCAAGTAGTTTACAAGCGCCAAAACACGTAGGCATCTAAAGGGATCGCATTGTCTCCAACTTTGAATCACAAAAAAATAGATAAATATATGATGGATGAAGGTTTTTGTATCAAAAACTAGTTTAAAAGGATGGTTGGTCTGCGCAACAAGACTCCTTTCTAGAATGATGCTTGGTTTGGTAATCTCACTTTAAAAGAATTGTTTTGTAGGTTGTTCGAACTTGAATCTTTGAATAAGTGTATGGTTCATCATCGTTATAGACGCATCTAATTAAACATTCACATGTATCGTTGGAAAAGGAAAAACTTATCCAGCCTTGTGCAACTGGTAGATCTCGTATGCATGGTGCACAACTCCAATTTCCTTTATGCATTGATGATGTCGAAATCCTGCCTCTGAATTGAAATTTTTACTAACCTGACTCTAATCCCTACGTATTTAGCTATTTTAAAAAATTAATATGCCGTCGTGTTTAACAACTTTGTAAAAAATCATTTTGACCCACTCAAGTTTCTAAAGTTCCGACTTTACCATTGGTTTCCTTTACTTGAGAAAACTATTTTTTTGCTTGCGTGTTTATATTTATGTGCCGGTATAAATTCAAGTTGGTTTACGTTTCGTCGTGAACTATTTTTTGGAAACAAGTCAGGTCAAATACAATACGATTTCGTGCTTGAAGATGTATGGTACTAAACCCGAGTTTCGACCTTGATTGATTATATTACTTTATGCATTTATGATAATATAATTATTGTCTACTAACCTACTAGTAAGGCCCAGTGTAATATAGTTTATGCCACACTTATTAAGCCAGGGGCTTTGTGGAGGTAACCCCTAACTAGATCTGATCAATTAGGTTAGGGGCCCAAGGGTGTTCACCTCTCATCTAGGACATGTTCTCATGTGAGAGCCACTACCATACTTTTTTGTTTCTGTGAATAGAGGCAACTCTTAGCAGTCACCTACACCCCATCTCTCCTCATGTGTAAATTCAAGCAAGAGAAAGATGAAGAACGTGGTGTGGTTGAGTGGTTCTCATTTTCTGGTTGAAGATGACTCTAACACTCAAGGTCATATCCGCGCTTCTTCATTACTGATTTTGTGTACATTTTCAGTTAGTCTATGTTTAGCAATAATTCGTTCAACCCTTGATTATGCTTTTTTTGTTCATATTCTATGTATGATGTAGGAACCGCTCGTATATAAAATAAATAAAATAACTTCTATATTACGATTACAACGAAATGAAAACGAAAGCAGGAAATAAACAATACAATTACAAGTAAAAGAACCAAATAACAAGACAAGAGATGAAACAGAATGGACTTGAAGCTGAGGATCATGTTGAACACGGGTCCCTTAAAACAAATTCAGAGTCTATTAACAAGAACTCGTTTTGTTTCCCAGGGTACAACAGCCGGAACAGCAAGAGTGCTGCCGGAGTTAGCTCTAACCCGAAGAGTACCTGAAACAAGAAGAAACAGAAGAAGATTGCTGGAGTAGAGGTGAATTCTTTTAGAACAGTGTGTCAATGTGTGATTTTAACCAAGGGTCTCCTTGGTATTTATAGGAGTCCAATCCTTAATCGGTTTCGGAAAGCATTAAAAACGAAAATAAATGTCATTGAACGTCTTCGATAGCATTTATTACGTTCTTAAAGTTTCAAACGAAACTGTTTGACTAGACCGTTACACCTCTGAGTTGTTGCTGATCGAGCTGCGTGAGTCCGCGCGCGCGCCCCTACGCACAACGGACTTATCGTTTTACGTCAGCGGAACTAGCCCTCGCATCTGCGCAGAACGTCGTTATGTTCTACGTCACTCGAGCGCCTGCGCGGAAGTATCCGCGTAGACCAGAACGCAACCTGGTTGTCTGCCCGTACTCGTGCGCCTTCACCTGCCACCGGGTTCTATGCAGAGGACCTCGAACCTGCGTTCAAAAATACTAATGCGGCTCTCAAGCGGCTCGCGGTGATGCGAGTGTGCGAAGTGCAAAGCGCCATCAAAGCGCCCATCGCCCGCGCCACACGCCCGTGCGAGTGCGAGTTAAGGTGCTCCGCACCCTTCGCGAGTTCCACAGTGTGAGCTCCTATGAAACAATAAGGAAGGAGTGTTCCTCCTTATATACCACTCATGGTATCATCACTCCTCCTATGTGGGACAAGTTCCACTTTGTTTCATTTCAGCATCAAATGTTTTATTCCCCAATCTTTGAGCATCGATATCTCATTCATCTTAGCTCTGTTTTGGACGTGGTTTGGTTCGTTGCGAAGCTCTCACAACAATAGAACATAAACCCACAAAGAAATATATAATTAAACCTCATTTTCAAATATATATTTCAGTCCAAAGTTTAGGAAAAATCATTTTCCTATATTTTGTGAAAATAACATTTTCACCAAATTTCCAACATATGAGTCAGGTCACATATAAGTACGTTAAGATTGTACAATATAAATTCGATTAAATTACATTTTGATCCAACCGTAATGTTTTTGAGTTATATGTAACACCCCGAAAACCCACTTCGTTTAAATACGTTAATAGGCGAGATCAATATATATAATATTGAGTTAAGAGATTATAACTTGGAAGGTGGAATGAGGCATTTACCCAAAGTTCATAATTAAAATTGTAAAACATAATAAAACACCAAAACACACACTTAGTGTGTGTTCTGGTTGACATCAGAGAAGAGGAGAAAGGGCTTCAACCCTAATCCAACTTCCAAGCTCGAATCTAGCAAGAATCAAAAGGGGAAATTCGTGCTTTGGTCAAAATCTGGTCATCTAAGCTTGATACACCTCAAGGTACCTTTAATTTGTGTTGAATTTGATAAATCCTCTACTTATAGCTTGAGGAGAATTCTAGGTCAAATGCTTGATGGTATAATTTTGTGGTTTGAAGGTTACCCTTGTGATGGGGGACCTAAATTATGCCTAAAACGTTATATAGGTGTTAAATTCCAACTAAAAATGTGTTGACGATTCTTGAGGCGAAATGGGGAAAATGGGTTTTTGGCCCTTAATCATGAAATCTATCTTGTAATATAAATCATTGTGTGTTATAACCTACAAAATTGAATGAGTATGCTTTGGGTGATAAAAATTCCTAATGGCTATAACTAGAATGGATAATGGTAACATCCATGAGGCTTATGGAGTTAGAATCTAAATTGTTATATGATGCACATAAAGTATTTGAGGAAATGCCTCAATGAACTTCTTTGCAATTTGAGGTGATAGCATGACAGGTGATCATAGGAATCCTTTCATATAAGACATGAATTGCATGCTTAAAAGATAAATCGCACCATATGTGAAAATGAAGCCTAATGATGATTGGGAATTTGATTGTGCATAGTGTCTAGTAAATTTGAAATAACAAATGAAAGGTTAGTCAAATTAGAATGATTGCCCTTTTCTAATGCACATGATCATGCTAAGGGTAGTTGACTTTTAGAAGTTAAAATGACTTGAGATTAGAATGTGATATAATGGTGTGAATAAACTAATGAGATGTGTTAGTTATTGGACATGATGACTAACTTGATCAATCTTATGAGTATAGTGAAGTTTGATCTTGTCAAAGCTTGGAAGGAGTGGACCATCAAGCAAAACGGGTCAAGTGAATACAAGCCCAAAGTGCAAGGAAATGAGAACGAATACAAGGTAAGTATTACTTACACCAATAGACTTTAAACATGGTATATGTGTTGAATTTTATTGAATAAATATTGAGTGTGGGATAAAGGTAGGACCCCAAAGGGTGAAACTCACTAAGCGGATCTAGACGGGTGAAATCAAGTAGAAACTTGTTTAATAATGATCGATGAAGTGATGCGTCGCATCCGAGTGGTGGGATTCACTAAACGGGTTAAATCACGAAGAGTTATGTAGTAACTTGTTTTATAACTATTTAAGAAGTGATTTGTTGTAAACAAAAGGAGATATGCATTAAACGAATTAAAACTTGTATAATAGAATGAAACATAAATATTATGTAAAGCACCAAGGTCTAGAGTTGCATTTGAAGTGTTTTATGAAATGGGTCAAATGGTGAGGCGTCACCATTTGAATCCCAAAAACATATTGCGTATCGAGGAATTTCTTCCACGAGTAAGTATGTGGAGGATGTGGTACATGATGCCAAGGAATTGTGGAAGGGAATCACCATGGTGTGGGAATTGGGCAAGCGCAATCGTTAAGTCTATAGTTAAATAAACGTGTTGGGCTAATGCGCCTAGGTATTAAGCGTATGAAAACTACCCACGTGAAGTGTGGGTGTCAAATTGGTAAGTCGTTTACATAATTATGTCCAAACACTAGCACAAACATATAAACTATTCTTGCCAAAAGGCTAAAAATAAAACTTTACTTAATTTGCCAAAGGACGAAGTATGCATATTACACAATTTATTATCTCTTGTAATGGCTTATGTTAACAGACTCTTTCATAGGAAATCGATACCCACCTTTTAATCTTTATTAATGTTTTGCTTCAAACATAAGTTGATAATTATGTCAAAAACAAATAATGAACTCCGACGTCTGCATTTTGTTTAACGAAAAAGAAGTTGAGCCAATGTGGTTGAATGCCTGTTTATGTTTGCGTGAAATCCAAACCGATGTTCGAATTGTCCAACCCATGTTGTATGTTGACCCAATGTGGGTTAGGTTACCTCTTGGGCCATTACCTGCAATGCAATCACTACCTATGCTTACCATAATATATCTAACCAAGTATTATAGTTTATGAGTTGTAAAAAAGGATGAAGATTATAAAACAGTTATAAGCTGTAAGAGTTAGCAATTTTATTTGGTAATCTAAACCTAGATACGCAATGTGTATATCATTACATATAGTTAGTATTGTCGTGTATTATGGAGGGTAAACAACAGCTACTGGCCGTAAGCTACGGGCCTCAGGCCGTAGCTTACGGTGGGGTTGCTCTCCAAAATCCTCACTTGGCCATTTAAGCCTGATCATTCCGTTTTTGACGTGTATCAACGTTTTACTATTATGAAGGTGTTATTAACAAAACAATTAACCATTCCTTGTGTAATGGTGCTAGGTACACATTCGTTGGCAGGCCCGGAGAAAGGATCAGGTAGCGAGGAGAGCCGAACACTCAAAAGCTTCCGCAATAGAATTTCCCGTTTAAGACGCAAACTTTAATACATGTTTTTAGTAGTTAAAAATGTAAAATTTGTTGGGACTAAAAATGTATGGGATTTCATTGAGTTAGGTTTTCATAATTATGAAAGTTTTAATCGGCAGTGATTTTAATTAAGGCCTAAACTCAGAAGTTTAAATGATAATCACATGTTTACGGGTTAGAGTATTACATTGTATCAGATATATCAAAACGTATATTTTCATATGGTTAATGCATCACATAACGTTTGAACTAATTCGTTCAATGTTTGCAATGTACCCGTCAGCAAAACACACATGTCTGATTACTAGTAACTTCCTATAATGATCCAATATATTTTGAGGTGTTACCTTTTTAAATTAAAATAAAAAAATCGAATTGAAATGAAACTCGGTTTTCGAAATTTCTAATCAGTTTAGCTTCTTAATCAAACTCCAACTTCAATTTTGTGATGTTTGAATTAATTCGATTTTAATATCCGAATTCTTGTAATATCTTTCAGAGTAAATGCAATTTTCGTCTTTGAGATTTGACAATTTTTGCGAATTTCGTCCAAAAGGTTTTTATAAATCCCTTTTGTACCCTATCCTTGCTTTCCCTCTCTCTGGTCTCTTTCCTAACAAACTTCCACCATCAAAATCCAAACACCACCACACCATCAATGCCACCCTACCAAGTCTTCTTCAACAAACACAAACACGACCGCAGTCGTCGTGCACCATCAACCATCAGAGAGAACCCTGTGTCGGTCATCTACCCCGACGACCATCAACATTCCTGACGACCTTAAAACTCTGATCTATCTCTTACAAATGTGAGTATTGATGGTGTTGCAACTACTGAAAAAAAAACCCTATTCTCAAATTGTGGTGGTGGGATTTATGAGCTGAGGTCGCCAAAGATTAGGATGTTGTGGTGTTTATTCGTTTGGCAAAAGAGGCGGTGGTAGTGCTCGTTCTCTTGCAAGTGGTGGTGTTCGGTGACGGTCTAGATGTTGGGTGGTAGTTCAAGTGTTTTGTGGCCGTGGATGTATTCAATGGTGGTTATGGTGTTCGGTGGTGGTTGGTCCTTGAAGACAAGCCTGTTGGTGATGCCATGATGGACCATGCAGTGGTTGTATTTGTATTGCGGGTGGTGTTTGGTTCATGAGAGAGAGAGAAATCATTTTTTTTTATTTAATGTGTGTGTATGTAACAAATGGGTAAAAAGAAAAAAAATACACCTTCTTTAGCATTAAAAATGGACGGAGTTAACGAGCTGGATGAAAACAACAAGCTTTGAAAACATTGAGGACCCAGATGCGGAAGGGAAAAAAAAACTTTTGACGAAGTCGCAAAAGTGGCCGAACTTTATGAACGAAAATGACATTTTACTCTATTTTTTATTAATTAGTACATATTTTTTACTCATTTTTATGCACAATTTCTCGTATTACTTGGTTTTTATTTTTCTCTCGTAATTTGGTTTATTTCATTCAATCTGGATTAAAACTTTTCAATTCGAATCAATTTATATGTCCTAAAACTAAAGGTTGGTGACGACCTTTAGTTTCTTTTTTTATTGTGTTTAACTTTTGTAACTTGACAACATTCACCCTCATGTTTTCTGAATTGGAAAACTTCACCCCTTAACCTTATAAGTTGAGAACAACTAAATTTCTAACTTGATAAAAATGATCCCCTACTTTCTAAGCTAACAAAAGCCCCCATACTTTTAATTTCTCTTTGACATGTAACTCATTCTATCGACTTTGCTATAATATTGAAAGTAACCATAAACCCTGAAGTTTCTAAAGTTTAAAGTTTACCATAAAACTAATTTCTTACGTTTTTATTTTTATGGACATGTCGGTATTAACTTGAGTTTATCTAAGCTTTAACGTTTTTTTTGTGAAAACGAGTAGGGTCAATTATGAAATGTTTTACTTTTATGTACGTTTCAAGTTGGACTACGTTTTGATGTAAATTTTGTTTGGAAACAAATCAAGTCAAATGTAATACGTTTTGATTCGACGACGTAAAAATTTTGTTACAATACGTTTTGACATTTGGGGAAACGAGTATGGTATAATCTTAATGTTAAAGGTGGGTGGCTATGGCAAAACTTATCCCTCAACTTTTGAACTTGACAAAAAAAAGTCCCCCATACTTTCTAACTTCTCTTTAACCCTCAAACGTTTGGCATGTAAGCCATTATACCCCCAAACTTTGCTATAATATCAAAAATCACCCTCTAACGCTGTAGATGTTTCTTTAACCCCCTAAAATTTTCTAAATTCTAGCTTACCTTAAAACTATTTTATTACGTTCTTATTTTTATATATGTGTCGGTACAAAGTCATGTCAATTATAAAATGTTTTATTTTTATGTACATTTTGATTCGCACTACGTTTTGACGTGAATTTGTTAAGAAACAAATCGGGTCAAATGCAAGACGTTTTTATTCAGCGGTATAAGTTGAGTTACCACACGTTTCGATGTAAATTTAGGTCGGAAATGAGTCTTGTCGATTGTGGTCTATATTTTTTGACGCCGCGTATTGTTTTGGAAAAAAAGTCGGATCAAATATAATATATTTTCAAAGGTATGAATTTAGATTACTCTATGTTTCGATGTGAATTTAGTTTATAAATGAGTCAAGTTAATTGGGGTATATACCTTATCATGTCGCGTACGGTGCCACCGCAGCACGTAACCGATAAAAAATTAATTTTAAATTAAAGTTCAACTTTTTCAAACAAGTATATTTAAATAACCCGATACCTGCCTGATTAACACCCATAATTCTTTTCGCCAACAATGGAATTATTATGAAATTTTATATTATTCTTTAGAAACATGTTATTCTTGTCTACTGTTATCTTGTGTCGAAACATGTTACATACACACACATATATGTGTATTTCATGTATGTATAAAGTAATAATTCACAATTCATCCAAATCTAAAAGAAGTGTTTTCTTTGTCACCATCAAATCATGACAAAAATATAAGGTAACTGTAATATATGAATCAAAATAATGCCAATAAGTTTCTAGTGTATTTAATTGATTGAAATAGATACATCATACATGTGGTAGGCATCACATTGGAGTGGAAGAACGTCCAAGATATCTTTATGTTGACATATTCCCTTGTGATTGGTTCATTTTCAATATAAAAATATCCAAGTTTTATTGTTTTCCTTCCTAAATAACACATTCCCATGTTATTGATATTTTCTAAAACATTGTGTCAACTCATTTGAACTTTGAAGCATATTGTTTTATTCTAGAGGTAATGATATATACTTTATAGGTCTCAAATGTTTTCATAGATATAACTTATCATATCAGTGTATTAGTGAGAACAGTAAGGGTCTATTTGATATGAGGTAATGAAATGATTGAGAGAATGGAATGGACAGGTTAATAGAATGGATCACTACCATTCCATGTTTTGTTTGGTTGTCAGATGGGAATGAAACACAATATTACTTTATGTTGTTTGGTAGGTATGAAAAGAGAAGGAATAAAATCAGTGGTGAGAGATGGTGGTGGTTAGTGGCGGTGATGGTGATGGTGGGTGGTGATATGTGGCGGTGGCGGTGGCGACGGTGATAGGTGATGGTGGCAACAGTGGCAGGTGGCGGTGGGTGGTTGCAGCGTGGTGGGTGATTGCGGTGGGGGTGGAGGGTGGTGGTAGATTGGGGAAATGGTGTATGGTTGTGGCGGCGGTGATGGGTGGTTGCGACAGCGGTAGTGGGTGGTGGTGGATGGTAGCGGTGGTGGGTGGTGGTTGATGGAAGTTATGTTGTGCGGGTGACGGTGGTGGGTGGTGGCAGTGAAGGGCGACTGCAGTCGTGGTGAGTGGCGAAGGTGGTGGGTGGTGATGATGATGATGGTGGTGGTGGTGTGTGGTGGCAGCAGTGGTAATGGGTGGTGGTTGTGGGTGATGACGATGGTGGTGGGTTTTGGTGGTGTTAATTAAGGGTGAAAGAGGGGATGGAATGAAAAAAAAAACATGGGGAATGGATGTAATGGTTTTGAGAGAATGGAATGCCTTATGGAATGAGTGATTACATTTACATGACCAACCAAACACACTATCTTTCATTACCTCGTAATAGTCCATTGTATTTTGCCTTCCATTCCAGCATACCAAACGCTACCTAAGTGTTTTCTTATTCCATTTTGTTGTGATTTTGCAATGGTATCAAAACATGGAGAATGGAATAAACAAAATTAAAAAAAAAGTTATTGAACTTAAACAACCCTAACTTTCACTTGTTGGATGGGAACACCCCCAACTTCGGCACGGTTCTTAGCAAGCCAGTCTATGCCTATTATGATGTTAAAGCTACCCAATTGCATAGGTATAAGATCGATCTGGAATTTGTGCTCCTTAAGGTTGAGAATGCAGTTATGAATGGTGGAGTTAACTGAAATAGGATTTCCATCTGTAACCTTTACTGAGAAGTGGTTCTCTAACTTAGTTCGTGCTCTAGCAAGCAAAGGCTCAAAATCAAGAGATACAAAACTTTTGTCCGCACCAGTATAAAAAAGAATGGAAGCATAAAGATCATTGACAAGAAACGTATCCTTCACCACATCGTTATTAGCTTGAGCTTCGGCCACATTAAGATTGAAAGTACGTCCCCGAGCCGTTTGATTAACATAAACAAGGCGAGGACACTGATTGCGCATTTGGGTTGGATCCCCACAACTGTAGCAAGCACGACCATTTGTAACAACGGTCGGATTTTGAGTAGCAACTTGAGCAGGATTAGCTTGAGGCCTTGCCACGACATGACAAGTAGGAGCTATATGACCAAACCTCCCGCAGGCAGTGCAATGGCGGCAAGGTTGGTAGGTTGTATGGTGATAACGGCAAGTGTTGCAAAGTGGAAGAGTCCCTATATAGATCTTTTTGGTAGGTGTTTCAATCATAGGAGCTTGGTTCACAGGTGCAACAACGGCATAGTTACGAGTTTGATGCTTACGCTTCTTGTTATGACTAAAGGATGAAACCTTAGCATCTCTGGAAGAGTCTGCGGCGGATTGATAAATAACTTTCTTAGCACCTTTCATGACTAAAGTGCCAGCTTTCACATGGATATCCGAAAGAGTTGCTGCTAGACGGATTGCTTCTTCAAGAGTCACAGGCTTACAACTTATAACTGAATCACGAATTTGCATAGGGAGCCCGTTGCAGTACTTCTGAATAGCACGGGTCAAGGGAGTAACAAAATGAGGTACAAACAGGCTCAGCTCATGAAATCGAGTGGTGTAGGTCAAATTACTACTACTTTCTTGCTTGAGGTTCCAAAATTCCTCATTGAGCTTTTGCAGTTCATTGCTCGGACAAAATTGTTGGAGCATGAGTTCTTTGAATTCTCCCTAAGACAGAGATTATATGTTTACTTTACTTAACGCCTGCCAAAGAAAGTTATTGAGATGGCGAACTTGAACAAGGTAGTTACATGACTGTAAAGATGTTGAAGTTCAAATGTCGCTTCGGATTGAAAAGTCAAAAGAATAAACTAGGCTTGATGTTCAAAATTTGGCTGCATGGGCAAATGGAATACAAAATAGTAATACTGCCACGTTTAGGTGTATCAAGACTAAAGGTATGTTGCTACTAACTTCAGTCTCCAAAATGAAGAAGCGAGAAATTAAGAAGCGCAAGGCCTAACGACAAACTTTTGATGTTGGATAATTAGGTCGTATTGTTTTTTTTCTAAAGTAATCTTATTTTGAAAATGGCTACTATGTGAAGTTAGCAATGCAGCTACCAAATTATGTTGGGTTTTATTTTTTCACGGTAATTGATTGTTTGTTTTAGTATCACATGTTAATATTATGTTGACATGGTAACATCTATCTTTAAATGGGTCTTTATATAGTCCATTAATTTTGGCAGTTTAATTGAAATGTTTATATTTTGTACATTTGTGTTTTATCGTCAAGTATAATCAATCTTTATCATCAACAACGTTTATCTTTAATGTTTTAGCCGACGCAAAATATAATATATTTAAACGAATCATATAATTCGTATACGAAAACGTATATGTTGAAAATTTATATGTAATTAACACTCATTTGTAAAATAGATAAAAATCATGTCAAGTTATTTAGAATATTCGTTAATCCGAACATGTCAATCAATTAACACCATAACTTATTTTCTTTATTTTTTTTGAACGGCCAATTAGAATCACTCATGAACCACTGGAGTATCATCGGGTCAGCAGTGTTACCACACGATCATATTCTATCACCAAGTCACCAATTCAGGAGGAAACTCATAATTATGAGAAAACCCCTTGTGAGATTCGAACCCAGGACCTTATAGTCCCTATATCTTATCTCACCAATAAGATGCCGTTATGCTATAATGCCTTTGACAACTTATTTTCTTTATATAATAATTTATATTCGTTATAAATAATAATGTAGAAAATTCGTGAACACGGGTTAACCTAGTACACTATAATTTTATCCACAGATTAAAAAATTGAAATTAATCTTACTTTAGTATAACTCAACTCAACAATCACAGGCTTTGAGCAGCGCAACATTTGGGAACACAAAGCCATCTTCTTCAAGTCAAACCCAACCCCAAACCATTAACCAAACCAACAACACACACTTACGATTACTTTCACGCATCATCAATAATAATAATAATAATAATAACAATCCCTTCGATTATTATTCTCTCGGATGATCATACTTCATCCCCTATACTCGTCAGCTACGGCGGTGGTGACGGTTGACGACGGTGCTCACTCGGTGGACCTCGTTGGCGGAGGATGAGGAAATCCAAGGTTAAAAACACCGGATTGCTTCCTAATTCGTTGAAGATAATATCTTCCTGTATTAAGACTGTTTCTACTAATGCTAGCACCGTTGTCCGTTCCGCTGGTGCTTCTGTTGCTGCCTCGATTGCTGCGTCTTCTGATGATCACAGAGATCAGGTTTTTTGTTATTATTATTATTATTATTATTATGTGTTAATTGACTGTTAGCTAAGTAGTTTTGGTTGTATGATTGAATGAAACAGTTATTTTAGTATAGTTATGCTCGTTGTTGATTACGGTTATGTGTGATTAAGGATTATAACTAATTCGAGAAGTTACGAGTTCGTTTTTATGTTTATTGCGCGTAATAGAGCGATAGAATGATATAGTAAGTTATGGACTCATGGAATCTTGATATAGTTGTTTATAAGTAATTTAAATTATGGAAAAGCGATTATAACTAAACGAGAACTTACAAGTGCAGTTCATGTGTTATGGTGCATAGTAGGGCAATAGAATTAATGAATTATAGCCTTATAGGTGTAAATCTATGGTTTATGAGTGCGAAAGCTATTGCTTAAACCTTCTTCTGTAAGTTGTATTAGGTATACAATGCAATTTGGGTGATGATATAGAAGGCGCTGTGGCCACGATAAGCAGTAGTAGTTATTATAATTAATTAAGAATGTGTTGTTAGTAAAATTTGTGGAAGTCGATAAATTTGGGGATTAGTTACAGAAAATGTTATGTCTGCAACAGTCCATAATAAAAGATGCTGAAGAGCTCCTATGGTCCTATGTCATATTAAGCTAGTGGTATTTGTACTGTTTAGAGGCAAGCATAGAATTTCCTTGTGTTGATTAACAAAAGGCAAAAATGTTATTGCAAAAATGGAAGCAATCTCTTTGTTGATTCACAAAAGTCTACAATGTTATGCTTGTGATCAAAAGCTTAGTAAATCTGATCTACTACTAATGTTAATGGGAAAGTGTATTGACTCTTGTTAATTAAACGCTTCATATATGTGTGAACTAACTACTATGTAACTGTTGTCCAGTTTATTAAGCCTTGCAATTACTCATTCCTACTTTTGGATGCATGAAGAATTGAAGGTGTCTATCTTAATATTTTAATGTAAACCAGGTAATATGGGCCGGCTTTGACAGATTAGAAATTAGTCCTGCTTCCTTCAGACATGTCTTATTGCTTGGTTATCAAACTGGTTTTCAAGTGATTGATGTTGAGGATGCTTCTGATTTTACTGAACTTGTTTCAAAGCGTGATGGGCCAGTCACTTTTTTACAATTGCTGCATACTCCTACAAAGTCTGATGGCAATGAGAAGTTCCTACAGTTGCATCCATTACTAATGGTGGTTGCTGGTGATGACCCCACCAGGTCGGGGCTGGGTCAAAATCGAACCTATATGAGTGTACCAGGTAGGGATGGTTCCGTGATGGCTCAGTCAGGAAGCTTGGTGGATTCTCCTACCGCTGTGCGGTTTTATTCCCTCAAGTCCAACTGTTACGTGAAGGTTCTCAGGTTCAGGTCAACTGTTTTCATGGTCAGATGCAGTCCTTTGATAGTTTCTATTGGTCTTGAAAAGGAGGTAATGTGTCAAGTCACTCAGAAATTTCTGACATTGCACTTATGAATAATTATACATTAGATGTGTAATTAGTTTTATATAAATAAGGGATAATGTATAGAAGGGCACCCAACTATTCAGCTTATTATATTAAAGCTGCCCAACTTTGAAACCACTTGCTAGGCCATCCTAGTGTGTATCTAGTTTCTTTTGTACCAAATTAATGCTGAATAAAATGCATTCAATATTTTTGTCTGTTCAGTATTTTTTTTACTTTAAAAATAGAAAATGTAAGCAATGCACTTTTTTTGGTTTTAACAGAAACTTATCCAGCCTTTAGTTTTTTTTTCTTTTTGCCCGATTTGGTATAAATGAAACCAAATGCATACTTAGGTGGCCTATAAAATAGTTTCAATAGTTTGGTGGTCTCCGTATACATCATCCCATATAAATAACGAACCCGATAGCTAATTATTTATATGTTATATCTGACTTGTGATAGATACACTGCTTAGATGCGGTCACACTTGAGCATAAGTTCACTGTACCCACGTATCCGGTTCCTCGGTCTGGAGGCCAAGGAATGGTTGGAGTTAACTTTGGATATGGTCCATTAGCCGTGGGCCCACGGTGGTTAGCTTATGCTTCAAACAAACTGCTTGTATCTAACACGGGTCATTTAAGCCCGAAGAACCTTACTCCTGGTATCAGCCCGTCCACCTCACCCAGCAATGGTTCTTTGGTGGCTCGTTATGCAATGGAATCAAGCAAACAGTTGGCTGCAGGAATAATAACCCTCGGTGACAAGGGGTATAAAACAATCTCCAAGTATTATCCAGATATGCACCAAGACCGTCCGATATCCTCTGCAAATTCAAATCCAAACTGGAAAGTTAAGAATTCTTCTTCAGACGTAGATAATGCTGGAATGGTCAGTCCTTAAGCAGTTTCAAACTTTCTAAAATTCTTGTGAAAATGTACGTGTTACAATATAAGTATTAGTAAAGTTGCCAATTTAAATGAATTGATCCGTAAGAGTATCATACTATAATATTCTACTTCATCTTTTTGACATAAAAGCTTGTAGATTCCCTGATTCTATAATTGGTGCAGGTCATTGTGAAGGATGTCATCTCAAAAGCAGTGATATCACAGTTTCGAGCTCATTCCAGTCCATTATCTGCCTTATGTTTTGATCCAAGCGGGACCCTTCTGGTAACAGCCTCAATACATGGTAATAATGTAAATATTTTTCGAATTATGCCATGTACCCGCAACACTTCTAGCAATCAAATCTATGATTGGAATTCCTCTCATGTGCTTCTTTACAAGCTACATCGTGGCATAACATCAGCTGTAAGTCTACTGTATACATCTATTTGTCACAGTACTTTTTTATCCAGATGTGCAATTTTTGTCCATTTACCTGTAAAAGGTTCACTTTGGCCTATATTTTAGGAAGGTGATTTGTACACCACCATAGTTTATTCATACACCATACTGCATAAATAACACATTGTAGAACATCACACAGGTGGGTTGTGATGAATATATTTTGGTGATGTACAAATCATCTCCCTTGATTCTATCCCAAACAGAACACAAAGATAAAATGACAAAATTTGCTAGAGAGGAAACACGTCAAATGGGCCAATAGTCATCCAAAGTGTATTCACCTTCATACAATCTAGAGGTGGCATTTTCAATCCATTTACTTATGAAGGGGTTGATTTTAATTATGTTGTAACAGATAAATATTTAAAATAGCTAAAAAGGAAGTGAGTCAAATGGGTTGAAACTCGAAAGTCGGTGTGTGCTTTTAATGCATGAACCTCCTAAGTCATCTTATTTTAATATAATTAGATTTTTGTTAAAATAATGTGACTTCAATATCGTATTAGACACAATAGTGACTTAGAAAACTATTAAACTTGGACAAGAAGTGTTTCTGCGTAGCCCGGCGCCCTGGCCTGATCCATTTTCACCCGATGCAATGCGCTGCCCATTTTTTCACCTCTAATACAGCCTTGTGTTTTTTATTTTTTGCAAAACTTTTATTATTATAGTAATACTGTAATAATATAGTTTCGTTATGTCTTAACACGCGGGTTATGTCCATGTGGGTCAACCTAACTACAGCAGGCACATACTAACAGTTAACATGCTCTCCCATTCTATCACCCTGTACTTCACCGTCCATTTTGTTGCCTCTAATTTCGAATTCACTTTTTTTTACTTGTTTGACAGGTTATCCAAGACATAAGCTTTAGTTGCTACTGTCAGTGGATTTCTATTGTATCATCCAAGGGTACTTGTCATGTGTTTGCTCTATCACCCTTTGGTGGTGATGTGGGCTACCGGGTTCAAAGGTCCAACAGCCAGACAGTCAACCCGGTTCAGTCTCTGCCATGGTGGTCAACTCCATCATTTGTCATAGATGATCAGCCCAATCCACCTCCTCTTCCTCTTACCCTTTCAGTAGTGGGTAGGATAAAAAATAATAATTCAGGATTTCTTAATTCCGTTAGCAACACTTCTTTTTTGGGAAAGACAAATATACCCTCTGGTGCTGTTGCTTCGGTCTTTCACAATTCTACAACTTATCGTAATCAGGAAATGTCTAAAAAGGTTAACTCCTTAGAATATCTGCTGGTTTATACACCTTCTGGATACGTAGTTCAATATGAACTTCTTCCGTCAGTGGGTGTTCAACATATTGATGTTGGTTCAAGAACTCAACCCGTTTCATATCAACCTGGTCAAGATGAAGAGTTAGGAGTGATATTTGAGCCTTGTCAATGGTGGCAAGTTTCTAGAAGACTGGATTCTCCAGAAAGGGAGGAATGCATATCTGCAACATCGACATATAATGTTTGTGTGGGTAGTCAAAAGCTGGTGGAAAATGATTCAGTAAAGCAAAATGATAGAGCCCATTGGTTTCTATCGAATGCTGAGGTCCAAATAAATTCTGGAAGATTACCGTTGTGGCAAAATAGCAAGGTATGAAGATAAGTTTAAATAGTAGCATGTTGGTCCATTTTGGTAAATATGCTGATTGATAATGATGTCTTAGCTTTTAGGAAGACGGGCTAGTTTCGTCTGTAGGCTACCGGTTGAACCAGTAAAGAGCAACAGGTGGCATTCTCTTTAATAATAAGGCTAGTTTATTTGGGAAAATGAAATAAAAGATGGGTTATTTTTTTTATAATAGAGTTGGTTTATTTGTGATTTGGTATTCATATATAAATTTAGATATTAGACTAGTTTCTCTAGACTCTGTTGTTATGAAAATTTCTTAGTACGAATGATCTTACGCATCGTCAAGCCAGAACATTACAATATGAATGGTCTCAATTCCATTTTGTTTCCTGCTGATTCCAATTCCCTGACCATTCTCTATTTGGTATTAAAATTCAAACGTCTTTTTGGTGCAGGTACATTTTTATGTGATGAAATCTACAAATGTTGAAGGATTTGCAGATGGAGAGGCTCTGATTGAGAACATACCTTGTTATGAAGTGGACATAAGAAGAAAGGATTTGCTGCCTGTTTTTGACCATTTCAATAGCATTAAATCAGGCTGGGATGACAGGTAATGGCCATTGGCCATTATATAAACTTCATAAGCTGTAATTGTGATGCTTTTAACTATTGATTGCGCTTTAGACATTGTACTCTTTTCCATACATTTTAGACAGCATGCTTCAATGGATGATGTTTACGCAGGCCATCCAAGTAATCTAAAGTTTTCATCAACACCACCTAGCTATTCTAACAGTCTTAGGGGCCATCCAAGTAATTAATGCTGCTTGGTATTGTTTCTGATTTGACTTTCTTGTTGACTTTGTTCTGCAGAGCATATTCTGCTAGAAAAAATCCTGGTGAGCCTGGTCAATGTAGAGAGAAGTCCAGTGATGAATCTGTTATCTGTCTCTCGAAGCCAGCATCTGTTAGCTCCACTGAAAGCTCGGATGGAGGTATAATTAAAGATAAATTATATGGTCAATATTTGTTGACTAACACTTTTATCTTGTCATAATACGAAAACCAAATTTGCATGTAAAGGTTAAAAGTGTCTTGACTCTTGACATAAATTATAATTTTTTGTTTCTAAAAAAATAGAAGTTACATATGTTTGACGGCTCAGGCGAGTTGATTAATGGATAAATATAGGTGCGGGTCAATCAGGTCGGGTTGACCGACCACCAACTTCTGTTCATTTTTTTGAATTTGATAAATAGTTCGCATGTTATGTATATGATTCTAGAACTGTAATATTTGAATCAAATGATTAGGAGGTTGTAAGCATTTAAATACACTTAGGGAGACTTTTAATCCTGTAGATCGGGTAGCTTACATGCTTGCTTCACTTCATTTATTCCACCCGATCATCTAATATATTTTTAAAACTTAATTTCAGGATCATCCAGAAGGATTGATAATTTGCTTGATTTTGATCCAGTGAATTGTGGGAAACTTAGTATGTCAAATAGTTGCACCCTGAATGAATTTTATCATGAACCAAGAATTTACCAAAACCCTAAAGAATCAGCATTCTCCCCTTCAGAGATTTGCAAAACTGCTACTTGTCAAACAATAGGAACAAGTGGTGGTAGAATCATGAGCACACCTTTGTTGACCACCGGCCATTTTGATATGGAGGAGCTGCCTACCATGGCGAAGGAACCAATGGACTTTGAAGGGTGTTTTCAGGAGGGTTATTGTAAAGCGGTTGAACCTGATGGTGGTGGGAAGCTAACTGATGGTGCAATTGATTATGGTGAATATGATGATGGAAGACAAGAGAATGACGGGGAAGAGGATGAATTGCTTGGTGGCATGTTTGACCTTTCTGAAGAAGGTAAATCTGCATTTTGACTTTTCCATTCAAACCAATTACTAGAGGTGGCGAAATGGCGGGTTGGATAACGGGTCAAAATGATGAATAGGGTAAATGAGTCAAAACGGGTTCAAACCAAAACATCTAACTTATTGATATCGGCCGGGTTGGGTCAAATATGATTACGAAGATTATATTCTCACTAATAATGCAACCTTTTTAATAAATGAGTTGCAAGGTTATTAGCATTGAAAATAGGGTTTATTACACCAAAAGGTAACTTGCTTTATCTTTTTTTATCACTATATGCCGGTAACTTCTATACTCGTAATACGGTTGCAACATCAAAAACTACTTTGACCCGCTCTAAACATTTCACTAATTTATTTTGTAATGTTATATGGCAATATGACATACTAATTATATGTGAAATACAACAATGTCGGACAAAGAAGTGTTGCAGGATTTAACCCGGCCCGATCCACTTGTTTTAACCCGTGATAAATATGTACCCTTTTGACTAGTTAGTAGTTACCGCCCATCTAATTTGCTGTTTTTATTTACCATATTTATCATCAACAATTCTATCATTCTATTCACATTTCAGAATATTTTTTTTTTATATTTGACAACGAAAGTCAAAACTAAAACAACATTATGTCAACAGGTTAATTTGATGCACGATGCATTCATATTCATCAAGCCAGAACCTTGTATACTTGTATGTGACCGTCCCTCTCTCTCTTTCTTTCCTTTTTCTCATGTATATTTGTGAATAAATTACAGATTTTATGGTTATGTTGGGGGGTATGGTATTGTTTCAAAGGGGAACAAGTCTTATTTGGTTCACTCGTGCACTCAAATGTCGAAGTTTGCTTGTGTAGATGTGGTCAGTGTGAATGTTCTCTACAAAATGTATATAATGAATCTGCTTGTATACACTTTATTTTTTGTTAACACAAGAACTTGTTATTGTAAAATTTACTGCACCCTAGGGACGCTACCAATACCCTGCTCTATAACACGACTTTTGCTGGACTGGTAACTCTAATGAGGGTTAAAGACGGAAAACCAATGGAAGTTGGACCTGAGCATTTGCCGCCGCATCACTTTCTTCAAGGGTTGATGTCTGGATTTTCTGTTCAAAAAGCAAATATAAATAATATGAAGTGTTGGTGATATCTACTGATAAAAACAATAAGACTAGTTTAAAAAAACTATCCCAAGGATAACTTATGGCACATTATAATATTATCAGTTTTTACACATATGTATATGAATATATACTGAAGAGGGGGGGGGGGGGGGGTGTTGTGGGTTGTGACATACAAATCTAATTTTCAAGGGGTTCTAGGATTCATACACCCTGTGACGTCACATTCTGGGGGGTGTGACATCACATTTTAGGGTATGTGGCAGCCTTCTATTGGTAAGTGATGTGGGCCAGGGTGTATGAATCCTAAATAGGGGTGTATGAATCCTAATTACCTTTTCAAGACTAGCGACTGGCGATTAGATAACCGTATTACCACCTCTCTTTTTTCTATATTAATTTTATATGCATGACGTCTTTTTTTTTTTTGAAAGGCAAATTCATTTATTCCAACCCAATGTACATATACATCAATAAGCGAGAAGCTTTTGAATGTTCACCTCCTAAAATATCCCAACCCGAGTTATACATCCCCATATGCTTACTGATTACAAGTTATCATTCAAGTTCAAATGAACACCATTTTTCCCAGTTACAATTGAGCCCATTCGCCCGGTTCGTGATCCACAAGAAGGATTGGGCCTTGATTTCACTGAGCAGTTCTTCAAAGTTGACCCTCTTCCCTTGAAAGATTTTTCTATTCCGTCCGTTCCATATGATCCAGCAAGTTGTGAGTATGATCGCGTAAATTGCTTTCTTTCTAGGCCTTCTTAAACCGTTGATGTTGCCGACTTCCAAAAGCTCCCTGATGTTGAATGCGAATATGGGAGGTAAGTTGCACCAATCAGCCACCTTCTGCCATAAATTCGCCGCCACGTAGCAGTGAATGAATAGATGTGTTGCGTTTTCAGAATATTCACCACAGAGGCTGCATAGAGGGGATGTGTCGATAATTTTTCGCTTGATCAGTCCTTCTTTAGTTGCCAGTCTGTCCTGCTCCGCTCGCCACACGAGAATGTTAACCTTTTTAGGCACCCAATTGGACCATTTGAATGGATAAAAAGGGACAGCTGCAGCCGAGAGCATCGAGCGACAGGAAGCAGCCGTGAACAGCCCCGAGGGATCGGCCAACCATTTCCAGCCATCGCTTGCAGTCGTGTATCCAGCAGATTGTATCAAAATGTTGCATTCTTCGAGTTCATCCAGTTCCTGTGGCAATAAAGGATGTCTTCTCCAAACCCAACCCAATACCCGAGAGTTTCCCTGCACATGTAAACGGGCTGCGACAGAGCAGCTCTTGTTAGATTCTAAAACGAAGAGATTTGGAAATTTGTACCTGAGTGGAGTTTCCCCGAGCCAGCAATCGAGCCAAAACCGTATGTGCAACCCATTACCAAGTACCCATTTGAACAAGTTTTCAACATGGATGTTAAGGTTTTCGAAATCCTTCCCTGTTTTGAATATAGCATTCCATGTCCCCGGGATTGACGCTTTGATTGGCAAGAAAGCCCAAGAACGCTCATTGTGATGAATTGAATTAATTACTTGCTTCCATAGGCTTGAGTCTTCGTATTTGTAACGCCACCACCATTTAAGTAGAAGGCTCATGTTCATATGATGAAGCGAACCCAACCCAATGCCACCTTTGTTTTTGGGACCGATAACTCGATCCCATGACACCCAAGAAGTTTTATTTTTATCCTCGGTTCCCCCCCCCCCCCCAAAAAAAAATCGTCTTCTTAGTTTTTCAAGGTGATCAATGACACATTTCGGTGCACGGAAGAGGGAAAAGTGGTATATTGGCAAACTATCTAGAACCGCCTTCAACAACACCACCCGGCCGCCAAAGGAGAGTGTTTTGGCTTTCCATTTGGATAGCCTCGCATTGCAAGTTTCGATAACACTTTTCCAATGGGTAGCTTGATTCATATTAGCCCCAATTGGGACTCCAAGATACTTACATGGGAAACAACCTTTGCTCACTTTGATGTGTTGTGCCATCCCATCAACAGTGGAGTCCGCAACCCCTATTCCAAAGAGGTTAGATTTGTGGAGGTTTATTTTAAGGCCGGATAGGAGGTAGAAACACCTAAATAAGCGGATCACATTAGAAATGTTGGGCGCCTTATCGCTGTCGCAGTCCCAAATCGCAGTTTTGATTTCGCCCAGGGTGAACGGTTCAATGATGGAGCTGGCCGATGACGGGTCAAGTTGCTTGATACCGGGACAGACGAAGGTAGGCCTCACAAATAATTGTTCGCTGAATTTGTTGGCAAAGAATTTTCTAGCTTCCCACTTCATTTTTGTAGGGTCATTACACCACTCCCCGTTGATAAGAAAACCATTGATTCTCTTACTGTTGTTGTTGAAATTTACCATACCGTGGAAGAAACCGGTGTTTTCATCGCCTTCAAGTGCCCATTTTACCCTAGACTTTTGTCTAATATCTTGTGCCTCTTCCGTTTTCAAATCTACCCATTCTTTTTTTGCCTCACTCCATGAGTGTTTTTCCGAGTCTGTTAATGGCCGATTCTCAGCAGCTTCATCAAAAAGACAAAGCTTTTTTTCACATTCAGATTGCCGGTGCTTCTTGAGTTCTCTTTCCTTTGTCAGCCAAGATTTGATGGTTCCTTTTATAACTTTCAGTTTGCTGGCTAAAATTTCATCCCCTTTTCCAGAAAAGTTATTACCCTCAACAGCGTTTTGGATCATATCATGGAAGCCGGGTGCACTTAGCCATGAATTAAAAAAGCGGAAGGGTATATGTCCAAATGATGCAGCTTCGGTGACTAGGGTAAGAGGACTGTGGTCCGAATCCTTTCGGGGGTGCGCGGTTAATGAGGCGTTTGGCCACTTATCCCAAAAGTTTTGTGATACCAATATTCGGTCAATTTTGCTGAACTTGTCACCCCCAGTTGAGACCCGGGTGAATTTTCGGCCACCCATCGGGTATTCTAGCAGCCCATTGTCGTCAATGAATTCATTGAAAGCGTCAGAACATGCCGGATTGAAGTTCGAGTTAAGCCTTTCCGCTTGGGAACGGACTGCGTTATAGTCTCCCAACAAAACCCAAAAACCCGGTTTGGCTTCGATTTGTTCAGTAATCAATTTCCATAAGTCTTTTTTTGCACTTAAACCTTGTGGGGCATAAACATTTGCGATGTGAATTGTTATACCATGTTGAGGAAACGTACCAGAAGTGATTAGAATATTACGACTTTTGAAAGAGTGGGAGCAATTGAAGAATCCTGGATCCCAAATGCTGAGAAGGCCACCAGACGTGCCTTCCGAATTGACCCAATCCGCTGCCATTGGTCTTTTCCCCCAGATTTTATGTATTTGAATTTTCGAACCGTCACATCTCATCGTTTCTTGAATTGCAACATAGTTTGCCTTGAGTTGTCTAATTGTATCACCGATGGAGATCATTTTGGAGTCGTCTCCAATCCCACGAATGTTATAGGTCAAAAAAATCATTGGGGAATTACAAACTCACCTTCCTCCCGAATGGAATTTTCAAGTTGTGTTTCAAATCCAGATGCCATAATACCAATGGCCTCTCCAAGGGTAGTGGTGGCCGAAACTTCCTCTTGGATATGTGTCTGTTGGGGTGGGATGTGAGAGGGGGAAGTGGAAGAGAATTGGAAAATTCCATTGGAGGGAACCTGGGGTAGAGAGTTTTCAGGAAGTGGGTTCGTGGAAGGGAGAGTGATGTTGGGTAAGGGGGTTAATTGGAGTCGGTTAACAGTGGAGGTGCGCCGGGTGTATTTGGAACGGTGGGGTTGGGAGGAGGTGAGAGGTGGGGGAGGTAAAGTAGATTGGATGGGGCTTGTTGTTGAAACAGAGGGATTGAACGGTAGTGGCTGAAGGGGGGTATTGGGCTCTTCATTTGGGTCAACCAGGCTTGGGGATTGTATTCTGGGCCTCTTGCGACTTGGTAGTCCATTGGACCTAGGGGGAGAAAACCCAGCAGTGAAAATAGAGGTATCCATAAAAGATCCACTAACATTGGAGTTAAAAACCTTGGGGGGACCACCATTAATGTTACAGTTATCCTTGGTACGTGAATGTTTTTGGGGGGATGTGCCCATGCAGACATCATTATTGTCTTCTTGTTCCAATACTTTTGATGTTTCCGTTTCCAATGAATGGCCGTTGGGATTCGCCGGAGTAGCCAAAGAGACATTTACTTCCGGCGATTTATCTTGTAACTCCACATCTGCCATAGCCGTTTCCGGCAGGTCCACGGTCTCCATCATGTGTTCGGTATCCTGGTTTTCCGGGGGAATTTCACCATCTTCAACGTCTTGACTAGCCAAGGATGACTCGCCATGAACGTTGGCATCCAAATTTTTTGACGAGACATTGAGATTGGAATGATTCTCTTTGGATGAGCAAAAGTCAGGGACCCATGATTCATCTATTTCTTGAACCCATGCAGAGAAAAGATGGTTGTTGCAGTTGACTTTAATCTCACCTTCAATCTTTTTGCCATGAGGAACAAGAAGGCCAACGTTCTCAAAAGAGAAGTTGCCGTCTTTTATGGACGCTTGCGCTTCGTGTACTACTTTCCCAAATCTTTCACCAACACTGTTCAACACATGCTTATCCCAGAATTGCGGAGGGATGCCCATAATTTTTATCCATGCAATCCTTTCGAAGGCAACGTGCTGCCCATTCCAGATTTCCAGGGAAGTGAACCACTGGTTCCATAGCTCCGCCTTAGATGAGAGGAACTCCTTGGCTTGGTAAGAACATTGGAACGTTAAGAGTACATAAAGACCTCCGATATAACGAGTAGCAACTCTATCAGAATCGGCCAAGGAGAGAAATTGCTCCAAACAAGATAATCGGTTAAGGTCTAGTGCTTTGCCAATTAACGCCCGTTTGTTCCAGGAAAAGGATTCAGGTTGGGGACGAGTGGGTAGGAAGATGGATAACGGTGGGGTTTCCGGGTCAGGGATACCTGTGGTAACAGCTCGGAAGGATGGGCCGTTTCCAAAGAACAAGGATTGGGGTGGAATGTAGTTGTAAGGGAATGGAGGAGGGGGGGGGGGGGGTGGAGGGTGGTGACGTGGGTGGTGGTTGGAAGTGGTAGGGGGTGGCTTCTTGTCGTTTTTCCCAAACTTGGCGATGTTGGCTACAATCTTGTTGCTGCCCATGGTGACCTGACTAAGGGTTTTGGCCATATCAGTTCCATCATGAACATCCTCAAACCTAATGAAAGCGAAGTATCTGCCCAGTTTATATCTTCTTTTAGTGAGATAAGCATCAACCATGTTACCCAGGGATTTGAACTCTCTCCATAAGTCTTCCGGTGAACACCAGCTAGGGAGGTTAGTGATGAAGAAGGTAGTTGTTCGCTCGTTCTCGACGTACTGATTTGGTTGCACATACGGTTGCGGCCTCTTGCGTCGTCGTGGAATCTCCCAGCCCTCATCATTTTCTTGCTCACTCACTCGCTCGTCTCTCACCTCTCTCTCGCTCACCCTCTCGGCTGTTTCTCTCTCTACACTCTCACTCATCTCTCTTTGAACTGATATGCATGACGTCTTATTGTTGTTCCAGAAATGGATCATCTGATTGGACATAGGGTTCTGTGGGAAATAGTACACCATTAATTAAATGTTTGCACATTTTTATACGTGAATTTAAATCATCTTGCTATAGAAATCAAAATTGTAAAATTTATTTTTGATCTTTTAATCAATATATTATGCAGATATTATTATATTTATACAAGCAATAGACTTGTTATTCCCCACCCTTGTGGTGGAGTGACATCCGGATGAAGTGCGAATATGGGTGGTGCCGGTACGACTCGAATGGGAGCTGAAGTTTTACCGGTTATTCCACTATAGTGCCCGAGTCGTGCCTTCGGGCGAGTGAAGGTCTGGGTTTCGCGCGTCTAGGAGAGCCAAGGGGCTGGCGGCGGCTGAGTAGTCGACCTTGCCATAGCGCCGATTTCACAGTGGTTGGCACGTCGTTTCTTGCCGTTAAAAAAAAAAAAAAAAAAAAAAGCAATAGATTTGTTAGTGTAATTAATATCACGATCTCGGCCTATGAAGTTTATAACCTCAAACTTATATACAATATGAGCTATAATCAAATTTCAGCTCAATTCAAATATGCGTGTTCTCGTAAAACTGATCATGCCGGGTCGGCTTATTTCTAGTGTAATGACCAAAATCAAAACGTGTAATGACCAAAACTCTAAATTACACCGTTGCCAAGGATGTGTAAAATATGTCAATACTACAGGCATAGAAACACAATATCAAGAGTGTAATGAACAAAAAGCGTTAATATGTCAATTGAATATTTGATAAAATATAGTTGGGACTTGGGAGTAAAAGATGTCAATAATTACTTTGAAGCTTTCCTCAATCAATTATCAATGCACGTGTTGGAATTCTATTTTCACTTCATTTATAACAAGCGTTTCTTTAAATATACATTGTTTTAGTTAGGGGTTATGGATTCATACACCTCTACTTTAGGATTCATACACCCTGGCGCACATCACAACCAACAGGAAGTTGCCACATACCCAGAATGTGATGTCATACACCTTAAATATGATGTCACGGGGTGTATGAATCCTAGAACCCTTAATTTCTATAGTCAGTGTTGTAAATTCAGGATTAATTGATCATTAATCGGTGATTAATTGCTAGTCAGTATGCTACTGAGTAATTTTTCACTAATCACTCCATTAATTGGTAGTCGGCCTAGTCGGCCCAAGTCAGACCTAATCGATCCTAGTCGGCCGGCCAAAAATCGACGATTCCAGCAAGATTTCGGAAAAAATCTGTAATTCCGACCAACTTCAAGCCAAATTTTAGCCAAAACCTGTAAATTCCGGCAAGTTTCCAACCAACCCATGTATGTTTTGGTGATTAATCATGTACACTTTTAAAAAAATGAGTCGATGAAGGATTGAAACCTATCTATTTGGAATATTTACCTATAAAAATGTGTGTATACATATGAAAACCTAAAAATTACATATAAAAATCCTGATCCGATTAATTCTAATTATTCCTGATTAATTCCGATAAATCCTTAGTACATACCCCACCAACTGAATAGCGGCTAATGAGTTCTAGTGTATAGTAAAAGCTTTTAAATCAAAATATCTTTTTTTATATTAATATTGTGTTTCTTTATTTCATTTTAGTCAGATTTAAAAAAAATGGTGTCGTTCAGTACAAGAAGAGAACAAACACACACCAAAATTTGGACTGTTAGTCAGAAACCGTGTTTTGTAGCATGACTCCATCTGACCTGCCACCCGAACCTCCCACGTAGGCTCGGACAGCCGTTGATATCACCCAAACCTACAAAAAAAAAATAATACATAAACAAACCATTATTATTATTATTATCATTACCGAAGAGACACACCTACACATCACGATATAGGTCTCCTTATCAAAAAGTTACAACTACTTCATCACATCACCATCATCATCATCTTCTTATATCCTTTCCATTCATTGTACATTCTTTCTTAATTCTTCACTCATTTTATCCTACTTGTGACAATGTGCACAAACATAATATTTTTAATGGTTATAACGTTTATAACCAATTACTTAATCCAATATTCATTAGCAATATTAAACCCCATTGATTTTTTAGCACTACAATCAATCAAAAAATCCCTTGAAGACATGCCTGGTTCCACCTACATGTCTTCATGGGATTTCACCACTGATCCATGCAACTTCGCTGGCGTATTCTGCGCCAGCGAACGAGTTGTTACATTAAACCTGGGAGACCCGCGCGCTGGCGCGCCTGGTCTCTCAGGCAGACTTGACCCACACATTGGAAAATTAACAAATCTTGTTGAATTCACGGTTGTTCCTGGTCGGATCATGGGCGCGATTCCCGCGACATTTTCCGACCTAAAAAACCTCCGGTTTTTGGGAATTAGCCGGAATTTTATCTCCGGATATGTTCCGGCAACATTCGGGGAGCTTACGAGGTTACGTACACTTGATCTTAGTTACAATCAGCTCACAGGAATCATTCCGTTGGCTATGGGTAACTTACCGGTGTTAAATAACGTTGTTATGTGTCATAACCGGTTATCCGGTTCAATACCGGTTTTTGTTTCTCAAACCCTAACCCGGTTGGACCTTGTTGAAGTATGGGAGATGTTTGATTATGGATTGGATGGTACGGTGGCAGAGTAACTGCCGATGGTCATAAATTCTGGTATTAATGCGTCCAACCACCGAGTATTTATAGACAAGCGATGGCGTCGCATTAATGAGAAGTCATCATGAAGGCGGCGTCTACAGTGACAGGCGTTACTGTAGCGCCTGAAGAGGTATGGCCTCAAGTATTATTTTATTTATTGCGGCTATATACCGCTGGGTAATAGCCGTCGTGGGTTTATCTTTTAGTTATTGTCCATCTTTATTAGTCCCATGGTCCTTGTCCAAAAAGTGGTTCGGTTCGTCCATCTTTGTCTTAATCGGATCGGTCTTTTAGGTCGGTTTATAGTTGGTCGTACGGACTTGTCTGTGTTTCGTACGGATCGGACCGGTTTGATACGATAGTTCTTGTTCATCGGTTCGGTCTATTTTCAAACCCCTTTATTACCTAATGTTCCGTATGTTATCCATCCCATGTTATCAGCCCCCCAGTTTGAGGGTTTCCTTCCTTTTTCAGGGAAGAAATCGTCAAACTATCTACTCCTTTGTTTTTGATTATTGCATCGGCCTGGCTTTACCTTTTTATTTTGTACCGTATTTTATTATTATTACTATTATATAATTAAAAATTCGTTTGTTTGTTGTTGTTTTTTTTTTTTTTTTTTTTTTAATATATCCGGTCCGATTCTCCTGTTGTTGGGATTGGGTAGCCTGATAGGTTGGTTTTTAACCAGAAGGTTTCGTTGAGTACCGTGAGTCCGTGTGAAGCAGGCACGTGTCGTTCGCTGATTGGTGGATTTTCAACCGTCATACTGTTCATTGATTAGACGTCGCCTCGGTTACCTCCCAAATCCCCCTATATATAGCTCTACTTGGGTAAATTTTAATTACTTTTACCCGACCGTCCTCAGAGCACTTCCGATCCGTCTTACAGGTTCGTCCTCCGTCCTGATTTTCTCCTTTTCGTTAAATAATGGTAGGGAAACGAGATATGCATCTGCACGGCTCGGTTGTTTCCGAGCCGACTCTTACTGCTTTTTGTAGCAAATTTTTTGATACATCTGTATATAAACCAATCGTTCCTAAATCCTCCGATAAGATTACCAATTGCCCTCCGAACCACGTAGGCTTTTATACTCGTCATTTTGACTTTGCGTCCCTCCGTTTGCCTTTATCGGTCTTCTTTCTAGAGTTTCTTCAATTCTATGGTATAGATATCCGTCAACTTAGCCCCTTAGGTGCTCAGAAAGTTGTTCATTTTGAAGTGGTATGTCGTTCCCTCGGGGGCGATCCTACCATCGGTTTGTTTCGTCAATTTTTTCATCTGACGACAGCCGGAGACTGGTACACGGTCGGTGAGATTTCCAAAACAAAGTCCATGTTATCCGACACATATTCTGGTTTAAAGGGTTGGAAGAACCGCTTCTTCTGGATGCCGAACAACGTTGTTCCGTTCGGCATGCCATGGCATGGGTCCAAAGACACTTTGAATCCTAAGCAAGAGGACTTTTTTGACGGAGAGCTTTACGACAAGTTGTTGACAAACCGTACTCCGTTGCAAGTTTTTCCCGAACCCATCCTAGTGTTAACCGGCATTAGCCGAATGTGGCCCTTTCCAGAGGCTGAGCCAATTATTAAGAAGGGGAAGAAGGGTATGCCCCTCTTCTAACACTTTGTCTTATTTGTTTTATTTTTCCTAACTGTTTCCTTGTTTCTTTTGCAGAGATGAGCCTGTTGAGTTTCGTCAAGCGGAAGGGGAAGGACATGGTTCTGACTTCCCGGGCCCTAGCTCCGAATGAGGATCATATTCTAGATCGTACAGCTTCAGCGACTTATGATATTCCTGCCACTGAAAATGACGACGTTTCTCGTGCTCCTCGTGGTGGAAACCTCTCTCCGGAACATCCTATTTCTCCACCGGGTTCAAGACCCGTCTCTCCGCTTCCTCACCATTCTACTTCCGAGGTAGTAGGTTCGAAAGAGCACCATTCTGGTAGCCCTTTGAGAGATGATTCTCCCGAACAAAATCCTCTTTCACCGAACAATATCAGTCCGTCAGGCGATGTTGTTATTGGCATCAAGGCTCAAAAAACCCAGCCTGCTTCTGCGCGGAAAGAGCATCATCGTAAGCGGAAAGAGATCGTTGAGGAATCGGACGACATCCATCAGTCTGATAAGAGAGCTAGGGTTAGTGATATTGAGGAGACTCAGGAATCGGAAGAGTCGTACGATATGACTGAGCTGTACGTCCCTCAATGGAAAGTAAAGAATGGTGATACTTTGGTTGATCCCCAAGTTTGCTATCAGATCCTGCACCATGCAATTCCTCCGGGCGAGCTTGACCGGGCCCGTGGGAAGAAGGACGAATATGCTGCGGAGGGTGCGAGTGTTTCGGTGGTACGGACTCTGAGTTCCGTTTCTGAGCTTGTTCAATCATATTACAAGAAACTGGCCATGGAGAAGAAGTTGAAGAGAAAAGTTGGTGAGTATAAGTTGGAGGTTGAACAATTGACTGCTAAATTGGCGAAACGGAAGAAAGGCGACCGTTCCAGCGTTAAGAAGGGTAAAGAGGCGATACGTGCCATGGGTGAAATGAAGGTGGAGCACGAGAGGGAAATGGAAGCCGCTCGTTCCAAGTTGTCTGATCGGGAGAAAGAGATGGCTGCATTGAAAGAGAAGCTTCGTTTGGCGGACGAACAAAACGTCACCCTGACTCGATCAGTGAACAGTTTGGAGGTACGTCCTTCCATTACTTAATTGTTTTTGGCCATTCATGAATGTTTAGCTTCTTTTCAGGAGCGGATATCAAAAGCAGCCGATGAGAAGAAAGCGTGGGCCGTCTGCAAAGATAATTATGACAAGGCACTAGAGGCTGGAGAAAAGGTGATGGACCAGCTCCGCTCGTTTAATGAGGAAGCCGAGAAGGACCGAGATCATCTCGTAACCTCCATCCTTCCTTCAACTACTTACAAACTTTTAAAGTCTGTTGAATTCTTACAACCTCTTGGGGATATGGAGTCGTTACTGTATAATTCTGCCTATCATGACGGCCTTGTCGCTGGTTGGAAAGCCAAAGAGGAGGGTAAGAAACTTGGAGAGGTTGATGGCTACAACACAAAGGCGACGGAGGAATACGAAGAAGGGGCCAAGAAGTGGGATACCACTACTTATGAATTCTTAGAAAAGTTCAAGGCCATGGCCGGTAAGCCGGTGAAGGAAGTTGAGGAGCTCCTCCCTTCATCCGTCTTACCGTCCTAACTTAGTCAGTCCTTTGGTATGTTCGATTTGGTTGTAATAAATACAATTGCCCGTTATTTTGCTTTATCTAGGCCTTTCATTACTTCAAGTTACTTTTATGTACGTCGGTATGGTTGTAACAGACATGGTTACTTTATTATCTAATGACGATGTGTTTGTTCGGCCTTTGGTCGCTTCGTTTTTCACACGTGTTAATTGTATAGTAGTGGCATATTCTAAGGGGCCATACCCTTTTATCGAGTTGAGTGGCTCGATCAGCAATATTCGAAGGAGCTGAACCTTTATTGTTAATTGTTCGACCGATTCGGTCGTTTATCTGTTCAAAGAATCGGTTTCACTTAACCGATCGGTCTCAGTTAACCGATATAGAATGATTCGTCAAAAGAGGTTCTTTTTCATTAAGTGCAAACATTCCAGGTCCCGAAGGACTCATTACAAGAACCATAATTATTATTACATATTACTAGCCCGATGGGACTAACTTAGATATAATATTTCTTGAGCTGCGCCATATTCCAGTGACGTGGTACAGCTTTTCCTTCCAAGGTGGCTAACTTGCATGAACCTTTCTCGTGCACTTCTACCACAACATACGGTCCTTCCCAATTCGGACCGAGCTTTCCCGTGTTTTCCTTACGGCTGGCTTCATTACTTCGGAGGACCAAATCCCCTGGTGTTAGGGACATTTTCCTTACCCTTGCGTCATAGTACTTCTTCATCTGTTGTTTATACTTAGCTTCTTGTACGGCAGCATTCAAACGGTACTCTTCTAAGTTATCCAGGTTCAGTTTCAGTCCCTCTTCATCCGTCTTTCCCATGCTATCAAGAATCCTTTGAGTTGGCAAACCAATCTCCGCTGGTATCACGGCCTCTGATCCAAAAACCAAACTGAACGGCGTCCGTCCTGTACTTGTTTTTTCCGTTGTTCTTAAAGCCCATAAAACACTAGGAAGCTCGGCTAGCCAATTTTTCCCATACCGACCTAACCGGCTTTTGAGTCCGGTAAGTATACTGCGATTCATCCGCTCTACCTGCCCGTTGGCCTGTGGGTGAGCTACCGAGGCGAACACTTGTTGGATACCCAGGTTATTACACCATTGATTGAACTTCTTATCGGTAAACTGCGTACCGTTATCGGTGATAAGCTTCCCCGGTAACCCAAATCGGCAAACTAGGTTCTCCCAAACAAAAGTGGTGATGTGATTGCTTGTGATTTTCCCCAGAGGCTTAGCTTCCACCCACTTCGTGAAATAATCTACAGCGACCAACAAGAAACGTACTCCTCCCTTGGCTGTAGGGAACGGTCCTAGTAGGTCCATGCCCCATTGATAGAACGGCCAGGCGGAGGTAACGGGAACCATCCCGTGTTTTGGCAACCGGGGGACAGGTGCATGTAACTGACAGGCTTCACACTTTCGTGTTAATTCCTCACTATCTTTCCTCATTGTGGGCCAGTAGTACCCAATGTTAGTTGCTCGGGTCAGAAGTGATCGTGCCCCGATGTGAGCTCCGCACAACCCTTCATGTATTTCTTCAAGCACTTTGATGCCTTCTTCTTGTGAGACGCACCGATAGGAGGGGGATAAAAATCCTTTCTTGAACAACACTCCTTCGTTCATTTCGTATGAGCGGCTTCTTTGCACCGCTTCTGTATCCACATTATCTTTCCCTTCGAGGGCATCGATTATGGGCTTTCGCCAGTCATCGTCCCTCCTCACCTCCATTATAGCGGGCATTGGTGCACAGACGACTGACGCTTCGTTCAGCTGTTCGACCATTATCATCTTTGTTAAATGTGCAAAGGCCACAGAGGCCATTTTGCTCACCGCGTCAGCCCCTTTATTCTTGCTTCGTGGTATCTTAATGATATGGCAAACATCAAAGAGTGTTATCAATTCTTTGGCAGCTTCTACATATTTCTTCATCACCGTATCCCTTGCCTCAAAATTGTCGTTTATCTGATTAGCCACTAACTGTGAGTCCACAAACACCCTTAAACTTCTTATTCCCATCTGAACGGCTATACGAAGACCGGCTAACACTGCTTCGTATTCAGCTGTGTTATTAGTGCACTTGAAGTTAAACCGAAGAGCATATGCCGTCTCCACCCCGTTTGGATCGACTAGGATCAGCCCCGCTCCAGCCCCCTCTCGGCTGGAAGCACCATCGGTGTATAGGCACCATCCGTCATAAGTGCCCGAACTTTCTGGTTGATCGCTCGGAGTATCAATGATCATGACATCATCATAATTGGTGTTTTCTACCAAGAAATCGGCTAGGACCTGGCCTTTGATGGCCAACCTGGGTTTGTACTCGAGGCCAAATGTCCCTAGCTCAACTGCCCACTTGGTTAGTCTTCCTGCTACTTCCGGTCGGCCCAACACTTCCTTCAGCACTGAGTTTGTGAGTACTATAATGTGGTGTGCTTGAAAGTAGCGTCTCAGCCTTCGTGCAGTATGAGTTAGTGCCAGCGCCAACTTCTCTATTGGAGAGTACCTGGTCTCCGCTTCCCGTAAACACCTGCTAACAAAGAAAATGGGCATAAAGCCATTAGTTCGGTTAGCGCACAAGACGCTGCTGATAGCCTCTGGTCCGGCTGCCAGATATACGAATAGGGTCTCTCCTGTCTCCGGAACTACCAGAGAGGGTAGATCACAGAGATGTTGCTTCATTTCTTGGAAAGCTGCCTCGGCTTCGCTGGTCCAATCTAACCCCGACTTCTTGGTATGATTCTTTAACACTTTGAAGAAGGGTAATGATCGTTCGGCTAGCTTGGATAAGAACCTGTTCAACGCTCCCAGCCTGCCGTTCAGACTTTGTAGTTCCTTTAACGTCCTGGGCGACCTCATTTCTTGGATTGCTTGTACTTTGTCGGGATTCGCACGGATTTGCTTTTTGGCAACGATGTGGCCCAGAAACCGACCTTCTTCCATGCCAAAGAAACATTTCACCGGATTTAGCTTCATGTTAACCCTTCGGAGATTGTTGAATGTTTCGGCTATATCCAATAATAGCCTCCCTTCGTCTGGACTTTTGATGACTAAGTCATCTACGTAAGCCTCCATATTTTTCCCTATCTGTTCCTGGAACACTTTGTCTATCAACCGCTGGTAAGTGGCTCCAGCATTCTTCAAACCGAACGGCATTTTCTGATAGCAATACAACCCCTGACTTGTATGAAAGGCTGTCTTTTCTTCATCTGCCCGAGCCATCTGTATTTGATGATAGCCCTTGTATGCATCCAGGAAGCATTTAAATCGGAAACTCGCCACCGACTCGACTTTTGAATCAATCTCCGGAAGGGGATAGTGATCTTTCGGGCATGCCTTGTTCAAATCCCTGTAGTCTACGCACATTCTCCACGACCCGTTGGCTTTCTCTACCATTACTGGGTTAGCCACCCAAGAAGGATACCGAACGGGTTTCATGATTCCTGCTTTTGTCAGCGCTTGGACTTCTTCTGATACAACTGCACTCCGATCTGGTGCTAACGACCTTTTCTTTTGGACCACCGGTCGGCAGTCAGGGTATACGTTCAAGTGGTGTTCTACCACATAGCGAGGTATCCCTGTCATATCGTCCGGTGTCCAAGCGAAGACATCTAGGTTTCTTCGGAGGTAACGGTAAAGTTGTTCCTTGCATTCAAGGCTTAACGTCCTTCCAATCGTCACAAATTGATCAGGATAACTCGGGTGTATGTGCCACCTTTCGGGTTCAGTTGAAATTTCGGTATATCCCACCTCCGAACACCGGGCTAGAGTTTTTAACGTCGCAATCCCTGCCAACGTGGGGAACTTGATCAGGCCATGCTTACTTGAAGTTACCATGCCGAATGTACGGATGCCCGGCCTTCCGATCAACATATTATGCGGAGTAACAGCAGCAACTACAATAAAGTTCAGTGCTTCAACCCTTTTTTCAGGTTCCTCACCTATACTAACAAAGAGTTGTATTTGACCTCGAGGGGAGACCTGTTCTCCGGAGAACCCGACCAAGGGATATGATACCGGCACTATCCCTTCTTGCACTTGTCGAGGTAATCGTACAAAACAGTGCTCATACATTATATCAGACGCAGCTCCTTCGTCTATATAGACCCGATGGACGAGTTGTTCCCCTATCATGGCTTGAATGATCAGGGGATCTTCCTTGGCTTCGTGTGGCTTGATAGCGGGGAAGTGGATCGGTAATTCGCTCCAATGAACGGCTTCCCCCCTGCTTTCGTAGACAATCCTGGGTCGCTTTAACGCCACCGTCGGTCTTACCATCATGATCGTTTTGTCATTCTTTCCCTCATTTTTCCGCTTTTTGCCTCTTATATCTTTGATCAAGTGGTCGAGCTGCCCCGTCTTGACGGCTTCTTCAATTTGCTTTTTAAGCTGGAAACATTCGTTGGTGTCGTGGCCTTTGTCTTCATGGAATTCACAATACTTCCGGGAGCTTTGTTGTTTAGCCGTTTTCTGTAGGGGAAAAGGGGGTTTGAACTTTACGTTGGTTTCTGTCGCCAAGATTTCTTGGGGCGTCTTCGTTAGTTCCGTAAAAATGAACTCCTTTCTTTCGGCACCTTTGTTCCGGTCATCTTTACCTTTTCCCTCACCGGGAGACCCCTTGTCCTGATCTTTATAGGAACGCCGATGGAACCGGTCTTTCTTGGGGTATTGCCCTCTTCTGAAGTTGTCATCCGATTTCTTTTTGAAGTCGATAGACTGAGCAGCTTCTTTCCCCCTTACGAATGCTTCAGTTCGTTCAATTGCTTCTTCCATCGTCATCGGGACCCGTGCGTTTAGATTTTCAACAAGCTGCTTTGTTCGTATACCGTGCAAGAACCCTGAGATTCTCATCTTTTCATCAGCGTCTTTCACTTGTAGGGACTCCTCTTTGAACCTATTCACAAACTCCTTTAGACTTTCCCCTTCTTTCTGTTTGATGTTGTGCAGCTCCACGGGGTCTTTCATGTGCCTTCTTTGCTGTCGAAAATGATCCAAGAAACGGACCTTTAGTTCTTCAAAGTTATCCAGGCTCCCCGGAGGGATGCCGTTGAACCATACTCGTGCTACCCCTGCTAGTGTCTGTACAAACATGTGACACCAAGTCGGCATCGGCCATCCTTCATTCTGTGCCGCGCTATCAAATAGCAAGAGGTGATCTTCCGGATCTGCCGTTCCTTCATAGATCCTCATGTTAGAAGGCATCTTGACCCGAATGGGTGAAACGAAGTTAGCTATTCGAGGGGTGAATTTCGACCCTGCGGCGGGCCGGTAAGGTAAGCTTAAGTCATCTGGGTTGTGTGCATTGTGAAGTGGTGTAGTAGTTACGATTGAGTCGGGTATGTGAGTCAGCGGAGCGGTTATGGCGGTGAGACCAGAACTACTCGGTCGAGAATTCCTTCGGACCATCTCGGTTAGCCAAGATGCCGGTGTAAGAGTTGTTTCGGCTACCGTCGACGCCTGACTGTTGAGCGGCGGAGGCATCCGAGTAGTACCAATGACTGCATCTTCTTCATCAAAGTCTAACCGTAGGGCCAGACCCTTGGCTCTTTCCTCCCGTACGTACTCGTTCATCAGCTGTCGTATCTGAAGGAAGTTCGACCGGACTAGCTCTGGGGATACCGTTGGAGTGGCCACCTCAGTAACATTGCCCCCCGGGGGAGGGGTAAAGTTACTGGCCGGCATTGGTTCGGATGAGGACATCTTGTGGGGACAGAGTTTCCTGAAGCAGTTGTGTCTCGGGCCCCACGGTGGGCGCCAAATGTTGAAGTATGGGAGATGTTTGATTATGGATTGGATGGTACGGTGGCAGAGTAACTGCCGATGGTCATAAATTCTGGTATTAATGCGTCCAACCACCGAGTATTTATAGACAAGCGATGGCGTCGCATTAATGAGAAGTCATCATGAAGGCGGCGTCTACAGTGACAGGCGTTACTGTAGCGCCTGAAGAGGTATGGCCTCAAGTATTATTTTATTTATTGCGGCTATATACCGCTGGGTAATAGCCGTCGTGGGTTTATCTTTTAGTTATTGTCCATCTTTATTAGTCCCATGGTCCTTGTCCAAAAAGTGGTTCGGTTCGTCCATCTTTGTCTTAATCGGATCGGTCTTTTAGGTCGGTTTATAGTTGGTCGTACGGACTTGTCTGTGTTTCGTACGGATCGGACCGGTTTGATACGATAGTTCTTGTTCATCGGTTCGGTCTATTTTCAAACCCCTTTATTACCTAATGTTCCGTATGTTATCCATCCCATGTTATCAGACCTTAAACATAATAACCTATCCGGTTCAATACAACCCGGTTCTTTACCTTCTTCGTTACAATACCTTTCTCTTTCTTGGAACCGGTTTTCTGGACCGGTTGATGTTTTGTTATCTCAACTGAGCCGGTTGAATTATTTGGATTTAAGTGTGAACCGGTTTACCGGTCCAATACCCGGTTCGGTTTTCGGTTTTCCAATCACTAATTTACAACTCGAGCGGAATATGTTTTCTGGACCGGTTCAACCGAACAAAGAGGTTGTAATCCAGACCGTTGATCTAAGCCACAACTTGTTGTACGGAGAAGTGTCTCCATTGTTCTCAACCGTACAGAATCTTTACTTGAATAATAACCGGTTCACCGGTTCGATTCCCACAACTTTGGTGGACCGGTTGATGGCTGGAGATGTACAGGTGTTGTATTTGCAACATAACTATTTAACAGGGGTGTCGATGAAGCTGAATACGGGTAAACCGTTGAGCAGTTTGTTGTGTTTGCAGTATAATTGTATGGTGCCACCGGTTCAGACCCCGTGTCCGGTTGAAGCCGGTTCGCAGATGACCAGACCGGCATCACAATGCATGCAATGGAAAGGGTAAAATTGGGAATTACTCTTGTAGTTTATTTTATTGTCTTGTAAATATAATAATTTGATGGAATAATTTTTCTTTATACCAATTCAATTGATAATTTTTACCAAGTATATATACGTTCGTACGGTCTTTTGGTACATTTTTGCTATGTAGTTAGACAATGCGTTACCATCTCACGTTCCTGGGCGTGAGCCGGGTGTAATACATCGCTTCTAGTGGTATGACTGACGTCGAACAAGAGTGAATGCAGGGGCGAAGCTTGGTTCTTGAATCGGAGGGGGGCTGGACTCAATTTTTTTCGATCGGTAGTAGTAAATCGGCGGGGACCGAACTCAATTTACCAGCGAAAATCGCAAATTTCCACTACTGCGTCAAAAAACAGGGAGGGGTGTCCTTCGCCTTTGAGTGAATGAAAGTCGTTAGTTGTTTTTTATGTGACAATGGAAAACTAATAAAATCATAACACATAGTGTTATGTCTAAAATAAAAAAGTTGAATACTAACATTAGAAAGAAACTATTTAAGCGATAATGGGGCAGAGGGGTGTCATTGCATCGGCCCCCCTCACCCCCTTATTGAAGCCCGATAATGAAATTCGGCCTATTGCTGTGGGGTATTTGGCGAAGGCTAGTTTCTAAGGTGGCAATGAAGAAAGTTGGGAAAGACATTGCCCAGTACCTGGGGGACTTTCAATTTGGATTAGGGGTGCCAAATGGGGCAGAGGCGGTGCTTCACAGTGCCAACAGGTTCCTCAACTCTTTTCATGCGGATGGGTCTCTGGCTATGCTTACAGTAGACTTCTCCAATGCCTTCAACATGGTCGACCGTACGGTTTTTCTCCAAGAGGTTCACCAGCGATGCCCGTCCATATATCCGTGGGTCCAGTTCCTTTATGCCCAGCCTGCTAGGCTGTATGTGGGCAACGATTGTATTGGGGCTACCACCGGAGTGCAGCAAGGAGATCCTTTGGGGCTCCTTCTCTTTGCCCTTGCCTTACATCCCCTCATCATGCGGATTCATGAACACTGTAACCTACCGTTTCATGCCTGGTATTTGGATGATGGGACGATTATAGGCAACGCAGTGGAGGTTGCTAAGGCTTTAGACATTATCAACGTGCATGGGCCATCTCTGGGGCTTCATCTCAATATTAAGAAAACAGAGGTCTTTTGGCCGACGTGTGACGGGTTGAAAAGTCAGGACGGGCTTTTCCCGACAGGGATTGGTAGACCTGAGAAAGGGGTTAAGCTCCTTGGTGGGGTTGTTAGCCGAGATCCTACCTTTATTGGGGAGTTGGCAGGGCGGCGGGCTACGAGTGCGGTTGCCCTTATGAAACTACTGCCCCGCCTTAGAGATCCCCAAAGTGAACTCCTGCTACTCAGGTCATGCATGGGGGTCGCTAAGTTACTTTTTGGGTTACGAACTTGTCAACCCCACTTCATGGTGGATGCGGTATCCCTTTTTGATGATGGTCTCCGCGAAGCTATCGAATATATAGTTGTGTGTGGCGGCCCCTTCTCCGGGGACCTCCAGTGGCGCTTGGCATCCTTGCCGATGCGTTTAAGTGGTTTGGGCCTCCTTTCAGCTCGAGATGTTGGGGTCTATGCCTTTGTGGCGTCCAGAGCTCAGTCTTGGGAACTTCAGGATCATATCCTCCGAAACAGTGGGGTCATTGGACTAGACCCAGACTATCAACAGGCGCTCGAACGCTTAAATGTCTATCTCCCGGACTTTGATATTGGCGGTTTTTCTAACAAGGACACCGCCCCCTCAAAGCCACAAAAAACCTTGGCGAATGCTCTTTTTAGCAAAACTGCTCAGAGCCTGGGAGAAGTTTTTGAGTTGTCCTCTCGCCAGAAGGCGGTGATTGAATGCCTAAAGGGCCCTCATGCTCAGGATTTTTTGACCGTTATCCCGATTGAGGGTTTGGGTCAATGCATGTCTGCAGTAGAGTACAGGGCTATACTCAAGTACCGATTGATGATCCCTATGTACCCGGAAGATGAAACATGCCCCATCTGCCGTAAACTTGCATGGATAAATACGGGGAGCATGCAATTCATTGCAAGGAGCTCCCTGGTTTCAAATATCGGCATGACTGGGTGAGGGACGTTTTATGGGATGTCCTGAGAAGAGCTGGGATCTCTGCCAAAAAGGAGGCCCCTGTAAACTTCCTCACAAACCCCACGGAAGGGAGATCCACCCTGCGACCCGCAGATCTGATTGTTTTTGGTTGGGAGAGGGGGAAACATGCCTGTGTGGACCTCACCGAGGTATCTCCGCTGGTTGGGTTAAGGGAAACAGGGTTCGTAGTTGGGCAAGCATAAAAAAAGGCGGAATCAAAGAAAGTAGATAAACACGCTAAAACTTGTGCAGATAACCAACATGTCTTTATCCCTCTGGCCTTCGACACCTTTGGCTCCCTGGCGCCAGAAGCTATTCGTTTCTTGACCAGGGTCCAACGGGTCGTCCACAGCAATATTTCATCCCCAGGGGGGCAAGGATTTGTCTTTAGTAGACTAGGGTTTGCAATTCAGAAAGGGGCGGCGGCGCAGCTTGTTGCCCGTCTACTTTCTATTATGATGTAATTTTCATATTTTGTTTTAATGAATATGTCACGAATATTGTACTAAAAATAAAAAAAAAATCGGAAAATTAAAAAACAATATCTTATACATTAAAAAAGTGAGCTTGAACAGAACAATTACAATTATTTTAATATGTTTTAAAATTATACTTTATTTTTGAAAATATTTTGTTAATTCTTTTATAACTTTAAAAATAGAGTAAATTCCTTTTTGAGTCCCTGAGTTTTCTCGATTTTAACTAGTTAAGTCCAACATTTTCATTTTTAACATTCTGAGAGCTAGTGTTTTAAGTTTGTTATGGTTTGAGTCCAATTTTCTAACGTCGTTAACCAAGTCAGTTAACTATAAGGGTATCTCGGTCATTTTACACATAGGTACAACTCTGTAATGCATAAGGTATAACGTACAAGTCTTTAATGCATAAATAAAATATAATATATAATAATAATGAAGCTCTCTCTCACACACAACACACACTCTCTCTCTCTCTCACACTTTCTTCTCCACCCCTCCACCACACCATAAACCACCATAACCACCACCACACCACATCGACCATCCCACCACCACTGCACCATAAATCACCACCACTACACCACACCGATCTGAACCCTAACCCCTAAATCCGGATCTGAACCATAAACCACCACCACCGTCGCCTCACCAACCACCTCCACCTGCAACCCACCACAACAAACTCCACCTGCAACCAACCAAAACCACCACCACCGTCGCCTCACCAATGTGTTTTTTTGGATACTGAACTAAATAATCAATAACATATATTCCCAACATTCCATCCCAAGCTAAGCAATACATTCGACTAGGCACCAAGGCATGTGTGGCTCGCAAAATGTTTTTGAAGAATCTGAAATCTGTCAACGAACTGAAATCTGTAATGGGTTTGGTTTGCAAAATGGAATGGAAATTAGTTACCAGTCTTTAGCATAACTCTGTCGTGTTCGTAACTTCGTTAAAAGAGAAATCTTCCTTCAATTTTTTATAAACCTCAAATGGACATTCTTATATAATTTTCATCTTAATGACATTTTTTTAAGCTTTCATATTTTCTTCAGCTTCTTGTTTTTCTTTATAAAACTGTTCTTCAAAAACCATCTACCACCCCTAAATCAAAATACCACAGGGAGGGTTGGGCAGATTTACGAGAGAGAGAGAGAAGAGAGAGAGAGAGAGAGAGAGGTGAGATCTAGTGTGTGTGTGTGTGCAGAGAGAGAGAGAGAGGTGAGATCTAGTGTGTATATTTAATATTATAATATAATAAAGTATAATATTTAAAAACATTTATTTTTAATGATAGGGGTACTTTGGTCATTTCATAAATATTAACAGAAAAAATCTAACAGAGTTAGAAAATTGGACTCAAACCATAACAAACTTAAAACACTAGCACTCAGAATGTTAAAAATGAAAATGTTGGACTCAACTAGTTAAAATCAAGAAAACTCAGGGACTCAAAAAGGAATTTACTCTTAAAAATATAATATTAACCTGTATATTTATAAATCAACTTTGATGAATAGTATTAACGGTCTGAGATAACGACGTTAAGGGTTGTTGTATGGGTAAAATTATAAAATTAGGAGTATGTTCTTGCAACATAATATTTTTATTTACGTCCTAACATAAATTTTAATAAAAATCGAGTTGCGAAAGATAAAACACATGTGTTCAAAACGTAAACATTCATGTCCTCAAGGCTAGTAGTAATCCACTTGTTTAGTATTAAATGCTAGGCAATGAATATAGAAAAAAAATAGTTGTTCTAGTATTTTTATTGTTACAACTAATTTTGAGCATGTTTATTTTTTTTATAACTTTTAATTTTCTGATACGATATTTAGAAATTCTGATTATGTCGTGCGACGTGCATATTTTTATCTACGTCTTGATATAACTTTTTTTTAACCGAGTGTGAGTAGTTATAGACAAGATATTAAAGCATAATCGTAAATGTTATCAAAGCTACCTTATATTCTTTTAATGAGTTGAGTTTGTTTAAAGTATTTGTTATTCTAATAACGTAATGTTTTCTAAAATTCCGAATATACCCTTGCAATGTACCTATATTCTTTATTTTTCGATAATTTTTTTTGTTCAAAATCTAACGAGTCATACGTAATTGACTTTTTCTTTGTTTTGAACATCACGGACCGAATTGATACAATCCTTTAAGTACAAATATTCATTTGTATGGTTTTCGAAATAAAATTTCTTGAAAAGGGCATTCTAAAAATATCAGCACATTTTGATTCCAACCAAACATTGGTACCAATATTGGTACAATCGGGACCGATACTGATATTTGTTTTTTGGTTTTAATCAATGTAAAACACGTGTCGGTATTCTTCTAAGCATATCAGGCTTCGTTGCAAAACAAGGCCGAGTTGACCGATTACTCCCCGAGTACTCGCTCCAGGGTAGGTCGCCGAGTATAGCCGAGTTGGCCGATTACTCCGAGTACTCCCCGTATAGGCCGATTTGACCCCCGAGTACTCCCCCGATTAGTCCGAGTACTCGCTCCAGGGTAGGTCGCCGAGTACAAGGCCAAACCGAGTTTTGCAACACTGATATCAGGGTTTTATATTTAGGGTTTTATCTTTTAATTTCTATACCGAGAGTCCGAGACCTAGTACCACACCGATAATGAAATGAACAGACCGAATCCCAACACGTTGTAGCATTCTACTGGTTACTTTACTAATATTACCACATGAACTTACGTTTGATCATCACCAGATCAAATATATAATATGGTTTTAGCTTTATATCGATAACCACTAGTTTTTTTGTCTTTAAATTTTCAAGTCACAACCATTTTTGATCCACACCACGGGTAGGCATATATGTTGACGTGACGGTTCCGAAATCGTTATGTGTTTACATCATATTAATCGCTTTGTGATTCGTCAATTTCTTATTAACAACATAACTAATTATGTAGAAACCGGTGTTTGTCATCTTTTATAGTTATGGAATAATGCATTTAGAGGCCACATATCAACTCATTGATCATGTTTCATGTTTTGTTGAACTAAGTTACTCTACATGTGATACAAGTACGTATCTATTTCCGTTTAATGTCAAATCCTTTTAAAAAATGCCAAAATATTTAGAATCAACCAAAATATTTGTTTCTTTTTAATTGAATCATCTACTTTTTAATTGGTGGATATAAAACCAATAATGTTGTGGCGAAGCTTAACTCGAAACTTCGGGGGTCGGAATTCATCGGGAGGTCGGAAATCACTATTTTCGGGGGGTCGAAACTGTATATACCAAAAAAAAATTATACAAATACTATATAATCGGAAATTCTGAGCGAAAATTCGGGGAGGGGGGGAGGGGGTCGGCTGCCCCTCCCCGCCGCTTAAGAGCTACGTCCATGCAATAATGTGTACATGAGTAGCGGTTTTCGTTTACTTTGTATTGTATTGTCATAGTAAACCGGAAAACAAGTTCTTTATGAACGTGGATAGTTGAGCTACTGAAGTGGAACGAGAGGCAAAAGATTTTTTTTTTAACAATCAATTGGAATCACTCACGGATTACTAAAGTATCATCATGTCAGAGTTTATTAAAGGATGGAAGAGAAATGATCCCCCTCCTCTTCCTTTCTCTCCAATTCCTTCTAAATTGGAAAGATTGAAAATCACCTTAAAAACCTCTTTATTATCCCTCTCTTTCCCTCCAACAAAAAACTCTGGAACACATTTTTCCCCCACTTCCTTCCAAATCTTTTCTCTTCCATCGTTTAATGAAACTCGGGAACAGAGTGTAAGGGTGGTTGGGGTGGTCCGTGATGGTCGTGACCATCACGAATATCTCCCAACCATTTGTATCACAACCGTGATAACATCACACTCCAAAAGCAAGTTGCTGTCCCATCTCTCTCTTTCCCTTTCTCTCTCTCTCTCTCTCTCTCTCTCTTTATATGTGTTTTATACGGGTGGATGGTGTAACGCCCCGAAAACCCGCTTCATTTAAAGACGTTGAGAGGCGAGATTAATAAAATGAGATTGAGTCAAGAGGTTATAAGTTGGAGGGTGGAAATTGTCAAATACCCAAAGTCCATATTAAAAAGTGTTAAATAGGATGAAAACACCAAAAACACACACTTGGTGTGTGTTTTGGTCGTTCATCAGGGAAGAAGAAAAAGGGGTTTCAACCCCAACCCAACAACCAAGCTAAATCTAGCAAGAAATCAAGGAGTAATCATTGCATGAGCTAGAAATGGATGATTTAAGGTCAATCAAACCCAAAGGTACCTTTTATTTGGTAGATTTTGATGTTAAGGTTAATTTTGGAGTTGATGAAACCTAGGATGTGTATAAAAACGTGAATCAAGGAAGAATGGAGGTGTCTAGATGTTGATATACACTAGAGGAACCATAATTCATGATACTACATAGGGCTATGCTTGATTCTTGTACTAGTTAGATTGTTTTTACACTTATGATGAAAGTGGGTATTGATCTTGGTGTAATCCAAGACCATTCTTAGTTAATTGTTGAGTGCATTGAAAAGAAAGTGATGATTTGCTATGTTGATAGCTATTAAATGAATGGTATGTAATGTAGGGAAGAAATATGATGATTTATGTTATGAGCTATGAAGGTGTGCATGAAATGCTTGTACATTGTGTTTTAAATGTTGTATGCACGCCAAGTGTTTGATGAAATGCTTAGGTTAGTCTAACTTGTGAAATTGTATGCAAGACTAGACAAATATGAAAGTAATGTGATAATGGATACAATTGATAGTAGGTGAACATGAGGATTGTATTAGAGAGTATTCATGTGGGAATTTAATTGGATTATATGATTTGGTAAGAAGTGTGCGTTAGGATGTTGTATTCTAGGCTTGAATAGTATGATGCACACCAAGTGTTGGATTTACTTCTTATTTGTAGTTGAGAAATGAATGTGTACTAATTGTGAAGTATATGAACTTATTAAGAAAAGAAAATGTTGGTATTACATGATGTTGGCTAACCTTGGATGTGTAAGTGCCAATTGTAGAATCATGAAAGCGCTAGTATGTGTCGAATGAATTCTATGTGCACCAAAATAGTCATATCATGATATGTGTCCTATAACATGCTAATGTAATGTTTAGGGTAAAATTGATATGGAGTAGTATATCAATATGGATATAGGTGTCTAAATATTGAAAGTTGCATACTTGATAGTTGACTTTCTGAAAAAGTCAACAATGTATGACTAACATGGTTATGCTTCCTAACATGATTGTGAGATTGAGGATATCATGTGATGCATGTTTAATGGTTTATGTGACATACACAATGGTAAGATAAATTGCTTAAGATGTGAACAATGTGATTGTAAATCTATGTCTTATGTATGATAAAGGTTGACCATTGAAAGTCAAGATGACATATGAGTTGGAATAATTGATAGGGTGAACTATCATGTATGCTAACAAGATGTGAATGTGATTACATGAAATGATAGGAATCATGTCAGGATGGACTTGGGCATGGAAGGCTAATGGGTCAATATGAGGCAAAGAAACAAACAAGAACATGAGGACTTGAGGTAAGTGACTTATGAACTAAACTCTTAGTTTAGTAAATGCATGTTTATGTATTAATTTAGAATGGGAAATAAGAATGAAATGGTAATTTATAGTAAGACAAGTGAATGAACATTAATAGTGAACAAGCATAGTTCACCATACTGTAATGAAGGTGGTTGGGATAAATGAGTAGAGGATATTTGTCCAGACCAGAGGGTTCTCCCTCTGGTGACCAGAGGATTCTACATTTGAGTGACTAGAGGATAGTTTAGACCAGAGGATTCTACATTTGAGTGACTAGAGGATAGTTTAGACCAGAGGATTCTTCATCTGATGACTAGAGGATTCTCCATCTGATGACCAGAGGATTCTCCCTCTGGTGACCAGAGGATTCTACATTTGAGTGACTAGAGGATAGTTTAGACCAGAGGAAGAATGAGCAGAGGATGTTTCCTCAGACTTGTAAGGCTATGTAAGGGTGTAGCATGTAATAGTAATGTCGGATTTGCAAATATGATCCTAGTACGGAATGATACATGTGCAGGTAGTTTAATTGGTACGTTGTTTGATGGTATCAAAATACGGTAAGTAGATTGTCATGATTATGTAGATTGAAAATGTGATGTACATATGGGTACTCATGTTTGGGTTTGAGAGAAAGTTTCATGTATGTAAGGGTTGGTAATTATGTGTAGATTGAGTATAGGATTGGAAACGTCATATTTTCCTTAGAGATTAGCGAAGAAAGAGTAACATGACGGGTCAAAGTAAGTTATATGAAGGAATTATATGCTTGAATGTATTGTAGGATTTTATGAGCAAATTGTATGCTTGTATGTATTGTGGGGTTATTAACCTTTGTTATGAGAATGATAGGAGATGCAGGTATGTAAGTATGATTGCAGGAGACATGGAGGTTCGGGTCGGGGTAACCCACCCGAGCTTGAAAGAATGCTTTTGGACATGATCACAGAGTATTGTTGGATTTTACTTCCGCGTCATGAGTAGATTACATGAGGTCACCTATTGAACTAACTAAATGGCTATGTGGTGAATGCAGGTTGTCTTCTTTACCTATGAAGTTAGGAAAGGATGGAGATCGAGCGAGGAGGCGGATTGTACGTGGTCACGGTCACATAATCAAATATAGATGAGTTACGTCGGATGTATTAAGAAATATTTTAAGATGTAACACCAAAAATACTTAGTAGATTCGGTTTCTGAACATGCAAGGTTGTTTTAAGAAATGAATTTTTTTAAGTTGGTATTTTTCCGCTGCGAGTTTTCTGTAAATCAGTTTAGGGTGTTACAGATGGGTGACACAATATTATTAGGTGTGATAGAAATGTGAACACCACCCCATGCAATTAGTGATGAATGTGATAAAGGGTGGTGAAAATGATGTGACACAATAGTATTGGGTGTGATAGTTTGATACCATCACCAACCACCATCCACCCTAAGGGTGAAGTTAGAGGGGGTGTATTTAGGAGACTCAAAATGAGAATGGGATTTGGTTCTTGAAAAAATTTCCGGTTAGAAATTTTAGAAAAAATACTGATCGTAATACTTTATCAGATGGGATTCATGCTAATCGTTGGAATAACTTTGTACCAAAGAAAGTGAACATACATGTCTGAAGATTGCTTTTAGATCGGCTTCCAACTAGACTTAATATTAGTAAAAGAGGTTTTGATATTCGTGAGATTATTTGCCCGATTTGTTCGATTTTCATAGAATTTATGAATCATGTTTTTGGTGAGTGTCATCTTGCATCTAGATTATGGGTGGGCATTCATAGATAGTTTGGTATTTTGTTACACTATTCGACAAACCCACTTCGGCTTTTTCATTCGCTCAAGTCCATGGCATTATCAAAGGAAAAGAAGAATACAATTGCGCTTATTGTTTTCTTGACTTGCGCTATGTTCCCGAGTTCACTTAACAAAGGAAAAGAAATGAAATGATAACATCTCCCTCCGTTTCTTTTCCTCTTTTTTTCTTTCCCTTTTCTTTTCTTTCCTATCATTTCCTTTCAAATTGGAAGGATATAATTTTGCCTTGTTTTCTCCTTTTTTTTCCTTCCAAAAAAAAAACTTGGGAACACACATTTCCCCCATTTTCCTTTCCTTTCATTCATAAAAAAACTACCATATTTTTTTCGTTCCCTCCCTTTCGTTTCCTTTCTCCTCTTAAGTGAACTCAGGAACACAGCGTTGGTGGATTATTTGGAGATCGAGGAATGAAGATGCTTTTGGTGGTAAAAGCCCGGTTCAACATCCTTTATTTGATTATGTTGTTTCGGTTTTATTTTTGTGGTTTTAGTCGTAATTCTAGATGTCAGATTGGTTGGATCAAGTGGGTTAAAAACCCCATCCTTTTCATGTAATTGATTTTAGAGTTAATGGCCAAATTCGTCCCTGGGTTTTGACCAATATTGCCACATCCATCCATTTTGAGAATTTATGACAACTGGGCCACTGTACTTCAAACTTCTTTGCCAGATCAGTCCAATTTACAAACCCAGTTAAATAATTCTGTTAACTCGAGGGCATTATAGTCATTTCCCCTATTAAAATTCCCACCCCTAATCTGATTATAATCCACAACGATAATCACAAACCCCCAAACCCTAATCTGATTATAATCGAGGGCCTCTTAAAAACCCCCAAACCCTAATCTGATTATAATCCACAACGATAATCACAAAACCACCAGAGTTCATCTCCTTCCTAATCAGAATAATGAGCGACGACGATTGGTATGTTCGAGAGCATGATTGGGTTGTTCGACGATTGGTATGCTTTACTTTGGAATTTCATCATGGTGGTAAGTTTTCTGAATTTCTGAATTTACTGTGATTACGTTGAATGATATGCTGATAGAGCTAGGTTATTCAGAAGATGATATAGTAACATACCATTTTACCATTTTAAAGTATTGGAGGTATATGTTGAGCACATAAGAACTTATTCTAATGAAAGTGATGACTTAGATACAGGGAGGTTACACAAGAGGCTAGATTTGTTGAGGGCTTTAATGTGACTGAGGGCAGTGAGAATGAGGGTATTCTATCAGACTCTGATAAATTGTTGTTGATTATTGTTGTAGATGATGATGATCCACCGGATCCAGCAACCGAAGATTTAAAGACTTTCTATTTTTAGCGGAAAACGGAGTGCAGGCAGGGGATCCTTTGTCCGTTGGGCTGTATCAACAGATGGACGCCATCAACACTGTTGCAGATGAATCAACACTGTTGCAGATGATGACGGTCGTCGGGGTGCAGGCCGGGGATCCTTTGTCTATTGGAGATGAACCTGGATGGGGTGCTCTTGTTAGTTAAACCAACACTAACAAGAACTCCGGATCAGGTTCAAATTTTGCAAATATGTAGCGGCACTACAGATGAACCTGGATGGTAATTTTGTTTATGTAGAACCGCCTCCTATGTGTTATAAATAGGAGGAGGTTGGTCTTAGTAGCAGCTTTGTTAATGTTGAATTAGTTTGCAACAGGTATGTAATCATATTTTGGGTCTTGGTGAATTAGTTTGCAAATATGTTAAACTTTGTGTTATGATTTGTAAACATCAACTGGTATGTAAACATCAACAGGTTGGGATACCAACCTGTAATGGTTGTTATGATTATGTAAACTTTGTGTTAGTATGGTGTATGATTATGGTTTGTTAATGTTTGTTAATGGGTCAAAATGGGTCAGGTGTTTTTAACAGGTTTGTTCATCTACTGGACCACCAAGTGTTGCTGGAAGTTCAAGTGCTGCTGGAAGTTCAGGTGTTGCTGCTGCTGGAAGTTCAGGTGTTGCTGCTGCTGGAACTTAGTTGTCTGCTGCTGTTTGTTAGTTGTCTGCTGATGTGAAGTTGACCCATTTGACCCATTTGTTCCATTTGTGCATGGTTACATTTGTGCATTTTGTGCATGTTGACCCATTTGACCCATTTGTTCCATTTGTGCATGTTGACCCCTATTAAACTATGGTTACATTTGTGCATGTTGACCCATTTGACCCATTTGTTCCATTTGTGCATGTTGACCACTCTCTTTCACCTTCTAAATCTCTGGAAATCAAAGCTCTTGTGTTCAGCCCTTTTTGCACCCGTTTATACGCCCTCTGGTACGTTAAAATCCAATTAACATTGGCTTTACAGTCGTTTTATAGTATAGATTAAAAGCCCTAACATTAATGTTATAATCAGCTTCGTTTTCTTGGTCGATTAACCGGATTAAGATTCTAGGGTTTGTAAGGAATGGGGAACCTGCAGACTTTGGGTTTATAAATTATGTTTTCTGTTGTAAATACAAACAAGGGCGTAGCCCAGTGGTGGAAATTGTGGTTGTTAATGTTTGAACCGGGTTTGTACCCTGGTTCGATTCCCACACCCACCATTTTTTTTAGAAATAAGAAAACAAGTTTTAAAAGGGGTGGGAATTTTAATAGGGGAAATGACTATAATGCCATCGAGTTAACAGAATTATTTAACTGGGTTTGTAAATTGGACTGATCTGGCAAAGAAGTTTGAAGTACAGTGGCCCAGTTGTCATAAATTCTCAAAATGGATGGATGTGGCAATATTGGTCAAACCCCAGGGACGAATTTGGCTATTAACTCTTGATTTTATCCTTGCCCCGAGTGCCTTAAAAAAAACAAATAAACACTTCACTACTCTGCCCTCGTAATATCCTATCTCCAATGGTCACCTGTACAATTTCCTCTACAAAAAAGTATACCAATAAACTTGTTAGTGCTTTTCCCTCGTGATATATACAATATTGCTTATTAATAATGTATTTTAATAGAATATAATTAACTTTTTGATACTTTGTCCTCGTAACATCCTATTTTTAAGGAATAACATATAGAAAATAGAGATTATTGAGGGGTAAACCATGTGAGAGTTGGTGGCGTGAGCCATTATGATGGTTCGGTGAGTTCTGTTTATGTTGTTTTAGGGTATGTTTGGCAAAACTAGCTAGTGGCTGGTAGCTGTAAGCTGGAAGCTGTTAGCTGCAAGCTGGTAACTGGAAGCTGATAGCTGGAAGCTTTTTAAATATATTTTGATGTTTGGCATAGTAGTTGGAGCTTTTAATAAAATATTTAAAATGACCAAAATGGGTATAATTAAAAGCTTGTAAGGAAGGTTTTTATTTTATTTTTATAATAGAATGGGTATTTGTGTCATTTACTCATTAAAAGCTTGTAGCCAATAGGAGCTTTTTCTTAAACGCTAGTACTAGTAGCTTTTCACTGTAGAGCTTTTTCTCCTACCTAAAAGCTTCCAGCTCCTTCAACCAAACAAGGCTTTTTATTGAGTATGAGCTTTTTCTTAAAAGCTTGAAGCTTGAAGCTCCTAAAAGCTCTTAAAAGCTCCTTGCCAAACATACCCTTACTCTTGTTTTGTTACGTTTGTTTACATTTGTAATTGTCTTCTTGTTTATTTAGTATTTTTTTTTTATTAAAATTGGTATGTATCTTATGGTTAAGTTTATGTTTCTTCATCATATAGTTCACGAGTTAAATGTTACTTAAAACTTGGATGAATTGTATATGTGTTGATGATCAAAATAGTGTTTTGGAAATTTAAAGTAAAAAAAAATGAGTGCAAGTTCACATGTGTATGCTATTAAACTTGAAACGGCTTATAGGTGACATACAGTGGCGTACTTAATGATTTACATGGCATATCCTAGCTGTTAAAAATTATGCACCTTAAGCATTAACAAATTAAATAATTTAAATTGAATTTTGTGGGCGGCGATTAATGTTATAGCAATAAACATAGCAATTAACAAAAACATAGTATTAGAGTGAGTTATAATAGGCAAATGAGTATTGGGCCTATAAATGTGTTATTGTTTACTTAATAACTTAATAAGATTTGAGTTTTGATAGGACCAAATTTAAGTATTAAATGATTTCTCCACACACACATGTGTGTGTGTGAATTTTATAGAAAAAAAATGTGTCATCTAGAATTATGGGCCCTAGCGGCCTAGCTCAATGGCCTTCTCGACCACCATAAGGGCTGCCCATAGTGGCATGCCACCTTCCTTGTGGCATGTATGTATTCTCGACGTTTCTCAAGTTCACACAAGTCGTGCTTTGCTACGACCTAGTTCTTAAGATTGTAACACTGGAAACATTTTCATTACTCATTTAAATACTAACTACACATATAAATTACACATTAAGAATATTTGATGCAAGTAAAAAGGCTTTCTAAACTCTCTCTCTCTCTCTCTCTCTCTCTCTCTCTATTAAAAAAAAAGTAAAGCACTTTGCGTGTTGTTGCCTAATCCACGTAACATACAAATATCGGTGTGGTTTTTAGGCAAGTCTTATCATTTCATAGTACGAATGCTATTAGTGTAGTTGTACCTTAAAGACAAATTAATCAAACCCTACATATGTTTTGAAAATTGTTATCAAACACGAGCCTATGTCATAATCATTCTTTTCCTTCTGTTTTTTCCCCACATTTTTCTCTTTTTTTTGTTCATTACTACACAAATTAATCACATATGTAATTCGAGGACAAGTTTGGAGTGCTTACTAAACTTGTTTATCTGTTTATTGTAATACAATGATAAGCTATCCTATGGTGTTACTTATCCTAAAGCACAATAAATAAAATAATAAAACAAATAAAACAAACTTACAAACATGCAAATAAAGTAATTCATAGTATAAATTTCCTTATAATTTTGTCATTTAATAATAAAAAAATATGTTACATGTATGTTCGAACGTAGAATTAGGGTATGTTTGGCAAAACTAGCTGGTGGCTGGAAGCTGCAATCTGGTAGCTGCAAGCTGTTAGCTAGAAGCTGGTAGCAAGAAGCTTTTTAAATATATTTTGGTGTTTGGCAGAGTAGCTGGAACTTTTAATAAAATGTATAAAATGACGAAAATAGGCATAATTAATTGCTTGTAAGGAAAGTTTTTATTTTATTAGAAAAAATAGAATGGGTATTTGTGTCATTTGCTCATTAAAAGCTTGTAGCTAGTAGGGGCTTTTTCTTAAACGCTAGTACTAGTAGCTTTTCACTTTAGAGCTTTTTCTCCAACCTAAAAGCTTCCAGCTCCTTCAATCAAACAAGACTTTTTATTAAAAGTATGAGCTTTTTGTTAAAAGTTTGAAGCTTGAAGCTCCTAAAAGCTCTTAAAAGCTCATTAGTAAGATTTGAGTTTGAATAAAAGCTTATTTTAGACTTTTTTACGGCTTCTATTTGTTTATTATTTGTTAATGTAGATTTGTTTAAATTCTCTAAAACAACTTAATGTATATGGAACGAGGCCACGAGGGGTTATTTTTTCAGCTTATAATACTTGCATGGTTTGAATTTCGTGGCGTGCCTCAACTACTACGTTTGAACTTTGAACAATTGTTCCACTTAATATTTGTTTTCTCAAACCTTTTTTGTGTTATATAACATAACAATAATACATATACATAGTATTCGTATACATATTATACAATATAATCGTAGACTCTAGGCAGGGGCGCTTGAACACCATAAATTTTCGCTCAAAAGTTCTGATTATATAGTATTCGTATAGAATTTTTTTGGTATATACGGTTTTGACCCCCCATAATCTGTGACTTCTGACCCCGAGATTTTCGCTCAAGCTTCACCGCTGAATCTAGGTGTCGCAAAGTGCATATATAATAACTCGTTAATTCATTAGGGCTGTACACTGCTGATTAACTAGGGTTACAATTAACCGATAATATCAATTTGGTAATTTTATAAACCTAAACTGGAACACAAAAGAATGGTTAATCGGTTCTTATTCGGTTAACATGTTATCATTTTCTAAACGAAGATGCATAACATCTTAAAGGCACTTAGCGTAACCGCTTGAACACTTCTAAATGTTTCGGTTGTGGTGTAAAAGGCGGTTATATAACCACATAACGCCCTCTCTTTCTCCCGTACGATATTAACCAATACTATGCACAAATGTTTATGTGGACCTAGTGGTTCTCTTCTTAAAATTGCTTTTTATTGAACATGTACCATAACATATATACACACATACACTCTGCACGTATATTCAGTTACACCTGTGACAAAAAGGAACTTACAATAGAAATTTTATATACAATCATTCCTTAATTTATTTATTTAAGTGAGAAAAACAACTTACAAATTTATTTTGTTGGATATTTATTCAATATGCCTTCTGCGGGGCCTATTATTATTCATTGGAATCGGATTCTCTCCGTTACCAGGGAATTCCCATTTTACGATATCTCCATCAAACGAAGAACTAACAAGTGTTGGATAATGTGGGTGCCAACTGCAGTCTCTAACTGTTGATCTATGGTGCACAAGCTTGGCAACCTGAGCCCCGCTCACCTGAAAATGGCCCAAATTGACCCGTTAACATGGAAAAGGTTGATTTGGGTTGTATTTTATTGATAAACAGGTCAAATGTAGATAGATAGCTAAAACTAAAACGGGGCGAATGGGTTACATGTTCTAAAGTTGCCAATGTCCTATACCGTTTAGTCAAAAAAATATCTTATTATTTTAATCATATTTACAATTACGGAACAAATGTGGACAATTAGATTGAACTCAAACGGGTCAAATGGTGTACACTGTTCTAAAGTTGCCAACTTCTTACAATGGTCTATTTATAAGTAACTATCTTATTATTTAAATCATGTTTCTTTTTCTTTTGTAAATCAAAAATTGATGCAATATAATAAATAAAAAAATTGCAGCTTTAGGAGCATGATGCTTACCAAATCATAAATATATACACAATAATCATGAGATCCAGTATAAATGTACTTCTGGCCAGTGCTGCAAAATTACAAACAACTAATGAGGTCCATTATCAATATTGCTAAACCCCAACCCCATCGCGTGCGCACACGGTAAATTTACAAATTGACAAGAGAGCATCTTCTTCCTAGGTTATTTCTGTCCCCATTAAATTTTACTAAATATTTATGACAAACAAAGTGTTAGAACTTAGAAGGCCCAACTCGCCAACCCGGTCCGTTAAATTTGTACTAAAAAAATACCCTTTTTACCCATCCCAACCCACCCATTTTGCCTTCATTTGACAATGAATATGAGTTCTATTTGTACACAAAAGATACTAATTAAGGTGCGCAATCAATCAGCCGATAACATAATGTCCAAGTTTATATGCATAAGGATTTATGGACAAATACCTTAATTAGTTGATAAATGTACTAAACTGATAAAAAAGTGCTCTGCAAATAGAAATATATTTGTGGGAAGCATAATTGGTATAGCTAGTTAATTACCTATATTCAGGTGAAAAATAGCAGCGTATAAGTGTACGCAATACCGAATGACCTTTATATGTGGAAACAGATTGATCACATGGATGCTTTACATTTCGCGCCCTGAGCGGATAGTCCATCCATCTATAATCCCATTCATAGTTCCTATACGCAGGAGTGCTGAAACAGGATAGAAGAAATCATTACATATCATAACTATATGCATTTATAATGTACAAATTTGAAAAACTTGAACAACCTAGATAAAGCATATATTGACTATCATCAGGCTATGAATCAACTGTCATGATCTTATTTCCCACATTTTTTTTCATAATAATAAAAGTATTTATTAAAGATAGTCAAACAAGTTGCCCAGATCATGTTGTGAATTAAGCTTAACTTTCTATGAAAATGGATATATAGGTTACGGCTATGTTTGAAAAAGTAGCAGGAGTTGGAGCTTTTAATTTTACAGAAGTGTTGCAACTCTTGTTAAGTGATTCATAACTACGAGCTAATTTTTTAAAGCTACTTAAGAGTAACTTATTTTTCCAAAAGCTTCCCGGAGAACTCTAGGCCAAGCATACCTCATGACGCACGTAGTAAAATAACATGAAAACCACAAAAATTAATTAAATTTCAGATCTCCATGGTTGAAGCTAGGGTCAAAAAAGAATATGTGTTGGTCATGTTCTCAAAAACCTCCTGTTTCATTAGTCACCCCTAGTACTCTTCTCACATGTGACATGCCTAATCATTTCACCAAGCTTTTCAAAACTTGAAAGTAAATATGTTCCTTCATGCAATTAGAAATGGAACCTTCAATAAGTGGCAAAATTGGTAGAATAACAGAGATATTACCAGTTTTTTTTTACAAAATGCAGTGTATAAGTCTTACGGTGTGCGCATATAATGTATATATGTGTGGCCCTCGGGGGGCAAAAGTAAAGTTGCACTAGTTTTAACGTTATTTTACTAATTTCGTGAAAATAACGTTAAAAACAACGGACGGTTAATCATGCATCATGTGGTGGCGTTGATAGCCAAAAGACAAAGGGGTACATGCACTGATCGGGTTTGTCCCGATTGCTAAGTGTTCAGTGCCTTATGTCCAAGGCTTGATACCAAACCACATCGAGCCGGGGGTCTCACTGGAAGCAGCCTCTCTATTCTTAGGGGTAAGGCTGTCTACATCTTACCCTCCTCAGACCCTACCTTAGCTTTGCTATAGGTGGGATTAACTGAGTATGATGATGATGATATGATGATGAGTGTATAAGTCTTCATTTAACCATATTTTAAAGGTTTATGAGAGACTAAAGAGCAGTCATGGAAAGATACATTGCATAAAGATCATGTTTGGATTGAATTTTTTCTTATGCACGTTACTTTTCTGTTGATTGTAAAGATATAACGTTGTAAAGATGATGTATGTGTAAAGATCATGTGTGGATTGAACATTAACATACCGAGTGGCATTAGAGGACATTTTTCGGATATCCCAAAGCTTAATTGTCTGATCTTTTCCATTTGAAATGAAATAACGACCATCATTACGGCTGTCAAGAAATGTAATTCCTTCTAGATGCCCCATTAGGATTCCAGCTGGCTTTCCTCTTGATCTCAAGCAACGTCTGTCCCAGACCTGAAAGTTCAAAATTCTTAATACCGATATTTGCATCTGTCTCCCTAAGGAGAAGTATCAATATTTCCATGATTCCAAATGCAAAAATCATATGTCATTAATGACAAAGATGTAACAATTGGATAGAACTTTAAACTTATAAGGATTTACCTTGCAGAGATTATCATCACTTCCAGAATATATCAGATGGCTGGCTTCATCAGCAAAGCACACACTGTTTACATCTGACTGCATTAAGTAACAACATTGTGTAATAAGCAACACAACTAGTTGTGCATAGACACATAGCATACCAAACAAGTGAATATCCATAATAAGTTAGTACTTAATAGAGGTGGAAATTTCGACCCGTTTATTTATAATACATGTTGATTCAGGTTTCACTTTATCTCTAATGGGTCCTATGGTATATAACAAACTAGCTAAAATGGAAATAGGTCAAAAAGGTTGCCTAAAGTGTCTTTCAGTGCATAAAACCTATTGACAATCTCTACCCAAAATAAGATTCTTGTTGAAATTTTGTAATCATATTTGACGCACTAACTCTTGAAAACTTAAAAACTTCGGACGTAAATGTGTTTTGGGTAAACCCTTCTCGCCTGTTACCAAGAAACTACCTGTTAGCCAAATTCACCAAGTCTGCCTATTTTGCCACCTTTAGCTGTAAGCACAAAATTGTCTAAGTTGACCACTTACTATTTTTAAATTCCATTCTTATTAAGAAAAAAAGTCATTTAGTAAGTCCTCGTGAAGCAGGGCCACAACGCATAATATAAAGAGCTATTGCATGTGCGTTTTTGCAAATCATCAAGGGCAGTATATTGAAAGAGTTGAGTATACATGTAAGGTTTTAACTGAAAACAATACTTGGGTAGAAGAGACAAATACAGATAAAGAATGCAGTTTATGAAAGCACGCTTAAAATTGCTAATGATGTTATTACCGTATGTGCTTGAATTCGAAGGGAAAGTTTGCTTGCTTCAATATCATAAACATATATTGAATCATCACTACTTCCAGCTACAAGTTCTCTACCATCATTAGAAAATTTTACAGAAAAAATTCCAAATGAATATCCCACTTCATCATCACTAGAAAAATCTAATCCTTCATGTATCTCCTGCAAATTTACAAATCATCATTAGCAAAATTTACGCAGTATAGTGCACTTAAGACTTAAGAGCAGAATTTAATGAGTGATAAAGTTATAAAGTATTTGTTAATTGTATATAGTTTGGTTTATTAGGTTATGGCCCATTGGCCTATATTGAGGATTCCCTCTCCATAATATTTATTCAGATATTTTCTCATTCTCGTTATAGTATTAAAACCTAAAACTAAACAAACTGTTTGGTACTTGAGTGGAAGAGAAAAATGAATCTGGGAATGATCAGGAAAACATATATTTATGGAGTGTCGGGAGCAACAGTAATACTACAACTAAGCCAAAATATAATTACAAAAAGTGAAACAAACAGGTTAAGAAAAATTAGTCATGTAAACTAAAGATTAGTTCTTTATTTTATATCGCATGATAGTCCATTGTTCGCATCTATAAAGCATTAAAATAAACACACATTCTATGATCTATCATATGATTTTGCTTTATTATTTGTAAGTTAACATAACTATTATCTTTCGCATCTAATAATCAAGTCTCATGTGTTAAGGGTTGGTAATCCATTCACATAATATTAATTTGAGTCATTTCTATAGGATAATAACAAGATGGTTTTTGTCAGGTATCATCTCATCCTGTCTTTATATAGTAGTAATAATATGGCATAAATAAGAAAATACAATACAAGTGTTAGAATAATAGACTGAATAAAGATGGATTGCGTCATACATGGGATATGCCATAAATAAAAAATAAAAAAACTCAATATGTCCTCTATATACATCATCATCAAAATTTCATACTTTGTTTATAAATGCATAGAATAAACTTTTCTTTTGTGAAAGTAATTTATATTACGCTGCTGGTATTAAAATCATAGTATAACATACAGATTTTACAGAAAGTGTCATGGTATTAGTTTAAATGAAACCGTATTGAATGGGTCAAGAGTTACCAAAGGTATATTCACAATGCATAACATGTACTCAATTGTTATGGTTAAGCTATACTACTAAGGGAGTCTAATAAAAACAAAATTTTAGATTATCATGATATTATTTTTTTACAAAAAATAAAAAAGAACGTGATAGGGATACGTTTATGGTAACGGTAACGGCTAGAAATAAAATTCAAATAGAAAATAGATAGACCCAAAGCTCGTTTATGATACTTAACACCACACAAATGAACAATAGGGCAACGAATTTACAACCAAGGATACAGATACACCACCACGGTCAGGAACTCGGGTTTAAGAACATTCAACTTGCCACGGTTGAACACTTGAACTAGAATAGACACATATCAATCTAACTCTCACACTCAAGAGAAATCAACACAAAAGTATTCATTCATAAAAACTCACACTAATTGCCATGCATGAACATTCAAAGGTTTACATAGAGAAACTAAACAGAAGCTACCCACGTTCCTGATCCTTAGGGAATTAAAAAAAAAACATTAACCGACCCACTACTGATAAAAAAACATTGAACACTACTTGGAATTAAAATACATAAAAGCTAATTGAAATTCAAGGAAAAACAAGCATGGGGAACATGAGGGCATGCAATGCATGGACCATCTTTAGCCACTTATGGTTGACCAAAGTGACCCGGCTGATCCTCCAATGTGAACTGGATCCATGCCTGTGGGCCGACAAACATGTGCTATAATATAACCCTTTTTACCTGAACCAATCAATCTAGCGTCCAACAAGCCCGACTCGTTCATTGTATTACATCATAAGAATAACCTCTCATCATATTTTCATACATTATGATCCTTACAATCCTATGGACAGATGCAATACAAGTTTAGCAAATTCATTTCAGTCAAGTTATCATTGGTTTCTCTTTTTTCCAAACAATTACTCACAGAGTCAAGTGAATCTTGTTATGGCAAATCAAATATATTTGTTGTTTATTTTATTTTTCATAATAGTCCATTGTTATCCATCTACGAACATTCATTTAAATAACTTTCCAGACCCAAAGTGCTCTTTATACAATCTGTGATCACTAACTATACCTAAGAAGAAATGAATTGGATATTTTAATTAGATAAAATCATGGAGAAAATAACACATAAGTTCATGCCTTCAAAAGATACATAGCATCACTCACAAGATAGCATAGTTCATTAGTCATACCGTTACATTTGCATGAGACTCTGTTACAGCAGATCCGATATTAACGATGTTGACAATAGGAGACATAGTTGCATAAACCTGCAAGTAGCAATATAATGTATATATCTCACCGACCATAAAAACTAACAAATTTGAACAAAGAATTTTTGCTATTGGAAGGAATTCTATAATCAAATGATAGGCGTAAACCTGCAAGTAGCAGTATAATGTCTATATTTAAGAAAATAAAACTCACCAGGAAACGTTTATCTGGTGAAAGGGCTGTATCAGTAACCGTCCATCGCAAGCTTTTAGCAACAATATTCTTCTGAAGTTTCCACCCCATTTCAGCATTATAAACTTTAATATGACTTCCCTGATAGAATTTTACCAGTTTAGAACATACAGTATCTCCTAATTCTGACGAGAGTCTAAATCATAATAAACTATAATGTTCTTGTTCTTGACAAAAATTTCACATTAATTTGAGTGTAAATTATGATAACTTTAAAAATATAACAAAGAAAAGAATACCTGAAATGCAGCAACAAAAAGGGAACCATCATTTGAAAATTGTGATACATAAGCCCGGGTAGTCAATTGATCAACAATAGAAGGACCTTTAACAGGCAAATATTTGTTTAGAATATGACAACGATCTGCTGCAGAAAACCGTCCTCGACCCGAATAATTCCCTTCTCGGCCCGCTAACATCTTCACAGGCGAAACCGTAACTTCCTCTCTTTGTGGAAGAACCCGCTTTAATCTTTTATGGGGTGCTGACCTCATCTTTGTTAGTTGAGCAACTTCATGATCCAAATCATTCTGTGATGAAGACCGGGGACTGTCATTTTCGTCTCCAACAGGAGATGATTCACTATCAGAATAATCTGGGTCTATTTCCAATCTACTAAGAGCATATCCCATGTCACCTATGGCAGTGTTCCAAGCCCTAAAGAACATTTTAACATAACCACTCTGTAATTGTATAGGCTTCGTGTCTTAGAATAGCATAAAGCAATACACTATGCTCCTTCATATCATCCCTGCAAAGAAAATATCATATCATAAATACACATCCCAATTCTCAACTACCGAATGCCCCCTTTCTAAGATAGTAATTCCAGATTCGAGGACAAGTATGTATTCATTATAAACTTATCACAACCACCTTTATTATTTTAATCTAGGTATAATTTTTCCATACAATTTCAGGAATGCATAACCTAACTCCACTTAGTTTGTAACATCAAAACCAAAAGTCAAACTCTCGTGTTCAATACAAATTCGATAAACCTGAAGTCTCAATCATCTACTCCCTCCATAAGATAGTAACCTACTCCCTCCATAAGATAGTAAGTCCAGATCATAGTCACATAATTCGCCTAGGAAGGGTCGATTTTCGAATTGGTGCATTTTGTACCGAATTGGAATACGGTTTAGTACCGTACGCATGTGGAACAACATACCATTCCGTTTTGCTGCCGTTTTCTTGAAACTGTTTTTGAATACAAGAGTACAAGACATATAAATGACTAATGCAGAATATATTCCTACATTGTATTACAATTTACAATAGGCATAAGGGATTAGACATACAATTATTTTAAAATGGGTACATCAAACTGGACTATATGGTACAGTGTACCGGTTCGTACCGAAATGAGCCTACCCCTTCCGTACCGAATTCCTCCTAGCCAATTGCGTATTCGTACCGCGTGCCCATACCGGAGTGTACCGCGACTTAGGTGACTATGGTCCAGATTCGAGGACGATTACGCATTCATTAGAAATTTATCACAAACGCCTATATATTATCAATTTTTATTAAAATTCAATCTATGCATCACTTTTCCATACAATTTCAAAATGCATAACCTAACTCCACTCCACTTAGAACATCAAAATTCAAACTCTCATGTACTACATAAATTAAATAAACCTAAGGCTAAATCATATATATCCTCCATAAACTGATTCAACAATCAATCAATCATGCATAATAGAAGCTAATAAAACAATATCACAACAGATTATTATCATCAATCCATCAAGCTGCATGTTCACTAATCACTACTTTATCTCAACTATATAAGCTTAATAACCACCAAATCATAAACAATTACCGATTAATGTATTCTCCAGCCATAAATAACAATAATAATAATAATAATAATAATAATAATAATAATAATAATAATAATAACAACAACAATTAGCGATTAATGTATTCTACAGCTATAAATGATCAATCGAAGCAAATTATATGATCGTCTACAAACAGAGATGTGATTGAACAAAATATGAAGCGTAATAAGATGAATTAAACAGCGATGATTGAGGCTTTTTATTACCTGAAGCAGCTCACTGGATATGAATAAGGTTTGGTGGTTTATGAATTTTAGTCAATACTATAATTAGTAGCGTGTGGTTGTTATAAAAAAGAGAGGAATGCTAGTAGCTAAACACTAATTTAATAATAACTGGTGTAAAACTCCCTTGTTGCGACAGGGACGTAAAACAATACCAAGCAATGTCACATAAGAACACTGAAAATATCGTAAAGGAAAAGAAATAAAAAATGAAAGAAAATAAAATTGAACAAGACGTAGACGTAAAAACGTTGAACCATGCACGCCCATTGCAACGTGTTAATGGGCAAAAAGTTAGACAGAAACGCAAAACGCAATGCAGTCGTTAGATGGAAAAAAGAGGTAAAAACGTCAAACCATATACACACATTGTGGCGTGTGTTAACTCGAAAATTTAGACCGAAACGTAAAACTAAAAATTTGTTAAAGACACACAATATATAGGACAAATTGAAAGTGAAAAAAGTGTTGGGGTTAAATATGAAAACTATGAGGGTTAAAAGTAAAAAAAAATAAAGGAAAAAAAATAAGAAAAAACGAAGTAAGGTACAACCTACAAAACATTGTGTACAATCCTCTCATGCACACACTTGTTATGCATGATGTACAACACCATGAAGCACAAACAACTTGTAAATTAATACTATATAAATAAGTTATAGTTTGTATTATCGAAAAAAACTGGAGTGAAATACCTGAATCTATTGAGAAACGGATGAGTGTTGAAAGCTCGATAAGAAATCTTTTTTTAATGGCCAACGAATAAAAGTTTGCTATATGAAATAACCTAATGGCAAGAGACGACCTCATACATCCGTGATCGCTAACAATGTTGGGTAGGCCAAGCCCACCATCTCCAATTTTCGAGAAAACCCGCCACTCGAAAGTCCACTACGGTAAAATCTGGCTGGGATCGGATTCGATCTTAAGACCTCTAGCCTTCAAACCAATTCTTCACTTCCCCTCAAATGGTGGTTTAGCTACAATGATTGGCTGAAAACTCGATAAGAAATAAAGAGGTTTGGAATTGTTTTACCTTTTTTTCAGGGTAACTAGAATGTCGGATTTGAAAAGATTTGTTGATGACGGATATATAATATAGAACGTTGTGAAAGATTAGTTGGTTTTTATTTGGTTATCAAAAAAGGGATAAAGATTGTAGTTTGATAAGGTAAAATATAAGCTGGGATTTTATAAGACTTTATATAATTTGAACTTGATTAGTGACTTACCACACTAAAGAGTTTCACAGACATAACATTACTTAGACCATACGTAGTGGCAAGTCAATTGGGCGTTAAAGGCCAAAATTCGCGCCCATTTAACGGTGAAACACCGCCCCTGGTTGTTAAGCGGGCGCTAAGGACACCCACGCAAAATATTTCGCGCTGGGTAAATGTTTGATCGTCCAATCATTGTGTCCCACGTGTCCATGACCGTTTGAAATAAAAAAATATATATTATAACGTTCGAATTTTGAACGTTGGAAATCAAAAAGTGACCGTTCAAAATAATTTTTGGAGATTCAGAAATAGTAACCGATTCGATAAATCTATGAAGGTTCCGAAATGAAATTAGCTAGTTGGTGAGGTAATAGCTTACCAAGGCGATGATCAGTAGCTGGTCGGAGAGGATGATCAGCCACACTAAAATTAATTCACATCAACCTTTATATATTAACTTCACTCATTTACCTTTTCTCTCAAACCATTTCACCTCAAATTTTATAAACTTCCACTCATTTTTTTAAAAGCAAACTTTTAAAACATGCAACCATTTCGCTCACCTTTCGGTGTTCCATCTCGCCCGGGCAACCCAAACACGTCTCGCCCGAATACCACCCAAGCTCAACAACAGTTTAACTTTCAAGATTTGGACACGAGCAACGTGGACTTTTCACAATTACTAAACATGTCCTAACAATTTTTCCAATGTCTGATGGGATACGCTAATATGAATATTAGCAGTGGAGGTATGTCGGGATCTCAACAAGAACCCGAGCAAGTGCCGGAGACGCAACCCAAAAGCTCCCATGCCACATGTTAAAAAATGCCCAACTAAGGGAGCTCCAAATTTTTACACCACTACGTCTTAAGTCTTAACAAAGTAATGGTACACAACTATCACATACTACAATCTGGCCCCCTCTATTTAATAACTTTAACCGGTAAAGGCAACGGCATCAAGTGATAGTAAATAATCATCAACACACTTTTGTAAAGACACTTTGATCAGGCGCCTTATTATTCAACTACTTTACAACATACACATATGTTTAACACATGAGAGTACTCAAAACATTCAACACAAAACCACACTCGTGTCCGGTAAAGGTTCAAAAGTAGAATTGAATGCATTTTCATGATCAACCCCTACACTCAGTTGTGATAAAAGGGGATGTACACTATGTTGGTTTTCAAATTTGCATGATTTTGTTCAGCTCTTCTTCATGTGCATCTAAACTATCTCATCACCTGTGTAGTTGTGTTATAACTTGAGTAGCCTAGTGTAGACTTCCACCGCTACCATATACATATAAACGCACACAAAAATACGCTTCTCGTTATAGGATTGATACTAAAACTACACACTGTGTTATTATATGCATAAATCTATTTATCACATGAGCATTACTTACATTTGACTAAATATATGTAATGATATTTTTATTTGTATTAAAATAGGAGTGTTCACTATTTGTAATCTACTTTAAGAAAGTAAAATTTAAGTTTTATAGTTACTGAAGTTTTAATTCAATTTAAAGATGAAACCCATTTAAGTACTTACTTATTTATTGGAATTTCATATTGGTGAATTCAAAATGATGATACACAAGGGTAATTTTGCGTAAGATGAGACTACAAACCGGAGTTTCATGTAATAAGTAGTACAGGTGAGTTACACGTGATATTGTGTCGCATAACACATTAACTATAACAACAATTTATTTTAGATATGCCTATAAATATCCTAAAAAATTAACTATTTTCATGTATTCTCGTATTTGTTTAATGTTAAGTGCCTTATATATGACTCTATCAAGGAAGTTAGGAGCTAGTCTGCCAAGCTTAAGAAAAAGTTCAAAGTAAGCAAGGTTGTCATCGAGTAAGATGTATTTGATATCATTCTTATTTATACATAAACTTTATCTTTCATAATTATACACATACATTCAGGGGCGGAACTACAGCCATGGCGCCGGGTTCCCGGGAACCCACTCGGTTTCTAATTTTTAGTGTAAATTTATATATATAAAAAAAAGGAACCCATAAGAATATTATCAAAGGAACCCATTACATAATATTGTAGGTAGCTTAGTGATAACACCCGCCTTGTACATACAAGAGAATACAAGTTCGATTCCCGTCCCAGACCAAATTTTTTTTATTTCCAGCTTTTTTTTTTCAATTTAAAATAACAAAACCCTAAAGTCTTCACCTCTTCCTGCTTTCAAACCCACTTAACACAGACCTTATCCTTCCTTCCAAACAACAGAGTTCTCAATCCCTCTTCCAAATAACAAAACCCTAGTAAAAACCGCCGCCTCCTTGACCTCTGCTCACGCCGGCCGCCCCTCCTTCTCGGCTCCTTGACCTCTGCAGCCTGCTGCCTTCGCCCTTCGGCTCCTCTCCTTTGCTTTGTGCCTTTGTAAGTTTATTGTTGACAACAACCCTTTTTGTAGCTGCTGTTGCATTGTATAATTTGAACCACATTGATTCAATATATAAATAACATTATGTGTTACTGATGTTGATATAAATAATATTATGGTTGTGTTATGATGTTGATTATGTTATATAAATAATATTATGGTTGTCTTTCAATGTTTTCTTGTTTAGAACTGTGGAAAAGTATCTCAAGAAAAGTGAAAGAAAGGAACCGCAATTTACAAATGTGTATGTGAAAAATCTTGATAAAGATTTCACTGAGAGTTCTTTGAAAGAGACATTTTCAAAATATGGAAAGATCACAAGTGACGTAATCGTGAATGATGCTGAAGGGAAGTCAAGAGGGTTCGGATTTGTCAATTTCGAGTCACATGAGGATGCTGTGAAGGCCATCGAGGGTCTCAATGGTGCGGAAATTGGTACAGAAACATAAAATTATAAAACCATCTTCTGTTTATATTAATTGTTTTCTTTTTGTATAACAAGATTTTGTAGCAACTTATTTGTGTTTGAAACAGGTACCAAGAAATGGTTTGTTGGAAAGGCTATGATGAAATCCCAAAGGGCGGAGCTCTTAAGGCGTTCTCGTATGAAACAGAAAGCAAATGTGTCAAATCTGTTTGTGAGAAATCTTGCTACTTTTGTTACTGAGAATGATCTTAAACTAGTATTTGGTGCTTTTGGTGATGTCACTTTTGTTAAAATGATACGTTATAGTAACGGTGTTAGCAGAGGTATGGCATACATTTGCTTCTCAAAACCAGAAGAAGCGAAAAAAGCTATAGCATTTCTTAATGGTAATTAACTTAATTAACAACGTAACATTTTGTTTAATCGTTTCTTATTGACTGTTATGATCACTAACTTGATGTTGGTTCAATTTCAACAGGATGTTTTTACAATGGGAAGTACATGAGTGTGTCTTTTGCTCTGCATAAAGAAGAGCATACTAAACACTTGCAAACCCTTTTATCCTTGAAAGGGAGTTACTACAACAAGTTACGATCGAGAATGTAATGCAACGCTTTCAAAAGATGAAAACTCGTAGGGAACAACTATAGGTATGTTTTTTTATCCTTAAAGACAATCGTATTTATATTATATGCTTTAAATTTCTAATGCCAATGTTTTTTTCATTATTACATCGTATTTTTTTTATGTGATGAACCTTATCCGACCCGAACCGGAAAACCGACCCGAACCCTTGAACCGAGCCGAAATTTTTATGTTTAGTCATACGAAATTGAAACACCTAAAAAAAGGAACCCAGTGAAAAAAATTCCTGGTTCCGCCACTGCATACATTTGTCATTTATTTTATTTGTGATGAAAGTTAATTGTCTTCCCGTGTTTGAATCATGGGTCACAGGTCACTTGTCTATATAGAAATAACTAAACTAACGATTACTGTGTTAATGTCAAGTTCATTGGATAAATATGTAATATTTCAGGCAGATTAACACAAGAGCGCATCTAGTGTAGTGGTATCATAGTACCCTCCCACGGTACTGACCGGGGTTCGATTCCCCGGATGCGCAATTAAAAAATGTTTTTTTTTTCTCTAAAGCGTAAAGAAGAGTAGCCATGCGTCCGTGCATCCCATGACTTCATAGTAGCTAATTTTAAGAATGGTTAAAATGTTAAATTCACACACTAGTGCACTTCTATTAAACTCTACTACTCTAGTACAAATGTGTATATAAGATTAATCTTTACTGAAACAATATAAAGAATGTATATGATGTGATTAAGAATAGTATAAACGGTCAGAACTTTATATATCTTGTTTTTTCTATTAAACTCTACTACTCTAGTACAAATGTGTATATAAGATTAATCAATAAAAGAATTTAGACTTAATCAATAAAAGAATTTAGACACACATAAAAAGTTTAGTGGAAATTGACCTAATCGCCACAACATGACAAACACCCTACTACCATCCAAAACTCCGTCTATTATTATTCGAGATACATCAAAAGTTATCATCATACAATCTTTTTAGTCGATAACACTTAGATCATCTTTATTTATTTTTAAAATGGATCTTCACTGCTTACCTATTTACTGTTTCCTTCTGTGTCACCCAAAATGATCGATTGTATATCCACAATAAAGATTGAACAGGTATGTCATTCTTTCACATATGCTCATTTTACACATCAGAATCGCCTATCATCATGACATATCATTTGATATTAATTTGGTTGTTTTTTTCAAAGTTCACATCGCAACTCTAGAGGAGTGTCTTGAGAAAATAACAAAGTTGCAGAGAGACTTCACTCGAGCAAGAGGTGCACACGTAGATTTATGAGTTATCGAGTGTTGATCGTTTACTAAATAGATTTATGAAAACGGCAATTTGCTTTTATGGTACACACGTTTTGTCACTTCATATTATATACGAGTATGTTTTATCTCGGAAAGCTTCCGGGGATAAACCACTAAATCAATAATCAATATTACATTGTTGTCATTATACGCTGTCATTTACTCCCTCCGTCTCAATTTAAATGTACTACCTTCCTTTTTTGTTTGTCCCAAATTAAATGTCCCTTTTCCAAAAAATAGAAATGTAATTTCCAGTTTTGCCCATAAAAGACAAAACACAATCAATACTTTTAAGGATATTAGTCATTTTACCACATACAAACAAAATATTTCTTAAAATATGTTTTTTTTTAACTATGACATTTAAATTGGGACGGAGGGAGTAGTATTTAATTACCGACACAATCTGTCTTATACTCTAATAGTTTTTCTAACTTTTTCTACCCTGTTGGTTCCATTCCCTTTTCAGTTTTCTCGACTTATTCTTGGATAACTTTGTTTTTCCTTATAGATGTTAATAGTTCGCTTTTAAGAGCTCTGTAATAAATCAATAAACAATATTATATTGTTGGTACGTCGTTTTATGTTATCATTTAGTACCGGGTTACCGACATAATATGTCTCATCCTAATAGTTTTTCTATCTTTGTTTACCCTATTGGCTCTATTCCTTTTCTCGACTTACTATATTATATTATATATATATATTATATATATTAATTAAAACTAACCATGAATAGTGCCACTTTTATATATATATTTTTTTTTACAACTTTATTTCATAATTTACAGAATTAGTTTCAATATAAAATTAAAGTTCTTTGGTGGTGGAGTGGTTTGATGTGCATTCCTTTTCCAAGTTCTTTGGTGGTGGAGTGGTTTGATGTGCATTCCTTTTCCATGAGGTCATGGGTTCAAGGCTTTTCCAATGCATTTATTTACAACATTTTTTTACAGCTTTGTTTGATAATATATACAATTGGTTTCAATTTAAAACCCAAGTTGCTTTGGTGGTGTAGTGGTTTGATGTGCATTCCTCTTGCATGAGTTTATGTGTTCAAGTCTCTTGCAATGCATTTATTTACAACATTTTTTTACCTTTTCAGTTTTTGTACCGTAACTTAACGAATTATTTCCGATCGAACTCCCGCCGCGAAGCGCGGGCGAATCTCCCTAGTTATTTTGTATATAATATATGCTGCTACTCATCTACGTTAAACCCTTATATATCATTTAATTAATATACTATAAATTTAGAAATAATGGATTTAAATAATCCCAATTATATCGAGTTTTTATTCGGAACGGGCAGCCTATGTTCAGAGACAACTGGAAACGGGGGCTGCAGCTCTTTGCTGAGATTTCCGAGTACAGGGACCTGCTGGAAGTGATTCAGCAATGTCAGCTTAGCGAGAGAATTGACAAGTGGCGATGGGTCAAGGATAAAAACGGAATTTTTTCTGTGAAATCTGTTAAGGAGGCGATGTATGAAGACCGGGTTATCTCTCGTAGTACAGATATGATCTGGACTGGGTGGATTCCCCTTAAAGTTAACATCAACATGTGGAGGCTTACCTTGGACCGTCTACCAACCAAAGTCGAGCTAAGCAAAAGAAACATTTTTACCGGAAACAATTCTTGCGCTTTCTGCAGTTCAGCAACGGAAACAGCATGTCATCTTTTCTCCAATTGTATTCTTGCTACCGGAGTTTGGAAATTCGTGGAACGATGGTGCAGGCTAGACCCGAAAGTTCTTATGGAGATTAAAGACATTTTGAAAATCCCAGAGGCGATTCAAGGCAATAAAAGGCAGAAGTCGATGATTAGAGGGATTGTTATGACGGTTTGTTGGGTGCTTTGGAAGACTAGAAACAAGGCGATTTTCGAGGACGTTCAACCCCGGGTTTGCGACATGATTGCTACCATCAAATCGTGTTCCTTCCTTTGGTATCGTAGTAGATTTAAACACAATGTTTTAGAGTGGAAGGATTGGTGTAAATATCCATTGTATATGATATAAGGTTGTTTTGTGGCGGTCCTCGTGTTTTCGGGGGCTTAGCCGTTTTTTAATGAAGTTAAAGTTTCAAAAAAAAAAAACAGTACCAACTACGAAAATAACCACTAGCAGTCCCAACTTTCAGACATTTTGCTCTCAATGGACTCCCGTTAACTCACACTAATGCCGTTAGCTGAAACTCACAATTCTAGGCAATTATTTACCGGATTTAAAAGAGAGAATCGAGACGATAATATTGATATTGATTTTATACCTTAAATTGGAGGTATCAAGAAACAGCCTTCATGTTAGACAAGGTCAACTAAAAAGATTCCGATGCTGCTCAATTAGATGCTATTCATAATATTAATGGTCCCATAATCATATAAAAAATAGTTAAAACACATTTTCAACAATTTAATTAACGTGTTGGTAGGGTCAAATAATCAACCAAGTCTTGATTACATCATATTCCGTAGTACTTCTTACTTCTTAGATCCAAACAATCCATATATATATATATCCACACATTTCCAATGTTCAATCAGACCTAGCCATGGACAGGTTGGTCAAGTCACATGTAACCGAACTGAACCTAGTGTTCAAACCAGACCAAAAGTGTTGCACAACATTTGAGCTAACCAATTTGATGCACACACTTCCTGTTGCTGTGTTTCTTGATACAACTAACCCGTCTCTCCTTTCGTTTGTGCACCCATTTTTGGTTATTCCGCCTTTAGAGACCGCTTGTTGCACCCTCCAATGTCAAGCGGCTGCTCAACCGCCATTATCTGGCTCGACTGCCAGTGTTATTGTTCGGTCATCTATGGTACTCACTGGAAAAATGGATCAAGAAAGTCTATGTGTCATGTTTTCCAAACCCGGGCCACGTATTTTTAAGGATGCTATGATCCCAGTGTTTTTTGTCGGGCCACAAGTGGTCGATTTCCTCGTATCGGGTTATCGAGTTTCTAAAACTATTGACATCCCGTTAATTCTAGCGAAATCTATCCCGTTTTGTAGCGAGCTCGAGCTTAACTCTTTGTTAAGAACGGCTGCCATGTTTGGGAACTATTATTTTGTTGATTTTTTGATAAATAATAACGCGGATGTGAATAATCGTGACTTGAACGGAAGCTCGGTGATGTCATTGGCGATCGGGTCAGGAAATGTGGATGTGGTTCGGGTTATAGTCGAGTCGGGTTTTGTGATTAACCATAAGGTTGACCGGTTTTTACACGAAGCGGCTACGGTGAACGGGGTGGATATAATGGAAGTGTTGTGTATGAGTTATTTAGATCTAGATATAAATTCTGTTGATTTAAGAGGTCAGACGCCTCTACATATATGTGCGTGTTATGGTCATATTGAAGCCCTTGAGTTTTTAGTTACATTAGGAAGTGACCCTAATGTTGTTGATAACGACGGGTGGACCCCACTACATTGCGCGTCTAGTGAAGGACACGTAAAGGTTGTCGAGTTTTTGTTAAACTCGTGTGCTTATGTGAAGTACGCGTTGACCAGCGAGGGAAAGTCAGCAATAGCACTTGCCTATGAAAATGATCATAGGGATTTGTATGATATGTTGTACTTAGGAGACGTTTTGCATAAAGCCGCAACGATAAATGATGTTAATGGGCTTGAGAAATGCTTAGTCGAAGGTGCGAATGTGAACGGGAAAGACCAAAATGGGTGGACTGCTTTACACAGAGCGGCTTTTAAGGGTCGGGTTGAAAGTGTAGAACTTTTGCTAAATCACGGTGCACGTGTTGATCTGGTGGATAACACCGGATGCACAGCTTTGCATCGAGCCATGAGCGCGAACCACACTCAAGTGGCCTTGCTGCTAGTGGCTCGAGGAGCTAGAGCTAACATGAAGTATCTTGTTGATCAGAAAGGTCTTGATTTGGATTGTTTTGAGAATCGTCATTCCCTCATGGCTTCTATTTGGTAATGAGTATTTTCGTCGAAAATGTAATTTAGAATAGGTGTGTTTGTATCTAGAGTAAATAATAATCACAGAACCAATCTTGATTGTAGAAAATGAAAATAGAATAAGATGAATATAGTTTGGACTCAGTCTAATTCGAATTTGGTTTTTTATTTGACATATCTATCAAAGCTTGACATGAGTATTTGGATGTTTTGATCAAACAAAAGAAAATGAAACGGAAAAAGTTAACGATAACGATAAGGAACATAATGAATCATTCATTGTTGCATTAAGATTGGTTGTTTCACATAAAGAACCACACTTGTTACATCACATTATCACATAACTTTGTTTGTTATGAGTGGCGAAGTTTAAAGATCAAATTGGCGGGGCCTGACTCAATCCATATAAAAATTATCTACGAAAATCGCAAACTTTTACCATTAAGCCAAAAAATGATGGGGTCGGAGCACTCACTAACCCTCACTAACCTTCGTCCTTACTTGTCACGAAGTAAAACTAGTTTTTGACCTTAAACAAATAAACACGTAAATGATATAATATCATGACTAAACAGGTTCAACCCGCTTAGACTGTTTATAACATACGCAACACATCTAATTACTTCAATCAGGGGTGTTATTTTTAACCGATAACCAATAACCGAACCGAAACCGAAGTGACCCAAGAAACTATCTTACCTGATTAACCCAAACCCGATTAAGTGCATACCCGAACCCGACTAGAGCTTTAGGGTCGATTTACGGATTAGTTTTGTATAATTCGGGTTGACCCGAATAACCCGAACAATTCAAAAACAAATAAATGATATAGTTTATTTTGCAACTATATTTTATGTATATTGGAGTAGTGTTTTTGTAGCCAATTTTGCAACTAAATATTGTAGCCCATGTTGTGGTTTTATTTTACACATATTGTAGAACAAATGGATAGAAATACTCAACCCAAATGGTTGGAAATATGTAACTCAAACACCCGAACCATTAAACCGATAACCATTTAACCCGACCCGAACCTGATTAGACCCATAACCAATAACCATTTAACTAGATTAGATCAGTTATCAGGTAATATTTTCACCACTGAAAATCCAAATGACCCGACCTCAATAACCTGATAACTGAAAACCAAACCCGATGAACATGAAATTTTTGTGACCCGTTTTAATAAACGTGATTGTTTTATAAATATTTAATACTTAAATATATAATAATTAAATTTTATCTATAGGCTCTAACTACTATTCAAGTAACCATAATTTGAAAATCTAAAACTTGTGTTTTCTACCTTTCTGGTTCTTATAATCTTATTATATCGGTGTCTCCAATAACCATCTAAATTTTGATTATCGATCACTAAAGGACTATATGGACATCCAGACTTCCAGTAACCCAAATCGATTCTATAGATTGTAAATTTTAATGACTTATACCTGATTGTGTTAATTATGTTTTATTATTTATTAAAGTGTATTGAAAGTCGTGTTAATAAGTGTGTTAAATGTGCCCTATCATTCGTGTTATTGAACAGGTTACATTTAAAACGAGTCATGTAACTCAATTAAGATGTACTAAAAACAAGCGTAGACATATAAACTTTCTTCTATCCGTTTGACACACATACTACACATATAAATTATTGAAAATTTAATACTATTCTCTTTTAAAAGTAATTATATATTTATCTATTGATATTCATAGGTATACATTAGGGGTATGTTTGGCAAAACTAGCTGGTGGTTTATAGCTGGAAGTTGGAAGCTGGTAGCTGCAAGCTGTTAGCCGGAAGCTGATAGCTGTAAGCTTTTTAAATATATTTTGGTGTTTGGCAGAGTAGCTGGAGCTTTTAATAAAATGTATAAAATGACTAAAATGGGCATAATTAAAAGTTTGTAAAGAAAGTTTTTATTTTATTTTTAAAATAGAATGGGTATTTGTGTCATTTATTAACTAAAAGCTTGTAGCTAGTAGAACTTTTTCTTAAAAGACTAGTTGGTAGCTGCAAGCTGGTAGCTGCAAGCTGGTAGCTGCAAGCTGGTAGCTGCAAGCTTTTTAAATATATTTTGGTGTTTGGCAGAGTAGCTGGAGCTTTTAATAAAATGTATAAAATGACCAAAATGGGCATAATTAAAAGCTTGTAAGGAAAGTTTTTATTTTATATTTAAAATAGAATGGGTATTTGTGTCATTTACTCATTAAAAGCTTATAGCTAGTAGGAGCTTTTTCTTAAACGCTAGTACTAGTAGCTTTTCACTGTAGAGCTTTTTCTCCAACCTAAAAGCTTCCAGCTCCTTCAACCAAACAAAGCTTTTTATTGAGTAGGAGCTTTTTCTTAAAAGCTTAAAGCTTGAAGCCCCTAAAAGCTCTTAAAAGCTCCTTGCTAGTAGCTTTTCACTATAGAGCTTTTTCTCCAACCTAAAAGCTTCCAGCTCTTTCAACCAAACAAGGTTTTTTATTGAGTATGAGTTTTTTCTTAAAAGCTTGAAGCTCCTAAAAGCTTCTTGCCAAACATACCCTAGGTAAGAAGATAGTTGTGTGATAAATTATAAAACCAGAAAAGCATCGTCTCCTTAAAATTTGACGATATCTAATTATTTGGTAGCCCATTATCAATTGCATTAAGTCTGTCTATCAGGCCCAATAGTCAGCCATAATGGGCTGCAACTCGCCATCTTTTAAACCCGGTTCAACTTCACATAAACCGGCCATCTTTCTTATGAAAACCTATATGGCTATATATACCATCAATCATTTCTCACTGGCTCACTTAGGGTGGAGGATTTAAAGGGTCAGGGGGTGTCCCGGCCTCCCCGTTCTTTGACGCAGTGGTAGAAATTTATGATTTTCGTAAGTAAATTGAGTCCGGGTTGAGTATGGCCCCCGTCGATTTGATCTTCCGGCCACTACCGATCAAAAAAAATTGAGAAGCAAGCTTCGCCACTGGGCTCACCGCATTAGAAGTTAGAACACAAGTCCGTTGCTTCACCGGTTGGAGCTTTTCCAGGAGTTCGATTCCTGATCCAACCGGTTTTACCGGCTCTTTACCGTCGTGTCTTCGGGCGAGTGATAGGTCGGGTTTTCTCCGGAATCGGTGGCTTGGTGTGTGTTAGCTACCCGGCGCATTCTAAGACAGACACCTAAGACGTGTCTTCACCTAGAAGTGTATGAGCGCTTTTACGATTGTTGGGTTGGCCGTTAAAAAAAGAGAGGAATAAATAGTTGGAAAGAGCACATGATGATAACATATGCCTATAGGTCAATGTTGTGGTCTTGTGGACTGTTACATCATTTTTTAATTCATAAGTCAACTAGATGTTCACATGTATTTGTATTGTTTAGTTTACAAATTCACACAAAGACGGTTACACATTATAAATTAACTTTTTATTATTTTTTAATAAAAAAAATAATTTTGAGAAATGTTATATATATATATATATATATATATTAATCATACACTAAAGTACATTATCCCCTAAAGGTCTTTGGGATAGACAAATCTAATATGAAATGACAAAATGTGTATACCGCAAAAGGGATATAGGTCGTTTTTCAAAAAAAAAAAAAATTTGTATAGGATCAACACTCGATAACTTATCAAATCTACTTCTAATTCTACGTATGCACTTTTTTATTTTTCTAGTTAAGACCGTATATGAAATGTATACGTTAGATATATATACATGTCAAGTGTGAGACCAAATCAAAAGTCTTATTCTTTCTCTTTAAATTATATGTTAGCCCTTGTATTATGTTAATCATTGGATCTGTTTTTCTATTTCTTTTTATCTTTTGTTTCGTTTTATGTGTGAATTTATGTTTATTAGAGAGTAGTTTCTAGATTGTTCTAGATTGATAGTTAGTGGTGGTTATTAGTTTGTTATGCTTAACCACCTCACTTGTATTCTCTATATATATGGGTATATGTTTGTAGGATCCGGATAATTTGAAAACTCCTCTGAGTTGCGAGAACTTGAGAACTCCCCTAGACCAATAATAATGTGACACGTAACCCACCTTTATATTTTTTGTATTTTTTTAATTAGGGTCAATAATGTCTTTTACACACAATTAAGTATGGGTTTTTTGGTAATTTTACACATGTAATGATTACTCTCTATAATAAAATAATAATAATAATAATAATATTAATAGATTAACATACTCTCTCTCTCTATAATCAGATTCAAAACACACACACTCTCTCACTTTTACTCTCTCTCTCTTTCATAGACACAAACAATTTTCTCTCTCATCTGAAAAACAGGAAGATGGATCTGATGGCCTCCGATTGGTTTTCAATGAAGATGGATCTGAATAAGGGGTGGTTTGTTCAGGTGATCGATTGTGTGCAAAAGACTGTGGGCTGTGGGGTTTGGATCTGATGACGGTGGGAGTGACAGGGGGGTTTAGATCTTTGAAGATGAAGATGACGGTGGGCTGTGGGCTGTGGTGTTTGACGGTGGTCGTTTGATGGTGGTCGGCGACAGGGGGTTTGGATCTTTGAAGATGAAGATGAAGATGACGGTGGGCTGTGGTGTTTGACGGTGGTCGTTTGATGGTGGTTGGCGAAGGTCAGATGGTCTTGAAGAAGAAGAGATCCATTCACAGATTACCCATCAATTTGTTTCTTCTAAACCTCCTCACAATAATAATATTTAATAATAATAATGTTGGGATTCCTCCTGGATTGCCTCCTGCTACAAGTGTTCATGAGTTGTTGGAGTGCCCTGTTTGCACTAATTCTATGTACCCTCCTATTCATCAGTTTTTCTTTTTCTCATCTTAAATCTTTGTTTTCTTTTTATGTTTGATTGTTTGAATTGAAACCATGTGTTTCTTTTATTTTATTTCCTTTGGAATTTGAAAGATTTATGTTTGATGGTTTATGTGTAATTTGAGGTCAGATGGTCCGATGACGACGAAGGTTCGATGATGGTCCAGGTATATTATTATTATTATTATTATTATTATTATTATTATTATTATATTTTGAAACAAAAACACACTTGTCAACTATGTTTCTGAAATGATCCTTGCATGTTGTGTTTTTCTTAACATATTGTGCGTGGTGTTTATGAAAATTATGAAAAATCTGTGTGTTTTATCTGTTGGTATGATCGGATCTCAAAACAAAAACACACTATCAAACTATCATAATTTATGTTTATTTTTTTAGATGTGTTTTTCTGATTTATTTTTTTTAAACTGGTTTTTTTCGTTGTTCAATCACTAATGGGTTACACCAATGTAAACATGGTTTTGTCTAAGTAAAAGGGCAACTGTTCATATTTGTTATGCATTTTCATACACCACTGTTAAAAAACTATTTATGGATCTTGATATTCTCTTGTACCTTTATAAATAAAAGGTGCTCGGTTCTTATCGGTTTGGTTTACATTGGTGTAAAACCACCATCAGTCTAGTATAAAACCACCCCAGTACACAACTACGGGCTTTACACTGGTGTAAATTCCTAGTTTGTGGAAATAAGTTCTTTTGGCAATCAACAAAAGTGAGTAAGATGTCACTTGCAGGTACAATTCGTTACAATGTGTTTTTGTAAGGAAAAATGCAGAGAGGCAAGCATGGCGATGGATGTCTTCTTTGTTGATCGTCTTTTGTCGTTTTGTACCTACTCTTGATTATGCGGAGAGGCTACCATTGCGTAAGTTTTCATTATAAAATTCTTATAAATCGTGTCGCCCCGTTGCGAAGCGCGGGTAACCCCTATAGCGTGTTATTAATCTTTGTGTCATTTGTGATATCCAAAAAGTAGTAACTAATCTTTGTGTCATTTGTTATTATTATAACGAGAGGAGAGATGACAGAAATATGTCAATTTTTGTGATTTTTGCTTAGTATTCTAATAAACATTTGGGGGTTACACCAACGTAAAACACATTATCGATAAATAAAAAAAAATATTTTTCTCCTGTTTGCGTGATTGATCATCGATAAATAAGCGATTACTTGATCATCGATAAATATACAAAAGATACATTAACATGTATTTTTCTATAAAATTGACCCCAAATGGTCTGTTATACAGTGTGTCTGTTATTCATTTGTTTTTCTTTTTTTTACACCGATGTAAGTTGTTACATATGGGTGATTTAGTGCTTATTTTTACTAGTTTACACCAACGTAAAAACAGGTTTGTGATTTCGTTGTTTTATTAAATTTGTTAGGTTGGACAACGAAGAGATGCGAATGAAGATGATCAACATTTTTGGAGAGCAAGTTCGCGTGTTCAAGTTTTTCTAAGACGTTTTGTGTAAAATTGTTGAATTTTTACAATTTTTATACCGGTGTAAAAACGTTTTCATACATGGGGGAGAGATGACAGATTAGCAGATGCAAAATTGTTGAATTTTGAAATTTTACACTGGTGTAAAAACATCTGAGTTGAATGGGTTTACTGAATGTATTATTTTTTTTAGAAAAATAAATGAATTAAAAAAATTAATTAAAGTTAAAAAAATGTTGTTACTTTAATAATGGAATAAAAAATAATAATATGATATTATATAATTTTTTCTCTCACATGCCATTTTACTCAAATACCCTTTCATTCATTTTTTCATATTAAAAAATACTTAAAAAACATGTCAAGACAAAAAAGTCTAATCATTCGATCTCAACCATTGGATCATCAAGATCAATGGCTCAAAAGAGTTCCTATGGTTCTCACAACTCACATGGGTTTTCAAAGTATCCTAACCCTATATAATGTTTGTATTCATTAATCATAATAATAAGATGAGATATTTAAGAGCTCATACCATTTTTTCAATGTTGTTTGTGGCTTTTTTCGAGTGATCATTTATTTAACTACTTTTAGTGTCGTGTGGTAGTGATTGGTGTCAGATCTTTGTTGAGGAGCTTGAGTTGTGACTTAAAGAAGTGAGTTGTTTAGAGTTGTGTATCTGCGTATCATAAAACAACATAATACTTTTGACGTATAAGTTGATGAATTAATGAATATTCTTATGATGATAAATCGTTTTTATAAGACACTTGAATGCATATAATGTTGGATATTTTAGTGTAATTAGATTGACTGTTTGACCAATATTTTCATAATAATACATCATATAGGTATAGTGGTGCGGAGTGCATGACTATTTGAATTTATTATGAACGGCAATGCCCCTGGGAGCAGGGTCCAAGGGGCGGCAGCCCCTGGCGGGGTCCAAAGGGCAGAGCCCCTTATTTCCATTAAAATTGCTATGGTAAAAATGTCTCAGAAAATTAATTTTCGGAAATAGAGGGACTATTTTTGGCAATTTTGAAACCCTTGGAAAACGGCCTAAAAGGCAGTTAATGGGCCAATTATTCATTATGAATTCTACTTCTTCTTGGTCAACCTTTCTGGTTGGTTTTTTTCTCTCAATCATAAACATAAAGAAAATTCTCAATCTCTGATTGTATTCGATTGAACCGTTGAATTGATTCAATCTGAAAGCGATTACGTGCCTTCAGAGATTTCGGTTATCCGGTTGTTTGGTTGTTTGTTACTATAAATCCCCAACATATAATTGTTATGTTTGAAAGTAGGATTTTGAGGAATATGGGAGTCCCCTTGTATAAATTTGATTTCATTACTTCTTAGCCAAGGGGTTAGTATTGTAATTTGAAAGTATAAACCTTGGCACCTTGCTACAGTTATTGTGTCTACTACTCATGTTTGGATATTATTTTGTTACTAATAAACGAGTGTCAGTTTGTGAGAATTAAACCGACGGCATCACTTTATTAAACTTACTTAGATTTATCAACTCTAGAACACTCCCGGATATAAACCAGTGAGAATATATATTAAATAAATTGTTGCCCGGATATAAACTAGTGAAAATATATTAAATAAATTGATGTTGTTCCAGCTTTTTAGCTGATGGCTTTCCAGATTGTAAACAACAGAAAACGACTGCATCAGATACAGCCTTTCAACCTTCAAACTTCAAAGTTGAAACGCTCTTTTGCTGGCCCACTTCCATCACCTTTTGATACATTCATTCCCTTCCCTGCACTTCCATTCCATTTTCAACTTTCTAAACCTTACATTTCTTTCGTCAAACCTTCTTTTCTCTTATAATGCTTTCCATTCCTCTATTCCTCCAATAATTAATAATAATAATAATAATAATAATAATAATAATAATAATAAACTTATAACTGAATTTCTGATACGGAACAATAGCAGTTAGGGTTTGATGGCTACAAAGCCTTGGCTACAACCAGCTCCTACTTATACTCCATTGGAGACCTATTGGGACACGGAAGATGACGCACCTGGTCCTAGGTGTGCTCACACACTAACCGCCGTTGCTCCGACCAAATCTCATGGCCCTCGCCTCATCTTATTCGGTGGCGCCACCGCTATCGAAGGCGGCGCCTCCTCCCCGCTCCCTGGCATCCGTAATTATTATTATTATTATTATTATTATTATTATTATTATATACTTGTCTTCATTGTTACTTACTTAATTGATATTTAATATTTAATTATTTATGTTTACTAGCTGCAGGTTGATTGAATTTTATTTTATTTTGTTAATTATGCTATTTAGGATTAGCTGGTGTGACTAACTCTGTTCATTCATATGATGTTATCACCAGGAATTGGACCAGGTGATTTTTAGTTTATAGTTTGTTATTATGTTGTATTGGACTTTGATAATTTGGTTAAAATTTAATGTTAGAAGAGTTAAGACTAAGGGCCTGTTTGGTAAGCCTATTAACGAATGATTCAGCATTCAACGCGTTTGTTTCAGCTTCTGAATGAAATGGTTTAGGTTGAACCATTAAGACTTGGGATGTTGCTGAACCATTAAGCACTGAACTATTAAGCACTGAACTAGGTTGAACCTTAATGAAGCTCTCCTACCAATGTGGGACAAGGAAACTAACCATTAAGAGGTCCAACTTAATGATTCAGCACTTAACCATTCAGACCTCTTAATGATTCAGCACTTAATCAACCAAACAGCCCTAAGTGTAATGGTTTAACTAACGCCCAACACCATGTCATCTAAATTAGGCACGGGGTAATTCACGGGCGTTGGGCAAGGTCCGCAAGGATGTGAATGGAATTAAGTTTTTCAACCTATCAAAACCTTCCAACTCATCATTCTTTTGAAACATTAAAGGGTTTTTTAATAGTCTCGCAATAATTTTATTAAGAGGCTTCCTATGAATCAGTCAGCGATAAGTGTGTTTGGTTCACTGAAATGACACATCTGTATAAGCCAATGAACCTCTTACCCATTAAGTTTCAAAATGACGTTGAATGATACTTTTACCCCTTTATCTATTCACCTGTGTACATAATCCCCAGCCGTCACGCACCACCTCCTCAACCCACCGCCACCAACTAGTCAGGGCGAGCCAAGTCATGCCTCTTACTGGTTCAGAGTAAACTTACCCGATCAGACCTCTTAATGGCTTTACCATTTTTTAGTGGATGTGAAACTATTATGGATGGTCTAATTGTGTGTGTGTTTTATATTTCAGAATTCGACCTGCTGGAGAACCACCTTCACCCAGGGCTGCTCATGCAGCTGCTGTGGTTGGAACCATGGTTGTTTTTCAGGTAATTTATGATTGTATTTATGAACTACTAAAAACTTATAAAAAGTGATATTATCTTTTATGTGCTTACTTGTGATTTTATATATTGATATTTGATAACGTGATATGGCATCACTAGGGTGGTATAGGTCCAGCTGGGCATTCCACAGATGATCTTTATGTGCTTGACATGAGTAATGACAAATATAAATGGCACAGGTAACATTCTGTTTAAGTTTCACTTTTGCACTTTCAGTTTGATGCTTGCTTTTTCCTTGAAGTGTCGACTTGATTGATGTTTTGTTTCTGGAGTGCAGGCTTGTTGTCCAGGGACCAGGACCCGGCCCACGGTATGGCCATGTCATGGATTTGGTTGCCCAACGGTATCTTGTTACTGTTAGTGGCAATGATGGTGAGTGTGTTTCTAATGCAGTTCATTATTTATGTCATTAGCGAAGATAAATAAAACACTAGTAAATAATACTTTTGAAGCAGTATAGATTGTTTTCTTAGTATTACTGTATTAGTATATGTGATCTATTTTTGTACAGGAAAGAGAGTACTGTCAGATGCTTGGGCTTTGGACACTGCTAAAAAACCATATGCATGGCAGAAGCTGAATCCAGAAGGTGATAAACCTTCTGCTAGAATGTAAGTGAATTTTGCAATTGTGTGTACACAAATATATAGTTATATAGGTGGTGTTAGAGTACACCAATCTTTTTATTCCTTGTTACGTTAATTATTTTTATTCCTTGTTATGTTAGTTCTTTTTATTGTTTTCAGGAAATAGTTTTAACTTGTAGTATTTTTTTCCATGAATTCAGTTTTCGGTTTAATTGATACCAGACCAAACGAGCTGAACTGTGTGTATTATCTTTTATTTTATTAAGTGAGTTCTGCTTTCTTGCAGGTATGCAACGGCTAGTGCCCGATCTGATGGTATGTTTTTGCTTTGTGGGGGAAGAGACACCTCTGGCACGGTATGGGCTATTATAAAATATTCATATACCATAATAAACTAACAAAACAAATGTAACCAGTATGATCCCACTCATAGAAGAGCTATTGGTAGGGTTTGGGTCTAGTGATGAAACTGGCACCGGCATCTAAAAGGGGTGAAATAGAATACAGTATTATGGCAGTACGTGACAGCTAGTGCAAAAATATCAAAACGACTAGTACCGAAACCGAAAACCATTAAACTGAATACTAGTATTGATGTTGTTTGGACGATATTGGTTTGGTACGCTACTGGCGAATTGGGTCATATAGCATAGTAATATTATGATGCAGTTCGATTAGGGTTGAATAAATTGAATGAGAATAGGAACCAAAAGTTCTCAAAAATATTCAACATCTTATTCAATGGCAACATAATAATACTTAATAGGAGTTTGAGATAATACCCACTTAACATAGACTCTAACCAAATGATAAATATTAAATATTTAAATACTAGAAGAAATAAAAAGATTAGTACTAAATAATTACTTTGAAAGTCAAAACTACATGCAAGTCTCCAATTCCCATGCAAACTCTCAATTCCGGTGATCATGTCATCTGGACTAAAGAATTGGTATCTGGATCTGATGTTCTTGCATCATACTCCCATCGTCGACAAAAACTTGTTCTCGAGTTTTGTCTCTATGCGAAAGCCGCCTGGGTCAGAGAACATTTGGGGGTTTCTTGTTCACTATCGATTTGACCTCAACTAGTTTAGCTTCATGGTTTATCTCGCTCAGCTCTGGATCGGACATCGGTACTACCTAGGTCGTCTTGTTTCAGGTCTGTCTCTCTACCTTTAAGAACTTGTGAAACAAGTATTACATTAAGATTTTCTTGGCCCACTCTAAATTTGATGGGAGTTTCGTGAAACCACCAGGAAGAAACCGTTGAATATTCCCGCACCTCAAGGCTAACATCATGATTGGTATCTTTCACTTGGTCGTTCTCTTGAATGCTAACTCTGCTAAGAACCTTTTGCACAAACGGACATGCTTTCTCATCGGGTTTAATGCAATCTTTGTCGAATCTTGGTTAGTCTTCATATGAACACCACTGGCCACAATCATCTTCAAAGATCGGTTCAAGGAATTGGGGTGGGGATAACCGGAAGGATGCTTCTCGCCGTCGTCACCTTTGTCCTAGATGACGTCACTCACTTTGTTTCATTGTTGCGCATCTTCTATTGGAACATAGCATATCAGATCCACAGTCAGGGCTGCTCGATCTTAAGATCCTGTTCAAGATCTTGGATCCTTTGTTGGAGCTGCTTGATTATAAGATTCTGTGGGCTGGGAGCCTGGAATAGACGCCATCGCTGCCTTGGTCAGTAATTCTACAAATAGAAGGTCGATTTCTTTCCTTGAACACCCATTTGATAACCAAGAGCTTGGGGTCGGTAACTCAATATTGGATCTGGATGCCAATTTTCTAGTCCAGATGACATAATAGCTGAGAGTTTGCATGAGGATGGCTGGATAGGAGAATTGCATGAACTTATTGAGATTTATGAGGAGTTTGAATTTCAAAGTATTTCTTCAGTATTTACCTTTTATTATTTTTAGTGTATATCGTTTCTTTAGAGTCCATCTTCTGTAGGTTTGGTACTGAATAAGATGATGAATGTTTGAGAACTTTTTATTCCTTTTCTCGTTCGACCCTAATCGAATTGGATCATATCAATAATTACTTCCTGATAATTTTGATTTTAGTTCCAAAATCTGAGTTATTCTCTATGTGCTTTTGTTGAGGCCCACGTTATTATACCATGCTTGGTTTTAAAAAGCTTTAATTGATATGTGAAGCTCGGTCTCAAGTTCGTTTATTAAGTAAGCCATTAAGCCTTAATAAAAGCTCGGGTTCGAGCTCGTTTAAGCTCGGCTCGGTTCTAAGTTTTGGTTGATACAGAGATGTGGCTACTGGTTGCCACTTTAAAGTGCTGTAATTAGCGTCTGCTGATTTACATAATGCTTTTCTCTTTTAGTCGATGACATAGTACACATAATACACATACACATATATATTCATATGCAAGTGTCTTTTGTATTTCTAAAAGCAGAATAGCAGATAGAAATAAAAGATATGGGTAATGTGAGTGGATGAAATATAAAGATTATGATATCTTGTAGAGAATTGTCAATGGTTACCAATAATGACAATTATCTCTGCATTGTATGTTAATTGCAGCCATTAGCAGATGCTTATGGACTGCTCATGCATAGGAATGGCCAATGGGAATGGACTCTTGCACCTGGAGTTGCCCCTTCATCTAGGTACCAACATGCCTCGGTAAGTAAAGATAATTTATATTATTTTGTAATGTTAGTGTTTTATATTTTTTTGTTAGTAATAATAAACAAATTAACTATATTGAGTTGCATTTTTTGGCACATCTCTCTCTCTTTATTCCTTTTACTCTTTTTGTAATACCCTAAACCTTTGTGTAATAGTTAAAACCGCCTAAACCTTTATGTAATGATTATAATGTGTGAAATATAGAAGTTATATTTCGTATATTGTCGAACGAGTACATAACGGCTAAGATGATGACTTGAAAGATGGGATATCTAGATGAGTCCTGGCTAATACATGAGATTGTTTAGTAATAATAATAACGCATATTATATTTGAACCCTACTCCGTTTTTAATGAAACTTAGGTTGACACATAAATAAAACTTAGCCCGTCTTAAGAGTATATTCGAAAGTTCCTAAAACGTTATAGTTTAAAAGTTATACGAGTAAAACGAGTGGAGCAGCTGAATTAATTAAAATAATAATATATAACATTTCATATGAATGAAATGTAAAGTGAAGAAACTAATCTGATGCGTGACATATTTCATATAAATGAAATGTAAGCTCTTAATCGGCATATCACTAACCAAGCAGGCTAGCATGTCAAACAAGTCACACATCGACCATTTAAGGTTTTCCACTGTCCAACCTATTATTATAAATAGGACTCACGATATGAATTAGGAGAGCAACAGTTTTTATTTGGGAACACTCTAGTATAAGAGGATCCCGAGCCTACAATACCCCGTTGGGTGTTGTTAATAGTCAATTTTAGAGCACGAGTAGGAGCACGAGTGGGGAGACTCTACATCAACGTGCCGTAGATAGTTTTGAGGTATGTTCTCATTTAAGTTATATTTAGTTATTTTTATTAGTATTATTAGTGGTAGTTTAGTATTATTATTTTTAGGTATTAGGATTATTATTAGGGGTGGGTATTGGGTAGCCTAGCCTTAGTTAGGCATGGACTGATCACCCATGCTTAAACAAGGTAGCGTTAACCAATATCCAAACATAATAATAATTAGTTAGGCGTACCATTACCTAATTTAGGATTATGTAATTGTGTCAGGACCTGAGATATTACTTGGTTATACTAGCAACGATTATCAACTGTTAAAGCAACGGTTAAACAGGTGAGTCATCATACTTGTCTTTTAAATTGTGATAGTATACTCGTCCAAACTGGTAATAAATTAGATTGCTTGCAATATGCATATGTTAGTAGGGGTATATGGGATCCCAGTATGCTTAATGGGGTGTGTCACTCTGGGAAGGGTAATAAGGTTTTGTACCCATAGGTACTTCGTGCTTATAAGGTCCAGCGACACACACCCATACCTATGTGACGGTCGTAGGGGGCACAGCCGGAGGACCGATATGTCCATTGTACGATGGTTTGTGACAAGTCAAACGTGGCCTATAAGGTTCAGTGAGGCCCAACCTGACTATAAGGGGTCATAAGCCCATATTGTGTGTGCATATAATGTAAATTGTGGTCTGTCTTTATAAATTTATATAGTATGAGCTCACCAGCATAGCTGACGACATTTTGAGTATACTTATCTCAGGTGCACCATGATGACAGTTGTAAGACTCACTTGCCAGTAGTGGAACTGAGAAGAGAAGAAGCTTTTAGTTATTAAGAGTTTGTAAATAAATAATGGTTGTAACCAGATGCTATAAGTTTTAATGAAAGTTTAGTTTGCTTCCGCTGTAAGTTGTATCAATTGTGCATGATCACCCGGGTTACGGGTGGGGTGTTACAGTTGGTATCAGAGCCCGAGGTTTTAGCGAAGTAGGTATTAGTGGAATGACTAAGCTCATGCCTTAACTTTAGGATCCTAAGGGCCTCACACCTTTTAAACCAAGTTGGGTTGATATTAGTTGCGTTTTATCTCAAACAGGTCTAACGATTTGAGGCTGCCCCCATGTTTTATATGTAATTGCATACAAGACCTTAAATCATTTTATTCTGCAGTCTTATTATCATTATAAATTTTTTTTGAAAGGCGTTTATGATCATTATAATATTTATTGTTTTTAAATAATAGTAAACACATCAAGTAATTGTAAATGAATAGATGGTGTTTGTGTACCTACTTATCAGTTCATCTGCTGGTAATTCAGGTATTTGTCGGTGCACGATTGCACGTTACAGGAGGTGTTGTGAGGGGAGGTCGGGCGGTAGATGGTGAAGCAGCTGTTGCAGGTTAATTATAGTTCATTTGGTAACTTTGTTACTGTTAGTATATTTAACAGATGATAATATATATTTACGTCTTACAATGTGATTATACAGTTTTAGACACTGCTGCTGGTGTTTGGTTGGATAGACATGGATTAGTAACAGCGCCACGTGGTAACAAGGGCCAAACAGAAGATCCTTCTTTAGAGCTCATGCGTCGTTGTCGGCATGCTGCTGCATCTGTTGGTGTACGGTTATATGTCTATGGCGGTCTTAGGGGCGGTAAGGGTATTTTAGTAAACCGTAATCCTTTCGTCCCAAAATAATTGCCCGCATACAAAAAAAATGTAGTTTGAGATGTGTACATCTATAGCGGTTTTTAATCAGCAAAATGGACATGGGCATAAGGCATTTATGATAAGAAGTGACTTGGAAAACTTGTAACATTTGAAATGGGATATCCAATAAATTATAACAATCCATATTTGAAAATGTGGAGAATCATTTATGGACAACCTAAAATAAAAAATGGACAATAGTTTTGGGACAGAGGTAGTACGTACCGTCACCCATAGCTATTTTGGTTATTGTATCTGTTATTTCCACTGACCCAAAATATATGTCTAAGAAAAAGAACACAGTTTTAGGAAGCTATAGTTGTGCATTATATAATAGATAATGCTAACTATCCCTTGTAGAAATATAGTTTTGGAAATGTACAGTTAAAGCAGTTATGTGATGTAATTAAGGGTAGAATGGAAAAGTTTGTACTTGTTACATTATTTTGTCACAAACCAAAACAGAAAGGTGGACATCTTTTTGGATGAAGGAAGTAATTCATTAATTAGTCGGAAATTGCAAAGACTCATACATTTTATCATTACAATTTCAAATAGTAGTCACCTTTGAACACTACTATGTGCAACACTATTTATTACAACTAGTTATTTGATTTTGATTAGTTAATAACTTAATATACATCTAGTGCAATGCAAGTTCAAGAATTTATTCGTCAGTTCTTTTTACTCAAGTAGTCAGGTGTGACTTAAGTTTTGAAGAATAATATTTTGCTTATTTTATGTGATGCAGAGGTATTGCTAGGTGATTTTCTTGTAGCAGAGAATTCACCTTTTCAGTCTGATGTCAGTACTCCCGTACTAACTACCGAGAGGGGATCCAATGTGAGCAGTCCTGGGACAAATAATTTGAGTCCATTTGATCCTTTATCTTCGGATAACGGTCCTCAGAGCCCCTCATCTACAGGCTTAAGGTTATCCTGTTTTTCCTTTAGGTCCTACTAAGTATTTATATCTGAATCTAGAGGTGGCCTTTTGGACCCGTTTACTTACGAATGGGTCATTTTGAGATGTGTTTTATATGCTGAAGTCAGCCATAGTTTATTTTAATGAACCCAACTTCCTAGTTTGTGTTATATGAATATTTTGGTTATTTTTTTTATCATAATAAGCGCATGGTTTGTTGTTGAAAGTGGACGACCCTAGTCATTTCAACCTGCTAAAATTTAGGGAAGCAATTCATGTATGATTTGGGTTGGTAGGTTTTTTAGTTCGTTTAACTCAACCGAACATAACCTGATTAACTGATGGTGGCAAGATGTTAGACACTGTCCTGGACCGCCTTCAATCTATGTAATTTCATTATATTAATGGGTTCAATAGGTTGGTGGGTCAACCTGTTCTGAAAGACAAAGAATTGAACATAAACGGTTTGGCAGGTTATGAAACAGGTGATCAGGTCAAAGTAATAATTAAACAGGTCATGTAGATCTGTTTAGAACCCAGGCCTCTTTAGCCCCAACCCCAATCCGTTTATTTCATGTCAGATCAGAATTGGCTGCCGCTAGTAAAATTGACCTTTTATGATTCCTTATGTGACCCATCCTCTTGTCACAATGCGGCCTCAATCTGGAGCTATTATATATGTGTGTGTGTGTGTGTGTTTTTCCTCACCTTTGGAACTCTTTCTTTTTTTAATTTGCCAGCATGGATAAAGAATCTATGGAAAAGTTGGTTAAAGCTTCTGCTGCTGAAGCTGAAGCCGCAAATGCTGTCTGGCAAGCTGCGCAGGCACATGCTGCTAATGTTGATGCATCTGTAGCAGATGATAACTCACAACCTGCTGAGAGCTGTTCAGAGGGTAGTGATGGAGAGGGAGATGTTCGACTTCATCCAAGAGCTGTATGTTTTCTCATTCAGTCGTGTTTTTAATTAAAATTTATGCTTCTCTAGAGTTAAAACCAGAAGGAATAATTGTATATTCATAGTATGTATACTAGGGTTACCTTGAGGCTATATATAGAGAACATAATATTACATTTGGATGCGTTTTAGATATGATAACTATATAACTAGTATAATATTTCTCCGCAAGCCAAGGGCTGGGATTGGCATGTAGCTTCTTGGAATGTTCATGTGTTAAAAGTGAACCATATAGTATTTTGGCTCTTGTGAGAACTGGTGGTTAGGGTTGCGTACTATCGAGGCATGCGGTGACTAGGGTTTTGTTAAATATGATTACCAAAGACCATATTATTACTACTCATGTTAGTCCCAAAAGTAATGTGTACTTCCAGGATAATTATTACGTTTTCCATTCCAAACTGGCTATATATAGAGAACATAATATTACATTTGGATGCGTTTTAGATATGATAACTATATAACTAGTATAATATTTCTCCGCAAGCCAAGGGCTGGGATTGGCATGTAGCTTCTTGGAATGTTCATGTGTTAAAAGTGAACCATATAGTATTTTGGCTCTTGTGAGAACTGGTGGTTAGGGTTGCGTACTATCGAGGCATGCGGTGACTAGGGTTTTGTTAAATATGATTACCAAAGACCATATTATTACTACTCATGTTAGTCCCAAAAGTAATGTGTACTTCCAGGATAATTATTACGTTTTCCATTCCAAACTTACTTTTTGCCACAAAACCACATTAGTTGTATACTTCTCCAAGTATGTAAGTATGCCTCTTAAAAGGGTACACTTGACATTTACCTATTATATACCCCATGCCTGTCAAAATTATTGTCCACATTCCTGTTTTCATTTTCTCCTAAACAATTGTCCATTGTTAAATATGGATGTTTGTAATTTATTAAGTTTTCCTATTTAAACCTTATCATCAAATGTTGCTAGCTTTTCCAGTTGATTGGTATCTTTAATGCAACAAGGGTAATCGGCATTCTGAGAACTAAAATCTGCACAAATCTTGCGTATCTTAAATTGTATTTTATATGTTGCACTTAATTTGGAACGAGGAGTTACAATAATAATCTAAATTTGTGAATAAAGCGATGCAAGTGGTTGTACGCATTTAATCAATTTTGGGCGAATTTAGACCTGTTTTATTCCCAAGTAAAAAGGTGCACATATTGTCTTCTCTAAGCTGATGTTAGTATAATCTATAATGCAGGTTGTGGTTGCCAAAGAAGCGGTAGGTAACCTTGGTGGATTGGTAAGACAGCTGTCATTGGATCAGTTTGAAAACGAGAGTAGACGAATGATTCCATTGCAAAATGACATGTCATCTTCTGCTAAAAAATTTACAAGGCAAAAGTCACCACAAGGCTTGCATAAGAAGGTCAGATTTGCTCTTATTAATGTTTGGATAAAGCTCCGCTTCTGATCATTTGTTTATTAAGATGCCTAGGGTGAAATTAAATTACTTATTTATCACTTCTTGTAACCTAATTTAGTAGACTTGTGTCTCTATTTCACAAATAATCTCTTCCTTTTAAAAAAAAGATGTGTTTTAATTGTCATTTTTTTATATTCAAAATGTGTTTGCCACGCAACTTTTAGGAGCGTCAGCTTTTGATTTAGGAAAATAAGTTTCCATTGGAGGAAGGTCTTGTTTGAATGACAAAGCTTTAGCTTTTAATTCGTTGAAAATTGAAATAAGTTCTAAAAAGCTAAGTTGCTCGAAGAGCATTATTACACACATACCCTTATGTACCTAATAAATATTTACGCGCTTGTCCAAACACGTCTATACAGCTAACAGCTACAATAGTTCTAAAATAACACTACTCCAAACACTCAAGCATCTGATTATTTGATTTCTACATCTTAAAACAACATAAGCGCATCCTAATTCCCACACTATCTTTGATTATGATTATTCAATACCAAACAATCAATTTCAAAAAAACACATCCACACACCCTCTAATTATAGTAATCTTTTCTGTCATCTTTTTGTTAATGTGGTGGAGGACCGGAGGTCATAGTGAAAGATAAAATTCATGTGATGGTAGATAATAATATATCATCTATTTGCAGGTCATATCTACTTTACTTAGACCTAGAAACTGGAAACCTCCTGCTAACAGGAGGTTTTTTCTTGATTCTTATGAAGTTGGAGAGCTATGTTATGCTGCTGAACAGATATTTTTGCATGAGCCAACAGTACTTCAGTTAAGAGCTCCCATTAAAGTGTTTGGTGATCTACATGGTCAATTTGGTGATTTGATGCGTTTGTTTGATGAATATGGATATCCTTCCACTGCTGGAGACATAACGTATGTCTAACGTCTTCATCATTTTTTATTTTTGTAGTTTTAATTGCTTTCTTCTCCATGTACTGAGGTGACATTTTGAGGGTATGGATTTGATACCCATAAAATTGGGTATCCTTTATACTCACCTAAAGGATTGGGCTTACAAGTCCATTGTCACTTCATCTTGTTATTAGACCTGTTCCCATAGCAATTCCCAAGCTCAAACCAAACACCACATTGTTTTGATCTTTTTTAGTGTTGGTCCTTTTATTAATATTCAACTTTAAGGGCTGAGGTACTTATTCAAGCTGATATTTGCAAATTTAGCACACCTCATTCATGCAAGTGTAGTTTATAGCTACCTATTGAAAGTTTTTTATATTTTTGTTTTGGGTTTAGCTAGAGGTCAAAACAGCTTTGTGTCTGAATAAGAAATAATTAGCGAAGGACAAAGCAGGCTGGGTCGGGTCAGGTTGGCCCACAAAACTTCTATGGCGTTTATTTGTTTACTCATACAATTAATAAACTATATCGTTAGTCAGCTTTCCACCACTTTGATCTGTTTCCCTTACAGCAAAATTTTTATCTGACTCGTTAGTTGATGGATCGATATTACAACCGCTAGTTTTAGCCTTTGTCTACTGGTTTGAGATTGGGCTTTGTTGTTGTAATTGATTATGACTAACAGAGTTTAAAATTAAATTCTTTCTAAAATTGAATGCCCTTTTTGTTCATTATTATTATTATTTTGTACAGTATTGTTATTATGCCCAACCTTGTATTGTTGTATTGAGAGACTGGTGTTTCAGTTTATTGGTAATATGTTAATTTTGAAATAGGACTATAATAGACTAAGAATGTCCTGAAATATTATTTATACAACCCTTTTTTTCTGGCTTTTAGGTATATTGACTATTTATTCCTTGGAGATTATGTTGACCGAGGACAACATAGTTTGGAGACCATCACTCTGCTTCTTGCTCTAAAGGTGGCATTTTCCTTTGTCTTATCTTTTTTTTTTAAATGAAAAAATAAGTCTCGTAAAGTCTTGACACTCCGAATTTATGATGTAATATTAAACTACACTATTTTCTTTATTATATATCATTTATCAGATTCAGTACCCCGAGAATATCCACTTGATACGTGGGAATCATGAGGCTGCTGATATAAATGCACTCTTCGGCTTCCGTATTGAATGCATTGAAAGAATGGTACGGGTCAACACTTCATTTCTTTCTTCTATTTTTTTTTTGTAATTTTTTATTAAGGTGCAATTTTGATCCATAAGCTTACAAATGAGTCAATTCAGTTTAATCTTCTTCTAACGGGTAAAATTTAGAATTTCAGCTTAAAAGGAAGCGGGTAAATGGTGTATAAGACCCCTCCTAAAAATTTTTATTCAAAAGTTTATTATAGAAATAAGATAATTGTCCCGAATCGCACATTTTTTCGCATTTATTGTTTAGTCTTCTTACATATGTAGTATGACATACAGGGAGAAAATGATGGGATCTGGGCTTGGACTCGGTTTAATCAACTGTTTAACCACCTTCCGCTTGCAGCAATCATTGAAAAGAAAATTATTTGTATGCATGGTGGAATAGGGAGGTCAATACATTTAGTTGAGCAAATAGAGAAAATAGAAAGGCCCATAACTATGGATGCGGGATCCCTTGTGTTGATGGATCTGCTATGGTAACTTCCTTTTGTGTTTACTTTTTTAGTTATCATGGTTTGGTTTCTTTTCAAGACTATAGATAGTTGTTTTATTTGTTTATTTATTTTTGGTAGGTCTGACCCAACAGAAAATGACAGTGTGGAAGGTTTGAGACCAAACGCTAGGGGACCTGGTCTTGTTACTTTTGGGGTATGCATGCAGTTTATTCTATATTAGCAGCAATGTGCAGAATTGATACTCCTTACGTCCCAAAAAGTTTCCCAAATTAATTATCCACTTTCAAAAATGGATATAATCCACTATTTTTCCTATGTTATCTTATTTACACTTATCACTCATTTTCCAAGTTGCCCAAAGCCAGTTGATTTTATAGTATAGTTCTATTAATCGTAATTGATACATCAATTATTTAAAACTCAAAAAAAGGACTAAAAAAGTGTTAGATGAGTCAATCCAACTCATCCTGGCCGTTCATCACACTCATAAGTTTCTTGTTTTGACCAACAATCCAACCACTCAATTTGTCACTTGACTCTGTTATTGCAATAATGATTTACCTCTTTGTTAATAAAGTGAGCCTAAATTGTTAGTGTAAAATATGACTGCAGAACTATTGTACTAATAATGATCCAACTTCTAAAATAAATGTTTTAAAAGGTTGTGTATTTAAATGCATCATATGACTTTCGGCCATTTGACAAAAAAGTAATTAATTATTTTAATGTAACATTTGTTAGATAATTGTCACCTTAAGATTTTCAATTTCTTACTCATGAATATTAACTGCTTGCAGCCTGATAGGGTTTCAGATTTTTGTAAAAAGAATAAACTTCAGCTTATTATAAGAGCACATGAATGCGTGATGGATGGATTTGAAAGATTTGCTCAGGGACAATTAATTACCCTTTTTTCTGCAACTAACTATTGCGGTAAGATCTTTAGCTCCACAGTATTTTTTATTCTAGGCAATTGTTGAGAAAAATAACTTGTACTTTATGAATTTGCACCAAGTTCCTTGAGTCCTTGACTTTATTTTTGTTTGATTAAAATTTTGAACTTTTTAGACTTACCAAAAAAATCCTTTACGTAAAGTCTATGGAGTATGGACTATGGACTTTATTTGCAGTAAGCAGAAAGAGAGCCATTAATCGGATTAACTGACCCAAACCATTTAACCAACAGATGGTTCAGTTTTCATTCTTTTTTTTTTTTAATACTAAGTTTTTGGTTACGGTACAGTCTCAAGTAGGAAAGGGGTCCATATCAACCCAAAGCCCCCATTTTTATCTGTGATCTGTTCATATTTTGATGCTATCATGTTGTATAGGGTCGAGAAAGCTATTGGGCCATTAGACTACATGTATAACATAAAATCCTAAACCACCAGTTTTCTCACTGGTTGGGCTCAAGGACCAATAATAACTTAAAATCCTAAACCACTAGTTTTCTCACTTATTGGGATCAAGGACCAAGAAATTGGTTAAAACCAACCCATTTGTGACAAACAACGGAATTATCCAAACGTAGCTGAAAGCGATCAATTTTATTTATAAGTAGTCATATATTTTTGCTTTTAGGTCATTAACAACAAAAGGGCCTTTCCTTTATCTTTAAAAAGTAAAAGGTCAAGGACTTAATTGTAGAGTTTGAAAGATTAAAGGACATAGTCATGTATAGGTGGTCATGTTTTTTTGCTTTTAGCTTTGGTTTAGGGTCATAGACGACAAAAAGGACCTTTCCTTTCATCTTTAAAAAGCTCCTTGGTGGGGCTGTTAGCCGAGATCCTATCTTTATTGGGGAGTTGGCAGGGCGGCGGGCTACAGCTGCAGTTGACCTTATGAAACTCCTGCCCCGTCTTAGGGATCCCCAAAGTGAACTCCTGCTGCTCAGGTCATGCATGGGGGTCGCTAAGTTACTTTTTGGGTTACGAACTTGTCAACCCCCCTTGATGGTGGATGCGGTATCCCTTTTTGATGATGGCCTCCGGGAGGCTATTGAAGATATAGTTGTGTGTGGTGGCCCCTTCTTCGGGGACCTCCAGTGGCGCTTGGCATCCTTGCCGATGCGTTTAGGAGGTTTGGGCCTCCTTTCAGCTCGAGATGTTGGGGTTTATGCCTTTGTGGCATCTAGAGCTCAGTCTTGGAAACTTCAGGATCATATCCTTCGAAATAGTGGGGTCATCGGGCTAGACTCGGACTATCAACAGGCGCTTGAACGCTTAAATGGCTATCTCCCGGACTTTGATATTGGCGGTTTTTCTAATAAGGACACCGCCCCCTCAAAGCCACAAAAAACTTTGGCGAGTGCTCTGTTTAACAAAACTGCTCAAAGTCTGGGAGAAGTTTTTGAGTTGTCCTCTCGCCAGAAGGCGGTGATTGAATGTCTAAAGGGTCCTCATGCTCAGGATTTTTTGACCGTTATCCCGATTGAGGGTTTGGGTCAATGCATGTCCGCAGTGGAGTACAGGGCTATACTCAAGTACCGGTTGATGATCCCTATGTATCCGGAGGATGAGACATGCCCCATCTGCCGTAAGGCTTGCATGGATAAATATGGGGAGCACGCAATTCATTGCAAAGAGCTCCCTGGGTTCAAATACCGGCATGACTGGGTAAGAGACGTTTTATGGGACATCCTGAGAAGAGCTAGGATTTCTGCGAAAAAGGAGGCCCCTGTAAATTTTCTCACAGACCCTGCGGAAGGGAGATCCACCCTACGACCAGCAGATCTGCTTGTCTTTGGTTGGGAAAGGGGGAAACATGCTTGTGTGGACGTCACAGGGGTATCTCCTTTGGTTGGGTTAAGGGAATCAGGGTTTGTAGCTGGGCAAGCATCGAGAAAGGCGGAATCAAAGAAAGTAGATAAGCACGCTAAAGCTTGTGCAGAGAACCAACATGTCTTTATCCCTTTGGCCTTTGATACCTTTGGCTTCCTAGCGCCAGAAGCTATTCGTTTCTTGACCAGGGTTCAACGGGTCATCCACAGCAATAGTTCATCTCCAGGGGGGCAAGGATTTGTCTTTGGTAGACTAGGGTTCGCTATTCAAAAAGGGGTGGCGGCGCAGCTTGTTGCCCGTCTACCTTCTATTGGGATGACATGTAACTTTCATATTTTGTTTTAATAAAAAAAAAAATCACCTGATTTAAAAAGTAAAAGCTCAAGGACTTAATTGTAGAGTTTAAAAGATTAAAGGACACAGTCATACAAAAATAAAGTTAAGGGTTTGTTCGACAGTTGCCTTTCTGCTGTATATTCTGGTCTAATTGTGGTAAAAAAACCTGAATTCAGGGACCGCCAACAATGCTGGTGCTATATTAGTGATTGGCAGAGGATTGATGATTGTTCCAAAACTAATTCACCCATTGCCACCTCCACTTCAGTCACCAGAAACATCTCCAGAACGTCTCCAAGATGACACCTGGATGCAGGTAGCTTCTCGTTAGTGGGTAGCAAGTTGGGACTGGTTGGGCGAATTGGGTAACCGGTCATTTTCAGTACGGATTGAAACACGTCGGGTGGGTTGGGTAACCGGTCATTTTCAGCACGGATCGAAACAGGTAGGGTGGGTTGGGTAACAGGTCAAAATGGGTTTTTGTTGAAATGGGTCATGCTGGTATGCGTCAAAACAAGCGAGGTTAAGAGTTTCACCAACTTTTTATTCAACTCTTTTAACTTTTTTCCGTAATGTTCTCATCCTAAAGTTAAGTTTATAACAGATCTCTATATCACAGTTTATTTATAACAATTTGTTTTTTTTTCTTGTCTTTTTTTATACATTTTAACATGTATTGATAGTTTTCTATGTTTTATATTTTTAGATATTTTTAAATATTAATAACGGGTAGAGAGATCTTGTAAGAAAATAAGTTCTTGTGAGAAGTGTAAGAAGGATTAAAAATTGATATGTATGCATCGTTTTTTGGGAGTATTCATGATGTTTTGGATCGTTTTGCTTAGAAAAACACCAACCATAACAATTAAAAGCCGAAAACAATGTATTTTAGACTTAAAACTTAAAAACATTTTGCCAAGAATATTAAGCAGCGTGTTTTAAGTGTTTACTAGTGTTTTATCTATGTTTTGACTTTAATGACTATAATACATTGAATTGTGTTTTAAATTGTTGTGTTTAGTGTTTTTCAAGCCAAAACAACATTCCTAAATCGAAAACATGATGTCTACATGTCAATTCTTAATCCTTCTCACACTTATCACAAAAACCAATTTTCCTACAGGATCCTTTACCTATTGATAACTACAATAAATAGTTTATATAACATAGACTCTACATTATTGTTCCTTTTGTCTTTCTATTGTTAGTAGCTAGAATACTATTCAATTTGTATTGTAGGAGCTTAATATTCAAAGACCGCCTACTCCCACAAGGGGACGCCCGCAAGATCATGATAGGTCCTCGCTTGCATATATATGATTGAACGACCCGCTATAAGCATTTTTTGCAGTTGTATTCTTCAACCCAAGTCCAAATTTGGAAATTTACAAAATGGTAGCAGATTGATTTTGTACTTTGTAGAGAAATTTATTACAAGTGTTTGTATCGTCAACAGGGAATTGTAATTTTAATTTTAATTTAGTACAGATGACAATGTATTTGTATATGTAAATTCTTCTGTCATATAGTACTACTACATTTATGGTCCCAACAGTAAGGAATGCAAACATTTTGCTCATAGGTCACAAGTGAAATCTTTGAACTAATTGTGATTATAGTTTTGGTGTGTTGTGTCATGGTTTTAGTTTTGGTTTCAAATCAATATTATTGAGCTACTAGATATAGTGGAGTTCGAGCTTGTCGTAGCAGATACTGCATTTATGATGCTACCGACAACTTTATTCATAGTACTGTCAACTCATAGTCGTGGATCATTACACAACATTTGTTCATACAATTAACTATTTCGGATTTCGCTTTTTTACTCTATTTGTCTACGATATTGCAAGTGAGTGGGTGAAACTCTCCCATTTTGTCGGTTGCCATGCAAAGACACTTTTATTATATACAAGGTATCATGTTTGTCCATTAACCCATACAAAGCGAGATGTACAAGGGCTGACTGGGTTGAGTCAACTTAGACTAGAAATCTAACTAGCCAAAACTGTAGCTCGAGCAAGTTTGTGTACCCTTTCTAAGAAAAATCGATATATAAAAACTGAAGTGTAAATTAAGGTTGTAATGTATTATTGTATTATACAAAGTTCTCTCTTATGTTGGGTTGGACCTTTTATGAGCTATGGTTTCTAATACGAGTCAACTGGCCCGAGCCTAACCTGTGTTATGGGGGCTCAAAGGGGCTTTATGTGAATGAAAAAAAAATGCCATCACGCAGGCACCACTTGGATGCATTTTATTTCATACCTCACCGCTAAGGTATGTTATGGTGGGGCTCCAAATGGGCTTTACGTGAAATGTGGTATCAGGTTAAGACCACCCAAGATGATTGATTTGTATATATAATGTACAAAACATGCTCCACGGTCCACACCCGCCATCTCTATCAATTAGGGCATGGGACACCACCCGTTGTGTTCAAACCCCTCTTGCAGCTGATGTGTCACCTTTGAGCCCCATAGCACAGCCTAAGATGTTCCGAGCTAAACCCAAACGAAATTCGAGCAATTGAACAAGCCACAAGCGATTTGAACATCTCTAACTGAAAGTGATCTTAGTTGGCCCTCACAAATAGAAGAACGATTTAACAATAATTTGTTCAACAAGACTTTGTAAGGAACAGTTACTGCACAACACATAGTTCCTTACATTTGACAAGGACTAAATGATATCGTATCTTAACATCACCACCATATTAAAGAGCAAATATTAAAACATGTTCGACTAAAACATTAAAAACCTAAAAACCATTAATAGAACATAAAATTACAAGATGAACAACAAACTCTCTTTCTAATTCAACCCCTAACACGATTGTCCTCAGCTTTCTACCCCTGCACAATCAAAATGCATCATTAAAATCATATAAACTATTTTAATAATACATATCTGAAATCATATTTGATGTAAATAATTATGCACTAAAAGAAAAACCCGATAAAAAGCGTTTACGAAGCAACCTAACCCAGCCCATTTTGACCCATCACCCATTCCGTCAAGTGAGTTATCAAATGTAAAATGTATGCACATGTATATACAGTACACACATAGGCTATCCAAGCATTCACAAGTTTTCAATAAGGCCCCTCAAATATTAAAACATCTTTAGAGACCAGCTACTATTTAAAGAAGTTTTGACAGCTTTGGTTCTTTTAAGTAGATAATAAATACTTTTATCATCTTAATAATTGTGTGGCCCAAATGAAAACTCTTGAACGCATAAACACTACACGTGTCTCTATGTGTGCGCAAGCGAATGTATGTGTAGGGGTGGGCTCAATAAGGACCAATATATACACACACACCTGATGTCCTTGATGTCTGCTGTCTGTTTTCATCTCTTGCAACTCTCAGGGCCCTGAGTTTAGCAGAAGCCCGAATTGATTGTATTAAAGGAACCTGTTCATCTTCATCCACTTGATTTTCTTCATCATCATCACGATCAGATGCGTTTATTTCATCCTCCTCTTCGCTTGAACTTTTCTCATCAAACAATTTCTTCCCTTCAATCTTCGGATTTTTACGAGGCCGGCCACGACCCCTTTTAACTGTCGTTCCTTCTCGGACTTCCCTCTCATCTAAACATCACAAAAATAACAATCAGTTAACGTCTTAAAATCAAAAACTGGTTGGGTAACGGGTCAAACAAGATTAGGAACAGAATGGCTGATTTTTGTGTATGATTACAAAATTTATAATACTTTAATTAGAAATTTTTATAAATAAAATGACTAATAAGGTTCCAACTTCAATGCCCGTTTTACTGCTTGAAATAAAACATAAATCCGAATCAATAAGTAAATGATATCAAAACAACCAGGGGCCGGTCGGTTTTGCTTGAAACACTTTTAACTTTTTAAAAAAAATAAAAAAAATCTAAGGACAAGTACAAAAAGTATATCGTTAGTCATTACAATAATAATTTGACTTTTTCAGCAAAGCAATTTAATAGGTTTTACGCTTATATAAACATTTTGGATACTTTCTAGTTTCTACCCATTTCCCTTTGTCCAATTAAAAAAACATAGCCCAAAATTTCCATCTAAAGCCAAAAGCGTTTAGGATAAACTAACCAACCTTCGTTTTTCGAAGATTTCTCACGTAAGCTCTCTACAAACGTCAAGTAGGGGCGCCATCCACTTGGATCTTCATCTGTGTTTACATTCCTTGTTCGATCTTGAAGATACTTTAACCTGCACATGAAAGCAATAATATCGGCGCTTGAGCATAACGAATTCCCAAGAACAATTCGCCCCAAGATTAAAAGGTAAGGTATTTACATGGCAAATATATCGTTCTTAAAAAGCTTGGATGCAAAATTTATAACAGCACACGTCAAAAAGGACAGACGCCTTGGTACATCCATGAAGGCATAATCAACTCCCTCTTTCACAATTTTTAATATTATGTTTCTTGAATTTTCACGTGCAGCAACACCAACAAAGAAGCTAGAAAGCCGATTTGCCAAGTCTTTACATTCCTTGAGTCTTCTGGCAGATAAGGATTCATCATTAGAAGTATAAACTACAGTCAAGTAGCGGACATGTGCCTGGTCAAAAAGCAATAACTAATTAGTATCAATAATGAGATAAACAAATAAATAAAAAATAAAATATTAATGAAAACTTATCGTGCCAATTTCAGCCCGTGAATATTTATCAATCTCAAACAAGTAAAAAATGGACTTAGCTAAAGAAAAGGAACAGATCAAACTGGTTTAAAATCGCCCACAGGGTGTTTATAATGGGTAAGATCTTTAAAGACTAAAGTCACTTAATTATCGTGTTGTTTATGTAGTTAGTCCTACTTTATTAAAACAAAGAAGGGAAAAAGCGGTTCCAGGTCAAGCAAAACCTGGCCCTAACTAAATTATGACCCGTTTTGACCAGAACTCATTGTGATCTGTTACTCAACCTGCCTATCATGCCACCCTTAATGAAAACCTAAAATTGGAAACCCAAAACAAGCATGCTCCATATGTGCATGTCTATTATTATCAAGGTTGCAGAAGGCGCTAGGCGCTAGGCGCTAGGCGGGCGGTGAGGTCTAGCCTAGGGACTAGTCGGGACTAGGCGAAATTAGGCGGAATTAGGCGTTTTGGTATTTTTATACGTATTTTATATATATATACACAAATTTAGGTGTTTTTTGAAAATATGTTAAGATGTATACACACAAGGTTTAAAAGATTGAAGTTTGAGGGGGTTAATTGTTAAAATAAACAAACTTATTTTATTAAAAGTACAAGTTTTTTGTTATAAATGTAAAACACTGAAATATGGAGGGGTTAAATGGTAAAATGGCTAAACTTAAATAACCCTAAAGCATAAAACCTAGAAACTTTTCTTCTTCCTTAAAGAAGCAGCAGCCAGCAGCCAACTGCCCCTCTCCGGCAGGTTTTCCGGCAGCACCGCCCATCCCCGCCCAGCCTCCGCCCAACTCCGATTAAGCCACCAAACGCCTAATTCATCGCCTAGGTCAAAATTCCTATAAAATTTCTAGCCTAGCGCCTAGGCGCCGCCTAGGCCGCCTTCTGCAACCTTGATTATTATGCATTTCTATTCATCTCAAAGTGAACTTTTATCTAAAGGTAAAAAAAGGTACTTTAGTATTTAGGTTGAACCTTTTTCTTTCCTTTTCTCCTCACAATAAAATATTTGAATCAAGCATTATATAATTATAAGTGATGGGACTCTAAAAAACAGCATTTACTAATAGTTAGCTTAAAAAATATAATAAGTGTTATGTTTAGTAAAAGATGAGTGTTAGTGTGTTTACATGTTTCAGTGCCTTCAGAAATATATCAGAGACATCCTCTTCCTTTTTTCTAATATTGACAATCAGAAATTTAACTACTTCTGCCACAGTTGCCCCATGCATGGTATAATGAGAAATTATTTCTGGGGCAAGATCCTCCTGCATTAAAAGCCATAAAGAAAATGTTAAGGAACAATGAAAAATTTGTAAAAAAAATATACATATATCTATTGTGAGACAACACAATTTCTGGGGCAAGATCCTTCTGCCAAAGTGTATTTTAATGAATATTTCCTCCTATATTTTTTTAAATAAATTATATTCTTATTGAGACAACACAATTTCTGTAATCATAGAAAGCCCTAACTATTTATACCTTTGACAAAAGTAAGTCTTTTGGGTCGACCTGACCCACCCACCCATTTTGTCTATGCCGTTAGCTTCCGGAAAATTTGATTTTTATTAATATTTGTAAAAATATCATTCCTAGCTTATTAAGAACTACAATCATGGATAAGTACAATTATACAAAACAAATAACCTTAGGAACAGCTCCAGTTGCAACTAATTTAGCAGCAGCAATCATTACGGCATCTCGATTTAACTCTTCTATATATTCTTTGTTAGCATCTTCGTCTTCGGTCTCATCTGCAGGTTTGTTCAAGGATCCCTTCATACAAGTGGCAACTAAATACAGTTAACATACAAAGCTCCAAACAATTATGTCACCTGAAATATCAAGTTGTTGCTCACAGAGCTTCCAAAATTTTCCAAGAGTAGAACTGTCAGGAAGGTATCCTAAGCTTTCCACCTTTGTTGAATTGTAGTTTGATTTTCTAAACAAACACCACAATTCTGCAAGTATCACACAGACCTTGAAGAAATAAAAGATTTTAGAAAAGGCTTTACACGGTGCAAACAAGCAAATAAAGGGCAATTTCATATATAATTATATATCCTCGTCAAAGTTCAAAATATCATATATCATATATACCCTTTAAAAATACTAAATATATTGTATTTAGCCCCACTTTAAACTTAATAAACAAAACCGATGCTTATAACAACTTGTTTTAGTGAACAAACGAATGGCCATTGTGCACCAAGATGATTCGATGCAATAACATTGTTCTCATGTTTGTTTATTGAGCAAAACCGACTCTATAATGGGTAAATATGATATTATGAAATCTAGAAGTATATATAGTAAATTTTCAACTTTTCAAGAATCAATAATATAATACATAAAATCGATCCTAAAAGTAATTTTAAAAGATCGAAAATATATATATATATATGCTCACTCTACACGCGAGGCTTCGAGAAATTCCCTTTCCTTGAGCTTCAAGTGGAATTTGAAAAAAGTGCCCGAGCTCATCAAATAAAGCATTACGTTTGGATATGAGAGATAATAAAGACGCCTCGGAGACAACAGTGCTGTTCATAATTGAGTCTAAGCACCAACTAACATGCAAATACATGTTGAGAAGCAGAAAACTAGCAACCTGCAGAACAAACAAGATAATGTATGAAACATACAATAAGAAACACGCCATTTTACTGTAAAGCAATTAGATTCCACACCTCCTCGTCTATGTTCCGGAAATTTTTAAGAACCATAATGATGTCATCATACAAACTTTCAATTGGTACAGGCCTTGTCAACTGCAGTTCGTACAGCCTTTTCATATTTACAAGAAGCAAGTACTCATCGTCACCGTCCTAAAAAGAAAATCCATGCAAAATTAATTGAAGAAAATATTTGAACTAAAAAAAAGCCTCACGCATTTAAAATACTATGATAACAAAAACTCATACCGCTACTTCTCTTATAGCAGTTTTCAGTTTACTAATAAGCTCATCCTCAAGCTCCTTCAATTTGTTTTGAGCAAAATCTTGTAGCTCTCCCTGACTTCTAGTAGTACAATAATTAATCGCCTTAATACAGGATCTTAGAGCGTCTTTGTCACCGTGTTTGAAGAATGTCTCCTTCATCAGCTGAAGAAGCGTTTTGAATTTCTGAAAACAAAAAGAATATGTATTAGATGGTAAAAGTAAGACTTTACATGTATATTCTCCGTCGGAAAATTATGGTCAATAAATGCAAGCTTTACAATTTAATAGTCTCTTAAATGCAAGAGTAAACTTGGCATTCACTAACCAAAAACTGCATTAATTGCACACATCTAAAAATGAGTTATTTTAGTTGTTTGCGGAGAACAATTTTGGGACGGAGAGAATATGATAGTTGAAACTCTAATAAACCTAAATACCTGATCTTGACTCTTTAGGGAGTAGAGCTCTAGGTCCATGTGAGAAATAATTTCAAGAAGTGACGGGACTTTTGTTTTGTCAGCCATATATTTGCGCATAAGTTGCGGGTAATTCTTCATCATTGTAACAGTTATTTCCTTCCTGCTGATTTGAATTACCTCCTGGCAATGGAAGAAAATGGTTGGTACCAAACACTTGCACAATTTTTATGCAAACAGAGCATTTTTTTAGAATATGCTTGCACCAAATTTATTTCAACTCCAATGTAAAAACAAGCCTTTACATCAAAGTTTCAACTAAACGATTTAGAATATACATTATCAACATGTAATAAGTAACAACTGTAATACATATTAGATAAATAAATTAAAAAGAAAGTTAAAAACCATATTCAATATGTAGTATACTCATTTAAAGGGCTCGATGAGATATGTTTAATAGAATTATAAAAAAATGTGTGACAAATATAGTTACACCATTATGACGTACACATTAAATATGGTCCAACAAACCAAAAAATTAAGCATGCAACAAGGGAAACACATGTTCTTTCAAATGAGACAATGAAAACAGCACAATTACCCGCTGAGCTTTAGTATGGTTCTGCTTCCTATGGTCAGCAGCAGGAACAATTTTCTCTCCAACAGCTTTTTTCACAGATGCACAAAACAATCGAGCCAAATTTGTAGCATCATCATCTGTAAGCTCAATTGAGGGATTTTCATCCAGAAGCATAGAGGTTATACGCTTCCAGTCCTGAAAACATGAATAAAACAGATCTTTTATTTAACTAAAACTAAAACATACAATCAATATATTTGAATGGTCATTCCATGCCTATCGCCAACCAAACATGATGATCAAAAAGGAACGACTCATCTATTACATGCTCATTCCATTACCATGTTTATTGACTTTATTCCCTTCTTTGATATGCCAATATATCCTATTAAACAGATCCTAAGAGAATCAAATCGGGGATAGACAACTTACTTTCATGGCATCCATAAACTCCCAAATGTCATCAATGACATACTGACTCAGTACTTGATCTGTTGAGAACTCTCTTAATATTTGCAGCATCCTAAGAAGATGAATCTGTGACGTGTCTCCTTCATCGCCTGCAAGAATCAATCTCAAAAGTGAAACCAAATCCGCATTGTCAAAAAATAAATAAAAATAAAAATTGCAGTCAGCAAGAAGACCTGATGAACGAGGCTGTGAGCTATTAAACTTCTGAGCAATCACATGATCATATACAAGTGCCCCAATGGCACGTCTGATTTCAGGTGGATCGTCAATTAGTAAATCATATAAAGAGCCTAAATCATCATCAGGAACCAATTGATGTCTGCAATGGGCCATAAAAAAGACACATTATTCACATTAAACTGTTTACAAATAATCAGAAAAACTATATGTGGACAGATACCTCAATAGTTGTTTAACAAGACTGATGGCACATACTGCAACAGAGATGTCTACATCATCAGCAAGGTCCAGCATCCTTTTATAAAATCTTTCAGTAAATAGTCCAAGAGATGGCACATTGTCATCCACATCATATAGATTTTGCAATGCAAGTACTGATGCTTTTCTTACACCAGCATTCTGTATAAATAGAGAATATATATAAATATTAATATAAACATGGATACATACATAAATATACACATATATTATATACACACACAACCCATCACTAACAATACTCACTGAATAGATACAATACAATACAGTACAACTTACTTTGTCATTCAATGTCCATCCAAGATACTTTAAGTACAGATCTTGTAAGAACAGGGATGGATATGAAACAATCCATGCTCCAAGTGATTGTATGCATGACATGCGGATTTCAGGATCTGTGTCTCTATAACGATGCATAAACAACCTTAAAAAGAACAAGAAGAAACTTTAAAGCATTTGACAAACATTGAAGATAACGTGAATGATGTCTCTTTTCACACTACTACCAAAAGTCAAAACCCAGCACATAAAGTTACAAACTATAGACTCACTTTTTTGTATAAAACACATCACTAAGCATAGTTTGTAGCATAACTAAATCCTTAAACTTCAAAATTTTAAAGGTATGTACCTTGTCCTTAACAACAGCTATGTCATGACTGAATCCTTTAACTTGTTAGGTTACATTTTGCATTATTAGATCCCGTAATTTCGTAACAAGGGATTTTCTTTAATTTTGGTTATACAAAAACGAAGTTTAAAGACTTATCCACAGTTCCGTACCAAAAGTGGGAGCCCGTAAAAGTGTTCTTAGTTTTGCTTAAGCATAAAAATATTACCCAGTAAATATTTTTCGCATCATCTCCTCTATCATTGTGATCTTTTCATGAGTCTCTGATAACCTCTTATTAAGTGATTCAACATGAGGCCCCTCAGAGTTTTTCTTCTTTTCAGCAGTTAACTGCCTTTGGGTAGTCTGCCTTTGGGCACCGAGAATCTTGGCAACTCCTATGAAAGAAGTGACCAGCTGGAGGCCCACCAAAGAAGCAACCTGTCGATAAACTCTCGGTGGTGTACTACAAAAGGGAAAGAAAAAAAAAGTGTATACTCAGTTGATTAGCCAAATTAAATTATCTTGAAAAGTATGTTTATTTTGAAAAATGTGAGATAATACATAGAAGTACCAACCATGACAACGCAATAACATAGTCCATGCACTTGTCAAACAAGACTTGATCAAACAAAGGTCCATTCTGGCACTCTGACACCAAGTTATCCCAAAAAGACACAAGGTTCTCCTTAAAACTTCTAAATTCCTTCTTTTTTGAACTTTGATGGTCTTCAATTTTACCCTAATTCACAACACGTTAAGCGAAAAACAAAGAAATGGAAAGCACATAAACCACAACATTTATAACAACCGCCTGTTTCAAGGCATTGCATGAAAATTGAAATAAACACAAAAGTTAAACAGCAGCAAAGCTGCAAAGGATACTTGTGCAGCCTGATTTACAAGAGCAACCACTACGTCATCAACGTTAGTTTCATCCAAAAATTCTCCTTGGATGCGATATGTAGCTCCACACGCCTGTAATTGCAAGCTTAATCAGTTGTATGCTCAGTTAATAGATTTGTCTTTTTACTACTAGAATGTGAATGCACATAAGAATGTATAGTTACCTCAAACAGCATTGTTAAGAGTTCAACCATTGCAGGTTTTGGATCCTTCTCATATTGTTCAACCCATGACTTCACCACTTGTGGAATATGTTTTCCGTTCCTTTTAACCGCCTCTAAGGAAAAGAAAAGATACAAAATTATACATATAAAAAACATCAAAACTAAGTATTAAAACGAGATTACAAAGGTACATGAAATAAGCAAAACAATTCATTTCCTTGCATCTACTAATACACTTCTAATGCCGATGAATTGAACTCATAAATAAATATCACTTGGTAGCAAAAGTCGCTAGGCGGTGCCAACTCAGTTGATTGGGGAGTTACAAGTACTCGGCCTAGGCGGGGAGTACTCGGGGATTACTCATTGAGTAATCGGCACCTAGGCAGGATTTTTACAACCATTTATGGGAAACTCCTGGTATTACAAAGTTTTACACTTATGCTACCAAAAAGATAACAAATCGTCATCAAGGAATCCTTAATACCACTTGCAAAAAATTAGGTCTACCTCTTTCAAAATTTAGAAAGGAAAAAAACTCTGCAACCAATAAACTAACGATGAAACTTGGAACCATGAAACAACAAACAGGGATAGTTTAATGCAGTATAAACTAACGATCACTACACTACAGCAACCAATAAGTCAACAACACACCATAAACTAGTGACAACTCACTCCCTTATAAACTCACACCAATTTCACTTGATCACTGTAGTTATACTTAATAGGTTGTTTGGTAGCCTCTTAATAAAACGAGGTAGAGACGTAGAGCGTGTTTAATTCACTAGTTTTAGAAACATGTTGACTAGTTCATAGGCTACCTCTTAGTTGGACAGGCCTCTTAACCGCTCAGCACAAGGTTTCCAATTCACCTCTTATGTTCATCATCATAAATTAAATACTAAATAAATAACTACAATAAACAATATGCTAAACCTAATTCCAATCTCCCAAACATATTAACCAACATATAAAACAACTCACCAATCAAATTCTCAAAACCTATCACCGCCGTAGTAGACGGAGCAGCGGCAGCAGGTTCACCGGCCCGGTTTTTATTAGGTTTCCGCCTCCGTACATCAAACTCATCAGCAGACTCCTCCTCCGACTCAAGTTGACCGTCATACGCCTTCGTCGGAACCCTAGCTCGTTTCTATCCATCATAAACACATCAATTACACATACGTATACACAATTATACATAAACAGAAATTAAAACCCTAAGTATGAAATTACGGTTAAGGAAAACAATAATAATAAGTTGTGAATGGATTTAGAGACTAACCGATCGACGAATGAGTTGGTCAGGAACAGGAACATCAGGTTCGTCTTCCATTGAGTCGCTCTGTGTGTGTGTAGTGTGTGTGTGTGTGTGTGAAAATTGGGGGTTCCCGCCACGATAATATTATTATTTGGGGGGTTTTGTAGGTGAAAATGTATCGGACGCTGTAGAATGGGTGCACCCGCAAAGGCGTATCATGTACGAATCATAGCCAGAGTCCGAGCTCGTTTACTTACGAAACCTCTATATTAGTCAAGCGCACTCACTCTAACGGCGTACCTTTTGCATGATGGGTCAGCGAGGAAATGGGAACAGCGGCTTAAGCCATTAGGTGTAGGCGCTTTCCAGAGGTGGAATCTTCTAGTTCTTCCTATTTGACCCGAAACCGATCGATCTAGCCATGAGCAGGTTGAAGAGAGCTCTAACAGGCCTAGGCCTTGGAGGACCGAACCCACGTATGTGGCAAAATACGGGGATGACTTGTGGCTAGGGGTGAAAGGCCAACCAAGATCGAATATAGCTGGTTTTCCGCGAAAGCTATTTCAGTAGAGCGTATGATGTCGATGGCCCGAGGTAGAGCGCTTGGACTCGGCTTGTTTATTATTTAGTTTATATTAATTATAATTATAATTTTATATATTATTTAGTTATTGTTATGAGTTTTTATAGATAGTAATTCTTATTATTTAAATATATATTTAATATATGTTGTAACCGTAAAAAGTAGGCTAGTCGAGCTAGTTCGAGCTTGATAAGTGAAGCTTTGTTTCGGATTCGTTTACTAAACGATCTTGTTTTTAGGCTTGAACTCGTTTATGCTCAACTTGTTTGCACGCCTAATTTTTTTCAATGATTTTATTTATGGATTCGTGGCTAGTGTTACCATAAATTAAAACTCAAGTGATAAGTTTCTTACTGTACAAAATGGATTTGCATATTTAGCTTGTTTGGTAGATATATGGTTGTTTTTTTGTTGAAGATGACGACAAAAAATCTAAAAGTCAAGTTCTTATTAAGTAAGGCGGGAAGAACTTTTATTATAAATGGTGCAACGGTTAGAGTTAGTACTTGCATGGTTTGGTATATGTAAGTTTTTGCCATTTGCCTCAAAGAAATGAATCAAAGATTCCAGCATGGTCACATTTTAAAATATCTTTAAATTTAGATTTGTACTTGATGATGTATGGCCGTATAAGAAAGTATCAATTATTTCGTTTGTATCGTTAATTCGACGTCTTTGGTAACACTTATTTCCGATCATGTCATCGGAGCAGTTCAAGTCTAACAAATTCATCTCGTGTTAGTTTGGGTTTGCCTTTGTTCCTCCTCCCCATCCCCTCCTCTACTATGATGATTTCCACAATTCTTACATCATCAATTGTCTTCTCTTCACATATATAAACCATCCTAATCTCACATCCTTATCTTATTTGAGATACAAGTTACTCATAATTTCTCACCAAAAAAAAAACTTCATTTATTATCCGCTCAACTTATGTGTATCTACACATCCGCATCTCATCTACCCTAACTTTCATGCTTGTGTCTTCTTGCTAGCCAACAGTCGGTTCCAATTTGAATTATGAACCTTGAATCGTGAACTGTTGTAACGACTCTAAAAATTAATCACGATTATAGTTAATCTAAAAATAATTAATAGAATAGTATTGGGCCACCTAGGGGTGTTGCCCAATAACCTTACCCGGACAAAATAACCAAGCCCAATAACCGGCCCGTTAGTAATATAAGATCCAATACGGAACCCCTCGAAAGCTCGATAGAATATGAGTGGGCCGTAACAGTGACCCGATAGAAGTAAAAGCCCAAATTAAATCCATGTTTATTAGTTGGGCCCAACACAATGTTACTAACTTAATATTTTCGGCCCATAAGAAGGAAACTATAACTATATATTAAACCCACTAGTATAATAAATAGAAATCCCTTGTCCTAATTCTACACTCAAAAATTAAAAAGCCAATACCCTCCAATATTAAATCGGCCATGTGAAGGTGGCATATGTGAGCCGCCAAAATTGAGATAGGATCCACCTAAGCCAAGAATCTTTTACTTAAACACTCCATTGCCTTAATATGTTTACACCTTGCATCCTAAAACATAGGTATACTCATTGCATGCAACCCTCTTTGATTATAAATGCATTTCATCGACTCCCTTATTCCCTTAAACCACTTCACCAATTTCCTATAACCTTTAAAACTACTCCTGGGAAGATGATTCACTCCTTACCATTATGAACCATTTACAAAACTAAAACTCTACACCATATTAAAACCCATAACAATATTATTAGTAGTAGTGTAGAACCTTACGGCCAAGATTATTTATAATCGGCCGGTTATAGTAACCAAGATCTCGACACATCCGGGTAAGTATTCTACTCCAGTAGGAACACGAGTGCCAAGCTGTAATGGCCAGCTTTTAGTTTAGTTATTACGCCTAATCTGTAACGGCCAGCTATACTATATTATTATTACTTGTGATAACCGATGTTAACATGCAACAGGAAAGAAGCAACACACGAGCACCTACGGAAAGTAACACGAATCGATCGGAAATTATCAACGTGAGTGTGTGTACCCCATGTTGGTTTATAATGTTTTCGGGGTAAATGCATGTTGGTCGAGTCTTGATTTTCACTTGCATGTGTCTTGATCGTATGAAATAAATAGAAATCGATCGTATATAAATAACTAGAATGGATCCATTTGGTATTGTTTTGAATGTATCTCCGACCACTTAGAGGTTCGGACCACAAACATATGTCAAAATGTTCCCTCGATATACATTCTACCTTAGAAAAGATCGAACCATACGAATATTGCATGTTTTATAAAAGAAATGAGTAACCGGTTATTTTTATAAATCGTTTATGTGATAAGTTTGTGTTAATCGGTTGAACTGGCACCACTCACTAGCTTCGCTAACGTATTTTCGACATGCATTTCAGGATGACGAATGAAAGGTTGGAACCCGAGCTCCCGTAGTTAAAAACGAGTCGATACAATGTTCATAAATAACCGGCCCAGTGGGCCGGATTGTGTCCCAAACTGGCTTCGGCCAAAGTTGTTGTTGTTTTTGGAATGTGGTTTGTTAGAAACTTGAATGGTTGATGTTGTTGATCGAGTCGCTATGTAAGATAATGGTTATGTTTTAATAATAAAAACGGATGTTTATTAGTAAAGAATTATGTGTCGTGATTACCAATCCGTAATGACTCGGTAAATTCCGGGTCGTTACAACTGTGAACTGAACTTGAACTTTGAGCCTTAATGTTTGTGAAAAACTTTCAACATGGCAAAACTTGAACGTCAACAGGCTTGGTGATGACTCTTTTTCAATACAACCAGTACAGTATGGACCGTACCGAATAGAACTGGTGCGGTACTGGTATTTGCATGTAGAAACCAGTAAATAACGTGCCGTATCAAAAAACGAAAAAAGCGAGTACCAATAGCGGTATAAAAAATGATTCGGTACGGTACCGATTCGATATCGGTACCCAATACCATTTGCTCATTCGTATTACCCACCTATTTTGCCACTCTAAATTCTTTTGTTAAGGGTGATGATATATGGGTATTTGGTAGATTGGGACATTGGGTAACGGTTTTAAACGGGTCAGTTGAGTTTGCTCTGACCCACCAACTTGGTTTTTATCATTTCATTTAATTATACAAATGAATGATATTAAATATGATTAAGTTAAAATAGGTTAGTTCAATTGAACATGCTTTGGAATACTTTAAATTTGTCCCTTAATCTTTTTTCCCCACTTGGCCCCTTATTAATAAAAAAGAACACAAATTAGGCATACCACATAAATGGTTATTTTGTATCAAAGAATGATGTGATCTTGGCTTTTTTAGGTCAAAAAAGATTACTCTTTAGAAGTTTAGCATCAAATTGATACGAATCTTTGAACTTTATAGGTTGTAGCAGCCCTTGCCACTAGCTAAAAATCAATTGGGCCACTTAAATATTGGAAAATAAAACATATCAACACTTCAACAATCAATTGTATGAAATCCATGCAACATGTGTTACAAGTTACAAAGAAGACTTTTCAGCCTTTTTTTCTAAGGGTAAGTCATACACCTTCTAACTCTACTTCTAAATTACATATTTTTTTATAACAAAGGACTTGAACCATTAGACTATGTGTTGTGGCCCGCGAGCAAGCAACCGCAGGCTACAACTAAGCCATGTGGCTCGCGAGCACCGCAATTGACATGCATTATTGGCTTCGCGAACGAGCTGATCGCGATCGCATCTGCTAACGGTAGCATGACCGTTGAAAATTTATAAAAATTAAATTTTTACCATTTTCATTTATTACATTTTAACGAATATATATTTACTACTTCTTCATTCTTCATCTTCTTCATACTTTCACCCAATTCTTACCCGAGTTCTTTAAAAATCAATCGAAATCATGGTGCAATGGACCGAAGGGAAGGAACTCGCGTTAATAATTGCGTACAATCAAGTGCACGACAACGAAGCGTCCACGAGCCGTGGCTCGCGAAGCCGCGAACCACAGTAGAATAAAGTGCTAGTCGAGTTGGTAACCTCGTCGGTGGAACCCAACGTACTTGTGATTCAATCTCCCACAAGTACGGAGATCTCAAACGAAGTGTAAAAACTTCAAAAAAAAACGTATAAAAAAGTCTTTAGGGATCCTCCGGTGAAACAGAAGACGTGCTTCTAGCTTTTACTCACGTCGAGTACCTTTCAGAGGTTGGACATGACTTTCATCACGTTTCGGTGTGACAAATGTTACGCTCAACCTCAACCTTACGTTAGTGTTTTTTTATTGCAACTAGTAGAATCCGCCGCCGCGAACGGCTTTGTCACCGCCAGTACACAAACGGCAACGAAATGCAGTCGCCGCCAGCACATAAACGACAATGAAAAGCTTTCACACAAACGCCAACGAAATGCAGGAACGAAAAGCTTTCCGCCAGCACACAAACGGCAACGAAATGCAGCTTCGAAGCCGCCGCCAACACACAAACAGCAACGAAAAGCTTTCACACAAACGACAACGAAATGCAGCAATGAAAAGCTTTCTGGGTTGATTTGGGAGGGCCTTTTTTGGGCTGGTTTTGGGCGGTTGGTTTTGGTTGTATTTGGGTGGTTTGGCTGAGTTGGTGTTCTGGGCGGTTTGGAGTTAAAGAAGATGAGTGGTGAAAATTCAATTTGCAAAAGGTTATGTGGTCAAAGTATGAAAGTCCAGAAGTTACTATTGCGCCGTCAATTGTTATTTAGTATATATAATAATAATGGTTTTTATTTTATTAGTGCAATATTTTTATTTTTAGTGTAGCGTTTTTTAGTATAATGTTTTCTTTTAGTGTGATGTATTCTTTTTTTAATTTAATGTAATGCTTTATAAAATTTTATGTAAAATATTTATGTTTTATATTTATTAATTTGGTAAAAAATGACCCGCTCATTTTGAGCCACAAAAAGATCAAGTGAGTAGGATTGATACTTTAGCTAGTGTCACGTCAACGCCTAGTTGTTTTTTTATGAGATAAAGTCTTGACTCACCTTGAGCCACAACGCATAGTCTTACCATTTGGAAATACAACGCCTTATTCAATTCATGGGTGGTTAGACTTTTCAATAGGGTCCGAAATCATAATTTTTTCCAGTGTACATAATTTGGGTCAAATTAAAAAATGATTTGTCGGGTATCTCTATTAACATGAAATTTTATAACCTGCTAGAAGCTTGATTTTAAAAAGCGTGCATCTGATGTGAAACGATTGGAAAGGCGCCTCGGGATCTAGAGGCGGAACTTCTTGCACGTGTGGGTCAAAAATTAGGGTCTATAGAATGAATGATGATACGTAAAAATAATGAAAAGGATGAAGAGATTATTAATGATTTAGTTGATGAAGATGATATGCGGAAAATATGAGGGTTAGCAATTTTGGTTGTACATAAAGTTTATATGATTGTACGTAAACGATTTAACAGTTTTAAGTGCACATCTTAGTGGGTGCTTTTTAGAACTTAAGTGCATGTCTTAGTGGGTGTTTAGAGACGTGTTTACAAAGTAATTATTGTGGTTTGTATAGAATTAAAGTCAAGGGTATACAAGTAATTATACATCCATCTCAATGGCATGTTTCTTACTCTCATCTTTTAAGTTTTACCTCATAAATATTTAGTTCTTTTACTATAAGTAATCTAAAATTCAAAAAAGGGATGACGTAACCCTTTCAATAAATTTGTTTTAGCCTTTAGGGGTGTTTATGGTATGGTTTACCGTTCAAAAAAAAATAATCAATTTAACAAGATACAACTCAAAAAAGGATGATGTAACCATTTCAATAAATTTGTTTTAGAGGTGTTTATGGTATGGTTTATGCAGTTTTGACAAAGTTATGGGTCATATCTTGCTATGGTTTCGAAATTTGATAAACTAGACTGGATGGGTTGATTGGATAGCCGACCGCCTAAAACGGTTCATTTTTTCTAGAATCATTATTTTGTATAAATCTTTAAAAATTTGACAAAGATGGCTGATGAATATTTACATACTTAAAAACTGTTTTTAGGTAACAAACGCTTTGGTTCTGCACATTGTGCAGGGAACCATGAAGAACATGTTAGAACTCTGGGTTTGTGTTTGACACAATTCCCTTAAACAGATTTGTGGTCTACCCAGATTTTTGAAGTGGCATCCGTGTCGATGTTGCGTTGGTTCAAAATTATTTTTTTTTCTGTTTTTGCAACCCCCTCTGTGCGCACGGGTAGGTTCCCAAATATAGTGCAACTTAAAATTTTAATTCCTTCCATTATGTTTCCACTTATAAACCCATCTAATCTTTCTTCTCCAACCAATGTGAGACAAGAAAAAACTCACATTCACATATAAACTCCAACAGAACACACGGTGAAACATACAATAAAACAAACAAAAAGCACGCAATGTTCTTAACATAAATTTGCTACTTAGAGCCTTACAGTTGACGGTTAAATAAGCATTTTTAACTGCCTAATAAACTAACCGACGCGACCTAATTAAACCTACACAAAACATACCGTTTTGACATTTTGTTTGACTTTTAAATAACAATAATTTCTTGATTAAATCTTCCAATACATTGAACCCCTATACTAGCTTTTTCAAGCCATAAACCACGAGTTGAACCTTACATATCTCAAAACTGGCCGAACCGACTAAATTACTTAGGTTATGATGGGTTGAATGGTTAATAAATCAAAAGCTAGCACAAGAGATGCAAAGTGTTAGTGAACACACAAGACACTTGTCTTAAGATGAAGATAGTTATGGTCATGGCGGCAGTTATGATGATGAAGTAGGTGGTTTGGTCATACAACTTTCTAGGCCCACTAACGGTTTTCATTTTAAAGAGGGATCTTGCACTGTTTTTTGTAGCTTGTATGTCAAGTAATACCTGTTATTGCCTTTGTAAAATATCCATGAAAATGTTATATATATTTTTAGTACTCTTTAAATACTTTCTAATCCATGTTAACCTTGGATAATTGGCAGGTGTGCTTACCTGCTTCAGGACCTTTACAAACATCTAGTTTTGATTACAAATACATCTTTTATGAACTTTATTTGGTGATTTTCTCTCGGATACATTACGGGTTACTGTTAGAATTGTATAAGTATTGTCTTTAATTGTGATACATAAGACGGTTATATACTACATAATTTATTCTTTCTATTCTCAAGATTAACATGCAGATCTATATTTAATGTTGGTTCTTTGTTGAATACGTGCTTAAGATTGTATTGTATAACATAGTGTGCTATTATAATTAATATTATAGATAACTCGACACTGCATAAAGAATATTATATATAAAGATGACATAGAGGGTGTTTGGGATTGCTTTTTTGAAAATAGATTATGCGTTTTGTTGCAGTATGGGTGAAGCTGCCTTTTGATTATTGCGTTTGGATAACCTATTAAACGCAAATAATCTATTTTTATAAACATTTCCCAAACACTAAAAACTGATTATTTGCGTTTTCAAAACACAATAATCTAAAAATCCATTTCAAAACTCAACCCAACACACCCTCATAGAGAAAATTAGAATGAAGATATATGTATTCATATTTTATGTTCTAAGAACCCCATGCATGATCAATAATACTATAGAATGCTTAATGGATTTTAGTCTCATTTTTTTATTTTATTTGGAACTATCTTAATACATCCTACAATTTTACAATAGAGATGAGACAAATATACAACATATAAAGTTTGATAAAGGATATGAACTTTTGCATAGAAAAAAGGTGGCAACTTTGATGGAAAATAAGACATATGTAATATTTAGAGAGAAGAAATAAAAACATTAATTAAAGGAAATTTAAAGCTCAAATGTCAAGAATCATTTGAGTCAAGATCCAACAAACCTTATATGGACCTCTATCTTTATTTTCATTTTTTCATTTTTTTTAAATAAAATCAAGAACCCAAACAATTTTTCCAAAACTGCCTGTCATCCATAGAGGAATTAACACTCAACTCATTCCATCTCTTTTGTTGGCCAATCATCTTGCTATCACCCCAATTCCTATCATTAATATCTTCCTCACCATCATCATAGCCATAGTGATTATGATTATAACCATGTCCATGTCCATGATCATATCCATAAGCTTGTTGATGATTAAGATCATACCCATTAGCTTGTTGGTGGTTATGATCATACCCATTAGCTTGATGATGGTTATGATCATACCCATGAGCTTGCTGATGGTTATGATCATACCCATAAGCTTGATGATGGTTATGATCATACCCATGAGCTTGATGATGGTTATGATCATGGGGTGTGACATTAGCATGGAAAGAATGGTCATAACTCCAAGATTCAGCATCATGATCATCCATGGCTCCTTGCACTTGCTCTTGTTCTTGTTGTTGATGATGATGTAGATGATGATGATGATCATGATGAGGAGGGGGATGATGATGAACATCTATATTGGCATCATCAGAATCAGCACAAGACTCATACAACAAGTAAGGAGTAACATCAATCATGCCATTCCTCACCCTCCAATTGTGTTCCATATCTGCAAGAGAATGGAAGAATTAGTGGAAATGAATAAATGTAATATTAATAACTTGGATTCTTAATTTAATGATGTAAGTGAGACCTTTAGGAAATTAAAGCTATCAACTTTAGTGTATGTGTTTTTTACACACACATATATATAATATATATAGGTGGGTGGGTGGCTGGCTAAAGCCTAAAGGTGGCTATTCGATTTGAAATAGAAAGAGTACAATGGAATGTTCTATTATTATTTGTGGAATTCGGTCAATGGGCATGGAGTTAAATTTAGAGAAAATGGTCATTTTCTTGTATATTTAGTAATAGTTTTGGATAACATTCTTCTATTATTATAATACATTTCTTATAGTACGTATAGTATAATATTCAAGGGCTCAAGGCAAATCTTATTACATCAACCGTGAACAATAGATATGAGGGTTTTTATAAGAATTGTTATGCCTCAAGTATCACAAACGTGTATTAGGCGCATTAGTTGTGGAGCAAATAAAAACTCAATAGTTATAGTGTACTCATACATGAGTATTGTTAGGATGAGTGATCTTATAGTAAGTCTCCACAAAGACAACAAAAACAAATCCGTGAATTTCTATATAGGTGAACCTATCGGGAGAAAAACGGACAACATTTATGATATGAGATACAAGTTAATATACACTTAATTTCGTTACTCACTTGTTGGTTTATTAACCAAATCTAAGATAACATTTGGTTTAATAGTTTTTTATAAAGTTAAAATATTTTAATACCATAGGATACTTTTAAATGATATAATAAACAGTTTCAAAAAATATTATTATCTTAACAAATAGAATGGGCATACAACTCTATTATCATTGTCCATATTAATTACTAGATTATACCCGGGAGCGTCTCAGATTGAGAAATCTAAATATGACATATCAATTTTATATATGAGATAGACTGATGCGCTTTCCAGTTACATGCAGGAAAGCTTCGGGTAGCACCTACTCTAAAACAATTAACAATGTATAACTAATTTTAACATCTAACCTAAAATAATGTATGACTCAAATACTAATACCTAAGCTAAAACAATGTACAACTCCAATAATAACACTGTTGAAAATAGAATTCATATTTACTGGTTTGGACATAATTATTGACTTGCCTATACATGATTAATGAATTACTTGAACACTTTATTTTTTTTTCCTGTATGAACAAAACCCTACAAAAAATAGTCTTTTTTCTCCGTTTTTATATAACACTATGCTACTCGTTGGAAAGATAATAAAACGCTCGTTAATTTAGTGTAATTTTTGTTCTTTAAAAAATCTCGTATATAGAAGATATTAATGTTTAAAAATTATGGGAGGAAACATGAGATTGAAAAATCCAATTTTGTTTTTAAACTTTTTCCCCCTAAAATCCCACATGGCATGCCATTTTTAGATTTATTTTTATATCATTAATGGCATGTCATTGCCACATGACATACTCAAGGGGGAAAATGCCCTCTTTCAATATGGAATTTATTGATTTCAATTATATAATAGATTAAACTATTTGGACCAATTTCATAAAAACAACCACTCTATTAAGATAGTTGTCACACCATCATTTATGTATGTGTACATGTGTGTATATATATTAATTATATAATCAACAATATATCTAAACGAGTAAATCTAATGCACGTGGCTCCTGCATTTGTAAAGTCTGAGGTTCTTTCAAGAGGCTGGTTTCACTGACTTGAATTCATAACCTCCATGCTACAGGTCAGGTGACAACAACATACCATTGCTCTAAAATTCGCTCTCGTGATCAACAATGTGTCTACATATTACAAATCTGTAGAATTTTTTTACTAATTTACAGCTAAAATACTGGCTTGCAATTTTTTTTATACCTTATGAGAATCTTTACCATGTGTATTTGCTTCCAATTTAAAAGGTTTAAACTGATCACATGTTAATTTTTAATATACAAAATCCCGATTAAATATATTGTGATTAATTTTATCTATTGTTTAATAGATAGATATCATTTAATGAAACGTTTGATTCACGAATGAAGGCTTCGAAGAAGCTTAGAAAAGAACATATATATACACTAAAGTGACCTAACCCTATTTTGTATCTAGTTACTATATATTTTCTAGAAGTTTAGTAAATACGTTTGATTATTTAATGGGAACATACATGGATCTTATGGTCAATAGTTATAATTGTTAGATGATAATTAAAATAAAATACGGAAATTAGCTCATTTTATGTTACTTTGATTAATTTTAAGAATGTATATATAAAGAGACATGGGGCTTGGCACACCCCAGAGTCTTACAATACAAGATTATAAACCGATGATTAAGTAATCAAAGGTTATTCGAGTAAACTGGCCACGATGTCTGTGACCTGGCATAACGTCCTGGTTTTATCTTAGTGACTTGAAACTATATCTTTTAAAAAGTTCGTGAATACCAAACAACAAAAATGTGATGCCGGTAGTCAAACATGTGTAAATATCATCCTAATGGTTATGTACTTATGTTTGTCTAACACTCTTAAGTCTTAAATGACTTGACAATTATATCACTCGGAGAAAGCAAAAATAATGAGATTGGTATGGATATAGAAAATCGGGTATTTGAGTTTGGATGTAGTATAGAATAGATGGGGATTTTTTTTAAGAGAAAGTATACGGTATAAAGCCCCTTAAAATAAGAAGCGTAAGAAGCCATCAGAGATTGACACTTGTCAATTTAACCTAACCACAGTTAAACCACAATTAAACCTATTTTTCCTCTTCCTGTTCTAGACCTAACCCATATCATTTTGAAACAAACCGATCGTTCGAGATCTGACCACCACCACCACCACCACCACCATCACCGCCACCACCACCACCACCACCATCACCACTACCACAACCACCACCAAACCTGCAGTAACAACAGCACCACCAGGGGAATTAATTAAGATCGAGGATACCAGCAGCATGAACAGTTTCATGCCAATTAGTTTTTCATTGCTTCTGAAACTGTTTCTTCTTCTACTGATCCCTCTCGTTAATATCGACGGATGGTGAACCCTAGCTGTTGCTGCTTTCTTTTTCATGAGATGGGTGCATTTTGTTTTCAAAGAAGTGGAGTGGGTGAGAGGTGCGTTTGTTTCCAAGAAGGAGTGTGTTTGTTTTTGAAGGCCATTTTTGTGGATTGTGAAGAGTGCGTTTGTTTTATTTTCTTTTTCAAGTTCAAGGTGATGATAAGGTGCGTTTAAATAGTAAAGGGTGCGTTTGAATTTTGATAAGTGTGTCTGAAATTTGATGAGTGCGTCTGAAAATTTTTTATTAGTGCGTCTGTAAATTTGTGAGTGCGTCTGAAAATTTTTTATTAGTGCGTCTGTAAATTTGTGAGTGCGTCTGAAAATTTGATGAGTGCGTCTGTTTTTCACCAACTTCATCTTCTTCATCTGCAACTTTTTTTAACCTAATTTTTATGTTTAATCATCCTTAATGAAACAAAATTCAGAGTATTCGACAACTATTACAATTTCATAATTGTTCATATGATTAGTTTAATCCTCTGTTTTTTATTATTTTTAGATCAAATACTAATCTTACGTTTTTTCCGTTTATTGTAATCGATTTTTTTTTTGTTTTTGAATTGTGTAATCATTCTAAACATGAATCGATTTGAAAACGATGAAAAATCAGTGTTCAATTAGTTTTGTTGTTACGATCTGGAATCGATCAGTTAAAATTAGACGTTTTTTCCTGTTTTACCCTTGGTTAGTTTAACCCAAGTATGATTAGGGTTTTAATCTGCATCCTTAATCTAATGGTCCAGATTGCTTCTTACGCTTCTTATTTTAAGGGGCTTTATACAATATCTCTTCCCTTTTTTTAAATCTTAGAAAAAATAAATTTTGAAATGTCCGAAAGAATTGCCTTATCTAAATAAGGATTTGGTTCAAATAAGAACTTTTGGCCAAATTACAAGAATAATTATTTTTTATTTTTTATTTATACATATATGTATATATGTGTCTAAAACTATAAAAACTAGTGTTCTACATATATGTACATACATGTTTTGTAATGTATGATGATGATGATGGTGTTTTGTAACGTACATATATGTGCAAATATTTAGAAATGACTTCACATACATGTATTGAAAAAAAAAATTATGAGTAAGAGCATGTTATTTTAATATACATGCATGTCTATACGTGTTAGAGTTTAAAAAATAAGTATCATACATATATGTTTGACACTATATACATATGTATAACTGAAAATGCAATAACCCTCTACCATTAACTCATTATCAACTATTTATCCAACCCATATCCCTTTGGAACACTTCAAATAATAACATAAGTAACAAAAAAAAATATATGGATGAGATAATACCCACTTAACATAGACTCTAACCAAATGATAAATATTAAATATTTAAATACTAGAAGAAATAAAAAGATTAGTACTAAATAATTACTTTGAAAGTCAAAACTACATGCAAGTCTCCAATTCCCATGCAAACTCTCAATTCCGGTGATCATGTCATCTGGACTAAAGAATTGGTATCTGGATCTGATGTTCTTGCATCATACTCCCATCGTCGACAAAAACTTGTTCTCGAGTTTTGTCTCTATGCGAAAGCCGCCTGGGTCAGAGAACATTTGGGGGTTTCTTGTTCACTATCGATTTGACCTCAACTAGTTTAGCTTCATGGTTTATCTCGCTCAGCTCTGGATCGGACATCGGTACTACCTAGGTCGTCTTGTTTCAGGTCTGTCTCTCTACCTTTAAGAACTTGTGAAACAAGTATTACATTAAGATTTTCTTGGCCCACTCTAAATTTGATGGGAGTTTCGTGAAACCACCAGGAAGAAACCGTTGAATATTCCCGCACCTCAAGGCTAACATCATGATTGGTATCTTTCACTTGGTCGTTCTCTTGAATGCTAACTCTGCTAAGAACCTTTTGCACAAACGGACATGCTTTCTCATCGGGTTTAATGCAATCTTTGTCGAATCTTGGTTAGTCTTCATATGAACACCACTGGCCACAATCATCTTCAAAGATCGGTTCAAGGAATTGGGGTGGGGATAACCGGAAGGATGCTTCTCGCCGTCGTCACCTTTGTCCTAGATGACGTCACTCACTTTGTTTCATTGTTGCGCATCTTCTATTGGAACATAGCATATCAGATCCACAGTCAGGGCTGCTCGATCTTAAGATCCTGTTCAAGATCTTGGATCCTTTGTTGGAGCTGCTTGATTATAAGATTCTGTGGGCTGGGAGCCTGGAATAGACGCCATCGCTGCCTTGGTCAGTAATTCTACAAATAGAAGGTCGATTTCTTTCCTTGAACACCCATTTGATAACCAAGAGCTTGGGGTCGGTAACTCAATATTGGATCTGGATGCCAATTTTCTAGTCCAGATGACATAATAGCTGAGAGTTTGCATGAGGATGGCTGGATAGGAGAATTGCATGAACTTATTGAGATTTATGAGGAGTTTGAATTTCAAAGTATTTCTTCAGTATTTACCTTTTATTATTTTTAGTGTATATCGTTTCTTTAGAGTCCATCTTCTGTAGGTTTGGTACTGAATAAGATGATGAATGTTTGAGAACTTTTTATTCCTTTTCTCGTTCGACCCTAATCGAATTGGATCATATCAATAATTACTTCCTGATAATTTTGATTTTAGTTCCAAAATCTGAGTTATTCTCTATGTGCTTTTGTTGAGGCCCACGTTATTATACCATGCTTGGTTTTAAAAAGCTTTAATTGATATGTGAAGCTCGGTCTCAAGTTCGTTTATTAAGTAAGCCATTAAGCCTTAATAAAAGCTCGGGTTCGAGCTCGTTTAAGCTCGGCTCGGTTCTAAGTTTTGGTTGATACAGAGATGTGGCTACTGGTTGCCACTTTAAAGTGCTGTAATTAGCGTCTGCTGATTTACATAATGCTTTTCTCTTTTAGTCGATGACATAGTACACATAATACACATACACATATATATTCATATGCAAGTGTCTTTTGTATTTCTAAAAGCAGAATAGCAGATAGAAATAAAAGATATGGGTAATGTGAGTGGATGAAATATAAAGATTATGATATCTTGTAGAGAATTGTCAATGGTTACCAATAATGACAATTATCTCTGCATTGTATGTTAATTGCAGCCATTAGCAGATGCTTATGGACTGCTCATGCATAGGAATGGCCAATGGGAATGGACTCTTGCACCTGGAGTTGCCCCTTCATCTAGGTACCAACATGCCTCGGTAAGTAAAGATAATTTATATTATTTTGTAATGTTAGTGTTTTATATTTTTTTGTTAGTAATAATAAACAAATTAACTATATTGAGTTGCATTTTTTGGCACATCTCTCTCTCTTTATTCCTTTTACTCTTTTTGTAATACCCTAAACCTTTGTGTAATAGTTAAAACCGCCTAAACCTTTATGTAATGATTATAATGTGTGAAATATAGAAGTTATATTTCGTATATTGTCGAACGAGTACATAACGGCTAAGATGATGACTTGAAAGATGGGATATCTAGATGAGTCCTGGCTAATACATGAGATTGTTTAGTAATAATAATAACGCATATTATATTTGAACCCTACTCCGTTTTTAATGAAACTTAGGTTGACACATAAATAAAACTTAGCCCGTCTTAAGAGTATATTCGAAAGTTCCTAAAACGTTATAGTTTAAAAGTTATACGAGTAAAACGAGTGGAGCAGCTGAATTAATTAAAATAATAATATATAACATTTCATATGAATGAAATGTAAAGTGAAGAAACTAATCTGATGCGTGACATATTTCATATAAATGAAATGTAAGCTCTTAATCGGCATATCACTAACCAAGCAGGCTAGCATGTCAAACAAGTCACACATCGACCATTTAAGGTTTTCCACTGTCCAACCTATTATTATAAATAGGACTCACGATATGAATTAGGAGAGCAACAGTTTTTATTTGGGAACACTCTAGTATAAGAGGATCCCGAGCCTACAATACCCCGTTGGGTGTTGTTAATAGTCAATTTTAGAGCACGAGTAGGAGCACGAGTGGGGAGACTCTACATCAACGTGCCGTAGATAGTTTTGAGGTATGTTCTCATTTAAGTTATATTTAGTTATTTTTATTAGTATTATTAGTGGTAGTTTAGTATTATTATTTTTAGGTATTAGGATTATTATTAGGGGTGGGTATTGGGTAGCCTAGCCTTAGTTAGGCATGGACTGATCACCCATGCTTAAACAAGGTAGCGTTAACCAATATCCAAACATAATAATAATTAGTTAGGCGTACCATTACCTAATTTAGGATTATGTAATTGTGTCAGGACCTGAGATATTACTTGGTTATACTAGCAACGATTATCAACTGTTAAAGCAACGGTTAAACAGGTGAGTCATCATACTTGTCTTTTAAATTGTGATAGTATACTCGTCCAAACTGGTAATAAATTAGATTGCTTGCAATATGCATATGTTAGTAGGGGTATATGGGATCCCAGTATGCTTAATGGGGTGTGTCACTCTGGGAAGGGTAATAAGGTTTTGTACCCATAGGTACTTCGTGCTTATAAGGTCCAGCGACACACACCCATACCTATGTGACGGTCGTAGGGGGCACAGCCGGAGGACCGATATGTCCATTGTACGATGGTTTGTGACAAGTCAAACGTGGCCTATAAGGTTCAGTGAGGCCCAACCTGACTATAAGGGGTCATAAGCCCATATTGTGTGTGCATATAATGTAAATTGTGGTCTGTCTTTATAAATTTATATAGTATGAGCTCACCAGCATAGCTGACGACATTTTGAGTATACTTATCTCAGGTGCACCATGATGACAGTTGTAAGACTCACTTGCCAGTAGTGGAACTGAGAAGAGAAGAAGCTTTTAGTTATTAAGAGTTTGTAAATAAATAATGGTTGTAACCAGATGCTATAAGTTTTAATGAAAGTTTAGTTTGCTTCCGCTGTAAGTTGTATCAATTGTGCATGATCACCCGGGTTACGGGTGGGGTGTTACAGTTGGTATCAGAGCCCGAGGTTTTAGCGAAGTAGGTATTAGTGGAATGACTAAGCTCATGCCTTAACTTTAGGATCCTAAGGGCCTCACACCTTTTAAACCAAGTTGGGTTGATATTAGTTGCGTTTTATCTCAAACAGGTCTAACGATTTGAGGCTGCCCCCATGTTTTATATGTAATTGCATACAAGACCTTAAATCATTTTATTCTGCAGTCTTATTATCATTATAAATTTTTTTTGAAAGGCGTTTATGATCATTATAATATTTATTGTTTTTAAATAATAGTAAACACATCAAGTAATTGTAAATGAATAGATGGTGTTTGTGTACCTACTTATCAGTTCATCTGCTGGTAATTCAGGTATTTGTCGGTGCACGATTGCACGTTACAGGAGGTGTTGTGAGGGGAGGTCGGGCGGTAGATGGTGAAGCAGCTGTTGCAGGTTAATTATAGTTCATTTGGTAACTTTGTTACTGTTAGTATATTTAACAGATGATAATATATATTTACGTCTTACAATGTGATTATACAGTTTTAGACACTGCTGCTGGTGTTTGGTTGGATAGACATGGATTAGTAACAGCGCCACGTGGTAACAAGGGCCAAACAGAAGATCCTTCTTTAGAGCTCATGCGTCGTTGTCGGCATGCTGCTGCATCTGTTGGTGTACGGTTATATGTCTATGGCGGTCTTAGGGGCGGTAAGGGTATTTTAGTAAACCGTAATCCTTTCGTCCCAAAATAATTGCCCGCATACAAAAAAAATGTAGTTTGAGATGTGTACATCTATAGCGGTTTTTAATCAGCAAAATGGACATGGGCATAAGGCATTTATGATAAGAAGTGACTTGGAAAACTTGTAACATTTGAAATGGGATATCCAATAAATTATAACAATCCATATTTGAAAATGTGGAGAATCATTTATGGACAACCTAAAATAAAAAATGGACAATAGTTTTGGGACAGAGGTAGTACGTACCGTCACCCATAGCTATTTTGGTTATTGTATCTGTTATTTCCACTGACCCAAAATATATGTCTAAGAAAAAGAACACAGTTTTAGGAAGCTATAGTTGTGCATTATATAATAGATAATGCTAACTATCCCTTGTAGAAATATAGTTTTGGAAATGTACAGTTAAAGCAGTTATGTGATGTAATTAAGGGTAGAATGGAAAAGTTTGTACTTGTTACATTATTTTGTCACAAACCAAAACAGAAAGGTGGACATCTTTTTGGATGAAGGAAGTAATTCATTAATTAGTCGGAAATTGCAAAGACTCATACATTTTATCATTACAATTTCAAATAGTAGTCACCTTTGAACACTACTATGTGCAACACTATTTATTACAACTAGTTATTTGATTTTGATTAGTTAATAACTTAATATACATCTAGTGCAATGCAAGTTCAAGAATTTATTCGTCAGTTCTTTTTACTCAAGTAGTCAGGTGTGACTTAAGTTTTGAAGAATAATATTTTGCTTATTTTATGTGATGCAGAGGTATTGCTAGGTGATTTTCTTGTAGCAGAGAATTCACCTTTTCAGTCTGATGTCAGTACTCCCGTACTAACTACCGAGAGGGGATCCAATGTGAGCAGTCCTGGGACAAATAATTTGAGTCCATTTGATCCTTTATCTTCGGATAACGGTCCTCAGAGCCCCTCATCTACAGGCTTAAGGTTATCCTGTTTTTCCTTTAGGTCCTACTAAGTATTTATATCTGAATCTAGAGGTGGCCTTTTGGACCCGTTTACTTACGAATGGGTCATTTTGAGATGTGTTTTATATGCTGAAGTCAGCCATAGTTTATTTTAATGAACCCAACTTCCTAGTTTGTGTTATATGAATATTTTGGTTATTTTTTTTATCATAATAAGCGCATGGTTTGTTGTTGAAAGTGGACGACCCTAGTCATTTCAACCTGCTAAAATTTAGGGAAGCAATTCATGTATGATTTGGGTTGGTAGGTTTTTTAGTTCGTTTAACTCAACCGAACATAACCTGATTAACTGATGGTGGCAAGATGTTAGACACTGTCCTGGACCGCCTTCAATCTATGTAATTTCATTATATTAATGGGTTCAATAGGTTGGTGGGTCAACCTGTTCTGAAAGACAAAGAATTGAACATAAACGGTTTGGCAGGTTATGAAACAGGTGATCAGGTCAAAGTAATAATTAAACAGGTCATGTAGATCTGTTTAGAACCCAGGCCTCTTTAGCCCCAACCCCAATCCGTTTATTTCATGTCAGATCAGAATTGGCTGCCGCTAGTAAAATTGACCTTTTATGATTCCTTATGTGACCCATCCTCTTGTCACAATGCGGCCTCAATCTGGAGCTATTATATATGTGTGTGTGTGTGTGTGTTTTTCCTCACCTTTGGAACTCTTTCTTTTTTTAATTTGCCAGCATGGATAAAGAATCTATGGAAAAGTTGGTTAAAGCTTCTGCTGCTGAAGCTGAAGCCGCAAATGCTGTCTGGCAAGCTGCGCAGGCACATGCTGCTAATGTTGATGCATCTGTAGCAGATGATAACTCACAACCTGCTGAGAGCTGTTCAGAGGGTAGTGATGGAGAGGGAGATGTTCGACTTCATCCAAGAGCTGTATGTTTTCTCATTCAGTCGTGTTTTTAATTAAAATTTATGCTTCTCTAGAGTTAAAACCAGAAGGAATAATTGTATATTCATAGTATGTATACTAGGGTTACCTTGAGGCTATATATAGAGAACATAATATTACATTTGGATGCGTTTTAGATATGATAACTATATAACTAGTATAATATTTCTCCGCAAGCCAAGGGCTGGGATTGGCATGTAGCTTCTTGGAATGTTCATGTGTTAAAAGTGAACCATATAGTATTTTGGCTCTTGTGAGAACTGGTGGTTAGGGTTGCGTACTATCGAGGCATGCGGTGACTAGGGTTTTGTTAAATATGATTACCAAAGACCATATTATTACTACTCATGTTAGTCCCAAAAGTAATGTGTACTTCCAGGATAATTATTACGTTTTCCATTCCAAACTGGCTATATATAGAGAACATAATATTACATTTGGATGCGTTTTAGATATGATAACTATATAACTAGTATAATATTTCTCCGCAAGCCAAGGGCTGGGATTGGCATGTAGCTTCTTGGAATGTTCATGTGTTAAAAGTGAACCATATAGTATTTTGGCTCTTGTGAGAACTGGTGGTTAGGGTTGCGTACTATCGAGGCATGCGGTGACTAGGGTTTTGTTAAATATGATTACCAAAGACCATATTATTACTACTCATGTTAGTCCCAAAAGTAATGTGTACTTCCAGGATAATTATTACGTTTTCCATTCCAAACTTACTTTTTGCCACAAAACCACATTAGTTGTATACTTCTCCAAGTATGTAAGTATGCCTCTTAAAAGGGTACACTTGACATTTACCTATTATATACCCCATGCCTGTCAAAATTATTGTCCACATTCCTGTTTTCATTTTCTCCTAAACAATTGTCCATTGTTAAATATGGATGTTTGTAATTTATTAAGTTTTCCTATTTAAACCTTATCATCAAATGTTGCTAGCTTTTCCAGTTGATTGGTATCTTTAATGCAACAAGGGTAATCGGCATTCTGAGAACTAAAATCTGCACAAATCTTGCGTATCTTAAATTGTATTTTATATGTTGCACTTAATTTGGAACGAGGAGTTACAATAATAATCTAAATTTGTGAATAAAGCGATGCAAGTGGTTGTACGCATTTAATCAATTTTGGGCGAATTTAGACCTGTTTTATTCCCAAGTAAAAAGGTGCACATATTGTCTTCTCTAAGCTGATGTTAGTATAATCTATAATGCAGGTTGTGGTTGCCAAAGAAGCGGTAGGTAACCTTGGTGGATTGGTAAGACAGCTGTCATTGGATCAGTTTGAAAACGAGAGTAGACGAATGATTCCATTGCAAAATGACATGTCATCTTCTGCTAAAAAATTTACAAGGCAAAAGTCACCACAAGGCTTGCATAAGAAGGTCAGATTTGCTCTTATTAATGTTTGGATAAAGCTCCGCTTCTGATCATTTGTTTATTAAGATGCCTAGGGTGAAATTAAATTACTTATTTATCACTTCTTGTAACCTAATTTAGTAGACTTGTGTCTCTATTTCACAAATAATCTCTTCCTTTTAAAAAAAAGATGTGTTTTAATTGTCATTTTTTTATATTCAAAATGTGTTTGCCACGCAACTTTTAGGAGCGTCAGCTTTTGATTTAGGAAAATAAGTTTCCATTGGAGGAAGGTCTTGTTTGAATGACAAAGCTTTAGCTTTTAATTCGTTGAAAATTGAAATAAGTTCTAAAAAGCTAAGTTGCTCGAAGAGCATTATTACACACATACCCTTATGTACCTAATAAATATTTACGCGCTTGTCCAAACACGTCTATACAGCTAACAGCTACAATAGTTCTAAAATAACACTACTCCAAACACTCAAGCATCTGATTATTTGATTTCTACATCTTAAAACAACATAAGCGCATCCTAATTCCCACACTATCTTTGATTATGATTATTCAATACCAAACAATCAATTTCAAAAAAACACATCCACACACCCTCTAATTATAGTAATCTTTTCTGTCATCTTTTTGTTAATGTGGTGGAGGACCGGAGGTCATAGTGAAAGATAAAATTCATGTGATGGTAGATAATAATATATCATCTATTTGCAGGTCATATCTACTTTACTTAGACCTAGAAACTGGAAACCTCCTGCTAACAGGAGGTTTTTTCTTGATTCTTATGAAGTTGGAGAGCTATGTTATGCTGCTGAACAGATATTTTTGCATGAGCCAACAGTACTTCAGTTAAGAGCTCCCATTAAAGTGTTTGGTGATCTACATGGTCAATTTGGTGATTTGATGCGTTTGTTTGATGAATATGGATATCCTTCCACTGCTGGAGACATAACGTATGTCTAACGTCTTCATCATTTTTTATTTTTGTAGTTTTAATTGCTTTCTTCTCCATGTACTGAGGTGACATTTTGAGGGTATGGATTTGATACCCATAAAATTGGGTATCCTTTATACTCACCTAAAGGATTGGGCTTACAAGTCCATTGTCACTTCATCTTGTTATTAGACCTGTTCCCATAGCAATTCCCAAGCTCAAACCAAACACCACATTGTTTTGATCTTTTTTAGTGTTGGTCCTTTTATTAATATTCAACTTTAAGGGCTGAGGTACTTATTCAAGCTGATATTTGCAAATTTAGCACACCTCATTCATGCAAGTGTAGTTTATAGCTACCTATTGAAAGTTTTTTATATTTTTGTTTTGGGTTTAGCTAGAGGTCAAAACAGCTTTGTGTCTGAATAAGAAATAATTAGCGAAGGACAAAGCAGGCTGGGTCGGGTCAGGTTGGCCCACAAAACTTCTATGGCGTTTATTTGTTTACTCATACAATTAATAAACTATATCGTTAGTCAGCTTTCCACCACTTTGATCTGTTTCCCTTACAGCAAAATTTTTATCTGACTCGTTAGTTGATGGATCGATATTACAACCGCTAGTTTTAGCCTTTGTCTACTGGTTTGAGATTGGGCTTTGTTGTTGTAATTGATTATGACTAACAGAGTTTAAAATTAAATTCTTTCTAAAATTGAATGCCCTTTTTGTTCATTATTATTATTATTTTGTACAGTATTGTTATTATGCCCAACCTTGTATTGTTGTATTGAGAGACTGGTGTTTCAGTTTATTGGTAATATGTTAATTTTGAAATAGGACTATAATAGACTAAGAATGTCCTGAAATATTATTTATACAACCCTTTTTTTCTGGCTTTTAGGTATATTGACTATTTATTCCTTGGAGATTATGTTGACCGAGGACAACATAGTTTGGAGACCATCACTCTGCTTCTTGCTCTAAAGGTGGCATTTTCCTTTGTCTTATCTTTTTTTTTTAAATGAAAAAATAAGTCTCGTAAAGTCTTGACACTCCGAATTTATGATGTAATATTAAACTACACTATTTTCTTTATTATATATCATTTATCAGATTCAGTACCCCGAGAATATCCACTTGATACGTGGGAATCATGAGGCTGCTGATATAAATGCACTCTTCGGCTTCCGTATTGAATGCATTGAAAGAATGGTACGGGTCAACACTTCATTTCTTTCTTCTATTTTTTTTTTGTAATTTTTTATTAAGGTGCAATTTTGATCCATAAGCTTACAAATGAGTCAATTCAGTTTAATCTTCTTCTAACGGGTAAAATTTAGAATTTCAGCTTAAAAGGAAGCGGGTAAATGGTGTATAAGACCCCTCCTAAAAATTTTTATTCAAAAGTTTATTATAGAAATAAGATAATTGTCCCGAATCGCACATTTTTTCGCATTTATTGTTTAGTCTTCTTACATATGTAGTATGACATACAGGGAGAAAATGATGGGATCTGGGCTTGGACTCGGTTTAATCAACTGTTTAACCACCTTCCGCTTGCAGCAATCATTGAAAAGAAAATTATTTGTATGCATGGTGGAATAGGGAGGTCAATACATTTAGTTGAGCAAATAGAGAAAATAGAAAGGCCCATAACTATGGATGCGGGATCCCTTGTGTTGATGGATCTGCTATGGTAACTTCCTTTTGTGTTTACTTTTTTAGTTATCATGGTTTGGTTTCTTTTCAAGACTATAGATAGTTGTTTTATTTGTTTATTTATTTTTGGTAGGTCTGACCCAACAGAAAATGACAGTGTGGAAGGTTTGAGACCAAACGCTAGGGGACCTGGTCTTGTTACTTTTGGGGTATGCATGCAGTTTATTCTATATTAGCAGCAATGTGCAGAATTGATACTCCTTACGTCCCAAAAAGTTTCCCAAATTAATTATCCACTTTCAAAAATGGATATAATCCACTATTTTTCCTATGTTATCTTATTTACACTTATCACTCATTTTCCAAGTTGCCCAAAGCCAGTTGATTTTATAGTATAGTTCTATTAATCGTAATTGATACATCAATTATTTAAAACTCAAAAAAAGGACTAAAAAAGTGTTAGATGAGTCAATCCAACTCATCCTGGCCGTTCATCACACTCATAAGTTTCTTGTTTTGACCAACAATCCAACCACTCAATTTGTCACTTGACTCTGTTATTGCAATAATGATTTACCTCTTTGTTAATAAAGTGAGCCTAAATTGTTAGTGTAAAATATGACTGCAGAACTATTGTACTAATAATGATCCAACTTCTAAAATAAATGTTTTAAAAGGTTGTGTATTTAAATGCATCATATGACTTTCGGCCATTTGACAAAAAAGTAATTAATTATTTTAATGTAACATTTGTTAGATAATTGTCACCTTAAGATTTTCAATTTCTTACTCATGAATATTAACTGCTTGCAGCCTGATAGGGTTTCAGATTTTTGTAAAAAGAATAAACTTCAGCTTATTATAAGAGCACATGAATGCGTGATGGATGGATTTGAAAGATTTGCTCAGGGACAATTAATTACCCTTTTTTCTGCAACTAACTATTGCGGTAAGATCTTTAGCTCCACAGTATTTTTTATTCTAGGCAATTGTTGAGAAAAATAACTTGTACTTTATGAATTTGCACCAAGTTCCTTGAGTCCTTGACTTTATTTTTGTTTGATTAAAATTTTGAACTTTTTAGACTTACCAAAAAAATCCTTTACGTAAAGTCTATGGAGTATGGACTATGGACTTTATTTGCAGTAAGCAGAAAGAGAGCCATTAATCGGATTAACTGACCCAAACCATTTAACCAACGGATGGTTCAGTTTTCATTCTTTTTTTTTTTTAATACTAAGTTTTTGGTTACGGTACAGTCTCAAGTAGGAAAGGGGTCCATATCAACCCAAAGCCCCCATTTTTATCTGTGATCTGTTCATATTTTGATGCTATCATGTTGTATAGGGTCGAGAAAGCTATTGGGCCATTAGACTACATGTATAACATAAAATCCTAAACCACCAGTTTTCTCACTGGTTGGGCTCAAGGACCAATAATAACTTAAAATCCTAAACCACTAGTTTTCTCACTTATTGGGATCAAGGACCAAGAAATTGGTTAAAACCAACCCATTTGTGACAAACAACGGAATTATCCAAACGTAGCTGAAAGCGATCAATTTTATTTATAAGTAGTCATATATTTTTGCTTTTAGGTCATTAACAACAAAAGGGCCTTTCCTTTATCTTTAAAAAGTAAAAGGTCAAGGACTTAATTGTAGAGTTTGAAAGATTAAAGGACATAGTCATGTATAGGTGGTCATGTTTTTTTGCTTTTAGCTTTGGTTTAGGGTCATAGACGACAAAAAGGACCTTTCCTTTCATCTTTAAAAAGCTCCTTGGTGGGGCTGTTAGCCGAGATCCTATCTTTATTGGGGAGTTGGCAGGGCGGCGGGCTACAGCTGCAGTTGACCTTATGAAACTCCTGCCCCGTCTTAGGGATCCCCAAAGTGAACTCCTGCTGCTCAGGTCATGCATGGGGGTCGCTAAGTTACTTTTTGGGTTACGAACTTGTCAACCCCCCTTGATGGTGGATGCGGTATCCCTTTTTGATGATGGCCTCCGGGAGGCTATTGAAGATATAGTTGTGTGTGGTGGCCCCTTCTTCGGGGACCTCCAGTGGCGCTTGGCATCCTTGCCGATGCGTTTAGGAGGTTTGGGCCTCCTTTCAGCTCGAGATGTTGGGGTTTATGCCTTTGTGGCATCTAGAGCTCAGTCTTGGAAACTTCAGGATCATATCCTTCGAAATAGTGGGGTCATCGGGCTAGACTCGGACTATCAACAGGCGCTTGAACGCTTAAATGGCTATCTCCCGGACTTTGATATTGGCGGTTTTTCTAATAAGGACACCGCCCCCTCAAAGCCACAAAAAACTTTGGCGAGTGCTCTGTTTAACAAAACTGCTCAAAGTCTGGGAGAAGTTTTTGAGTTGTCCTCTCGCCAGAAGGCGGTGATTGAATGTCTAAAGGGTCCTCATGCTCAGGATTTTTTGACCGTTATCCCGATTGAGGGTTTGGGTCAATGCATGTCCGCAGTGGAGTACAGGGCTATACTCAAGTACCGGTTGATGATCCCTATGTATCCGGAGGATGAGACATGCCCCATCTGCCGTAAGGCTTGCATGGATAAATATGGGGAGCACGCAATTCATTGCAAAGAGCTCCCTGGGTTCAAATACCGGCATGACTGGGTAAGAGACGTTTTATGGGACATCCTGAGAAGAGCTAGGATTTCTGCGAAAAAGGAGGCCCCTGTAAATTTTCTCACAGACCCTGCGGAAGGGAGATCCACCCTACGACCAGCAGATCTGCTTGTCTTTGGTTGGGAAAGGGGGAAACATGCTTGTGTGGACGTCACAGGGGTATCTCCTTTGGTTGGGTTAAGGGAATCAGGGTTTGTAGCTGGGCAAGCATCGAGAAAGGCGGAATCAAAGAAAGTAGATAAGCACGCTAAAGCTTGTGCAGAGAACCAACATGTCTTTATCCCTTTGGCCTTTGATACCTTTGGCTTCCTAGCGCCAGAAGCTATTCGTTTCTTGACCAGGGTTCAACGGGTCATCCACAGCAATAGTTCATCTCCAGGGGGGCAAGGATTTGTCTTTGGTAGACTAGGGTTCGCTATTCAAAAAGGGGTGGCGGCGCAGCTTGTTGCCCGTCTACCTTCTATTGGGATGACATGTAACTTTCATATTTTGTTTTAATAAAAAAAAAAATCACCTGATTTAAAAAGTAAAAGCTCAAGGACTTAATTGTAGAGTTTAAAAGATTAAAGGACACAGTCATACAAAAATAAAGTTAAGGGTTTGTTCGACAGTTGCCTTTCTGCTGTATATTCTGGTCTAATTGTGGTAAAAAAACCTGAATTCAGGGACCGCCAACAATGCTGGTGCTATATTAGTGATTGGCAGAGGATTGATGATTGTTCCAAAACTAATTCACCCATTGCCACCTCCACTTCAGTCACCAGAAACATCTCCAGAACGTCTCCAAGATGACACCTGGATGCAGGTAGCTTCTCGTTAGTGGGTAGCAAGTTGGGACTGGTTGGGCGAATTGGGTAACCGGTCATTTTCAGTACGGATTGAAACACGTCGGGTGGGTTGGGTAACCGGTCATTTTCAGCACGGATCGAAACAGGTAGGGTGGGTTGGGTAACAGGTCAAAATGGGTTTTTGTTGAAATGGGTCATGCTGGTATGCGTCAAAACAAGCGAGGTTAAGAGTTTCACCAACTTTTTATTCAACTCTTTTAACTTTTTTCCGTAATGTTCTCATCCTAAAGTTAAGTTTATAACAGATCTCTATATCACAGTTTATTTATAACAATTTGTTTTTTTTTCTTGTCTTTTTTTATACATTTTAACATGTATTGATAGTTTTCTATGTTTTATATTTTTAGATATTTTTAAATATTAATAACGGGTAGAGAGATCTTGTAAGAAAATAAGTTCTTGTGAGAAGTGTAAGAAGGATTAAAAATTGATATGTATGCATCGTTTTTTGGGAGTATTCATGATGTTTTGGATCGTTTTGCTTAGAAAAACACCAACCATAACAATTAAAAGCCGAAAACAATGTATTTTAGACTTAAAACTTAAAAACATTTTGCCAAGAATATTAAGCAGCGTGTTTTAAGTGTTTACTAGTGTTTTATCTATGTTTTGACTTTAATGACTATAATACATTGAATTGTGTTTTAAATTGTTGTGTTTAGTGTTTTTCAAGCCAAAACAACATTCCTAAATCGAAAACATGATGTCTACATGTCAATTCTTAATCCTTCTCACACTTATCACAAAAACCAATTTTCCTACAGGATCCTTTACCTATTGATAACTACAATAAATAGTTTATATAACATAGACTCTACATTATTGTTCCTTTTGTCTTTCTATTGTTAGTAGCTAGAATACTATTCAATTTGTATTGTAGGAGCTTAATATTCAAAGACCGCCTACTCCCACAAGGGGACGCCCGCAAGATCATGATAGGTCCTCGCTTGCATATATATGATTGAACGACCCGCTATAAGCATTTTTTGCAGTTGTATTCTTCAACCCAAGTCCAAATTTGGAAATTTACAAAATGGTAGCAGATTGATTTTGTACTTTGTAGAGAAATTTATTACAAGTGTTTGTATCGTCAACAGGGAATTGTAATTTTAATTTTAATTTAGTACAGATGACAATGTATTTGTATATGTAAATTCTTCTGTCATATAGTACTACTACATTTATGGTCCCAACAGTAAGGAATGCAAACATTTTGCTCATAGGTCACAAGTGAAATCTTTGAACTAATTGTGATTATAGTTTTGGTGTGTTGTGTCATGGTTTTAGTTTTGGTTTCAAATCAATATTATTGAGCTACTAGATATAGTGGAGTTCGAGCTTGTCGTAGCAGATACTGCATTTATGATGCTACCGACAACTTTATTCATAGTACTGTCAACTCATAGTCGTGGATCATTACACAACATTTGTTCATACAATTAACTATTTCGGATTTCGCTTTTTTACTCTATTTGTCTACGATATTGCAAGTGAGTGGGTGAAACTCTCCCATTTTGTCGGTTGCCATGCAAAGACACTTTTATTATATACAAGGTATCATGTTTGTCCATTAACCCATACAAAGCGAGATGTACAAGGGCTGACTGGGTTGAGTCAACTTAGACTAGAAATCTAACTAGCCAAAACTGTAGCTCGAGCAAGTTTGTGTACCCTTTCTAAGAAAAATCGATATATAAAAACTGAAGTGTAAATTAAGGTTGTAATGTATTATTGTATTATACAAAGTTCTCTCTTATGTTGGGTTGGACCTTTTATGAGCTATGGTTTCTAATACGAGTCAACTGGCCCGAGCCTAACCTGTGTTATGGGGGCTCAAAGGGGCTTTATGTGAATGAAAAAAAAATGCCATCACGCAGGCACCACTTGGATGCATTTTATTTCATACCTCACCGCTAAGGTATGTTATGGTGGGGCTCCAAATGGGCTTTACGTGAAATGTGGTATCAGGTTAAGACCACCCAAGATGATTGATTTGTATATATAATGTACAAAACATGCTCCACGGTCCACACCCGCCATCTCTATCAATTAGGGCATGGGACACCACCCGTTGTGTTCAAACCCCTCTTGCAGCTGATGTGTCACCTTTGAGCCCCATAGCACAGCCTAAGATGTTCCGAGCTAAACCCAAACGAAATTCGAGCAATTGAACAAGCCACAAGCGATTTGAACATCTCTAACTGAAAGTGATCTTAGTTGGCCCTCACAAATAGAAGAACGATTTAACAATAATTTGTTCAACAAGACTTTGTAAGGAACAGTTACTGCACAACACATAGTTCCTTACATTTGACAAGGACTAAATGATATCGTATCTTAACATCACCACCATATTAAAGAGCAAATATTAAAACATGTTCGACTAAAACATTAAAAACCTAAAAACCATTAATAGAACATAAAATTACAAGATGAACAACAAACTCTCTTTCTAATTCAACCCCTAACACGATTGTCCTCAGCTTTCTACCCCTGCACAATCAAAATGCATCATTAAAATCATATAAACTATTTTAATAATACATATCTGAAATCATATTTGATGTAAATAATTATGCACTAAAAGAAAAACCCGATAAAAAGCGTTTACGAAGCAACCTAACCCAGCCCATTTTGACCCATCACCCATTCCGTCAAGTGAGTTATCAAATGTAAAATGTATGCACATGTATATACAGTACACACATAGGCTATCCAAGCATTCACAAGTTTTCAATAAGGCCCCTCAAATATTAAAACATCTTTAGAGACCAGCTACTATTTAAAGAAGTTTTGACAGCTTTGGTTCTTTTAAGTAGATAATAAATACTTTTATCATCTTAATAATTGTGTGGCCCAAATGAAAACTCTTGAACGCATAAACACTACACGTGTCTCTATGTGTGCGCAAGCGAATGTATGTGTAGGGGTGGGCTCAATAAGGACCAATATATACACACACACCTGATGTCCTTGATGTCTGCTGTCTGTTTTCATCTCTTGCAACTCTCAGGGCCCTGAGTTTAGCAGAAGCCCGAATTGATTGTATTAAAGGAACCTGTTCATCTTCATCCACTTGATTTTCTTCATCATCATCACGATCAGATGCGTTTATTTCATCCTCCTCTTCGCTTGAACTTTTCTCATCAAACAATTTCTTCCCTTCAATCTTCGGATTTTTACGAGGCCGGCCACGACCCCTTTTAACTGTCGTTCCTTCTCGGACTTCCCTCTCATCTAAACATCACAAAAATAACAATCAGTTAACGTCTTAAAATCAAAAACTGGTTGGGTAACGGGTCAAACAAGATTAGGAACAGAATGGCTGATTTTTGTGTATGATTACAAAATTTATAATACTTTAATTAGAAATTTTTATAAATAAAATGACTAATAAGGTTCCAACTTCAATGCCCGTTTTACTGCTTGAAATAAAACATAAATCCGAATCAATAAGTAAATGATATCAAAACAACCAGGGGCCGGTCGGTTTTGCTTGAAACACTTTTAACTTTTTAAAAAAAATAAAAAAAATCTAAGGACAAGTACAAAAAGTATATCGTTAGTCATTACAATAATAATTTGACTTTTTCAGCAAAGCAATTTAATAGGTTTTACGCTTATATAAACATTTTGGATACTTTCTAGTTTCTACCCATTTCCCTTTGTCCAATTAAAAAAACATAGCCCAAAATTTCCATCTAAAGCCAAAAGCGTTTAGGATAAACTAACCAACCTTCGTTTTTCGAAGATTTCTCACGTAAGCTCTCTACAAACGTCAAGTAGGGGCGCCATCCACTTGGATCTTCATCTGTGTTTACATTCCTTGTTCGATCTTGAAGATACTTTAACCTGCACATGAAAGCAATAATATCGGCGCTTGAGCATAACGAATTCCCAAGAACAATTCGCCCCAAGATTAAAAGGTAAGGTATTTACATGGCAAATATATCGTTCTTAAAAAGCTTGGATGCAAAATTTATAACAGCACACGTCAAAAAGGACAGACGCCTTGGTACATCCATGAAGGCATAATCAACTCCCTCTTTCACAATTTTTAATATTATGTTTCTTGAATTTTCACGTGCAGCAACACCAACAAAGAAGCTAGAAAGCCGATTTGCCAAGTCTTTACATTCCTTGAGTCTTCTGGCAGATAAGGATTCATCATTAGAAGTATAAACTACAGTCAAGTAGCGGACATGTGCCTGGTCAAAAAGCAATAACTAATTAGTATCAATAATGAGATAAACAAATAAATAAAAAATAAAATATTAATGAAAACTTATCGTGCCAATTTCAGCCCGTGAATATTTATCAATCTCAAACAAGTAAAAAATGGACTTAGCTAAAGAAAAGGAACAGATCAAACTGGTTTAAAATCGCCCACAGGGTGTTTATAATGGGTAAGATCTTTAAAGACTAAAGTCACTTAATTATCGTGTTGTTTATGTAGTTAGTCCTACTTTATTAAAACAAAGAAGGGAAAAAGCGGTTCCAGGTCAAGCAAAACCTGGCCCTAACTAAATTATGACCCGTTTTGACCAGAACTCATTGTGATCTGTTACTCAACCTGCCTATCATGCCACCCTTAATGAAAACCTAAAATTGGAAACCCAAAACAAGCATGCTCCATATGTGCATGTCTATTATTATCAAGGTTGCAGAAGGCGCTAGGCGCTAGGCGCTAGGCGGGCGGTGAGGTCTAGCCTAGGGACTAGTCGGGACTAGGCGAAATTAGGCGGAATTAGGCGTTTTGGTATTTTTATACGTATTTTATATATATATACACAAATTTAGGTGTTTTTTGAAAATATGTTAAGATGTATACACACAAGGTTTAAAAGATTGAAGTTTGAGGGGGTTAATTGTTAAAATAAACAAACTTATTTTATTAAAAGTACAAGTTTTTTGTTATAAATGTAAAACACTGAAATATGGAGGGGTTAAATGGTAAAATGGCTAAACTTAAATAACCCTAAAGCATAAAACCTAGAAACTTTTCTTCTTCCTTAAAGAAGCAGCAGCCAGCAGCCAACTGCCCCTCTCCGGCAGGTTTTCCGGCAGCACCGCCCATCCCCGCCCAGCCTCCGCCCAACTCCGATTAAGCCACCAAACGCCTAATTCATCGCCTAGGTCAAAATTCCTATAAAATTTCTAGCCTAGCGCCTAGGCGCCGCCTAGGCCGCCTTCTGCAACCTTGATTATTATGCATTTCTATTCATCTCAAAGTGAACTTTTATCTAAAGGTAAAAAAAGGTACTTTAGTATTTAGGTTGAACCTTTTTCTTTCCTTTTCTCCTCACAATAAAATATTTGAATCAAGCATTATATAATTATAAGTGATGGGACTCTAAAAAACAGCATTTACTAATAGTTAGCTTAAAAAATATAATAAGTGTTATGTTTAGTAAAAGATGAGTGTTAGTGTGTTTACATGTTTCAGTGCCTTCAGAAATATATCAGAGACATCCTCTTCCTTTTTTCTAATATTGACAATCAGAAATTTAACTACTTCTGCCACAGTTGCCCCATGCATGGTATAATGAGAAATTATTTCTGGGGCAAGATCCTCCTGCATTAAAAGCCATAAAGAAAATGTTAAGGAACAATGAAAAATTTGTAAAAAAAATATACATATATCTATTGTGAGACAACACAATTTCTGGGGCAAGATCCTTCTGCCAAAGTGTATTTTAATGAATATTTCCTCCTATATTTTTTTAAATAAATTATATTCTTATTGAGACAACACAATTTCTGTAATCATAGAAAGCCCTAACTATTTATACCTTTGACAAAAGTAAGTCTTTTGGGTCGACCTGACCCACCCACCCATTTTGTCTATGCCGTTAGCTTCCGGAAAATTTGATTTTTATTAATATTTGTAAAAATATCATTCCTAGCTTATTAAGAACTACAATCATGGATAAGTACAATTATACAAAACAAATAACCTTAGGAACAGCTCCAGTTGCAACTAATTTAGCAGCAGCAATCATTACGGCATCTCGATTTAACTCTTCTATATATTCTTTGTTAGCATCTTCGTCTTCGGTCTCATCTGCAGGTTTGTTCAAGGATCCCTTCATACAAGTGGCAACTAAATACAGTTAACATACAAAGCTCCAAACAATTATGTCACCTGAAATATCAAGTTGTTGCTCACAGAGCTTCCAAAATTTTCCAAGAGTAGAACTGTCAGGAAGGTATCCTAAGCTTTCCACCTTTGTTGAATTGTAGTTTGATTTTCTAAACAAACACCACAATTCTGCAAGTATCACACAGACCTTGAAGAAATAAAAGATTTTAGAAAAGGCTTTACACGGTGCAAACAAGCAAATAAAGGGCAATTTCATATATAATTATATATCCTCGTCAAAGTTCAAAATATCATATATCATATATACCCTTTAAAAATACTAAATATATTGTATTTAGCCCCACTTTAAACTTAATAAACAAAACCGATGCTTATAACAACTTGTTTTAGTGAACAAACGAATGGCCATTGTGCACCAAGATGATTCGATGCAATAACATTGTTCTCATGTTTGTTTATTGAGCAAAACCGACTCTATAATGGGTAAATATGATATTATGAAATCTAGAAGTATATATAGTAAATTTTCAACTTTTCAAGAATCAATAATATAATACATAAAATCGATCCTAAAAGTAATTTTAAAAGATCGAAAATATATATATATATATGCTCACTCTACACGCGAGGCTTCGAGAAATTCCCTTTCCTTGAGCTTCAAGTGGAATTTGAAAAAAGTGCCCGAGCTCATCAAATAAAGCATTACGTTTGGATATGAGAGATAATAAAGACGCCTCGGAGACAACAGTGCTGTTCATAATTGAGTCTAAGCACCAACTAACATGCAAATACATGTTGAGAAGCAGAAAACTAGCAACCTGCAGAACAAACAAGATAATGTATGAAACATACAATAAGAAACACGCCATTTTACTGTAAAGCAATTAGATTCCACACCTCCTCGTCTATGTTCCGGAAATTTTTAAGAACCATAATGATGTCATCATACAAACTTTCAATTGGTACAGGCCTTGTCAACTGCAGTTCGTACAGCCTTTTCATATTTACAAGAAGCAAGTACTCATCGTCACCGTCCTAAAAAGAAAATCCATGCAAAATTAATTGAAGAAAATATTTGAACTAAAAAAAAGCCTCACGCATTTAAAATACTATGATAACAAAAACTCATACCGCTACTTCTCTTATAGCAGTTTTCAGTTTACTAATAAGCTCATCCTCAAGCTCCTTCAATTTGTTTTGAGCAAAATCTTGTAGCTCTCCCTGACTTCTAGTAGTACAATAATTAATCGCCTTAATACAGGATCTTAGAGCGTCTTTGTCACCGTGTTTGAAGAATGTCTCCTTCATCAGCTGAAGAAGCGTTTTGAATTTCTGAAAACAAAAAGAATATGTATTAGATGGTAAAAGTAAGACTTTACATGTATATTCTCCGTCGGAAAATTATGGTCAATAAATGCAAGCTTTACAATTTAATAGTCTCTTAAATGCAAGAGTAAACTTGGCATTCACTAACCAAAAACTGCATTAATTGCACACATCTAAAAATGAGTTATTTTAGTTGTTTGCGGAGAACAATTTTGGGACGGAGAGAATATGATAGTTGAAACTCTAATAAACCTAAATACCTGATCTTGACTCTTTAGGGAGTAGAGCTCTAGGTCCATGTGAGAAATAATTTCAAGAAGTGACGGGACTTTTGTTTTGTCAGCCATATATTTGCGCATAAGTTGCGGGTAATTCTTCATCATTGTAACAGTTATTTCCTTCCTGCTGATTTGAATTACCTCCTGGCAATGGAAGAAAATGGTTGGTACCAAACACTTGCACAATTTTTATGCAAACAGAGCATTTTTTTAGAATATGCTTGCACCAAATTTATTTCAACTCCAATGTAAAAACAAGCCTTTACATCAAAGTTTCAACTAAACGATTTAGAATATACATTATCAACATGTAATAAGTAACAACTGTAATACATATTAGATAAATAAATTAAAAAGAAAGTTAAAAACCATATTCAATATGTAGTATACTCATTTAAAGGGCTCGATGAGATATGTTTAATAGAATTATAAAAAAATGTGTGACAAATATAGTTACACCATTATGACGTACACATTAAATATGGTCCAACAAACCAAAAAATTAAGCATGCAACAAGGGAAACACATGTTCTTTCAAATGAGACAATGAAAACAGCACAATTACCCGCTGAGCTTTAGTATGGTTCTGCTTCCTATGGTCAGCAGCAGGAACAATTTTCTCTCCAACAGCTTTTTTCACAGATGCACAAAACAATCGAGCCAAATTTGTAGCATCATCATCTGTAAGCTCAATTGAGGGATTTTCATCCAGAAGCATAGAGGTTATACGCTTCCAGTCCTGAAAACATGAATAAAACAGATCTTTTATTTAACTAAAACTAAAACATACAATCAATATATTTGAATGGTCATTCCATGCCTATCGCCAACCAAACATGATGATCAAAAAGGAACGACTCATCTATTACATGCTCATTCCATTACCATGTTTATTGACTTTATTCCCTTCTTTGATATGCCAATATATCCTATTAAACAGATCCTAAGAGAATCAAATCGGGGATAGACAACTTACTTTCATGGCATCCATAAACTCCCAAATGTCATCAATGACATACTGACTCAGTACTTGATCTGTTGAGAACTCTCTTAATATTTGCAGCATCCTAAGAAGATGAATCTGTGACGTGTCTCCTTCATCGCCTGCAAGAATCAATCTCAAAAGTGAAACCAAATCCGCATTGTCAAAAAATAAATAAAAATAAAAATTGCAGTCAGCAAGAAGACCTGATGAACGAGGCTGTGAGCTATTAAACTTCTGAGCAATCACATGATCATATACAAGTGCCCCAATGGCACGTCTGATTTCAGGTGGATCGTCAATTAGTAAATCATATAAAGAGCCTAAATCATCATCAGGAACCAATTGATGTCTGCAATGGGCCATAAAAAAGACACATTATTCACATTAAACTGTTTACAAATAATCAGAAAAACTATATGTGGACAGATACCTCAATAGTTGTTTAACAAGACTGATGGCACATACTGCAACAGAGATGTCTACATCATCAGCAAGGTCCAGCATCCTTTTATAAAATCTTTCAGTAAATAGTCCAAGAGATGGCACATTGTCATCCACATCATATAGATTTTGCAATGCAAGTACTGATGCTTTTCTTACACCAGCATTCTGTATAAATAGAGAATATATATAAATATTAATATAAACATGGATACATACATAAATATACACATATATTATATACACACACAACCCATCACTAACAATACTCACTGAATAGATACAATACAATACAGTACAACTTACTTTGTCATTCAATGTCCATCCAAGATACTTTAAGTACAGATCTTGTAAGAACAGGGATGGATATGAAACAATCCATGCTCCAAGTGATTGTATGCATGACATGCGGATTTCAGGATCTGTGTCTCTATAACGATGCATAAACAACCTTAAAAAGAACAAGAAGAAACTTTAAAGCATTTGACAAACATTGAAGATAACGTGAATGATGTCTCTTTTCACACTACTACCAAAAGTCAAAACCCAGCACATAAAGTTACAAACTATAGACTCACTTTTTTGTATAAAACACATCACTAAGCATAGTTTGTAGCATAACTAAATCCTTAAACTTCAAAATTTTAAAGGTATGTACCTTGTCCTTAACAACAGCTATGTCATGACTGAATCCTTTAACTTGTTAGGTTACATTTTGCATTATTAGATCCCGTAATTTCGTAACAAGGGATTTTCTTTAATTTTGGTTATACAAAAACGAAGTTTAAAGACTTATCCACAGTTCCGTACCAAAAGTGGGAGCCCGTAAAAGTGTTCTTAGTTTTGCTTAAGCATAAAAATATTACCCAGTAAATATTTTTCGCATCATCTCCTCTATCATTGTGATCTTTTCATGAGTCTCTGATAACCTCTTATTAAGTGATTCAACATGAGGCCCCTCAGAGTTTTTCTTCTTTTCAGCAGTTAACTGCCTTTGGGTAGTCTGCCTTTGGGCACCGAGAATCTTGGCAACTCCTATGAAAGAAGTGACCAGCTGGAGGCCCACCAAAGAAGCAACCTGTCGATAAACTCTCGGTGGTGTACTACAAAAGGGAAAGAAAAAAAAAGTGTATACTCAGTTGATTAGCCAAATTAAATTATCTTGAAAAGTATGTTTATTTTGAAAAATGTGAGATAATACATAGAAGTACCAACCATGACAACGCAATAACATAGTCCATGCACTTGTCAAACAAGACTTGATCAAACAAAGGTCCATTCTGGCACTCTGACACCAAGTTATCCCAAAAAGACACAAGGTTCTCCTTAAAACTTCTAAATTCCTTCTTTTTTGAACTTTGATGGTCTTCAATTTTACCCTAATTCACAACACGTTAAGCGAAAAACAAAGAAATGGAAAGCACATAAACCACAACATTTATAACAACCGCCTGTTTCAAGGCATTGCATGAAAATTGAAATAAACACAAAAGTTAAACAGCAGCAAAGCTGCAAAGGATACTTGTGCAGCCTGATTTACAAGAGCAACCACTACGTCATCAACGTTAGTTTCATCCAAAAATTCTCCTTGGATGCGATATGTAGCTCCACACGCCTGTAATTGCAAGCTTAATCAGTTGTATGCTCAGTTAATAGATTTGTCTTTTTACTACTAGAATGTGAATGCACATAAGAATGTATAGTTACCTCAAACAGCATTGTTAAGAGTTCAACCATTGCAGGTTTTGGATCCTTCTCATATTGTTCAACCCATGACTTCACCACTTGTGGAATATGTTTTCCGTTCCTTTTAACCGCCTCTAAGGAAAAGAAAAGATACAAAATTATACATATAAAAAACATCAAAACTAAGTATTAAAACGAGATTACAAAGGTACATGAAATAAGCAAAACAATTCATTTCCTTGCATCTACTAATACACTTCTAATGCCGATGAATTGAACTCATAAATAAATATCACTTGGTAGCAAAAGTCGCTAGGCGGTGCCAACTCAGTTGATTGGGGAGTTACAAGTACTCGGCCTAGGCGGGGAGTACTCGGGGATTACTCATTGAGTAATCGGCACCTAGGCAGGATTTTTACAACCATTTATGGGAAACTCCTGGTATTACAAAGTTTTACACTTATGCTACCAAAAAGATAACAAATCGTCATCAAGGAATCCTTAATACCACTTGCAAAAAATTAGGTCTACCTCTTTCAAAATTTAGAAAGGAAAAAAACTCTGCAACCAATAAACTAACGATGAAACTTGGAACCATGAAACAACAAACAGGGATAGTTTAATGCAGTATAAACTAACGATCACTACACTACAGCAACCAATAAGTCAACAACACACCATAAACTAGTGACAACTCACTCCCTTATAAACTCACACCAATTTCACTTGATCACTGTAGTTATACTTAATAGGTTGTTTGGTAGCCTCTTAATAAAACGAGGTAGAGACGTAGAGCGTGTTTAATTCACTAGTTTTAGAAACATGTTGACTAGTTCATAGGCTACCTCTTAGTTGGACAGGCCTCTTAACCGCTCAGCACAAGGTTTCCAATTCACCTCTTATGTTCATCATCATAAATTAAATACTAAATAAATAACTACAATAAACAATATGCTAAACCTAATTCCAATCTCCCAAACATATTAACCAACATATAAAACAACTCACCAATCAAATTCTCAAAACCTATCACCGCCGTAGTAGACGGAGCAGCGGCAGCAGGTTCACCGGCCCGGTTTTTATTAGGTTTCCGCCTCCGTACATCAAACTCATCAGCAGACTCCTCCTCCGACTCAAGTTGACCGTCATACGCCTTCGTCGGAACCCTAGCTCGTTTCTATCCATCATAAACACATCAATTACACATACGTATACACAATTATACATAAACAGAAATTAAAACCCTAAGTATGAAATTACGGTTAAGGAAAACAATAATAATAAGTTGTGAATGGATTTAGAGACTAACCGATCGACGAATGAGTTGGTCAGGAACAGGAACATCAGGTTCGTCTTCCATTGAGTCGCTCTGTGTGTGTGTAGTGTGTGTGTGTGTGTGTGAAAATTGGGGGTTCCCGCCACGATAATATTATTATTTGGGGGGTTTTGTAGGTGAAAATGTATCGGACGCTGTAGAATGGGTGCACCCGCAAAGGCGTATCATGTACGAATCATAGCCAGGGTCCGAGCTCGTTTACTTACGAAACCTCTATATTAGTCAAGCGCACTCACTCTAACGGCGTACCTTTTGCATGATGGGTCAGCGAGGAAATGGGAACAGCGGCTTCTTAAGCCATTAGGTGTAGACGCTTTCCAGAGGTGGAATCTTCTAGTTCTTCCTATTTGACCCGAAACCGATCGATCTAGCCATGAGCAGGTTGAAGAGAGCTCTAACAGGCCTTGGAGGACCGAACCCACGTATGTGGCAAAATACGGGGATGACTTGTGGCTAGGGGTGAAAGGCCAACCAAGATCGAATATAGCTGGTTTTCCGCGAAATCTATTTCAGTAGAGCGTATGATGTCGATGGCCCGAGGTAGAGCGCTTGGACTCGGCTTGTTTATTATTTAGTTTATATTAATTATAATTATAATTTTATATATTATTTAGTTATTGTTATGAGTTTTTATAGATAGTAATTCTTATTATTTAAATATATATTTAATATATGTTGTAACCGTAAAAAGTAGGCTAGTCGAGCTAGTTCGAGCTTGATAAGTGAAGCTTTGTTTCGGATTCGTTTACTAAACGATCTTGTTTTTAGGCTTGAACTCGTTTATGCTCAACTTGTTTGCACGCCTAATTTTTTTCAATGATTTTATTTATGGATTCGTGGCTAGTGTTACCATAAATTAAAACTCAAGTGATAAGTTTCTTACTGTACAAAATGGATTTGCATATTTAGCTTGTTTGGTAGATATATGGTTGTTTTTTTGTTGAAGATGACGACAAAAAATCTAAAAGTCAAGTTCTTATTAAGTAAGGCGGGAAGAACTTTTATTATAAATGGTGCAACGGTTAGAGTTAGTACTTGCATGGTTTGGTATATGTAAGTTTTTGCGATTTGCCTCAAAGAAATGAATCAAAGATTCCAGCATGGTCACATTTTAAAATATCTTTAAATTTAGATTTGTACTTGATGATGTATGGCCGTATAAGAAAGTATCGATTATTTCGTTTGTATCGTTAATTCGACGTCTTTGGTAACACTTATTTCCGATCATGTCATCGGAGCAGTTCAAGTCTAACAAATTCATCTCGTGTTAGTTTGGGTTTGCCTTTGTTCCTCCTCCCCATCCCCTCCTCTACTATGATGATTTCCACAATTCTTACATCATCAATTGTCTTCTCTTCACATATATAAACCATCATAATCTCACATCCTTATCTTATTTGAGATACAAGTTACTCATAATTTCTCACCAAAAAAAAAACTTCATTTATTATCCGCTCAACTTATGTGTATCTACACATCCGCATCTCATCTACCCTAACTTTCATGCTTGTGTCTTCTTGCTAGCCAACAGTCGGTTCCAATTTGAATTATGAACCTTGAATCGTGAACTGTGAACTGAACTTGAACTTTGAGCCTTAATGTTTGTGAAAAACTTTCAACATGGCAAAACTTGAACGTCAACAGGCTTGGTGATGACTCTTTTTCAATACAACCAGTACAGTATGGACCGTACCGAATAGAACTGGTGCGGTACTGGTATTTGCATGTAGAAACCAATAAATAACGTACCGTATCAAAAAACGAAAAAAGCGAGTACCAATAGCGGTATAAAAAATGATTCGGTACGGTACCGATTCGATATCGGTACCCAATACCATTTGCTCATTCGTATTACCCACCTATTTTGCCACTCTAAATTCTTTTGTTAAGGGTGATGATATATGGGTATTGGGTAGATTGGGACATTGGGTAACGGTTTTAAACGGGTCAGTTGAGTTTGCTCTGACCCACCATCTTGGTTTTTATCATTTCATTTAATTATACAAATGAATGATATTAAATGTGATTAAGTTAAAATAGGTTAGTTCAATTGAACATGCTTTGGAATACTTTAAATTTGTCCCTTAATCTTTTTTCCCCACTTGGCCCCTTATTAATAAAAAAGAACACAAATTAGGCATACCACATAAATGGTTATTTTGTATCAAAGAATGATGTGATCTTGGCTTTTTTAGGTCAAAAAAGATTACTCTTTAGAAGTTTAGCATCAAATTGATACGAATCTTTGAACTTTATAGGTTGTAGCAGCCCTTGCCACTAGCTAAAAATCGATTGGGCCACTTAAATATTGGAAAATAAAACATATCAACACTTCAACAATCAATTGTATGAAATCCATGCAACATGTGTTACAAGTTACAAAGAAGACTTTTCAGCCTTTTTTTAAGGGTAAGTCATACACCTTCTAACTCTACTTCTAAATTACATATTTTTTTATAACAAAGGACTTGAACCATTAGACTATGTGTTGTGGCCCGCGAGCAAGCAACCGCAGGTTACCAACTAAGCCATGTGGCTCGCGAGCACCGCAATTGACATGCATTATTGGCTTCGCGAACGAGCTGATCGCGATCGCATCTGCTAACGGTAGCATGACCGTTGAAAATTTATAAAAATTAAATTTTTACCATTTTCATTTATTACATTTTAACCAATATATATTTACTACTTCTTCATTCTTCATCTTCTTTCTTCTCCATCTTCTTCATACTTTCACCCAATTCTTACCCGAGTTCTTTAAAAATCAATCGAAATCATGGTGCAATGGACCGAAGGGAAGGAACTCGCGTTAATAATTGCGTACAATCAAGTGCACGACAACGGAGCGTCCACGAGCCGTGGCTCGCGAAGCCGCGAACCACAGTAGAATAAAGTGCTAGTCGAGTTGGTAACCTCGTCGGTGGAACCCAACGTACTTGTGATTCAATCTCCCACAAGTACGGAGATCTCAAACGAAGTGTAAAAACTTCAAAAAAAAAAAAACGTATAAAAAAGTCTTTAGGGATCCTCCGGTGAAACAGAAGACGTGCTTCTAGCTTTTACTCACGTTGAGTACCTTTCAGAGGTTGGACATGACTTTCATCACGTTTCGGTGTGACAAATGTTACGCTCAACCTCAACCTTACGTTAGTGTTTTTTTATTGCAACTAGTAGAATCCGCCGCCGCGAACGGCTTTGTCACCGCCAGTACACAAACGGCAACGAAATGCAGTCGCCGCCAGCACATAAACGACAACGAAAAGCTTTCACACAAACGCCAACGAAATGCAGGAACGAAAAGCTTTCCGCCAGCACACAAACGGCAACGAAATGCAGCTTCGAAGCCGCCGCCAACACACAAACAGCAACGAAAAGCTTTCACACAAACGACAACGAAATGCAGCAATGAAAAGCTTTCTAGGTTGATTTGGGAGGGCCTTTTTTGGGCTGGTTTTGGGCGGTTGGTTTTGGTTGTATTTGGGTGGTTTGGCTGAGTTGGTGTTCTGGGCGGTTTGGAGTTAAAGAAGATGAGTGGTGAAAATTCAATTTGCAAAAGGTTATGTGGTCAAAGTATGAAAGTCCAGAAGTTACTATTGCGCCGTCAATTGTTATTTAGTATATATAATAATAATGGTTTTTATTTTATTAGTGCAATATTTTTATTTTTAGTGTAGCGTTTTTTAGTATAATGTTTTCTTTTAGTGTGATGTATTCTTTTTTTAATTTAATGTAATGCTTTATAAAATTTTATGTAAAATATTTATGTTTTATATTTATTAATTTGGTAAAAAATGACCCGCTCATTTTGAGCCACAAAAAGATCAAGTGAGTAGGATTGATACTTTAGCTAGTGTCACGTCAACGCCTAGTTGTTTTTTTATGAGATAAAGTCTTGACTCACCTTGAGCCACAACGCATAGTCTTACCATTTGGAAATACAACGCCTTATTCAATTCATGGGTGGTTAGACTTTTCAATAGGGTCCGAAATCATAATTTTTTCCAGTGTACATAATTTGGGTCAAATTAAAAAATGATTTGCCGGATATCTCTATTAACATGAAATTTTATAACCTGCTAGAAGCTTGATTTTAAAAAGCGTGCATCTGATGTGAAACGATTGGAAAGGCGCCTCGGGATCTAGAGGCGGAACTTCTTGCACGTGTGGGTCAAAAATTAGGGTCTATAGAATGAATGATGATACGTAAAAATAATGAAAAGGATGAAGAGATTATTAATGATTTAGTTGATGAAGATGATATGCGGAAAATATGAGGGTTAGCAATTTTGGTTGTACATAAAGTTTATATGATTGTACGTAAACGATTTAACAGTTTTAAGTGCACATCTTAGTGGGTGCTTTTTAGAACTTAAGTGCATGTCTTAGTGGGTGTTTAGAGACGTGTTTACAAAGTAATTATTGTGGTTTGTATAGAATTAAAGTCAAGGGTATACAAGTAATTATACATCCATCTCAATGGCATGTTTCTTACTCTCATCTTTTAAGTTTTACCTCATAAATATTTAGTTCTTTTACTATAAGTAATCTAAAATTCAAAAAAGGGATGACGTAACCCTTTCAATAAATTTGTTTTAGCCTTTAGGGGTGTTTATGGTATGGTTTACCGTTCAAAAAAAAATAATCAATTTAACAAGATACAACTCAAAAAAGGATGATGTAACCATTTCAATAAATTTGTTTTAGAGGTGTTTATGGGATGGTTTATGCAGTTTTGACAAAGTTATGGGTCATATCTTGCATTGGTTTCGAAATTTGATAAACCAGACCGGATGGGTTGATTGGATAGCCGACCGCCTAAAACGGTTCATTTTTTCTAGAATCATTATTTTGTATAAATCTTTAAAAATTTGACAAAGATGGCTGATGAATATTTACATACTTAAAAACTGTTTTTAGGTAACAAACGCTTTGGTTCTAAACATTGTGCAGGGAACCATGAAGAACATGTTAGAACTCTGGGTTTGTGTTTGACACAATTCCCTTAAACAGATTTGTGGTCTACCCAGATTTTTGAAGTGGCATTCGTGTCGATGTTGCGTTGGTTCAAAAAAAAATTCTGTTTTTGCAACCCCCTCTGCGCGCACGGGTAGGTTCCCAAATATAGTGCAACTTAAAATTTTAATTCCTTCCAATATGTTTCCACTTATAAACCCATCTAATCTTTCTTCTCCAACCAATGTGAGACAAGAAAAAACTCACATTCACATATAAACTCCGACAGAACACACGGTGAAACATACAATAAAACAAACAAAAAGCACGCAATGTTCTTAACATAAATTTGCTACTTACAGCCTTACAGTTGACGGTTAAATAACCATTTTTAACTGCCTAATAAACTAACCGACGCGACCTAATTAAACCTACACAAAACATACCGTTTTGACATTTTGTTTGACTTTTAAATAACAATAATTTCTTGATTAAATCTTCCAATAAATTGAACCCCTATACTGGCCGAACCGACTAAATTACTTAGGTTATGATGGGTTGAATGGTTAATAAATCAAAAGCTAGCACAAGAGATGCAAAGTGTTAGTGAACACACAAGACACTTGTCTTCAGATGAAGATAGTTATGGTCATGGCGGCAGTTATGATGATGAAGTAGGTGGTTTGGTCATACAACTTTCTAGGCCCACTAACGGTTTTCATTTTAAAGAGGGATCTTGCACTGTTTTTTTGTAGCTTGTATGTCAAGTAATACCTGTTATTGCCTTTGTAAAATATCCATGAAAATGTTATATATATTTTTAGTACTCTATAATTACTTTCTAACCCATGTTAACCTTGGATAATTGGCAGGTGTACTTACCTGCTTCAGGACCTTTACAAACATCTAGTTTTGATTACAAATACATCTTTTATGAACTTTATTTGGTGATTTTCTCTCGGATACATTACTGGTTACTGTTAGAATTGTATAAGTATTATCTTTAATTGTGATACATAAGACGGTTATATACTACATAATTTATTCTTTCTATTCTCAAGATTAACATGCGGATCTATATTTAATGTTGGTTCTTTGTTGAATACGTGCTTAAGATTGTATTGTATAACATAGTGTGATATTATAATTAATATTATAGATAACTCGACACTACATAAAGAATATTATATATAAAGATGACATAGGGTTGTTTGAGATTGCTTTTTGAAAATAGATTATGCGTTTTGTTGCAGTAGGGGTAGAGGTGCCTTTTGATTATTGCGTTTGGATAACCTATTAAACGCAAATAATCTATTTTTATAAACATTTCCCAAACACTAAAAACTGATTATTTGCGTTTTCAAAACACAATAATCTAAAAATCCATTTCAAAACTCAACCCAACACACCCTCATAGAGAAAATTAGAATGAAGATATATGTATTCATATTTTATGTTCTAAGAACCCCATGCATGATCAATAATACTATAGAATGCTTAATGGATTTTAGTCTCATTTTTTTATTTTATTTGGAACTATCTTAATACATCCTACAATTTTACAATAGAGATGAGACAAATATACAACATATAAAGTTAGATAAAGGATATGAACTTTTGCATAGAAAAAAGGTGGCAACTTTGATGGAAAATAAGACATATGTAATATTTAGAGAGAAGAAATAAAAACATTAATTAAAGGAAATTTAAAGCTCAAATGTCAAGAATCATTTGAGTCAAGATCCAACAAACCTTATATGGACCTCTATCTTTATTTTCATTTTTTCATTTTTTTTAAATAAAATCAAGAACCCAAACAATTTTTCCAAAACTGCCTGTCATCCATAGAGGAATTAACACTCAACTCATTCCATCTCTTTTGTTGGCCAATCATCTTGCTATCACCCCAATTCCTATCATTAATATCTTCCTCACCATCATCATAGCCATACTGATTATGATTATAACCATGTCCATGTCCATGATCATATCCATAAGCTTGTTGATGATTAAGATCATACCCATTAGCTTGTTGGTGGTTATGATCATACCCATTAGCTTGATGATGGTTAGGATCATACCCATGAGCTTGATGATGGTTATGATCATACCCATAAGCTTGATGATGGTTAGGATCATAACCATGAGCTTGATGATGGTTATGATCATGGGGTGTGACATTAGCATGGAAAGAATGGTCATAACTCCAAGATTCAGCATCATGATCATCCATGGCTCCTTGCACTTGCTCTTGTTCTTGTTGTTGAAGATGATGATGATGATCATGATGAGGAGGGGGATGATGATGAAGATGATGATGAACATCTATATTGGCATCATCAGAATCAGCACAAGACTCATACAACAAGTAAGGAGTAACATCAATCATGCCATTCCGCACCCTCCAATTGTGTTCCATATCTGCAAGAGAATGGAAAAATTAGTGGAAATGAATAAATGTAATATTAATAACTTGGATTCTTAATTTAATGATGTAAGTGAGACCTTTAGGAAATTAAAGCTATCAACTTTAGTGTATGTGTTTTTTACACACACATATATATAATATATATAGGTGGGTGGGTGGCTGGCTAAAGCCTAAAGGTGGCTATTCGATTTGAAATAGAAAGAGTACAATGGAATGTTCTATTATTATTTGTGGAATTCGGTCAATGGGCATGGAGTTAAATTTAGAGAAAATGGTCATTTTCTTGTATATTTAGTAATAGTTTTGGATAACATTCTTCTATTATTATAATACATTTCTTATAGTACGTATAGTATAATATTCAAGGGCTCAAGGCAAATCTTATTACATCAACCGTGAACAATAGATATGAGGGTTTTTATAAGAAATGTTTTGCCTCAAGTATCACAAACGTGTATTAGACGCATCAGTTGTGGAGCAAATAAAAACTCAATAGTTATAGTGTTACTCATGTAAGAGTATTATTAGGATGAGTGATCTTATAGTAAGTCTCCACAAAAATAACAAAAATAAATCCGTGAGTTTCTATATAGGAAAACCTATCGGGAGAAAAACGAACCACATTTGTGATATGAGATACAAGTTAATATACACTTAATTTCGATACTCACTTGTTGGTTTATTATCCAAATCTAAGATAACAATTGGTTTAATAGTTATTTTTATAAAGTTAAAATATTTTAATACCATAGGATACTTTTAAATGATATACTTTCTTCGTCTCATTTTAAATGTCCATTTTTCTAGTTTTTGTTGTTTCAAATTAAATGTCTATTTCTAAGCAATTTCCAGTTTTGCCCATAAAAAAACAAAAGACAATCAAAGATTTGAAACAATAACTTGAGGATATTGTTGTCATTTTACAACTAAGAGAATATACAATCAAAGATTTCTTAATCTGTGTGTTTGTAGGCCCATGACATCTAAAATGGGACGGATGTAGTAATAAAAATTTCAAAAAATATTATCTTAACAAATAGAATGGGCATACAACTCTATTATCATTGTCCATATTAATTATTAAACGACTTGGACCAATTTCATAAAAACAACCACTCTATTAAGATAGTTGTCACACCATCATTTATGTATGTGTACATGTGTGTATATATATATTAATTATATAATCAACAATATATCTAAACGAGTAAATCTAATGCACGTGGCTCCTGTATTTGCAAAGTCTGAGGTTCTGGTTTCACGACTTGAATTCATAACCTCCATGCTACAGGTCAGGTGACAACAACATACCATTGCTCTAAAATTCGCTCTCGTGATCAACAATGTGTCTACATATTACAAATCTGTAGAAATTTTTTACTAATTTACAGCTAAAATACTGGCATGCAATTTTTTTATACCTTATGAGAATCTTTACCATGTGTATTTGCTTCCAATTTAAAAGGTTTAAACTGATCACATGTTAATTTTTAATATGCAAAATCCGGATTAAATATATTATGATTAATTTTATCTATTGTTTAATAGATAGATATCATTTAATGAAACGTTTGATTCACGAATGAAGGCTTCGAAGAAGCTTAGAAAAGAACATATACACTAAAGTGACCTAACCCTATTTTGTATCTAGTTACTATATATTTTCTAGAAGTTTAGTAAATACGTTTGATTATTTAATGGGAACATACATGGATCTTATGGTCAATAGTTATAATTGTTAGATGATAATTAAAATAAAATACGGAAATTAGCTCATTTTATGTTACTTTGATTAATTTTAAGAATGTATATATAAAGAGACATGGGGCTTGGCACACCCCAGAGTCTTACAATACAAGATAAACCGATGATTAAGTAATCAAAGGTTATTCGAGTAAACTGGCCACGATGTCTGTGACCTGGCATAACGTCCTGGTTTTATCTTAGTGACTTGAAACTATATCTTTTAAAAAGTTCGTGAATACCAAACAACAAAAATGTGATGCCGGTAGTCAAACATGTGTAAATATCATCCTAATGGTTATGTACTTATGTTTGTCTAACACTCTTAAGTCTTAAATGACTTGACAATTATATCACTCGGAGAAAGCAAAAATAATGAGATTGGTATGGATATAGAAAATCGGGTATTTGAGTTTGGATGTAGTATAGAATAGATGGGGATTTTTTTTAAATCTTAGAAAAAATAAATTTTGAAATGTCCGAAAGAATTGCCTTATCTAAATAAGGATTTGGTTCAAATAAGAACCTTTGGCCAAATTACAAGAATAATTATTTTTTATTTTTTATCTATCTATATATATAAAAGAATTGATAGTTGCTGACGTGGCGTTCAATGGTGGCTTCAACTCTCCCTTGAATGTGCCACGTGGCATAATGAGGTGCAATTCTTTGTTTTTTTTAATTTTTCATTTTTTTATTAAATTAAATCACATAAAACCTAAACCCTAAACATTTTCTCTTGCCTACATTCTTTGACATCTACGATCTCTAGAGTTCTTCTCAAACCCAATATCACGCATATGTTTACGTAAAGGATCCATGAGGTAAACAAACATTACATTACACTCTAATTAATTAAGCAAGGGTTCAGATGCTGCTTCTCATTAAAAGTCTCTTCCATTAGGTATATTATATGATCTATCCTTTGATGACTTACTACTGTTTTCTTTTCGATTAATTCGATTTCCGTCAGATCTGTGTTTTTATATAATCGATGACTTATTAGTTCGATGTTTTTAACTACTCTTGCATTATTGTATCCTGTTTGTTTATGTGTGATGGTGCCCTTAATGTTAATTAAATGTTATTATCATCTAATTCTGATGGGACTTGACTTTAAGTTAAAGAAGTATTGTTAGATGCAAGATGTGGATTGTGTGATGTAGGAACAATTAGCAAGCACATAATAATAATTAATCTTAACGTTGTTGATCCGTAGTGATTTACTCATGTTTCTGTAAATCACCGAACCGTCTTACTCCATCAACCGTAAGCATCCAAGGAATTAAACCCGACGACACCTTTTCACTTAATCACATAACATTAAAAAAAACCCGAAGAAATCGAGAACGAGAACGAGCTCGAGTCGCAGCCGCTACCCGCGTTCGTGTCGGACTCGAACAACCAGGTGCGGCTGGTGAACTCGAGCTACAAAGAGATGGTGGGTCAGCCAGATTGTGGTTGGGTTCAGTCCATGGTGGCTGGTGAGGTTGCATGCAGGAGCATTTGTGGCAAAGTGGTGCTGAATTTCGGCGAATCGGACGATGAGGAAGTTCGGGTTTGTTCTGGCGGGTTTTCGTGCTGGGCGAAGATTGAATGGGGGATGGATGGGAAGAAGAAGAATCTGGTGAATGCTTTTGGTGAAGGGATGAGGTTAGCATGTGAATCAAAGGATTATAAGTTTGCATGGAGGTTTCATTGAAGACAAGGTGCTGATCAAGTTTTGCAGAAGTATTTAGACTGTATCTATGTAGACGTATATTTTATATTATATGAAATAGATATATAAATATATAAATATAAAAGTATATTATGTTATATATTATCATATCATGATGATGAAGAATATGTTTTGCTTTATTATTTTATAAACATGATGTTTAGGATTATAAAACCTTTGAAGAAACCAAGATGAATGCGTTATCTATAGCAGACCTGATCTTATAGGTTCAAGAATGAGTTGTCCTCATATAGAGAGGCATACAAGGTATAGTAGCAGGAAAGTGAAGATAGACAAGAGCTCCTCTTTTGTCATTACAAAGGTTTCTTGATTTAGAAACTCTACTTGAACTTTGTATTATATGTAAGGGTAGATAAAATTATTAAGTTATCAATTGTTTGTTTGTTGGTAATTATTTTAGGTTTGAGAGTGAGTTTATTGCATCTGAATTTGAAACATTTTATGCTCTTTTAGTCTCTTTCTTGGCATATGTGAAGTGGGTTAGACTAATAAGCTATTAGTCGTTTTTCAGGTTCTGTCTTCTGTGTTGTATATGCAGTTTCGTTACCAGTGGTTGAGAGACTTGGTACATAGATGTGATAAGTTTTTTAATGGTTACAACTTCCAACTTAAGTGATTGTTTAGTTGATTAGGTTAGGAATTATAGGAGCGATTAGAATGTGACAGATTAGAGAGATGTGATGAGTTTTTGAATAGTTGCAGCTTACTTAAGTGATTGATTTGTAGATGAGTATAAATCAACAATGATATGTTTTTTTTTTGTTAATTCCATGTTTTTGCTACTTAAGGAGCTAGATTGTTTTGTTAGGTCACTGTGTTTATATGATTTTCATAAATTGCCTATGTTCATGTGCTATAATGATATGCTTAGCATTAAAAGATGTTGAGATTTTTTAATCTGCTGGGAACGCAGTATGAGAGCCCTTTTGGTAGTATAAACATTAGAACAACTTTCTTTGTCATTAAAACAGGTTGAGATTGTTTACTTCTTTTATCATTTTTTATTAAGTCATATTAGATTTTTCAACCCCGGGACACTCCCGGGGTAATCGGCTAGTTTATACATATGTGTATATATGTGTCTAAAACTATAAAAACTAGTGTTCTACATATATGTACATACATGTTTTGTAATGTATGATGATGATGATGGTGTTTTGTAACGTACATATATGTGCAAATATTTAGAAATGACTTCACATACATGTATTGAAAAAAAAAATTATGAGTAAGAGCATGTTATTTTAATATACATGCGTGTCTATACGTGTTAGAGTTTAAAAAATAAGTATCATACATATATGTTTGACACTATATACATATGTATAACTGAAAATGCAATAACCCTCTACCATTAACTCATTATCAACTATTTATCCAACCCATATCCCTTTGGAACACTTCAAATAATAACATAAGTAACAAAAAAAAATATATGGATGAGCATGGTACCGGACCGATGCCGAAAATACCGGTCCCAAAAAATGACAATAATGAGTAACAATACCAAATGCTCATCCATACAATTAAAACCCCTTTTTACTCGTCGCACAGAGAATCTGAAATATCATAAACGGCCCTATTTCTTATGTTAAGTTTTTTCAGAACCTTAATTCCTACATTTTATCTTGATACGTTCTTAAATTTGTCCTTGCAAGACAATTTTTTGTAACTGATTTCATGTAAAACTATGTAAGATGTTACATTCATAGAGTTCAAAATTATACATTGCAAATATACCAATTTAACGTACCACATGTCCACATATATCCTTTACTAAAAAGTAAAAAAGAGTTGTCATTCTCTTCTATGTTAAAACAAAGACACTTTAACAGTATCTTTGTTTTAATATATATATTGGCTATTAACTTTCAGGTTAACTTTATTTTCTGTCACAAACTTTTAGGTTAACTTTATTTTTTTTCAACTTGACCCCAAAACTTAGACCACTAAACTTTTAGCTTTTAGGATTTAAAACTTTGGCCACTAACTTTTAGCTTAACTTTATTTTCTTCTAATTTGACCACCAAACTTTGACTATCAAACTTTTAGCTTTTAAGATTTAAAAGTTTGCCCACTAACTTTCTTACTAACTTATGTAATTTATTCTCTTACAATTTGATCACCGAACTTTGACCGCCAAACTTTTAGCTTTTAGAATTTCTAAATTTGACAACCAAACTTTTAGCTTTTATGATTTCAAACTTTGACCACCCAACTTTGGCCACTAACTTTGATACTAACTTATGTACTTTCTTTTCTTCCAATTTGACCACCAAACTTTTAGCTTTTATTCGCGAGTATTTTTTTGAAGCCCACGCGAGAATAACAGTCACTTAATATTATCTTTTATGTCCACGAAACCCTCCACGCAACAGGAGCTCCCACAACGACACGCGATCTTTAACGCCCGCCAAACACTTAACGCAACAGGAGCTCTCGCCGCGTTTCCCACAACATCCGCACCCGCGGCGAAGCGCGGGCAACTAATACCCAGTTATTATTATATGTAAAGTGAAATTACAAATAAGAAAGACTGTCTGTTCTAGAAGACATAGATACGGATGACAATATCTCGTACTATATATCCACGTGGATATCATGTGGTCGCAACCTGCGTTTTGAAATAAAAGGCATTTGGGGTTTTGAAAAACAATACTTGAAACTCCACGTTAGTTTTTTTTAGGAAAAAATGATGGATAATATCAACCTTTAACCATGAATATAAAAAGGTAAAAAGGTAAATTACATAAAAAGGAAAATTATCTAAAGTCTAAACAAGAAAACGCATCCCTTTTTGCCCTTGTTCTAGAAGTGAAACAAAAATGACCATCCACTTCCTTACTCTACTTCATGAATTACATAATTCACAGATTAAGATAATTGATAGTAGAATGAGCAAAAGATATATAAAAATGATTATTTAGACACTTGTAAGCACGTTTAATGACTAATCAAATATGAATTCCAAAATAGTTTAATGATTTTATAAGGTAATGTACAATAAATGAGAAGAGTGATAAGGATACAAAAAACACAATAGATCACAAAACATAACATAATGGCAATAAATATAACACAATGCCAAAGAAAAAAGACGCAATGAATCATAAAATGTCACAATGATGAAAATTAATAAAAGACACAATGCAACATAAAATACACAATGATATAACACAGATTCTAAAAACTACAAGCTATTAATCCACAAAATCAAAAACCTAAAATTTAAGATCGTAGGGTTCGATGAGACAGTTCCAATGCCGTTTGAATGAGTTCATTCAGACTCCGTTTGATACCCTTCCTACGACTTCCTATTTTTTTCACTGTGTATTTGGTCATAACCCCAATAACCCTAATTTTATATTTAACTTTTTCGTGTTTCTTATTTATGTCGGTCATTTTTGTTTTATCAAGACTATTTTAGTTAAACTGAATTTAGTTAAGATTAAAGAGAAATGAGAATAAACATTGTTACAAGTTTGAAGGTGTAAAGTACACATTTGTGTAAAACTATTTTCATTTTTCCGCATCTTAGGACCCATTGGTTTAAGGGGATGAAGCCTCCTAGTGATTAAGGGGTTGAGGGCATTGCTCCCTTGGCTTGGTGGGGGTCGTGTTGATCATATGTGGTAATTAGTCATTAAGAATAACCAGATGATCAACTGTAAACGAGTGATATCCAAAGCCTTATCAAATTACAAAACTTACAATTTGTCTCCCCATCAATATTAACATTGAAGTAGACATTTAATAATATGTTAGATATTTTATTGTCATCTATCTACCTTGTGTAACTGCAAATTAGTAGCTATAATCGTCAACTGTCATGACGTTTCATGAAAGGGAGGGTTGCGATGATTCATTCCACTGGTTCACCCCTATAAATAGAAATCCATTTAGTCATATTAGAGTATGAAACTCTTAACAACTTTCACACCCATACATAATTTATTTGAAAATTATTCGATTGAATATTCATGAGTATCAGATAAGTAATTCAATATGAAATTGTTCACATGATTTTAGAGATATCCCTATTATTATGAATCACAAAACCAACACAATATAGTTTTTGTTTAACCTTTAGATACATATTGAGTTGTTATGTAACAACTAACAAGCATAAGAGAGATCACGAGTATCACAATGTTTCTTCTAATTCTAGATCAACGATACACGATTCTTATCTCTAATTATCTTTACGAACCATTAGCGAAATTTGGCTAAGATTAATGAACCGAAATCATGAAACACACATGTAAGGTTGAGTTAAATTCAACTTTAGTTGCTCCTTAAATTTGTTGATTTTAGTTTGTTATATGTTGTGGTCTTGTATTGATAGCCATTGATTAATAGTATTAAAAAGGCCTCTTGCATTGATTTTCATTATTTTACAAGATTTGTATGTTCTTTAACGTCCAACAAAGTCTGACCATTTGGGTACGCTTATAAGCAAAAGACCACTCACGCCCGTGATTGCATACAATGCTGAAGAACCAGCATGTCACCAATTCTAGGGTAAACCTACTACCCGAAGGCCCACTGTGGTAAAACATGTGGCTCGCACATGATTTTTTGTCACGAGCGAGACTCCAACCAGTAACCTTCCTTCAATAAAATAATTCGGATAACGCTGGGGCACCACCCCCTTGGTGATTTGTCTGTTTTTGGTTTAGATTTGGGGTAAAACCTAAAAATTCCAACGGTTTCAACTGTTCTTAACCACAATTGTTGGAATTTGAGCATGATGATCCTCTTGATTTTGAGACTCTTGCTTCATAAGTGTGTCAAATTCCAAATCTAAGTTTACGACCATGAAAACAACCCACGACCAATATACCGAAGGAGCTTAAAGATTCCAATGGTTTCAAGTTTTCTTTGTCACAATTGTTGGAAATTGAGCATGTTGATCCTCTTGATTTTGAGACTATTGCTTCACAATAGTGTCAGATTCCAAACCTAAGTTTACAACCATGAAAACATCCCATGACCAATATACTGACGGAGCTTCATTGACATATTCTCATCGGTGATGCTTGTGTTTTCTTATAGTGTAAACTTTATGATTTTATATATGCTATGGCGTATATGGATTCTTAGGCCAGCATTAGTCTCATTTGACTTGCATAAATATCACTACTTTTATTTGAATTGTCTTTTGATCTAATTTGGATTTGGATTCTCATACCAAAGGTACACCTAGAACACATAAAATCCATTGTCTGTAAAGGAAAAAATAATACAAACTTATTGTAGGACACACATCACTATTTTTATTAAAATAATATTAATAAAAATAATAAAGATACACTCTTTATACATTTTTGGGAAATAAGGTTCAGTTAGTTAAGGAGTAGCAGAGGAAAATAAGTTGCAAGTTGAGTGTGGTGATGTTTAAGTGGTTAGTTAGGAGTGACAACAGCCAACATGTGATAGTTGGGATTATTAAACTCCAATAAAACTACCATTCTCATTTGGTCACTCCTTGGACACATGTCACTTTATTGTGGCTTCTTACACTTCCTTGATTTATGAGACTTTGTAGGATGACTTAACCCAATAGCAATCTAAATGGTTTAGGATGGGATGTTTAGGTCCTTTTAATCACAAAAAGTTTTAGACGTACGTTTATAATCAGTTGAACACACTATTATAATCAGATAGCTCATTTATATACAATAGACTATGACATACATACATACATACATGTCACACCCCAACCGATGGCGGAATACATCGAGGCGAGACCTGGGATAGTTTGTTCAAAGACTTCATGAAACTAGTATTCGTGACAATATAATTTAAAGATAAGAAGATTTCATTCATAGCATAAACTTTGTCTAAAAGATAACAAAATACAAATTGTTTCATGAAAAGGAAAATACAACATCAAAACATAGACAATTAAACTAGTTGCGAGTTTCTAGTCCATTCGTAAGTAGTTTTCTTGATAAACCTGCATTAAACATTTCCTGCAACATGTATAAAATATCCGTCAACACATAAAGCATTGGTGGGCGTACTAGTTTTGAGTTTAAGTACATAGTATGAGAAAGTCTACTTGAATCATCATGTTATAGGCATATGCACGTAGAACCATACAAACGGTAACAACACTCGATAACACAAAAGACTTCATCTTATCATGACCCATAAAGGGGGCGGCGTGTCAACCTATAGCGCTATACATATAAGGTGGGTTGCCGGCTAATCGAACATTTGTATGTAAGACTTAGAATTCTAGCATGGCATAGCATATACGCATTTAGATTGAGCATAATAGTTTTAAGAGTATGAAATCGTTTAAGTTTTGATAGTGATACATGTTGAGCCCTAAAGGATAAAGAATAAAAGGGGGACAAGTATGAACTCACCTTTGGGTGCGTCTTGATATAGTTTCAAAGATAAGTCTTGGTAGTTTAAGCTTTAGCTCCGATTAACTAGAATTAAGAATTAGAAGGTCTTAGGTTCGAGTTTAGATTATAGGTTCAAGAGAATCATGCAAGCCTTTTAGGCAAACCAAAACACAAATCGCCTTTAAGGCAATCCGGATGGTCATGAGAATAAGTTAGACCAAGCACAAAATCATCATAGATGATTCAGATGGTATAAGGTTAGGAATGTGAATCCGATTGATAAGTTCATGTCATAACCATTTCGTTTATGGAATAAACATGGGTTTTGGACACGGGATTTCCCCTTTCTAGTGTGGATAAATCCGTAGCACAAGAAGGGTCAAGAGAGTTGGTAAGGTAAGGTGTAACCATAAACCTTCCAAAGATTAATAATAAGCTAGTAACATAGAAACTTGAAAGTATATGCTTATATTATTATATAGTATAGCTAAGATGTTTAAGTAAAGTTTGGGGACTGATTTGGATGAGTCTTGACTCTCCTTTGTCACCCAATACCATAGCACAAATCTTCCTAACATTAGTTTGTTAGTAGACTTGGTTGGTTCCTTCACAACAAACTATCTTAGGACATAAAAATAATTCAGAAAACAACCACCTTTGGGACCTCTTTTAGGTGCTCTACCCTTATCACACTTCTGTGGATAAATATGGGGAAGATCCTAGAGGTTTCTCCAAGGAGTTTTAGATGAAAAAGGGAAAGAAAAACAGAAGAGAAAGAAGGTTTGAGCTTGGAAAACTTATTGATGTGTAATCAGGAAGTTTGCTCAAAACTTAGAGGATTAGAGAGTGATTGTGGAGAGATTATGGATGAACAAAGGATTAAAGGGTGGAGAGGAGTGGTATATATAGGTGGGATGAGTTGGTTAGGTGTTTAATGCATTAATTAGGGTGGTTGGAAGGTGTTTAGATGAGGGTTAAGCTTGATGGTTGTTACTTGTTGCTACTGTTGAGCCATCGAAAATTTAAAAAAAAAACGGACGAAACTAGTATTTCATGTTTGTTTGTTGTTGCTTGCAAAAAGTCAAAGGTGATAAACACCAATTCACGTTTTTTTTTTCTTTTCCTTTTTTTTAAACTAAGAGTATTATTATAATAAGTATATATATTAATAAATAAATATATATTAATATCTTAACTAAATGAGTTTCTAAATTGATTAGGATAAATTATATTGACGACTCGTCAAGAGGTGGTAGGAGTAACATAAGAGAAACGAATAAAGACAAGCTTAGAATTTGTTAAATATAGAATTTAAAATACAAAAAAGTTAAAAATCACGCGATGTTACATAAAGTTTTCGTCACATAGAATTTATAGAATAAATGAAATAGATTAAGATTAAGTGCAATTGATAAAATACTTTTCATTGATCATAAGCTCGGGTTTACAAGGGTATAAAATGACAAGTTACAAGGATGCGAGGACTAGAATGGTAAATACGAAAAATACGAATGTTACAATACATACATACATACATACAATTGAAAACTATACTATATATGATGTATTTCACAAGGGCAATTTAAGATACACAAAAGTTAATTACTTTTGTTTCCTTTAATGCATAAGATACAACCGTAAAATAAGGGTACATTAGTATTTCAAACACTTTTACATCTTAACTACACTTTAATTACCTCAACTTTACTAAACTTTTAATTATGTTAATATTTTTTTTATAAAAACAAATTGCATTATAAAAACAAACATTTTATTCCCTTTAATTTTAGTATAGTAGTGCTATTATTTTTTAGTTTAAGAAATTGATGTATTACATGATTAACAATATACAGGGGTGGGCAATAACTGAAAACAAACGAAACCAAATCAAATCAACAAACTGAATTAACCAAAAAAACCGAATTGACTTAAATTTGGTTATCGTGTTTTTTTGTACCCTTATTTAACAGAAACTAACCAAAACGGACCCAAACAATTAATATATTCTTAGCTTTTATACCTTCATTTAATGTAGTTATACCCTCATTTCATGTACCTGTAAGCATAAATTCTAACCAAAGTTTGGTTTTGGTTATTAACGAAAATCAACTGAATCAAACTAAAAGTCAACAATCTTACTAAACGGAACCATTTGATTGATTCGTTAATAAGATCAATTAACGGATAACTTTGGTTTCATTTGAGACTAATAACTAAACTAAAACATGCACATACTTAAAAGTGTCTGTATTCTCGTCACATCGCATGGACACTTTACTAGTTACTTTAAACGCACCGTTGAAATCAGCATTGTCTTAAAATTTTTAAAACCATAAAAATTACTATATTCAAATGAAGAAAATAAGATTCTGATTTTATAGTATAATTTAAAAAATAATTAGCTATACAATAGTTAATTAAGATTTTAAAAGTTGATAAACTATATTTAAATAAAAAGTTAAATAATAACAACTGGAATTCTTTTATTTACTCTTCCAGACATATATGATTCCTCAATAACCATTATTATAATATTAATTAATATGTTAATTTATTATTATAATATTAATTAATATGTTAATTTATTAACCTTGAATTGACACTTTGAATAGTGACTTTTTAATTTCATATTTGTCACCACAACAATTCAATTAATGGATGAATAACCCATAATCGTTTCTATGCATATATACTTATATCTTTTGCTTTAAATGTGACATATAAGATGACCTTCTAGCTACATCATTTTCTTTCTTTCAGTACTTGTAATAATATTTTCAATGAACTACGTGTAAGTGTTTATACAGTTCTCGTAGTTTTCTGCTAAAAAGTTAGTTATGTACTGAATGCGTGTGTGTGTATATGTATATGAGAATGTTCTTTTGAGAACTAATAATATGTTTAGAACTGCATAATGCACACGTACATTAGTATATAAAAATAATCAAATAAACATTGTGGAGGCAACACATGTATGCGTTAGGGTTTTATGAGTAATAGTATTTGCGTCATTTATGAAACGCAGGAAGCCCGGGGGCTTCGTCTGTTGGATTTACTCTTCGACAAATAGTTCACAAATAAAATTTCATATAACGCATTGGAAAAATATTAAGTCATTACATGCCAAAAATAAAAATTTTCTTTAAAATATTTAGTAACAAAATGGGATGCTAGTTGCCAAGGAGCCTTTGTCGCACGCCAGCCAGGCTGTCTTGCATTCAACCTTATGTACATATCAAACTCATCTCCATTGAGTGAGTTCTAGTTTAATAAGGCAACAATAAACTATAACAAGTTATCAACCTGTAAACATTTTATGCAATTAAGCACGTATCACTTTACACGATACAATAAACACTTTGCTATACATTATTTGAATCTTTGTAATGTGACCATAACATGACTGTAACTCTGTACAATAACTATAACATGAACACTATACTCTACGTAATTGTACAACCGTCGATAAACAACAAATGCATTGTCCTTGTCATAACGACTTCAGAGGTAACCACTCATCACAAGGACCCTGAATATAACCGTCCATCAAGTGCAGTATGCATATTATGACTCTTCACATTACCTTATCGTGACAATTTAACACATTTAACTATTTATTTTACTCAGCAACACCCTTTCATAATCTATCATGTTAATTAAAACATCGTCCCTTTTACTTTGGAAACATTATGAGTATGCACACTGCCCCAAAACAATACGGTAAGAGGGGTCTAGAAACTCACATGTTGCAGTTAACTACTATTGCTACGCGCCTATGCTGTCTAGCTGCACGATCAGTATGTAAATTAACATGCGAGCTCGTTCCTTTCTAATACTATAACACAGTTTCGATATGCACTGTCGTCAACAGTGTCATATGAGTGGCAAATCAGTGTCACCTGAGTATCGTTTAACTTGCTTTAGGACTTTGAACATCGTTAAGGGCTAGTGTTGGCACTTGGCAGTGCGCACGTTAGAGCACCATGTGAAATGATATAAGAACATAATGTTTTTCGTAATAAAAAAATATTCGAGACTTGTGCACATAAAAATTTTGTGTAAAATGTTGTCAGAACACCATTATTTGCGCAGCGTGTTACACTTAAATAAAAAACTCGTAGTGTAATCATTAATGAACACACTATACTAAGAACTCATATCATCTTATGTAGTGTATGTAACAATGACCGCGGTTAAGTACCATTATTAACACATGATGTGTATATAACAATGATTACAGATTACGGTTAAAAAAAATGGAGAGAGAGAGTGAGAGAGAGAGAGAGAAGAAGGCGAATGGGAAACTCAACGTCGGAGAAGGAGAAACACAATCAACCGGGTGAATCAACCTTCACTAGGGGAGCACATCACCACTTTCTACATCACCAACATTCCTTGGGATTGCACCCTAGGTCTGCTATGGAGAAGTTTCCGAGACTTAGGCAAAATGACCGATGCTTATCTTCCACGAAGACGGAACAAGGCAGGGAGATACTTTGCTTTCCTTAGGTTCGAGCATGTCCGTAACACTGTTTCAATGATCAAGGCGTTGTCCAATGTCAGACTGGAGGATGGCAGGCTTCAGGTTAACGAGGCAAAGTTCAAGAAAGAAGAAGTGGCCGCTAACAAACCTGTCCACCAATACCAACCACCGGATACTAATGCTAGGGTGACTACGAACCATGCGACCGATAAAAGACCGGTGGGCGTTGGGAGGAACTGGGATTCAAATCAGTTTCCACCACTGGGGAATAACCATGCAAGAAGAATGATTCGTATGCCGGATAAAACACCACAAACCTGGGCCACTTTCGGAAAAGTTTCGTTAATAGGGAAGGTGAAGGATGTCAATCGTCTATGCAGGATGGACGAATTTCTGTCGTTAACTGAGGTCAAAGACGTTTCGGTTAGATATGTGGCTGGGATGTCCGTCCTACTCACTTTTATGTCGTCCAGTTTGGCAAAAGGCTTCCTTGCTGACAGAATGGACGGTTGGGCGACCTGGTTTCACAGCTTGGAAGTCTGGGAGGGACAATCTCAGCCGTTTGAACGTGTTGCATGGCTAAAAATAACCGGGGTTCCTCTCCTCCTATGGGACAAGGAGATGATAAACAAGATTGCGTCGTCCTATGGGGAAGTTGTTCACGGGTCTGATGCTAGTGACAAAGACGGGAATTTCGCCATGGAACAGGTGGCTGTGTTAACTACCGAAGGAAAACGTATTTGTGAGTCGGTGGAGATTCTCTGGAAACATCACCGTTTTACTGTTTGGATCAATGAAACCGATGAAACATGGAGCCCTGATTTCGTACAACTAAAACCCACTGACCCGGAGATTGCAGGGTCGTCGGGGTCTCCTTCCACTGTTGGGAGTCCAGATGAGGTGATGGAAGAAGGTCAAATCCCTGAAGGTGACGATAGGGAAGAGAACACTGATTTGCCACCTTTCGTTGTTAATTTGGCTGGGCAGGAAGTGACCTCCGGCACGGTGGCGGAGGTGACTCCGGTAATCTTGGAGAACTCGGAGATACCCAATCGTCTGGAGGAAGGCCAAGAGTCACACGTGATGATGAATGTTCTTGGGGAAAATAATATTATTAATGTGGTGCCTATTCCCGAGGATGACACGTTGATTGGTTCGGTGGAAAAGCTGGCGAACCTTGAGTCACACGAGGGGGGTGGGTCCCAGGAAACAAACAACAATTTAATAAATTCGGGTGTATCCAGGAAAAGGGCCCGGGTGGAGTGTGGGCCTAGCGATGACTTATTGGACTTGAATTCCCCTCCCATTAGTCAGCCCAACACAACCCAACCAACTATACCCAGGGCTGGTAGGCCCAACATCAGGCGACATTCTCAAAAACAAACCTGCCCTATCAATCGCTCCTTTCAACCTGTTAGTCTTTTTTCTAACACTATCCCTTTACCTCCTACCCTTGACCCCATTACCCTCCACTCCCCTGCCCCACCAATTCCAGATCCAGTTGTCGATATTGATGAGTCGGCACTTATCCTGGAGGCTTCGGCTACTGGTAACTTAGGACGAGCTGTGGGTATTAACCTGGATGGTTTCGATGACGAGCTTCTACAATCCGTCAGGAAGGAAGGTGAGCTTAACTTGGCCCAATGAATTTTTTAACTTTTAATGTTAGGGGAATCGGGGAAGACGACAAGATTCTGTCCGTGGGTGAAATCATCAAAGAACAAAAACCACACTTTGTAAGTATTCAGGAAACTATGATGCAAAACGGTGAACGTATACAAGTTAGTAAGCTATGGGGGAGGCGTTCTCTGGAGTTTGAATGGGTTAATTCGGAGGGGAGGTCAGGGGGCCTGCTCTCTTGTTGGGACCCTGCTTTCTTTCAAAAAACGGAGGTTATCCGCCAGCCAAACTTCTTAATTGTTACCGGGCTTCTCAAGGAATCGGGTGAGAAGTTGAATGTGGGGAACATTTATGCGCCGCAGGGGCTGGTTAGGAAAAGAGAACTCTGGAATACTGTTTCCGAAACCATTGCCGGGACCGATGGGATGTGGATTTTAATGGGTGATTTTAACTCGGTACGTGCTCCTGAAGAACGTCTCAATTGTGTGTTTAACAGTTCTTGTGCTGCAGCCTTTAATGATTTTATTGAAGTCAACGGTTTAAACGAGTATCCAATGGGTGGTCGTAAATTTACCAGGGTCTCCGACGATGGAACAAAACTTAGTAAAATTGATCGGATTTTGGTGTGCGATACTTTCTGGAATTTTTGGCCGGATGCGACTGTCACTGCGCTTCCCAGACTTGTTTCCGACCACAGCCCGGTTGTTTTATCCACTTCCAGCATCAATTATGGGGCATCCCCCTTCCGTTTTTTCAATTCCTCTCTAGGAAAGGCTGGCCTGGATGAGGTGGTTGTCGCAGCTTACAATGAACCTGTCGAAGATGCACCCGCTGATCTTATGTTAGCGCAAAAATTAAAGCGGGTCAAGGTGAAAGTTAGAGAATGGTTGGCGACTGAAAGAGATAATCGGGGGATCATCAAGAAAAATATTGAAAGGAGGATTGCTTCATTAGATGTTCGGTTGGAAAGCGGTTCGGGGTCCGAGGCAGAGATTGCGGAATGGGTCGAACACAAAAAAAATCTCGATGAAATCAACTCGGAACTAGCCCAAGATTTAAAGCAGAAATCTCGAATCAAGTGGTTGATTGATGGTGACGAGAACACTTCCTCCTTTCATGGTATGATCAACCAAAACAAGGGGAGTAATCGTCTAAATGGGATCTTGGCTAACAACACTTGGGTGACGGATCCGACCCGGCTCAAAGTGGAGGCATGGAAGTTTTTTGCTGCCAGGTATCAAGAACCTAATCAAGTGCGCCCACCATTCAGTTGCCCTTCTTTGAAACAGGTACCTCTTGACCTTAGGGACCGGCTGGTTGAAATGTTTTCGTGCGAGGAGGTTAAAGTGGCGATTTGGGAGTGTGGGGCCGATCGTGCCCCGGGGCCGGACGGCTTCACCTTTGGTTTCATTAAGCATTTCTGGCCTCTCCTCAAAGATGATATAATGCGAATGATGCATAGTTTTTTTAATGACGGGGTTATTAATAGAGGTTGCGCGTCTTCGTTCATCGCTTTGATCCCCAAAGTTTTGGACCCAATGGACTTTAGCGAGTTCAGACCCATTAGTCTCATTGGGTCTATCTCCAAAGTCATTTCTAAGGTTTTGGCCAACCGGATTAAGCTTGTTATTGATGCGGTCATCTCGGAGAAACAATCGGGTTTTCTAGCTTCTCGTAACATACTTGATGGGCCCTTGATCTTGAATGAACTATGTTCGTGGGCCAAATTCTCACGGCGGGCTGCTTTCATCCTTAAAATCGACATGGAAAAGGCCTATGATACAATCAATTGGAGTTTCATTCTCTCCGTTTTGTCCCAAATGGGTTTCCCTCCTCGATGGTGCACATGGGTCAATGGCATCTTGGAATCCTCTAGAGCGTCGGTTCTAATTAATGGCTCGCCATCTAGAGAGTTCCAATGCTTCCGTGGTGTCCGTCAAGGGGATCCCTTATCACCTTTCCTCTTCATCTTGGCAATGGAGGCCCTCACTAGTTTCGTTCACAAGGCACGTGATTTGGGGTATATTGGCGGCATTCAACTACCTAACAATGGTCCAGTGATTACACACTTAATGTATGCAGACGATGTAGTATATGTTGGCGATTGGGGTGAGGATAGTATTTTGAATATCGTGAGACTTATGCGCTGCTTCTCTTTGATCTCGGGGCTGAATATCAATTATCGGAAAACCTCTCTTTTTGGCATTGGGGCGGATCAGCCTAGTGTAGACCATGTGGCTGAATTGATACATTGTAGATCCGAAGTGTTCCCGTGTAAATACCTGGGTGTACCCGTTGGCGTCAACATGAACCGTATTAAGTTTTGGGATCCTGTCGTTGAAGTCTTCAAAAAGCGTCTTTCCAAATGGAAAGCGAAACATTTGTCATTTGGTGGTCGGGTGGTCCTACTCCGTGCGGTTCTAGATAGTTTGCCTTTGTATTTCTTCTCCTTATTTAGAGCTCCGGTTGGTGTCATTAACTCGCTTGAAGCCCTCAGACGCCGTTTCTTTTGGGGCGGGGATGAGGATAGGTCAAAAGTAAACTGGATTGCGTGGGAACGGGTGGTCGGCCCTACCTCTAAAGGGGGTCTCGGCTTTGGCTCACTAAAAACGATGAATGAGAGTCTTATTGTGAAATGGTGGTGGCGTTTTAAACTTGAACCACAGTCTCTTTGGTGCAGGGTTATCTCGGCTATTCACTACTCTCCTAACTCGGCCACCTATCTACCCGTCCGTAGGGGCTTATCGGGAGTTTGGAACGCTATTTTTAAGGTTGGGGATGTGGTCTCGGCACAAAACTTGGACATCCCAGCCCTCATCAAAGGCAAGCTTGGCAACGACGTGTCTATTCGTTTTTGGACAGATTGGTGGACCGGGTCTGGACCGCTTAAAGACCGGTTCCCATCCCTGTTTGCGCTTGAAGCTTCAAAATCGGTTTCTGTGGCTACTCGTATCCAGAACTGGAGCTGGGTTCGAGTACCTAGTTCTCACTTGGAATTGACGGATTGGCATCAATGCAACGCATTGATTGCTGGTACCACTTTAGCTCAACATCGGGATCATTGGGAATGGGTTGGGTCTTCGGACGGCTGCTTCACTGTGGCGTCTTGCAGGAAATTATTACAAAGCTATAGCACCCCTTTTTACCCGTTTCAATGGGTGAAAGGGGTCCCGAAGAAGGTGTCTATTTTTATGTGGAGGGCCGAACAAGATCGTCTTGCGACAAGAAACGGGTTACTCAGAAGAAGAATCATAAACGGGTCGGCGGAATGTATACTCTGTGGTGACAACACGGAAGACGCGAATCACTTATTAACCTCCTGTTACGTGGCTTCATGGATATGGCATAAGGTTAGTTCGTGGTGTAATATACCTCCAATTTTCGCTTTTTCTGTCCGAGATCTTCTAAATCTGCACAACTGCCGTGGCATCTCAAGACACAAACGTAAGTGGGTTCGCATTGTTATTTTCGCTGCATCATGGTGCATATGGAAGGCCCGCAATGGGGTGATTTTTCAAGGGAATAGGTGTAATCTGGATAGCATTTTTGGGGAGATTCAATCTGTTTCGTTCAGCTGGGTATACCACAACATCAAAGGCTCCGGCTGGTCTTGGGAGACTTGGAAAAATTTCAATGTTCCGATCACATGATTTAGCTTTTGTTTTCTGTTTTTGAAAGTGTTTGTATAGCTTTTATTGCGTGTACCTTGGGGTGTTTTTGTGTTTTGGTGTAACTAGTGTCTTACTAGTTAGCATCGTTGTAAATATTTGCGGGTGGAATGAAATGCAATTTGCCGTTCAAAAAAAAAAATATAACAATGATTACGCTAGAGCCTTATTAGCAACACATTTAGTGTAATAATTAATGGATACATTATACTATTAACGTATATAGTCAATCAACAATAATTACACTAAAGTATCGTCTATAACATATATAATGTAATCACCAAACTTTATACTATATAATGTTAATTATCACTTAGTTATGAGTATGTCGTTGTGTGAAATTACTATATCGCAATGCATATTATTCCCATCAAGAAGAACACCTGGCAATGCAAATATGATTCTTAACTATTGTCGAATTAATAGTTGTTCTCATATCATCATATCCATATGTATACTAAACATTCAATATAAATCTAGTAGAGGAACCTGAAAATATGGGTGTTAAAAATTGGGGAAATATCATAAAAAAAACATTAAACTTTCTGTTTTTTTTTAATAAAGTCATTCAACTATTTTTTTTGCACAAAAAAACACTACACTTTCATTTTTTTCTTTCAAAAGTCCCTTAACAATTCTTTCATTCTTTCTACCTAAAAAACACTATACGTTTTGTTTTTCTCGTAAAAGACACCAAACAATTTTTTTTCACATAAAACCCCTCAAAATATCAAATTCGAACAAAATTTTGTTTTTTTAAATAACCCGGAACCGAAACTCCCAAGTGTGTTTGTTTATGTGTTCCATAGGTGGCCTATATATATTTTTATCTTTAAAAAAATCAAAATGGTGAAGTTGATCAAGAAAGTTAAGTACTTCAAGCGTGCTACATCGATTAGAAAAAATGCTTATTTGCTATATAATTTTTTTTCTTGGTATTTAAGAATTGTATGACTATTTAAATTAGTAAAACTAACATTACTTTGATTGTGACAAGAGATTTTTTTAAATATAGTTTGTTATCAAAATAAATATATAATCTATATATATATATAAAAGAAAGCATATATGCCCATTGAGAGTGCCACGTGGCTTAATAATTGAGTGTTTTTGGTGTTTTTGAGTATTTTTCTAAATTTATCTCTCTATCTCTTAATTCTCAATTACTAAAATTAAATTGAGTTATTTTAGGAAAAAAGAATATAAAAACAAATTTAAATTTTTCTCTCTTATCTTCCTCCCATAATTTTTAAACATAAATATCTTTTATATTCGAGATTTTTTAAATAAAAAAATTACACCAAATTAACGAGAATTTTATTATCTTTCCAACGAGTACTATAGTGCTATATAAAAACGAAAAAAAACGACTATTTTTTGTGGGGTTATATTCATACAGAAAAAAACACAAAGTGTTCAGGTTATTCATTAATCAAATTGTAACATATTTTAATTTACGTGAAGATGATTATATGTTGAAAGTTATCCTTTTAATACTTTATTATGTTTGATATGGTATGCTTTTTATTTTTTTAACTTTTTAAATAAATGTTTTTTAACTAAGATTGATTATGTTTAAGTTATTTACTCTTTTCGTGATTTGAGTTTTCTTTTTTTTTATCATTTTTTATTAAATCATATTAAATTTTTCAACCCCGGGACCTTCCCGGGGTAATCGGCTAGTTACAAAATATCTTAAAAGCTACCAAAAAAAAAAACAGTAACCACATCACAAAAAAATAAAATAAATAAATAAAAATTGTTGGGTGACTTTTATAAGAAAAAACAGAAAGTATTATGTTTTTTAGGTACAAAGAAATGTTGAGTGACTTTTGTAAGAAAAAACTGAAAATATAGTGCTTTTTATGTGCAAAAAATTGTTGAGTGACTTTAGTGAGAAAAAAACAGATCTAGAATCTTAATTAGATATTCGAATCTGATCTATTCTAATCTAAGTTCTTATTCGGATCAAATTTAGATTTTAGAATTAGAAAAAAAAAATTGGATTATTCGGATGTCCGAATAAACCAAATAACCTTTAATAAGTTTTTAGTTAGGGAAGGGGCCAACTACTTGAAAATTAGTCTTGCGGTCTTGCCCAATAGCCCATGAGTATTTTGGATGTGTCTAAACGGCTAAACTTAATCTAGTCCTTCGAAGTTCAGTATCACGATTCAACCTTACACCTTCATGGCGTAAAACAGCCACCCCAAAGCCATTTATATGAATTATGATGAAGACTATGTTTTGAAGTTTGAATTTTGTATTTGTAATTGTGTTTTAAGACTAATTTCTAGTTTTTTGGTTTTACATGTTTATTGTGAATATAAATTAGTAAAATGTTTGGAACAAAAAATTAGGGTGAAAAAATAAAAAAAAATGGCAAAACTGTTATTCGGTTTATTCGGATTTATCCGAATCCGATCCAAATTGAATTCAAATAGATTTTGGATCGGATGAGAATCTTTCCAATTCGGATAGGATCGGATTTTGAATATGTTCCTAAAATTTTCAAGTCTGAATAAGTCGTTCCGGATAATCCATTATCCAATCCGATGAACACCCTTACCATAAAAATCATAAAAATTTTGTATATATATGCTGAACAATTATAACTTGCATTCCATGGTGAAATCACAAACCTTCCTCCAGTTTGAAAACTTCAATTTATTAGCAGATTTCTACTATTAAACCCCTCTTAACTTTGATTCTCTTTTACATTTTTTTATCAAAATACAATTCTTCATACCATTTCTTTCATTTAAATGTCACCACGATTCACCTATTTTATTTATCCATCTTTTTAATATTCATAAATTATTTCACAATATTAATAAATCAATACTTTTTAAGACTTTAGAATGTTAGAAGAAAGGAGTCATTTTATGACCGGAAAATAGTTATTGATTAATAAAATGTGGGCAATTTTTTTAACATCCTTAAGAGCCAAGATTGTAGTTGTCAACATTTAAAAATTGTTGGTTTTTATAATTCTATTTAATAGCTAAAAGTAAATAAAAAACAACAATTAAAGCTATAACTTATTGCTATGGAGCAACTGATCTTCATTTGTAAAATAATTTTGTCTTCACCATGAACAATTGTCTATGTGTTTATGCTCAATCAATTTCCTGAGATACAACAAAACAAAACAAAGAGTAGTACACCTTATTCAACACTATCAGAATAGTGATAAACCAATTGAACTTACTAAGTTTCCAAGAGTTTTAAGCATTAGAATATATGTTTTTTACAAAAATAATAATAATAATAATTAACTAGTAATCCGGTAAAAGAGAAACAAAACATTTGTATGTAAAATGATAAATCTTGATTACATAGTCATATAGACAAAATAGTGATGGTCCTCAACAATCACTAAAACCTTTCAAGAAGACATACTGATTGGCAACGACACTTCTAAACTTTTGTCGCCAACCAACGCCACTCAAACATACGCCTCAAAAACATATCGTTGCTAACTGATGTCGCTACATATAAACGATGGTCTAATCGTTTAATTTCTTTTATCAACTATGGTCTAATAGTTTAATTTTAAGATTTAGTTATTCATATTACAATTTCCCAATAAAATTATTTGTAAGTTTTAGTTTTCTTATGGCCCCTTACCCAACTTCTTGTCTTTGGGCTTTGAATCTTTGATAGTGACAAAAGAGGAAGATAACAAGCCTGTCAAGAGGTCAAAGGGATCATACCCAAAGTTGAAAGGACAAATCAGAGTTTAATAATTGCTATACATATTCTGTTCATAGTTCCAAATTGTTTTATATCATTTTAGGTATATACCACGATTGCGCGTGTCATTCATATCCGGTTTCTTGGAATAGCAATCGGCTAACATGGGTCAAACATGAGTACCAAATGCTACCTCTTCTTGATAATATCGGTTCACTTAATGTGTTACTAGAAACTCACAGGACTCACTAGTACCCTGGCTAAACAATTGGTCGGGTTAAGTGCGACTTACGTTGGACATGTGGTTTTCAAAAGAGGTTCACTTAATTGAGACAAGTTGGCTCATGTTTTTAAACATGATTTGGGCCAACCTCTTATCACTAGTGGTGCACAAGTATGACTCTAAAACGAGTTTATATATAATAATCATAAACTTTGAAAGATTTTTGAATATTTATAAACTCACTTGTGATGCAGTTAAATCAAGTAGTCAAGATTTAAGTGCTCTACTTCTAGAAAAGTTTGTAATTTTCTCTCTTTTTGATAGTGATCTTACGTAACCATCCATACCAAATGTTGGCAGAAAGTTGCAACTTTAAATGGTTTAACTAAAAATGAAACGGATCGATGAGTTGTCAAGCTTGCAAGACGTTCTGAAGTGTATTCAAATGCGTAAAAACAATCGTTTGATGTTAATCTTAATATGTTGTTATTATAGTTTATATGATAAGATTTCATATTCATACTGCAATTACTTTGTTTCATGTTTATTGAAACATTAATATTATTAAGAAAGTCTTTTAACTTATTTAATTTACACATGGGGTGGTGTATGATGCAACTTTTTAATTTGAAATAAATAATATAAAAAAAACAAAAAAAAAATCTTGTCGCGATTAAGTTAAACGAATTACGACAATTAATCATGCAAGTTGGTGAAATGTACAAAATTTGATCAATGGGGCATAAATGAATGGATAATAAGTTCATTTGGAAATCTAAAAAATTATTAAAAAAAAAAATACTACAAATTTTGATCATGAGCATTCTACTTGCAGAATGCAAATAAATAAGCAAAAGCAAGAACAAGCTTTTAGCATCTTACCATAACTTGAGACTACATTGCTTTCAGCCCGGAAAGCTCACGCAGTTTCTCACATAATACGAATGTGATTGTAGTTTGCGGACCTAATCGTGCAAAAATAGCAAAACCCCTGCAATATTTTGTTTATAGTCAAAAGTTAGTAACCAAGAATAAATGGGGTTGATACTTGATATATTGCAACAAATCTGGAGTTACCAAAATAGGATGGAAGCCCGGTTAGGAAACGGGTCAAAATGGATAATTAGTGTGGGTTAAGACCGGTTGGATTGGGTTGGGCCAGATCAGGTTTGACCAAAATACATTGTTGTCCGTTTATCTAATAAAATCAAAAGAATTATATTAATTTCAATTTTCGACAATAATATAGTTTTAGAATAAGACGATGTATGACGTTTTTTTTGCAATAGAAACACACTTTTGAGTAACTTTCATGGAGCCAGGGGCCTCTCTGGAAGCAGTCTCTCTATCCCCTGGGATAGGGGTAAGACTTGCCTACATCCCACCCTCCCCAGACCCTACCAGTAGCTCGACTATAGGTGGGATTATACTGGGTACGGTTGTTGTTGTTTTTGAGTAACTTTCAACTAATTAAACACATTTGACACGTTTCTGGTTAGTGATATAACATATACCGTATCGACCCATTTATAAATAAAAAGATCAAAATTTATACATCTAAAAAGACAAAAAAAAGTAAATTGGTAGTGTTAGTTCTTACCCTTTGTAGAGTCCTCGAGGTCCCTCCGTGACCAAAACCTAGAGTTCAACCATATAAGAAAATCAGGTATTGCGACCCGTTAAAATGAAAGAGCGCCAATTTAAGAAAAAATGACCTTTGAGATATATTTGGAACTTGAAATCAAACGAAGAGTTAATGACGCTGAAACCTATAACTAATTCTAACAATCGTTTCGGAGAAAAACATAAAACAAGAAATTAACTAGTTACCTTGTATGCACAGTGGAACCCATTTTTATAAGCGCCATCTCTCTTAGATTCTCTTTGTAACATGAGACGGGTTTTGACCATGTCCATAGGTGCAGTTATGAGGGTGCTCATTAAGCCCGCTATTGTACTCGAGCTTCATAAGATGCAAAAAAGAGTAAGAAACATTTACTGTCTTATATTTAATAATTATTTTGTATATACAGATAAAAGAAAGACCATTTTTCAAACTTGTAAATAAAGTTTTTTTTTTTTTTAACTCTTGTTGCAAAAGTCGTCCGAGTTGACCGATTACTCGCCGAGTACTCGCTACAGAGTGGGTCACCAAGTATAGCCGAGTTGGCCGAATGTTCCGAGTACTCCCTGCATAGGCCGATTTGACCCCTGAGTACTCGCAACTCCCCAGTCGGCCGAGTTGGTAGCGCCTAGCGAGTTCTGCAACCATACTCTTAGGTATTTTTCTGCATACGTGATAAGTAGTGTTTTGAAATATTATTGAACTACTACATGTGTTGCTATCTTAGTTAGAGATGCGTACGCAAGATGAAGATAGAATCCTTCTTTAAGAGGGGTCAATTTTAACAACACCTGCATTATAGTCACATAAACAAAAATGACAACCGGAATTATATATAAAAAATTTCTACGCATGGCATTTTGAAAAATAATACAACCGAGGACATAAGTTTTAGGACTTGACCCGTTTGAACTCATCATATGTAGCCATCTGTGATGCTGTTAAAGCCCCCGCACGGGCCATGGCGGGCCCAACCCCCTTCCATAGAGCTGTTACTCCCTCTTTTGCAGCAATCTTTTGCAGCTCACCAATTGGTCCTATATGCATGTTAGGGTTCATTTGCAGACGTACCTAAATAGCAGCCACCTTTTCCAATTATAAGCAGAAGGAATATGCTAAAGATAACAATTTTTTGGCATCATAACATGCAATGTAGTGTTTATGTAAAGTATCAAATCGTTTGAACGTGTACGACTTAGATTACCATGTGATCTTGTGGTACTTTTCCAAGAAAGACATGTAGGCTTGACATTTTCAAGTTTCAAATCATGCAGAGGCGTAGCTTAATAGGGGCCGGAGGGGGCGCCCGACCCCCCGAAATTTTAGCGCAGAAGTTCCGATTATATAGTATCCATATAGAATTTTTTTTTGAAATATACGGTTTCGACCCCTAGTAACTGGTGAATTCCGACACCCCAGTGACTTCCGACCCCCTGAGATTTTCACTCAAGCTTCGCCACTGAACTCATGTATGTAAAATGGGTCACTTTAGGTTATATCTTACTGATATCGAGTCAAAAGGGTAAGATTTAGAAGTTTAGCTAAAACAGAAACGGGTCAAATGGCTTGAGATACAAGTTTAACTAAAAGTTGCGCCGAGTATATTAAAGTTTTACAGACTCTTAAATTGCTTTATTCGAAAAATTGGATCACTATGTTAACAAAAGCCATCATAATTCATGTTTAATACTTTAATATGATAATATATTCATTAACTTATGGAATTTAATAAATGAACGAAAACAAGCGTTGGCAGATCAACTTAATCTGTTTTGACCTGCCATAATGTACCCAGATTAACAAGTTAACGTAGAAGTGCGCAAATAAGCCTCGGCCTGAGAATAATCGTAGGTATGGGCCGTATGGCCCAAGAAAAGCTAGACAGAGGCTTGCCGCCAGTAGCCCGGTCCCTAGTCTGGTGAATCCAGAAAAAGCCTGATTTTGGCCCAAGTATATTTCACAGCCTGGTCTGGACTAATACCGATCCTTAGGCTCCAAATGCTGCTTTGTAAGTATAATTTGTATAACCTGTTGGTTATTATTTAAAGAAAATATTTGAGGCGCTGCTTCAAAAATGACTGAGTTTAATAATCTATATCGCTTACCTTAATGAAGCAAAATCAAAATGACATCATCCTTTTTACATATCAAATAGGTGATACAATCTTATTAGTTGATTTAACACAAAGTAAAAATTTATTTTAATACATAATGTAATCATTTTAGCTAATTCTAATATGGTTATGAAGTATAAAGTATTTAACAACAAAGTTACTCTCAATCTATTTTCATATAACATGAAGAGTTAATTATATTAAATTGTATTTATATGTAAATATATATTAATACAATGTATATCTTTCTTTTAACAAGTTACATAACTTAAGAGATCTTTTTAAGCCTTCAAAATAAACTCCATATTACTGATTTTTTTTATAATCTTATTTAAAGAAAACAACACATATAGTTAAAAAAACAGTATACATTCTTTTATATTTGTATTCTTAAACTTCTATTTAAATATACATCACTTATATCGGAGTAATGGAAATAAATAATCTCAACTATTGACTATTGACCAATAACAGTCCCAACTACCAAAATAACCACTAGCGGTCCCAATTTTCGACATATTGGCCACCAATGGTCCCAGTTAGTCTGATCACTAACTCCGTTAGTGTGATGTTGACGTGGCATGCCACGTAGGATCATTTTTGCCACCTAGGATGCCACGTAGGATCATTTTGCCACCTACGCATGCCACATCAGCATCACACTAACGGAGTTAGCCTCAGTTAGTTTGGGACCATTGGTGGCCAATATGTCGAAAGTTGGGACCGCTAGTGGTTATTTTCGTAGTTGGAACTGTTATTAGCCAATAGTTGGGATTATTTATTTCCATTACTCCTTTATTTTAAAGAAAGAAAGACCTTGGCCCAGTTTGGAACGATAAGGCCGAGTTGTTTATAGAAGGACCGTACTTTTTGGGACCAGGTCCAGGCCTGGTTAGACCGAGGCTTTGTGCACTTCTACGCTACCCGACCCACCCATGTTACCGCCTTAAATGAATGCAAAAAGATTGGGCAATTCTTTACAGGATTTTACCTTTACAACTTCCATTGGGTTGGTCAGCAAAGTGGCAAAAGCACCAGAAACAACTCCAGACGCAATCTTCATGAAGATGTTAGTGGACTCAAAGGCCAGTTCACATAAATTTTTAGAAGGCTCATACAAACCTAAACGTAGACCTCCATAAACAACTGACCTAGTCAATGCTGGTGTCAAACCATTATACAAGGCCTGAGGTCCTTCTTTTTTAACAACTTGAACAAATGTTTGTCCCTGTAAATACCAAACACGAGAATTATCTATCAGTCGATTATTCTTGTTCAAGATTAATAATAACAAAGCTGGTTATACCATTCCAGTTAGTGGGCCTCTTTGTCCAACAAGTTGCATTTGTAGTCTAACTTTGAGTACATCTGCATATCATAACAAATTTCATTGACTTATAATTTACATGTAGCAGGGGAAATTTTAACCCGTCACGTAATATAGGTCACTAGCTCAAAAGTAAAGTGATCAGATCGATTGACGTGTTTGAAACATAGTTATCAAAAGCCATTGCCTTGACCGCCTAGGCGACCAATTTCCTAGAAGCCACCAGATCCCGCTTTTCCCTCCTAGATAAAAAAAAGCCACGGTCTGATTTTTAAACCTAGTCCCCTGACTAATATAATCGACCAATACTTACCAATTTATAGAGATGTATATAAATCTCAATCAAATCTTTTTTTTTTAAATAAATTTGATTTTTAAAACACTTATAGATATTGAATTATTCTTCAATATATAAACACCTCAACTCATTGATTTACCACCAATATATAATCCTTTTAGCAGGTATGGCTAAATCAGTCAGTTTATATTTATATTATTTTATAAGATGATTGTTGTTTGTAATGATTTGGTGATTTTTTATTTTTTTTATTTGCGTTTTTTTTCTTAGTCCCGCGCTTTTTTTGCGCTTCTCGCCTAGGCCACAGGCGGAGCCTAAGCGCCTTGAGTGCGCCTCACGCCTTTGATAACTATGGTTTGAAATCTCCCAAAGCCTACCCAAGTATCCATAGTCCTAAGCTGGGTTTTAAAAAGCGCGCCTGAGGCGCACCTAGGCGCGAGGCGCATCAAGGCTCAGCCTAGGGCGCCTCAGGGCTTTGCGCCTAGTCTTTTTCCCAAAGGCGCGCGCCTCAGGGGATTTTTTGTCAAATTTCAGACGCTTTTCTCCCTGAGGCGCGCGCCTCACGTAACCTGGGTATTTTTTATGCATAAAAATGTTGTACCTTGGTGTTTTTGGCTTGTACATATAGGTAAAATCACATAAAAACCTTATTTATAGCTATATTTTGGGTAAATCAAGCTAAAAACTCATGGAATATATACCGGATATATAAAAAAAATTATATAAATAGTGTGCGCTTCGGGTACGAAAATCCCACGCATTTTGCGCTTTGCGCTTAGACCTCGTCGCTTTTGTGACCCTAGCGCTTTTTAAAACCAAGGTCCTAAGTAGTTAAACACTTAAGGCGCAAAGGGTGAGCATGTAGCCTAGGCGCACAAAAAGCACCCACCCGAGACAAAGCAGGCGCGTGTCCGGTCGGCACCATTTTTTACTGTTTTAGGCTGGTTTTTGGCTGGTGCAGACCGTTTGAAACTAGTTTTGGCCTGTGCAGGCAGGTTTGAAACTAGTTTTGACCTGGGCGGCAGGTGCGTAGGTGCGAACCTTTGACTACATAGCCACGATCTACTAAATTATCTCACTTAAACAATCGGATCACTTTGAGTAGATGGTTTTGTTACTTTTGTAACTATCAATCAATCATACCCAATATATCCCACGAATAGTAAAAACGATTGGTAGGGTCAGGGGAGGGTGAGATGTAGGCACACTTTATCTCTACCCATAGGGATAGAGAGGCTGCTTCCAGAGAGACCCCCAGCTCAAAAAAAGAGAACAAAAGACAGGCAAACGTTCAAGTAAAGAGACAAGTACCACAGGGATATTCCACTATCGGCTAATGGACCAAGTGCAGGAATAAGCTAGTAAGATAGTGCATAAAAATCTACTACATTGAACATCATAAAAAACATGTAAACGAGAAGACAACCACATGCAAGTTTCACATTACTCAAGAAAACAAGATAGATAGATACATAGATCAATATAGGTTTAGAAATCCTATAGTTAAGGTCTCCTAATAAACGGCTATGCTACCTAAGTGTCAAATCCTAAAAGTCATTTACTTTAATCCTACTTCTCCACGAACTCCTATCTTGGACCATGTCTTCAGAGAGGTGCAACTCTATGAGATCCTGTCTAATCCGCTCATCCCAGGTCAATTTAGGTCTGCCCCTTTTCCTTCTCCCCTCTACAACGCATGCTTCCACTGCTCTAGCTGGCACTGTTTTTCGTCTCCTCTTCACATGTCCAAACCATCTCAATCGTAAACAATATAACATAGCAAACAACAGAAATCGGTGCATCCAAACACGAAAAAAAAAATTAAATTCTACAAAACTACATCAAAACTATAAACACAAAACAAAATCATTAGAAACTAAAACAACAAACCTAATGGATGAGTAATGCCAGTGGCAGTAGCAACAGCAACACCACTTGTTCCAAAGTGAGACGCCACATTCGACGGAGAACCCGACCAACTCTGATCATTCTTCACTCCCATCTCACCTAAAACACCCAATTTCTTCATTCAAACATCAAATAATAATTATATAAACACCAAGCATCATATTCATACAACAAAACAGCCCAATTTCACTCAAACAACATCAAACCTATGCATAAACTTATTAAAGCACATAACTTTAGCAAAATTATTAACATAACATGAACCTCAGATCACCAATTTTATATAATTGAATAAAAAACTATAGTTCAAAGGCATAAAATAACCAAAAAAAATCAATTTTTTAGCATAAATGACAGTGTTTAACATGCTTTGTAACATAAAGATAACATATGATATGATTAAACGTTGGAATTTACAGGATTTTTAGAGAAAGAAAGAGAACCTGAAGCATTTTTTATTCCTTCAGGCATATGTTAATTTACGTTGTCCCCTACCTTGACCCGAATCTGATAGACTGAAAGTATTGGGATTGTTACAATTGTGGCACTTTAGTTTCTTGATGATGTATACTTTGTATCCCTATAGTTTATTTTGTGAATAAGAGTAAATTGCATTTTACATCCGCTAAGTTTGAGTCAAAATGCAGAAGTTGTTCTTTAGCTAATGGAATTACATTGAGTGCCCTTCGTGTTATTGTTTCTCATCAGGTGGTGGTGTTATTTTGCCCTCAAACAGCCCCTCAAACAGCCCCTCAATCAGAAGATGTTATGTGAACTTAAAGATCTGTATTGACGGTTTTAAACTCAAAAAGCTTTATGGAATGGTTGCATGTCATCTTTTGGTAGGATAAAAGAGATGGGTGTTTTAAGAGCTTGAAAGTGTCAGATGTTGTCATATGTCATCTTCTCGTACGGTAAAAGGAGTGACGTTTTTTCTGAGCTTAAAAAGTGTCATGGCGTTACGGCGTTACCACTTGTCATCTTTTCATTGGATAAAAGTATAAAAGCCTTGAAAATTGTTAATGGAATTGCCATGTGGGTTGTGTCAGTTATTTGGTTGGCAGTTGGCTTACATCATCTTTTATCGATCATCTTGTAAAGTGACAAGTTTACATTGAATGGAAGTTTTTAGGTATACACGTAATAATTCAATTGTGATCAAATGCTTGTAGTGTTTGTAATCTATTTGATTTCTTTTGAATTCGATATGGCTAATTTTAAAAACTTGTGTTTGTGTATGTATGTGCGCTTTGCCTTTGAGTCTTGATATATTTACATATATGTTTGTTCTAGTTAATATAGATGTATCATTTTTTGGGTAACCAACTCCATGACAAAAGAGTAAAAGAATGAGCTCATGATTTAAATCAAAGAGTTTTTTTTTTGTATTTTTCATATCCCTTATCACCGGCCATTGTAGTTGATTTTATGTTGATCAAGTTTAAAGAACAAATTAAACATGCAAATAATAGGTGTTGATACTTAAACTAAACAAACTAGTTGGGGGTAATGTGGTAATCTTGAAACCTAAAGGGCTAAATTAGTAACTCAAGGTAAAAGCTCACTTTGCACATCATTTAATTTTTTTTTTTACTAACTAGTAGGGTAGCACCCGCGCTTCGCTGCGGGTTCGAAATATGTATAAAAATAAGCAAATCATAATGATACATGAAACGTGGTCTTGGAGGTGACCCGGTTTTAAACAATGAAACGCAAAATAAAAGAAACTCAATATATTCAAAAGTGTAAAAAATAATAGCAAACTGTAGAGAAAACGTTTTGTGACTAATGTTTTTAAAGGGTTCTGGGTTTCGTACACCTGGTGACATCGCATTACGAGGTATGTGGCAGCCTCCTATTGATATGTGATGTCGGTCAGGGTGTATACTTCGTAATTAGGGGGTGTATAATTCTTAAATACCTAATTAAGGGTTATAATTGTAACTTAAAGTTTGAAATTGACTGTCAATGAAGCCAACAAATAAAATCAATAATATACAACCATTATTGCATTTAGTACTACTAACTCTATGTCTTTGTTTAAATCCTAAAAAAAAAACCTTGAGTTAAGTAATATGTGGGTCTTTGTTGTTTGTTTGTTGGCAAACACCACCGAAACAAAATAAAAAATAGAAAAGAAACATGGCCTAGTAAAAACTGAACATGAGGCCCAATCATAATTTATGACTGTTCACATTCTATTTTGTTAGTATATAGAATATTTTTGATGCACCTAAACAACACCTAATCTTATACCGGTAAGGATTTAAACTCACATCACTTATAAAGGACATGGACGATACCACTAGGTCATGGGTTCACATCATTTTAATCACATGTAAAATTAGACATTCCCGTACTGTATCGCTCATGATAGGGTCTTATGATCCTTCTCAATAGTTGGTACCTTTCATAATACACAACTATGTGATATTATAAATCATACGAGTACTTGATTTACTACTTGAGTAGATGTATTGTGAATATTGTTATAGAATTTTATAACCTCATAGCAGTTATCATTTTCTCAAAATTTAGATCTTTCCAAATCAATGATCTTCTTAATAATGTTTTGGACCCCGAGTTTCTTTTGGATTAGAGAGCGATAATGACTTAGATATTTGGATTTTTTTTTAAATGTTTGACAAATCCAATCATTTATCATTATCCAAAACATCAAAATCAAATTAAAAAACTTAAACTGTTGACCACAATTTTTTTTAAAACCGATTGTTGCCCGTCTACCTTCTATTGTGATGTAAATTTCGTATATTGAATGTTTAAATATTTATGTTTGTAAAAAAAAAAAACTGATTTTAATTTTCAACATTTGCAGCAACAATAGAGAGGATGCACCCGTAATCTGAAAATAAGCATCGTTATAGAGCCACAACGGTGGTTGCCTCTACATTTCATACTTAAATGTACAAAGAGAACATGTTTTTTAGTAATCTTGGTCAACTGTTTGATAAGAATCAAAATGGCATCTAGGATTTGTAACAAAAAATTAACAAAAACCATGTTTCAAAATTGGCCATTTTGACAGCTCACAAAGATATAACCACAAATATACAAATGATTTGTAACTTCATGTTCCTAACCGCCATGAATATGCTGGATCCCATTTTTCCTTCTTTTTCTTGCATACTGCTTCATTTTTACATGCCCATTGAAAAGTTGGTACCTGTAAGTTTGAAAACAAAAATAGTGTAGTTAACTATTGATGCATAATGATCTAAGATGTTATTTATATATTACAAAGGTGGAAAAATGGGCAGGTCAGACATGTTGGGTAAGGTCCAAGCCAAACAGGCCGTGTTATCCTAAACACTTTCCGCTCATTTGATGTTTTTCAATTACCTTGCATAATCCAGTTTCTGAATAATGATCCCGTTTAGTAAGAGTTCTGCACTGTAAACTGCTGCACCTGCAAGTATACATACATAGTTACACACCATATGTTTTTCATGTGAATTTGAATGGTAATGACTTGTGTATGCATAATGAAATAAGTAAGTGCATACCTTTGTTTAGAAATGGAACACATTCTTCATAATCTTTTTCGCAAGACAATATTAAAAGACTATCTGAGGTCTCGTGCGCCATGCTAGCTTGCTGAACACCTTCCATAACCTGAGGAGCATCTCATTATAACAAAGTTTCCAAAAGTCTATATTTACTGCATACAACCTTGTAAGTCCCTTTATGCAATGTTAGTATATTTACTGTAATAATATACTTTTCCTATCCTATTAATGCATTGTAATTAGTATACTTATATAACAAATAAAAGATGAACAAATATATCTTTGTGTCAACCCAATATATTGGGCCGTTTTGAACCGAACTAAAAATGACCTGTTTCAAACCCAAATCCATTGGACTAGCTCATTTTTCGCGGTTTGGCATTTTGTATAATAGTTAAAGATGATTGTAGTGGAATGTAAAAAACATATTAAATTATCTACATTGCTTCACTCAAAGATTTATCATTGTAATACCATTGCTTTTGTAATCATAATAAACGGATCATTTATTTATTAAACAAATCTGGAAAATGGACAAAATAATGTTTGCAGGTCAGCCCTTTTGAACCAAGCTAAAAAATGGCTCGTTTTAACTCAAACTTGTTTTGAGCCGTTACCCAATCTGCTTGACCCGTACCTTGCTACCTTTAGCCCTTTAGGTGTTCTATATAGTAGATTATGACTATTGTAGTGAAATGTAAAACAAAAAAAGGAGCAGGATAGCACCTGGCCTTGACCTGCTTTGACTAATTTTTTAATCATTTCTCTATCAGGTTCTACATTTGAAGTAATGAAGACTCTCTGATCCTGGCACTCAAAACCAAACAGATTCATAAGGGCATAGAAAGGATGTTTGGATATGTATTTTGAGATTGATGTTGAATAATTTAAATGATGCAATCAATTGTAATAACACGTCGTGTATCCAATAGTGCGTGCTTATGCTGCTTGAACGTATAACTGACTATTGGTGGTGCTGAGTGTTACCTCTTGAGACAAGGTGTAGAACTTAGGGTATGCATGTGGTAGTGTTTACGTTTAAAGAAAAATATATGAGAAAGTAATAGTTTAACTAATCATATAATCAAATACAAAAGCAGGTTACCCAAATTAAGTACCTTCAGAAGTGGACGAGATCTTGCCCGAGACAATGAAACATGCATATTAAAGCCAATTTCTTTTTCCTTTTTAGCATCCCTGAGTATGTAATTATTTTCATCAATAATACATGTTGCTTGCTCACAGCTGTCAAGCCACAAGGGTGTCACAATTGGTTTACCAAATGCCATTGCTTCTAACATTTTCTTTGTTCTTGCAAACCTATCAGCCACAAAATGTGTAGCATCTGAGCAATCTTTTGCTGTTAAAATGCCAAACCTTTTCATTATCTGCATAGAAAAAATAGGAAATCTATAAGTTGTAATAACTTACAAAGATTTCAAACAAGAAGGGTATGATTAGAGGTGGCAAAATGGACGGGTTTGGTAACGGGTCAAAACTAGTACAGTAGTTCTTTGATGCCGGTCAAGTAGGATCAACTCCAAACATTTTTAACAAAAAGTTTAATATTCATATAAACAATGAGCATGTCAAAAAGATTTAATAATTATAAAGTATACTAAACTGTAATACTGAATCATTTAAATATTGATTTAGGAGATTATATGCATTAGAGATGCATTTCAACCTATATAAACGCTTGGACCCATTCCCTTTCTATCTATTTTATTTTTTACTATTTGACCCGTTAAAGATCAAACATAACCCAAATCAACTCATTCATCAGTACTGGATCGAACTTTCCACCTATTGCCATGACGATAAATGAGATAACTAAAAGAAATAAAGAACCTTTCTCTGCTGCTTAACCACATCATCATCAAGATTTTGGCTGAACAATACACGAATTTCCACCTTTTTCCTACGCTGTCTCAAATCCTTTGATATAGAATCAGGGGAAGTTTCTGTAAATCCCAACCTAGTAAACTCATTCCCGGGAGAACATGTAGAGATTTTCTTAATGCCCATTGAAACACATTTGGTGTTAGTGACTTCTGCAAATTTCGGTTGACCAACGTTCTGCATCAACGATCCTTTCCAAAATTTATTTCCAGCCGTTGATCTGTACTTGGAAGCGGATCGTGGTTTCCTCTTTACACTTGACATCAAAAACGCTTCCCTGAAGTTCCCTTCCGTCTTACTTGGACCCACAACTGAAATTATATTGCCACTTAATGCTGCATTTTGTCTAATATTTCTAGGAGTCCTTTTCTTTTTGGGCCAATTCCATGTCTCAAACTTTATACTGCCAGAAACTGTATCTAAATCATCCGTTTTTCTTTTATGAAGGATCTTAGCCTGTTTATCATGTGTAATATATTCATGATTAGATGAATTTTCAATCCTCTTTGAAACTTTTGCAGATGACCCGCGCCTAGTTCTAGTAGCCACAGGTGAAAAGGTTTTAACTTTCTGATTTACACCAAGGGATTCACGTCTTCTATAAACAAATCGGATATTTTCCTTTTCTGAATCTTGATTTTGCTTTCTTTTGGTAACAATTTTTAAAAAAATTTCGTGCGCCTTCAAATTTCCAGTCGATGATTCCACATTCAACCCTTTTTCGCTTTTTAGTATCCCTGTTTGGGTTCAGATTTAATACGTCCGTTAATGGGGAAGAAAACTGTTTCGGTGTTTTCTTGTTCATATCTTCATTTTCATTAGTATCAATAGTGGGAGGTGGGGCATACAGAAAGGACTCCATAACTTCAGCTGCCATTTGAGTGTTAAAACTAACATCAAACATATCATCAACGAGGGGACATTTTGGTAATTCTTCCTCAAAGCGTTGTTGATCAAATGCTCTTCCATCCAAATGTATCTCTTTCTGGATGTTAAGTTCTTTTTCCTTTTCTAAAGTTAACTTCCCTCCATAGTCAGGATGATTATCATTCCAATCGAAGGTTGAGATGTCGATTTGGTTCTTAAGATATGCTTTTTTGGCCAAATCACGGGACCCTTTTGCAAATGAAGTAAAAGGTGATCTTAGCCCATTAGTCTTCGGAATCTTGACTTCTGGAGACGAATTTTCAACACTAACTGAAAGATAATGATCCACAAATCTCAATGCATTAGCTTGGGTTGACTCGCCGGGTTCTTGAGATTCATCAACTGTTCCATTTGCAATCTCAAAATTATAACTGGTCTTCTGGTCTTGATCAACTTTTGCTACATTTTCATTGTTTGATATTAAGTTTTTCTCACTTGATACCACAGTTAGTACTTCTTGATGTCGTGTGTCAGCTTGTAGAGAGTTGGGACCATTAACGGTTACTTTGTCTGTCAAATTGCTTCCTGCAGATGACTTAACCTCAGTTGATTGTGTACCAACTGCACTAACACGCCGCCACAAACATCCTGATAAGAAACGCAGTTACAAAATCGTTACTAAAATAATCCAACTTTTACAAACCGGTAGGAAAACCATTCACCTTCATCATGTTACTGGTTTTTCAGTTAATAGCTAAACGAGAACACAAAATAGTATGCTAAATGATTTGCACATATATAACATTCCAAAGACGCAATAGCTTGTATTCATGATTCTAATCAAAGAGGAAATACCACATGTCACATGTGTCATCACAGTCTCTATATATACAACAACCAGATGAGAACACATTTATTCATTTATACGGTAAGCTTGGCTGCTGTTTTTTTAGTAGAGACTGTAGAGGACGCGCAAAATGGAAAGCTAAATGATTTGCACATACATAACATACTAAAGACACAATAAATTATGTTCATGCTTCTAATCAAAGAAGAAATATCACATGTGCCCTCAACAATCTGTTTGTATGCAACCAAATGAGAACACATACTAAAAGGTAAAGCTTTGCTTATATCAACTCCACAGCGTAATGGTTATAACAATCAAAAGAGGTAGTTCAAGAAACTTAAAAATGTAATGCTGAACATATTTCTAATGCACGAAGATTGCTCGGGTTTACATCAAATACGAGACAGTCGACCATAATAGATGCACAATTGCACAAACCAGTGAACCACAATCTTCAAACGAAATTCCTAAATCACGGCTTTAAGTTACTGTTTTGCATACCTCTAACTCTTCCATCTTTCGGCTCAGATATCACTTCATCATCATCACTATCCAACACGACTACATCATCACTGTCTTCAACCATTAATGCTCTAAGATCACCAACAAAATTATGAATATCCAATCCCTCAGTCTCTTCATCCAAATTCACAATTTGCGTTTCCTCTTCTTCGGTGTAATCAAAATCCCTAGCTAACATATGACCACCCTCAACACTTACACCAACCTTATTCCCTGTTAAATCAATAACATATGACATAAGACCTTATAAAATATAAAAAATACACCATTGCCAAACAAAAATGTAATTTATCTATAGGGTAGGGATCCTAAGAAAACCAACCCCTATTTGAGAACTGAGAGAACCATTCTGGACCACACATTTCTTATAATCGCACGTTTTTGTGCAAGAATTTTTTTTATTTTTTATTTTTTTAATTTATACATATGTGTATATAGCAATTATACATATGTGTATATTACATTTTCAGCTATACATATGTGTATATTGCAATTATACACATGTGTATATTAAAAAAAATAAAAATAAATAAAAAAATTCCTGCATAAACAGCAGTGATTAAAGCAAAAAAAAAAAAAAAAAAAATGCCTTAGAGAAATGTCCTCATTTGAACCAATTCCTTTATCTAAAAATGTAATCAAGCAATCATATATCTATGTTCTGTAACTATAAAACTAAACATTTTATATGATTTGAACTTATAATTTATACAAATTATAATACAGAGTATACACACACGTAGAAGAAAACGTACCTGCTTGATGATCGTTAAAACCAGCCATAAAACAAACCCTAATAAGTTATTTCAACTGACATCAAACGCTTAGGAACAAAGCTTGTTAGAGAAGATAATGAAAACCTAATTTTTTTTTTAATTTTTTTTTTTGAAAACAGGAAAAGAAAGTGATGGAAGATGATGTGTTTTTAGGTCATATTGATATTATTATTATTATGTCTCATTGGCACAAAATTGATGATATTATTGAGATGAATTTGAGTTGAGAGTGGGTTTTGGGGGAGATGAAGCAAATAATAAAGTGATGGATTTTGGAGGGAAAATTATTAGGATCAATATTAATATTTGTAAAAAGAAAAAACAAAGAGGGGCATTCCGAGAATCGAACTCGGGACCTCTCGCACCCAAAGCGAGAATCATACCACTAGACCAAATGCCCTTTTGAAAGAAATATTTAATATTTACAATTTTATTAAAATAAATAATTTCTACAAAAATACGCTGTTGTGTGAACTGATATATTTGTAGTTGTATTGGTCAGTTTTTTCTTTGTATTTGTAAATATTTATGTAATAAAATATAAAATAATAGGGGCAGGTTCAAATACAAAGTAATGAAAACGTGCGAAGTGTCACTTGTACATGATAATTACGTAATGCCTTCATGAATATACAAAAACATTATGTAATTATCATTACGTAATTATCATGTACAAAGTGACACTTCGCACGTTTTCATTACTTTGTACAATAACCGTCCCCTAAAATAAAATGGATTTTTTTTTATTTTCTTTTGTCAAACGACAATAAAAATCTATTTTTTTAACGGTCAATAAATCAAACCTGAGCACTCTCAGGGCACCCATTCGACAAATTCAAGTACTCCGAGAGTACCCAAGTTGTCAAACAACAATTCCGGGGGAAACCTGGTAACTTACCCTCCCGTAGGCACGACAACGAAATTACCGGTAAAACCCGTCTGGCTCAAGAATGAACCCAAGATCATCTAAGTCTTCTATCATTGTCCACCAATGTCTCTACCGCTACTACACTGTAGTGGTATTGACTCTATTGTATTATTTAAAAAGTGAAGTGACATCTTGATAAATGGTATGGTACGTCATTTAAAAATAGATTCTTATGAGTAAAAACGTTTTAAAATTCTGTTAGATAAAATTATTAACATACTTGTGTAGTTGTGTTATGTTCATATTTTCTTTGTTGGACCGTTTAATCTCTTCAATTCTATAATAAAGCGTTGATAGCATAGATTAAGTGGGAGTGTCGATCAACTGGGGGGATATTAAAGGGTAGTATAATCTTTCGGGCAAAAAATGGAGATATAGGGAGAAGAAAGTTAAAGATATCTCATTTTTACTTCGACAAGAGGGTGAGAAGGCGTAGGTATGCAACATTGTTAACATGTAATTCCATCTAGAAGTTCCCTATTACATTTTTTTTTGTATTCATATGAAAAAACGAAGATTAATATTTGGTGTTTACATGTAATTCCATCTAGCAGTTTCATATTACATTTTTTTTATTCATACAAAAAACGAAGATTAATATTTGGTGGTTACATAATCACACATTGTGAAATGCACTAGTTATTTTGATGAAAACAAAGATATAAACATATGATACAAATGCTAACTATAAGTATTTTTCATCTTCATATCCCACATTCTAAGAAAAAAATTCTACAATCAGGAAATCAAAGAAGGATGTCCAAATTATCAATACCAAATCAATTGACAAGTATTGAGTAGATGCATGAGTTCAAATTACCTTTCTATCCATAGAATATGAGTTCAAATTACCCTTATAACCTCAAAGTTAGAGAAGTTTTTCAATAAACTAATACAAAATTTAAGCCTATGATTTTAAATTTCGTAAACTAATAATTGAAGCCACTAACTCCTTTATTGTGTAAATCCAATACACGTGACGTCATCCCTGTGTGCATCTATATATATACATACATATTATCCAAATGTGTGCATCATTCATAAAGATCAGGCCTTCCCTTCTAGGTTGCTCTCTCTCTCTCTAGATGTATATATGTTGATGGTGTAATCAAGATCAATGATGCTAAGATCAACCAAATCCACTTGGTTAGTAATTTCTTCCACTTAAATGATGTATATGTATACATATTTGTGTGTGTTAACAATTATATGTAACGCATAAAAAATCTGAATTGTTGACTTAGTTTTTTTTTTTTTTTTTTGATAAAGCATCTCCATTTCAAGAGGTGTGGTTGCTTCAGCCTTCCAGTTTGGCAGGTTCTATTCCAATACTCCAAGGTTTGTTTTTCATCATTCTTCATAAACTGTTAATTGTAATAATTTTTTTTCATGCTACATGTTAAAAAAACATGACCATATTCATAGTACTTGATTACATGATTATTTTTAATTACTGTATTTAAATTTAGTTTTAAAATGTGTATGTTATATAAACTTAGAAATTGGATGAGGCTGCATGTGGGTTGTGGGTCAGATCCATACATGTGTGTAGAATGTAGACCACTTGGGAACTTCAATTATTTCGATTAAAGATTCTTTCACATGTCACTCCTAAAGTGACGACAGAACACAAAATCCAAAAATTATTATGATGATAAACTTACTTTTAATAGACTTTTTTGCTCTATGAAGTTGTCACGTAAGGGAAGGGCGTACTCGGTAACTTTAGCGAGCCCCATTTAATCTCCTTTTGCCATGTTAAATCCACACTCAAAATCATTAATTTTGACTGTTGTCAAGTGGTTACATCTTACCGAACATTAATATTTTTGACCGTTGCCGTGCTGCAACCCTAACCGAGCATCTCTTGCCGCGAAAGCCCCGTTCCTGTTAGGAGTAATAACCTATTTTAATCTAAGGAAAAAGAAAATTGTAACTAAAATTTTAAATTTTGGGTATGATATCTTTCTCTTCATACAACAAAAGTAAAAGTTTAGTTTTTGATGACTCGAAAGACAATTCACTCGGTTATATATGTATCAACTCAACTACACGATTTATTTTATTTAAAAAAACAAAAAAAATATTATTTATTTAAAAATAAATAAATTATTAAAATATCCATATTTGTTTGCTTTAACAAAAATCATGTCTTCATTCTTGAGATAACAAATTTTCATTCAAAGTATTCATTTTTTCTTAAAAAAAAAGTATGATAATTGTCTATCTCATTAATACATAATTTTTTTAATGTTAAAAACATCTCTTTGAAATCCACTTTTAAAATTCATCTAAGTACAAGTAGTACTTAAACTCGAATTGCTTTAATGGAGATAAACACCTGATGTCACTGTATTTGGTTTCGTCTTACAAATCACAGCAAACTAGAAGGCAAAGTAGCATTGATAACCGGAGCAGCTAGCGGCATTGGCAAAGAAACCGCAACCAAATTCATCGACAACGGGGCCAAGGTGGTAGTAGCCGACATCAACCACCACCTCGGCCACACCATCGCCACACAACTCGGCCCAAACGCCTCATTCGTCTCGTGCAATGTCACACACGAGCCTGATATCGCCAATGCAGTCGATTTCACAGTATCAAAACATGGAAAACTTGACATAATGTATAACAACGCAGGGATAGCATGCAGGACCGCACAATCCATAGTTGACCTTGACCTCGATACTTTTGACCGCGTTATGTCGGTCAACGTTCGGGGCATACTAGTAGGAATAAAACACGCGTCGCGGGTAATGATTCCCCGCGAAAACGGGTCCATATTATGCACCGCGAGTGTGACAGGAATATTAGGCGGTTTGGCCCAACACACGTATTCAATATCAAAGTGTACGGTTATTGGCATTGTGAAATCATTAGCGTCCGAGTTGTCTAGACATGGTGTTCGGATTAACTGTATATCGCCTTTCGCGATCCCTACACCGTTTGTTATGAAGGAAATGAGAGAGAATTTCCCGGATGTTGAAGATGATATAATTGTGAAAATGGTGCATGATGCTGGAGAGTTCAAGGGGGGTTATTGTGAGCCTGTTGATGTGGCGAATGCTGCTGTTTATCTTGCTTCTGATGATGCTAAGTTTGTTAATGGTCATAATCTTGTGGTGGATGGCGGTTTTACATCTAAGAAAAGTATTAAGTTTAGTGTATCGGATCACTGATTAGTGTTAGCACACTACTAGAGAGCCGATATGTTTTCGACAATTTTTTGGTTAAGAATTTGTCTGAAAGCAGTGTTTCTGACCAATTTTCGACGCAAAATAGTTTGTTGGAAAACTTTTTCAACTTTTTTTGTCGGGAATTTTGGTCAGAAAATGACAATTTTCTAGTAGTGTAACAATAAGTAAATCAAATACCATGTTAAAGGCACTATGGTTTTTTGTTTTCCATTTCCACAAAGTTAAGTCAAGTTGTTTATGAACAATCTTCTATGTAACACCGGTATATTCGGGGTGTTAATAGTGGGTTAATTAAGGGAAATTGAATTTTAACACCCTAAACTATTGACAATTGGTCACTGACGTACTGATCTACAAAATTGAACAACATCGCACTGTACTTTTAACTTATTGGACTGTATCACCCTCATACTAACCATGGTTAATTTTTGCTGACGTGGCATGGTGACTTGTCTATTTTTGCTGACGTCGCATGGGGAATTGGATTTTAACATCCTGAACTATTGATTATTGGCCGCTGACGCACTAAACTACATAATTGATAGATTTGAGCTTGGTTCAAGAGTTTCAAGTCTGATTATTCTCTTTTCATCATTCCCAGTCATCATCTCTATCTTCTGTAGTTCGATTATTTGTAATGTTCGGTCATTAGGTTCTTTGTATCATTGGGCCAATATCCATCTTTGTGGTGAATCATTTTGGGTTAATAATACTATAACAATAATCACACTTGAAGATATTTCGTTTGTGTTTGATTTGTTAACCATTTATATCTTTGTGGTGAATCATTTTGTTAACATACACATATAAATGGTTAACAAATCAAACACAAACAAAATATCTTCAAGTGTGATTATTGTCCAAAATGATTCACCACAAAGATGGATCTTGGTCCAATGATACAAAGAACCTAATGACCGAACAATACAAATAATCGAATTACAGAAGATAGAGATGATGACTGGGAATGAGTAAAAGAGAATAATCAGACTTGAAACTCTTAAACCAAGCTCAAGTCCATCAATTTTGTAGTTTAGTGTGTCAGCGGCCAATAATCAATAGTTCAGGGTGTTAAAATCAAATTCCCCATGCCACGTCAGCAAAAATGGACACGTCACCATGCCACCTGACCAAAAATGGACGCATCATCATGCCACGTCAGCAAAAATGGACACGTTACCATGGCACGTCAGCAAAAAATTAACCATGGTTATTCTGCATCATCATGCCACGTCAGCAAAAATGGACACGTCAGCAAAAAAAATAACCATGGTTATTCTGAGGGTGATACAGGCCAATAAGTTGAAAGTACAGTGCGGTGTTGTTCAATTTTGTAGTTCAGTACGTCAGCGGCCAATTGTCAATAGTTCAGGGTGTTAAAAATCAATTTCCCGTTAATTAATAGATTCAATTATTAAATTATTTATTAATTATTAATACTTAAATTGGTGGCAAGTTTTTTTATTATTGCATAAGTTTATTAAATCTTGAGCTGGGTTATTTAATATTTTTAATAGAAAAACTAATCCAATTTAATTGCATAAGTTTAGTCATTTCACACCCATTTAAGTGGATAATATAACAATCATCCACTCTAGAGACTATCCAATCCACTCTAGGAACTATCCAAGTCAAACGATGTCAAAAGATGGGGTTTGGGACTATAGTTTTAAAAAAGTAGGGACTATAGATGAAATTGGAACAAACCACAAAAACTATTCAACCAATTTTCTCTTTTTTTTTAAAGATAATCTCTCTCTTGACACGTGTTTAATTTTTACAATCTCGGTGGCATGATGTGTCTCAGGCCATATATAGTGTTTTTTTGCATGTTTTCCTCGATCATTTACTTCTCTTCTTCGTTTCTTTATTCTTTGCGTTTGTTATTTGTGGTTTAAAAATATTCTATGTTTGCTCCTTTTCAATGCATGCAGGGTGATGGTTGTTTGCAACATCGTTGCTTCATTGTGTTTTGTGGCTTATTTGATGTTTGATGATGCATGTGCTAGGTTTTTATATGTTTTTATCGTTTTACTGTGTTTTGGGTTGATTTGTTGTGGTGTTCAAGGTTAATTGTTCACTGTGTTTCCTAGGCGTTTTTTATGGCTATGATGAGTTTTCGTTTGTTGCTACAGCTTTGGTGTACCAGCATGGGTGGCGGTCTGTGCTGTCTCGCAACCACTTGGTCCTGTTGTGTTTGCATATTTGAATGTGAGGTCGAAATATGTGTCGCTTTGTTGTATTGGGGTTCAAGGATGACACTCAGAGTCGGCTCTATACTATAACCAACCAGGGCTAGGGCTTTGTGCAGTTGAGATGGCCCACAACTTTTTATTGATGCTACCACCTTCTTTTTTTCCACTTGAGTGGCAAACAAGGTGCATTGGCAAATAAATTGTGGGGTAAAACAAATATGTTTTTGGCTTGTTATAATTATTGTATGATAGAGAACTGTGCTTTATAATAAATATAGTTTCTTTAGACATATCTTTATAATAACAAAAATTAAACCAATAAGCAAGATAAGTTCAATTCCCGATCAGAAAAAGGAGATTCATAATTACAATATGATTTATGTGATTGAATCTTTTTTTATGTACTTCTAATGCTGTTTGGTGTGGAGTCGGGGAAGGGATCGGTGGGGGTGAGGTGTCACCTCCACCCTTCGGTACCTCCCCCCCCCCCCTAAAAGTTTTCGGTGGCTTCAGTGATAATTGCCCTACCTCCCCCAATAAATAAAGGTGCATTACCCATTTCTTTGGTTTGGGAGAGGGATATGGGAAAATAACGTGGCACTGATGTGGAATTAGGGGAGTTGGGGGAGGGTGTCACTACATCAAACAACCTAATAGTGAATATGGCTGGTATAATTTACGTCATAAGACTTTTTTGATATTGCACGAAAAAAATGATTAATGTATTAGATATATTCCCTAGATTAATATATTTGTGGTGGTCGTAAGAGGTGAACTTGATGCATGTTTACGATACAACATGAAAATAATTCATTACGAAAACAAAAATTAAATTCTCGTTGAAGTGGGAGGACCAACAAAACCGACACACACTCAACACAATTAACAAAACCCAAAGTGATCTTCAAATATATACAAGTATATATTTGTTCCTTACAATATATCCCTATCAGTTGAATATAAAACTTTTTTTTTGACACAGGAGTGGCAAACAAGGTATGTTTTTGGTTTATTAAAGTTATTGTATGATAGAGTACTCCACTTTATCAAAAGTATAGATTAGACTATAATTGCAAAAGCTAAACCAATGAGCAAGATAAGTTGCATGCTTGATTAAAACATGATCCATCTATACATATATTATTTTAAAACCATTTTGAACACATGGCAATCATTCACCCCCTAGCAATTATCTCTCCTCCCACATTGTGCCACATGGCAATATGTGAGGATTTATAAAATTTTCATATTTTTTTAAATCAAAAATCATTCATTAAAGATATAATTAATTAATATGTTGACTTTTGACCACTCTCATTTATCACAATTCTTCTTATGTACGCTACTTTTTAGGTTTTTTTCAAAGGTATTTTTTCCATCTAAACCTAATATCAAAACACCCTACTATTCCAGTCGATTTTTTCTCATCCCATCCTAGATCATCATCTCTCGTCCGATCATCCATTATCATCGCTCCTTACTAATCAGTTTGCCGTCAATTCAAGGTAGTCGTATCCAGTCGATCTTCTTTGTTGGTTATTCAATTAAAGATTCAGATCTGTTAATACTTTTGAAACCGATTTTCAGAGGATGATTAACATAGTGTTATTTTGAATATTATGTTGTTATTCATTTTGATCTATGTTTAATATGCGCATTGTTATTATTTGGGTTTTTAAACAATTGACAGTCACTAAATCAATTTGTTAGCTTCATATAAGATCTGAAATCTCTAATAGTGTTTGATGTTTTTCATATATGTGCACATACTTCATTAGGTCAAAGGTCTGAAACCATATCTCTGGAGGGTTTTTGACAGTGAAGAGTTCAGATTAGATGGTGGTGTTAAAGTGAATAACAAGATGCAAACCTTTGAATTGGTGGCTGCCGGAAATCGTGGTCAGAAAAAACGACGGTGCTTTGGGTTGATTCTCATCTTTTTAATGTTTTAAATCACCTATCATTTCTTAAATAACGAATCCTCTTTGATGTTTTCAAATCATGTTTGATGCTCTGTCATATATGTTCATCTTTTCAATTTTTCGGTTTGTTTCTTCTTCAATCACTTTTTAGTTTATATAATCTATGTTTTAGTACTATTGACTAACTTGCTGTACATGAAGGTACGAATATGAAGACTGCACTAACCATTGACAGGCATGGAAATTAGAATTAGTTGCCATTTTGGAACCTTTGGTTAACTTTATTATGCCAACTCAGTCTAAAGACAAAGTAAAAGTAAGGTTTCTTACGTATATACTACTATACTTTTGAATGATTTAAATTTTCTAGGTTTTGATTTGTTTATTTGATTAAGATCAAGGTGGGCTCTCATTGACAAAGCATACATGTAGTTCTGAACATAAATTCTTGAAATCTCATAAAGCTACTAATGATATAAGGTAATTTTTATAAAGTTACATAATTTTAGATATTTGTGTGCGTATTGGTAATTTCGTGCTTGACATTAGATAAATAGGGAATAGCAAATAATCTTTTGATATGTTCGTAGAAGAAAAGTAACACTTGAATTTTTGTTGAGTAGGTGAATCTTACTCGAGAAGAAATTGGTTGATGCGGATGTGTCAGAGAAAGATCAAAACAACTTGATTAAATTTTTAGAGAAAAAACAAACTGAATATATGCGCCTTCAAAGGCACAAAATGGGAGTTGATGATTTTGAGCTACTCACCATGATAGGGAAGGGTGCTTTGTGGTAGTCAGTAACCTGTTTGATCACCTAATTCTATCAATCACCAATTTCTTTTGGTTGCTTCTCTTATTTGGTACTTTTCATTATTTGGCATTGTTTTTGCTCCTAACATATGACTGGTACTAATGTTCTTGCACATGCAGATAGTAAACTGGAAAATGCATTTAAAGTTTCCTGAAGAAGCGAGGCTTTCATTAGAGGCAAAAGATCTAATTAGCAAACTGCTTTGTAATGTCAACCAACGGCTGGGATCGAAAGGTGCAGATGAAATAAAGGTGCTGTATGGTGTGTCCTATTCTAGCTTCTTGGAACTGTTTTGAGTGTCAGTTTTTTAGTACATTGACTCACTGAAAAAGTGTTAATTTTATCAGGCTCATAATTGGTTTAGAGGCATTGATTGGGATAGGATTTATCAAATGGAAGCCGCATTTATTCCTGAAGTTAATGATGAGTTGGATACTCAAAACTTTGAAAAGTTCGAAGAGGTATCTTAGTTTTATGCATAGTCTAAATGGGCGAGGTGGGTACCTGGTCGAAGCAGATTGGGTTGACCTGATTTTTTTTGTCCAAAATCTTAGATGGTTATATAATAAGCAATGCGTCTAATATGATTATGGCAGTTCACTAATAATCATTTATTTTTTCATATAATAAAATGACGTAGGAGGTTGTATGTACCAAGACTTTTGGCCGTCTTTCATGTTTAGCTGTTTTTTAAATCTCTTGTCATGCTCATGTTTCAGTCTGAACACCAAAGCCATAGCTCATCAAGATCTGGACCATGGCAAAGGGTAACATATATAATCTGTTGTGTTTGTTTCTAATAATATAGTACCGCACGCACACGCACACGTGCACACATGTATATATCTAATGTTACTTGCAGTACAGGCTGATCAGCATGACACTTTAGGATGATATCTGTTTGTCTGACTAAATAAAAAATGTTATTGTACAAGATTATTGGTTGATTCAATACCGAAAACTGTTGTAGGTTGATAGGATGTGTCTACAAGAACACTTGCAGTATCACAAATAGTATAGCCATTATGAGGATTAGGAATGTGGATATTTTGTCTTCTTAAAACTATTTTTAATACCGTTTGATTTCATGTATATGTATGGTGCATTCCTCTGATACTGTTTGATGTTTTTATTGTTAAAATCAACATTAGTATAATCCACAAGGTTACACCGAGATGCCATGGGAAGGAATTGTTGGTGCTACAGATGCAACACAACGCAACAAACAACAAATTATCGAATCTGAGCATCTAATGAAAGCCCTTTTGGAGCAAAAGGATGGGTTAGCAATACGGATACTAACAAAGGCTGGGTTGGACAACACATCAGTTTTACAAGCTACAGATAACTTTATAGCTCAACAACCAAAGGTATTATTGCCACTATGCTATCAGTGTGAGTTTTTGAGCACTGCCCATGACAACCTGTGACTCTTTTTGCAGGTCAGTGACCCCATTAATCATCGGTTAGGGTCAAGTCTAGGTTCTTTATTGGAAAATGCAAGAAAATTTAAGAAACAAATGGGAGATGACTTTATCTAGAAGAACAAAAAATAACCCTGTTATTATTGGTGAGGCTGGTGTTGGTAAAACTGCAATTGCTGAAGGGTAAGTTATTATTGTGCATGTACATGTGCTCTGTTTTGGTACACATTTTTCATATAAATTACGGAAATTTATATATCATGCAGATTAGCTCAAAGAATTGTTCATGGAGATGTTCCTGAGCCTCTCAAGAATCGTAAGGTTAGACAACTTTCCGAGTTGTAATATATAATTTGGTCACTAAGTTGGCGTTTATTGTCAAAATCACAAATTTGTTTTGATAATTTCAGCAGTTGATCTCTCTGGATATGGGTTCTTTGCTTGCTGGTGCTAAATACAGACGAGATTTTGAGGAACGGCTTAAAGCAGTTTTGAAGGAGGTCACAGCTTCTAATGGGCAAATAGTTTTATTCATCGATGAAATTCACACTGTAGTTGGTGCTAGTGAGCAATTTTACAAGGTGTTTGGGGTCACAGCTCTAGCAGTGGTTGGCTTCAACTAATGATGGGAACAGATGATGAAGACCAGAGTGACTACAAAGTCTGATGATGGTGATTATCAACAGTAGTTGGGTTTCGACCGTTGATCTAGAATCTGGTGTATTATCTTATTGTTTTAGAACTAAAGAATAATATAAATTACTTTTAATATGATTTCTGAACCCCTCATGTATTTCATTATGATAATTAACCATGTACTTGGTGAAATTCAGTGTGAAAACACGGGAAGACTATCTTCGCTTGGATTCCAGTGATGTGGATATCACCAGTTGACCCATATTTGACTACAGGGACCAATGGTGTATTTTTTTTCTAAATTTGAATAAAATATTTTTACTATATTTTTTATACGTTTTACCGCTCAAAATAATTGTAATGTTTGGAACCGCGTGTCAACGCGGGAAAAAGTCTAGTAATTATAATATGACTTATATGACTGTGTCTTTTTTGTGTACTTTTAATAATTAACATTCCTTGTATAATTTATGTGAATGTGATAAGGTTTTCTTGAGGTTGCACGAAAACATGAATAATGTATTAGATATTAGATATTTTCCCTAGATTAATGTATGTTTGTGGTGGTCGAATTAAGAGGTAAACTTGCTGCATAATTTACAATCGAAGTGAAAACTATTCATTACAAATATAAAAAATCAATCCTTGTTGAAGTGGGAGGACCAACAAACACTAATATACACCCACACTCAACACAATTAACAAAATCCAGAATGTTTTTTTTTAAATCTTCAAATCTGTACAACGTGTATTGTACCTTACAATATATCCATATTAGCTAAATATAACATTTTTGTTGATACCGTTCTATTTAAACCCCCAAAATGCGTCGCGTTATGGCTATAGTGCGGTATGTGAAACACCCTAGACCTTTTTAACTGAAAATACGCAGCGGAAATACGAGCCAGAAAATTTCTTGCTTGATAAAACATTATTGTATGTTTTGAACCCATTTCTACTAAATATTATAGGTGGTTCATACTTTCGTCTTTTATTGTTTCTTATTACATCAATACAACTCATCTTTATTAGTTTACGTGACCGTGACCGCGCCCCCGTACAATTCATGTCCTCACTCGACCTCCAACCATTTCTTGCTTTGTGAGCTTGACTAGACAACCTGCAACTACCACATAATCATTTCGTTAGTTCATTAAGTGACTTCTTGCAATATTCACAATATGGAAATAACATCAACAATACTCAATGGTCATATCCAAACGCCTTTCTATAAGTTTGGATCCGGTCTCTGAATCCTATCCTCCAATTTTCCATGCATTCATACTTACATACCTGCATCTTTATTACCCTCGTCATAACAAAAGATTAATAACACTAAAATATACACGCACGTACAAATCCCATGTACAAGTTATCTTGACCCGTCATACTATTCTTCCTTGGTGTATTCTCAAGGACAACATGACGTTTCCGAACCTATACTCAATCTACACATAACGACCAACCTTTACATACAAAACACTTTAACACATTCCCGGGCATAAGCAAATATGCACACATTCTATTACACTAGCATCCAACACGTGATAATTCCACTTACCAAACGGTTTACCATTTGTGTGACATTGGACAACTATACAATTCAATCTAAATAGTCACACCCATGATTAAATGTATCCATCTATATATATACACACGTATCAATACATACATTTTACCATTCATTCTTATGCCATATTTGTAAATCTTGGATTTATTTCATGCTTAATTACCCTCACTTCATTTATCCTTGCTACCCATTTATCCCAACTACTTTCATTGTTGTATGGTGAACTATACCCGTTCACCAACAACATCAATTCGCTAACCTTACTATAAATTACCATTTCATACTTGTTTCCCATTCTCTATTTAGACATAAACATACAATTTACTAAACCAAGAGTTTGCATCATAAGTCACTTACCTTTGCCCGTAGGAGTGTTTTCGCCTTATACGCTTTTGACTTATAGTCCCAAGCTTTTCACCTAGCTCGAGATCATATCCACTTGACCCGTTGACTTTTAATCTTCTTGTACCTAGCTTACTTTCAAGTCAACATGCCGTGTTAGAATACTAATTTGGAACTTACCTATTCAAACATTAGTATTCATTCTACATCATTCAAACATGACATCAATACATTCAACAACTAGTTCTATTCAATAAGTCTTTCCATACACTACCCGTTCGACCCGTTAGTGAAAATACTTGCATGAACTAGTTGGTAAGTGTTTTTAGACACTTTTTGAATGCCACATAATACACTATTCTTTCCCTACAATCCGTACTCCAAGACTACTACAAGCGTGTACATTCTTACACCTTTTCTTTTTAAAGATTACATTATATTAGACAAGTATTATAAGTATTGTTTAGAGTTAGACATGTTTATATATTAGAGGGTATTAGTGTGTAATTATGTTCTCTATTTATATCCTTGTAATCTCTTATTCATAATCACAATATACAATATCTTTTACTGATTAACTTGGTATCAAGAGCCAAAGGTCCCAAACCCTATTTTCTTTTCAGCCGTCACAAATCTCTGATCACCTCTCTTTTTTTTTTTCGATCACCCTCAGCCACCTTACATCATCACCATGGCCCTCCTTGCTCCTTTCACCACAGCCGAAAAGCAGAGTCACAACTCCCACAAATTCGGATTCACCCTATCTAACACCAATTACGGTCACTGGAAAACCATGATTCACTCGTTTCTTGTTACAAACAAGTTGTTTGATTATGTTGATGGCACGATTATATGCCCTGAACCGACACTCACAGTACCGCCGGCTGACAAGGATCAACCGGCAACCAGCCAACCCAACCCGAACCATGCAACATGGGTTTCTAATGACGCCCACGTTCGCATGCTCCTCCTCTCTACAATATCTGAAAGTGCTTTCCAACATGTTCAGGGTGATACATCCAGGGAATTATGGCTTGCCCTGGAACGCGCTTTTGCCCCACATACGATCTCTCGTGAATACACCCTTAAATCACAGCTTCTCCGCATCAAGATGGAACCTGATGAAACAAGTTCTGCTTATCTCATTCGTGCTCGTGCATATGCTGATGCCTTAGCCAACATAGGTGAACCCTTAAAAGAAAAAGACTTAGTTATGCTTGTTGTTACTGGTCTTCGTGACGAATATGATGGTTTTAAGTCACAAATTGTGGGTCGACAACTTCCCACTGCCTTCTCAGATTTACATGCCCTCCTCTCCGATCACGAGTACATGATCAAGCGGCCCCAATCAGCCTCTGTGCAGGCGTTTACAGCTGCAGCCCCTTCAGCACCTACACCAGCCGCCTCTCCTTTACCTCCAGACACAGTTCATGCTCTTCAGCAAATTATGTCCCAACTCGGACTGCAGGTTCAGCCACAATCCTCATCTTCACAGCCCTCCTCTCAGCAGCCTCAAGCCCACTATGCCTCTCGGAGCCGTGGACGTGCCTCTTACAATCGTGGACGGGGAGGGCGCACCAATTCTCGCACCTACAATAACAACAACTTCAACAACTCTAATGGTGGTAATAGAAGTCAATTTTCATGGGCATCTAATCAAAACACTGTTTTTGGTACTTGTAACAGGTGTGGAATTGGACATATTCCATCTCAGTGTCCTAACAGGGATCCTAGTACAATGAGGAATCCACCACCATCTGCAAACTATGCTGATTATCGTTCCCAGGCATCAACTAACTGGCTTCCAGACACTGGTTGCAATGGACACTCCGCCATGGATCAACAAAGCCTTGATCACTCAGAACCATATTTTGGTAAGGATTCACTTTATGTTGGTAATGGTGAAAGTCTCCCTATTTTACACATTGGTTCAACCAAAATTTATTCCCCACACAAAACCTTTATCCTTTCAAACATCCTTCATGTACCACAACTAAAACGCAACCTCCTTTCTGTTCAAAAATTTTGTCATGATAATAATGTGTTCTTTGAATTTCACTCTACTTTTTTTGCTGTGAAGGACACGTTTACACGGAAAACCCTCCTCACGGGTCCAAGTGACAACGGGCTTTATTCTCTTCGCCTTCCGCTTCCTCGTCCCGTTCACAATGTTGCTTTTTCTGCTGTTCGTGCTTCTTCTGACACATGGCATCGAAGACTTGGACATCCGCATCCAGATCTTTTGAAGTCTATGTTATTTAATCTTTCTCTTCCTGTTAGCAATAAAAGTTTGAGTCCCTCTTGTACTTCTTGTCACATGGGGAAATCCTCAAAACTGCATTTATTATCTTCAGCATTTTCTAGTACTAATGTTTTGGATTTAATCTTTTGTGATGTTTGGGGTCCTGCTCCTGTTAAATCTTTTAATGGTGATTCATATTTTTTATTATGTGTTGATCACTTTACACGTTATATGTGGGTTTTTCCGTTAAAACAGAAATCTGATGTTTGTGCTACCTTTAAAACCTTTCATGCTATGGTTGAAAGACAATTTAACACCAAGCTTAAATCTATTCAAACCGATTGGGGAGGGGAATTCCGACCCCTTTCTCCTTTTCTATCGTCCTTGGGCATTATCCATCGTCTCTCATGTCCTCACACTAGTGAACAAAACGGTTTTGTTGAGAGACGCCACAGACATGTGGTGGAAACGGGTCTTACTCTTCTTGCTCAGTCAGGTGTTCCTAAACGTTTTTGGAATTTTGCCTTTGACACTGCCGTTTACCTCATTAACAGAATGCCATCTAGAGTTGCTTCCAAAATCTCACCTTTTGAACATATTTTTAACCGAAGACCTGACTATTCTTTTTTACGAGTTTTTGGTTGTCAATGTTTTCCTCACCTTCGTCCTTACAATCCTCACAAAATGGATTTTCGCTCCTTACCGTGTCTCTTTCTTGGTTACAGTCCAGCTCATCATGGTTATCGGTGTCTTGATCTCAAAACAAATCGACTATACATTGCACGGCATGTTCGTTTTCATGAACAATTTTTTCCTTTTCTTCACCAGTCGTCCTCTCCACCTACACAATCCCAATCAGATCCATATATCTCTTCCTTTCCCATTCGGTCATCAACTGAATCTGAATATAAAGCCTTAGCTGACGCAGTAGCTGAACTTACTTGGCTTGAATCTCTATTGCGAGAACTTCGTGTACCTGTGAAATCTGTTCCGATATTATGGTGTGACAATCTGGGGGCTACGTACTTGTCTGCAAATCCGATTTTCCATGCTCGTATGAAACATGTTGAGATTGATTTTCATTTTGTGCGGGAGAAGGTTGCTCAAGGAAGACTCTCGGTTCAGTTTATCTCTACACGCGATCAGATTGCCGATGTTTTTACAAAGCCATTATCTACTGACAGATTCGTGACATTACGAGACAAGCTACAGCTTGTTTCCCATGCTTAGCTTGAGGGGGGATATTAGACAAGTATTATAAGTATTGTTTAGAGTTAGACATGTTTATATATTAGAGGGTATTAGTGTGTAATTATGTTCTCTATTTATATCCTTGTAATCTCTTATTCATAATCACAATATACAATATCTTTTACTGATTAACTCATTATAAACGTGCAGCGATTTTCTGCGCAGCTGCTGTTCAAGGTCATTTTTCCCCTTCTAAACCTCGGAATCAGATCTTGATTATCAAATACAAAATGTGCATCATTCAAAGACCTTTCCAGGCGTATAAAGAACACCTCCTAACGATTTTTCTACAATTTTATATGAATATTTTAAGATCAGGTCAGAAACATAATTCTAACCAAACAGCTTTGCTGTCAAAATAGAAATGTCAACTTTACATGCTGTTTTGACCCATTAAAACTCAGAATTAGCTTCTCATGACTAAATATGAAATGTAATATGTGCAACAAGCTTTTCAACGATATAAGGCTCGTCTTCTAACTCCTAATAACGAATGACATATGCCCTTTACAAGATGACTATCTAGGGCTGTCAAAAGTGACGAATTTCATACAATTTTACACTATTTGACCCAATTCAAGTTTCATGTAAGCATTGTATCAAACACTTCATGTGCACCCTTTTTGCAAGTGAATTCTAAGCCTTATGGACTTCTCAAACTTTGCCATTTAACTAGCTAATCATCAACAACATCATTCCAACCATCATGCTTAGCTATTTCCAATTTCAACTTGTAATTTTACCAACACATAAGATTCATGCAAGACATATGGAATACAATTCCTCTACAATCCATGCCTAAAACATAGATTTCCTACTATTTTAGTAACATCAAAGCTACCAATCAAAACCAAAATCATCATCTTTGAACACAAGCAAGCTTCTAACAATTTAACTCATTTATAAACCATTAAGAATGATCAATATCACTAATAATCAACAATAAAACGAATTTAACATCATTTGCTCAAAACCCACATATGGGTTTCGAAATCTACATAAATTGGGGTTAGGGTTCTTACCATAAGCTCCAAACTTCGTAGAAAATCCTCAATTTGCACCCCCATCATGTCAACACTCAAACCCTTGCATGAATTCTTCCATTTTAGTGTGATTAGGGCTTGAATTTTGCTCAAGAAAGCCCCTTTGGGGCTGATCACGTTTTTCACCCAAAATGGGTGTTGTCTTGTCATTTTATTTGGCAAGTTTACACTAATAGTCCCCCAACTATGTCCCAATATTATTTCTTTGTAAAACTTAACTAACCAAGTTAGTTTTCTAGTGTATTTGTTCACTTAAATAGATAATAACATTCACTAGGTTATTTCCATATTAGAACATAACCCACATTCTTATTATCTAAGTCCCGTTTTATTATTTTGCTAATCGCGCCTAATGGCGTAACTAAGCAAAAATGAATTTTTGGGGCGTTACAAGTCTACCCCCCTTAAAGAAGGTTTCGTCCCCGAAACCTCCTTCATTACTACCATACCAGGAATTCTCTACTTACTTATTTACTCATTCATTTCATTCGAAGTTTCGTGCCATGTCACAAGGCAACATATAGACTATAAAAATAACTTTACTCGTGGTGAAACATATTTCTATGTTTTGTTCTTACGCTTTTATATTACAAGAGGCCTATCACATTTATTAAACATAATAAGTCGATTAGTTACATATTTAACCCATAAATCCTACTTAGTCGTTCATTCCTACATTAGTCACAAGGCATCCATCACGGGATTACTACAATATTCCACTATTAGCATTCCTTTTAAGTCCCTTCAACCATGTAGTTAATTAGACAATATACATACGTATATCCCAAACCTCAAATCATGGTTATCACTTTCACAACATACCTACTAATTCATTCCCCATTCATTCTCACTTAACTTGAGAGTCAGGCATAGTTCCATAGGTACTACTGAATCGGTACGTCTACCATATACACCCACCCCTTTTTGGTAAATTTCAGAGCCATTCTAATCATGCTAATTTGTTTGTTACTTCATTTCATGTACTACTTACTGTAGAAACATATATCCATTGCTTTACAACACCGGGTCTAAGCTAAAATTCATTCATCTTTTGACCTTTAAAAGTCAAACTTTCTAAACTAGATCATACTTGAGATACCATTCATTAATACGGGGGTAATATTCAACATATCAATTTCCTACTTAACAATCACAAAATAACCAAATTTACTAACCTTCCTTTCACAATGTTAACCAACCATCCTTATGTCGGATTGGCTTGCTCTTTCACAAGTCCATTCCATACCTAGCTTGGTTTAGTTCATTCACATGACGAGTTCCAACTCGTTAACATCATATCACCTATCTTGTAGATTTCATCATATCCAAAATTCGACCATTCATATCTACAAAGTCATTGGTCAGACACATATTTTGCATTCATAACAATTGTCTTTCAATAGTCCATGAATTTTTTTTTTCCTTTGCATAACTATCTAAAATTCTTTGATAAAACTCCCGTTATAATACAAAATCAAGTTATGCATCCAACATTCTTACATATGATCTTTACATTTTATTTTTCACTTCCCAAAGTCTCAGCAGTTTGACTTTACGAAGTCAACTACCACTTCCTACTAATTTATGACCTTCGGTCATTATCTTTATCTATTCATTCTATTTATAGTTTAAATTATGGGTTTTACTTCTTTTCCATTTAGGCTTATATACAAAACCCCATTCTATCAGTTCATGCAAAATTTTCCTTTCTTGTTAACTTGAATCATTCACACGGCCTTAGTATATAATTAGTTTCGTAGGTCACATAACACGTGTATCCCCAATTAAGTTATTGCAACTAAGTACATACAACTTTCCAATCTACCTTAGTTAGAGATGGAAACTTTTTCCCTTCATTCCTACCCGAATGACCCGTTCTATGGGTTATTCTATATTTCTACAACAGTCTACCCAATTTGACCCATTACTTGGATTATTCTATATTTTTACATCTCCACCATTTGACCCGTTCAGGGTCATTTCTCCAATTTCTACAATTCCACCCATTTGACCCATTAAGGTCATTCGACATTAACATGTTATCAAGGATGAGCCGACTAATGAGTAAGTGGAGGGACTTACATATGGATTCATATATTTAATTCCTACCTTTAATTTATATAGGTTTGATCCGTATTTACCTACGGATGCAAATCTTTTATTTCTACCTTTCATTCATATAAGTTTAATCCGTGCGTACCTACGGATTTTTTTTTTCATTTCAACCTTTCATTTATATAGATATGATCCGTGCTTACGAATTTAAACCTTTCATTCCAACCTTTCATTCATACAGGTTTGATCCGTGCTTACCTACGGATTCAAACCTTTCATTCCAACCCTTCATTCATACAGGTTTGATCCGTGCTTACCTACGGATTCTAACCTTCATTCCAACCCTTCATTCATACAGGTTTGATCCGTGCTTACCTACGGATTCAAACCTTTCATTCATATAGGTTTGATCCGTGCTTACCTACGGATTCAAACCTTTCATTCCAACCCTTCCTTTCAATACAGACTGCTCTCTAACACTTGAGAGTCTTCTACCTTAACCCACCATTGACGTCTAGTTACTTATTCATTCATTGCCATAATTAGCTTTTATAGGCACAAATTCACATACGTTGGTTTAATACCTTTTGAGGGAACCACTTCCCATTTACCCCTTAAATAAGGTTTTTTCCACCCATCTATCCACACGATCGCTAACTCTCCAATTTACCAGGCATACCTGTAATGATTCTCATGGTCTCACGTGTATCGCATGCTTTTTGTGCACTGGCCAGGTGCACAGTCCACATGCTATCCACGTGTCTTCATGTAATCATTACCTTATGCCTGAGGATTAGTTTTCAGCTTCGTGCTACACTTTCAATTTCCTTTCCTAAATAACATGGTTATTTTTCCTTCTACGTTTTACCATCCCTTAAAATTTTTCTCCCCACGGGTACCAATAGCTAATTATCGCGTACCTGTGATTATTCCATCTTATCCACTTATCCGCGATCTATCTTGGATGCTGTCCTTGAGACCTCTTCAATATCCACAACAGTTCACCTTGACATAAACACCAATATTAGCTTTTAACATGTCATGTGAGTTAATATTAAATTCTACCTTTGGGTCTTGATCGAGTCTTGGATTGTACGGGTCACTGATTTCAAGAGCACACAAGTTTGAGTTCAAGTACTTACTTCCTTGTACAAGTTTCACTCAAACCAGGGCTCTGATACCAACTTGAAACACCCTAGACCTTTTTAACTGAAAATACGCAGCGGAAATACGAGCCAGAAAATTTCTTGCTTGATAAAACATTATTGTATGTTTTGAACCCATTTCTACTAAATATTATAGGTGGTTCATACTTTCGTCTTTTATTGTTTCTTATTACATCAATACAACTCATCTTTATTAGTTTACGTGACCGTGACCGCGCCCCCGTACAATTCATGTCCTCACTCGACCTCCAACCATTTCTTGCTTTGTGAGCTTGACTAGACAACCTGCAACTACCACATAATCATTTCGTTAGTTCATTAAGTGACTTCTTGCAATATTCACAATATGGAAATAACATCAACAATACTCAATGGTCATATCCAAACGCCTTTCTATAAGTTTGGATCCGGTCTCTGAATCCTATCCTCCAATTTTCCATGCATTCATACTTACATACCTGCATCTTTATTACCCTCGTCATAACAAAAGATTAATAACACTAAAATATACACGCACGTACAAATCCCATGTACAAGTTATCTTGACCCGTCATACTATTCTTCCTTGGTGTATTCTCAAGGACAACATGACGTTTCCGAACCTATACTCAATCTACACATAACGACCAACCTTTACATACAAAACACTTTAACACATTCCCGGGCATAAGCAAATATGCACACATTCTATTACACTAGCATCCAACACGTGATAATTCCACTTACCAAACGGTTTACCATTTGTGTGACATTGGACAACTATACAATTCAATCTAAATAGTCACACCCATGATTAAATGTATCCATCTATATATATACACACGTATCAATACATACATTTTACCATTCATTCTTATGCCATATTTGTAAATCTTGGATTTATTTCATGCTTAATTACCCTCACTTCATTTATCCTTGCTACCCATTTATCCCAACTACTTTCATTGTTGTATGGTGAACTATACCCGTTCACCAACAACATCAATTCGCTAACCTTACTATAAATTACCATTTCATACTTGTTTCCCATTCTCTATTTAGACATAAACATACAATTTACTAAACCAAGAGTTTGCATCATAAGTCACTTACCTTTGCCCGTAGGAGTGTTTTCGCCTTATACGCTTTTGACTTATAGTCCCAAGCTTTTCACCTAGCTCGAGATCATATCCACTTGACCCGTTGACTTTTAATCTTCTTGTACCTAGCTTACTTTCAAGTCAACATGCCGTGTTAGAATACTAATTTGGAACTTACCTATTCAAACATTAGTATTCATTCTACATCATTCAAACATGACATCAATACATTCAACAACTAGTTCTATTCAATAAGTCTTTCCATACACTACCCGTTCGACCCGTTAGTGAAAATACTTGCATGAACTAGTTGGTAAGTGTTTTTAGACACTTTTTGAATGCCACATAATACACTATTCTTTCCCTACAATCCGTACTCCAAGACTACTACAAGCGTGTACATTCTTACACCTTTTCTTTTTAAAGATTACATTATAAACGTGCAGCGATTTTCTGCGCAGCTGCTGTTCAAGGTCGTTTTTCCCCTTCTAAACCTCGGAATCAGATCTTGATTATCAAATACAAAATGTGCATCATTCAAAGACCTTTCCAGGCGTATAAAGAACACCTCCTAACGATTTTTCTACAATTTTATATGAATATTTTAAGATCAGGTCAGAAACATAATTCTAACCAAACAGCTTTGCTGTCAAAATAGAAATGTCAACTTTACATGCTGTTTTGACCCATTAAAACTCAGAATTAGCTTCTCATGACTAAATATGAAATGTAATATGTGCAACAAGCTTTTCAACGATATAAGGCTCGTCTTCTAACTCCTAATAACGAATGACATATGCCCTTTACAAGATGACTATCTAGGGCTGTCAAAAGTGACGAATTTCATACAATTTTACACTATTTGACCCAATTCAAGTTTCATGTAAGCATTGTATCAAACACTTCATGTGCACCCTTTTTGCAAGTGAATTCTAAGCCTTATGGACTTCTCAAACTTTGCCATTTAACTAGCTAATCATCAACAACATCATTCCAACCATCATGCTTAGCTATTTCCAATTTCAACTTGTAATTTTACCAACACATAAGATTCATGCAAGACATATGGAATACAATTCCTCTACAATCCATGCCTAAAACATAGATTTCCTACTATTTTAGTAACATCAAAGCTACCAATCAAAACCAAAATCATCATCTTTGAACACAAGCAAGCTTCTAACAATTTAACTCATTTATAAACCATTAAGAATGATCAATATCACTAATAATCAACAATAAAACGAATTTAACATCATTTGCTCAAAACCCACATATGGGTTTCGAAATCTACATAAATTGGGGTTAGGGTTCTTACCATAAGCTCCAAACTTCGTAGAAAATCCTCAATTTGCACCCCCATCATGTCAACACTCAAACCCTTGCATGAATTCTTCCATTTTAGTGTGATTAGGGCTTGAATTTTGCTCAAGAAAGCCCCTTTGGGGCTGATCACGTTTTTCACCCAAAATGGGTGTTGTCTTGTCATTTTATTTGGCAAGTTTACACTAATAGTCCCCCAACTATGTCCCAATATTATTTCTTTGTAAAACTTAACTAACCAAGTTAGTTTTCTAGTGTATTTGTTCACTTAAATAGATAATAACATTCACTAGGTTATTTCCATATTAGAACATAACCCACATTCTTATTATCTAAGTCCCGTTTTATTATTTTGCTAATCGCGCCTAATGGCGTAACTAAGCAAAAATGAATTTTTGGGGCGTTACAGTATGGTGTTGCTATTACCAACAATGATATTTTCATTCATGCTATTATTAATAATGTGACGAAAATTACCTGAGTTGGGATCCATTGAGACTGTAGCCCCCGAGTCCATGACCCTATCATTATAGTCAGGTGGATTTAGAGTCATAGTGTAGAGCGCTTGTTGGATGTCGGTGGGCGAGTAGGTAGTGTAATGCGCCTGAGATGGACGAGGACCCAATATACCTTGACCCGTTTTTGGCTGAGCATGCTGCGGGGCTGTGGGGTAAGGGCACAGAGGTGGCTGCCAAGAGTAGGAGGGTTGCCAGGTTTGAGGAGAAGGGTACGAGGGCTGCCAAGGGGTAGAGGGTCATCCATAACCAGGGGTAGAGGGCCATCCATAACCGGATTGGTAGGGGGGCCTTATGTTGGTTGAGTTGTTGTTGTTGGGACGTCCCCGACCCTTGCCACGGGTACGAATGCGCCCGCGGTTCTTGTCAGAAGCAGCATCAGCAGAAGGAGGTTTGGTAGTGGAGGCCGTGAGGGCCTGTACAGCCGTTTGTGAAGCTTCGAGGGCAGCCTCCGCCTTTTGTCCCTCGATCATGCATAACTGAGAAGCGCCTCATAGAAAGACGGGAGCGGCTCACGGGCCTGCAGAATTGTTTTTATGCTTTCATACGGTTCGGCTAAACCGGCTAGAAGTTGCAGAACCAATCCTTTGTTGTCGACAGGGCAGTCGACATTCAACAGTTGGTCCGCGATGGATTTTATCGTCAGACAGTATGCCGACATGTTTGGGAACGCGGCAAGGCGGGTGGTGGAGAATTTTTGGGTGAGATGAAGGGCACGGGCTGCTTTGTTATCATTAAAGAAACCGGCCAAACGGGTCCAGATTTCATAAGCAGAATTTCCGGGTACTATAACCGTGTTAAGGAGGTCGTTGGACACAGTGCTATATAGCCATTGGAGAACGATGGCGTCAAGCCTGTCCCACGTGTCCTCCGAAAGTTTGGGAGGGGTTGTTTTGGCTGCATCCGCGCCGGGTGTGGGTGCAGGTTCAAGGATGCGTGGTGAAAGGTGGTCGATAACTTGATAAGCTCGACAATTGATCCGAAACAGCTCAGACCATGTCGAGTACTGGGCAGATTCAACTTCAAGGGTTATGGGGATTAGGTTCTTGATATTGGAAACGGTCACAACGGGGTGGATTTTGGGTTCCATGGCAGGAGGAATGAGAGGGATTGATGAGGGTGAGGAGAAGGCTGCCGTCGAACAGAAAAGAAGAAGAAGAAGTGGACGACGGCAGTAGGGTTTAGAGGAAGGGAATTTTGGCTCGTGATACCATGATAGATGACAAATAATTCCTTGCCCTTTCTCATTCCATATGACGGGTATAAATACAAGACACGAGATCAATTAGGATCTCGATAAATAAGGATACAAGTAATTTACAATTAATGACAATAATACATATCACATAATTATGACGAGATATCCTCTATTACTTATAACCTCAAAGAGAAGTTTTTCAATAAACTAATACAAAATTTAAGCCTATGATTTAAAATTTCGTAAACTAATAATTAAACTAATAATTGAAGCCACCAACTCCATTATTGTGTAAATCCAATACACATGACGTCATCCCTGTGTGCATCTATATATATTATCCAAACTAGGGGCATATAACCCGCGTGTTGCCGTGGGAATGCAACACAAATTCGATCGGTATTGGTTCGTTACAGTACCAGTATATTCATGCGTTGTCGCGGGAATGCGACACAAATAAAGTCACGATATATGGTTCCCCGCGCTTCGCTACGGGAGCTCCTATTATGTTGAGGGTTTGGTGGTCGTTAAATATCGTGTTTCGCTGCGGGAGCTCCTGTTGCGTTGAGAGTTTCGTGGACATTAAACATAACATTAAGTAACAGTTGTGGGCAAAAAAACAAATACTCGCGGCCCATTATTTTGTAGACCAGCCTTAGCATTACAACACTTGGGTAAAAAAAATACCCGCGGTCCATTACCTTGCAGACCAGCCTTAACATTACAACAGTTGGGTTGCCTATTGTTGACTTCATCTGAAGCCCAAAGTATTCCAATAACCGCGGCCCATTACTTGTTCAGCAAATATGAGGCCCACAATTGTCCATTAATTGTTCACCAAATATGAGTCCACATTTTTCAACTATCGGCAGTGAGTTACAAATGGGTGACGATGGCCATTTAAAGTCAAACAAATGTTAGTATGCAAAAGTCAAAAATGGTAGGCATACAATTATTATATATACTGCGTAGGTTAGCAAGAGACACTATTAACGTGTGTTTAATTTAATATATAGGATAAAGATCAAGCCTTCCCTTCTAGGTTGCTCTCTCTCTCTCTAGATGTATATATGTTGATGGTGTTATCAAGATCAATGATGCTAAGATCAACCAAATCCACTTGGTTAGTAATTTCTTCCACTTAAATGATGTATATGTATACATATTTGTGTGTGTTAACAATTATATGTAACGCATAAAAAATCTTGGTGACTTAGGTTTTTTCTTTTCTTTTTTTTTCTTTTTTTTTTTTGATAAAGCATCTCCATTTCAAGAGGTGTGGTTGCTTCAGCCTTCCAGTTTGGCAGGTTCTCTTCCAATACTCCAAGGTGTGTTTTTCATCATTCTTCATAAACTGTTAATTGTAATAATTTTTTTTCATGCTACATGTTAAAAAAACATGACCATATTCATAGTACTTGTTAATACATGATTATTTTTAATTACTGTATTTAAGTTTAGTTTTAAAATGTGTATGTTATATAAACTTAGAAATTGGATGAGGCTGCATGTGGGTTGTGGGTCAGATCCAAACATGTGTGTAGAAGGTAGACCACTTGGGAACTTCAATTATTTCATTTAAAGATTCTTTCACATGTCACTCCTAAAGTGACGACACAACACAAAGTCCAAATTTTATTATGATAACATTACTTTTAATAGACTTTTTTTTTGCTCTATGAAGTTGTCCCGTAAGGGACGGTGCGTATTCGGTAAACTTTAGCGAGCCCCATCTAAGAGGGTGTTTGAGATTGAGTTTTGAATCTGATTTTTATATTATTGCGTTTTGAAAACGCAGATAATCAGTTTTTAGTATTTGGATTGCGTTTTGAAAACGCAGATAATCAGTTTTTTAAACTACCAAAACGCAATAATCTATAAGCAGTTCCACCCTTAATTTTTCAAAACGCATAATCTGTTTTGATTAATCAATCCCAAACACCCCCTAAGCTCCTTTTGTCATGTCAAATCCATACTTAAAATCATCAATTTTGACCGTTGTCAAGTGGTTACATCTTTGCCGAACGGTAATAATTTTGACTGTTACCGTGCGGCAACCCTAACCAAGCACCCCTTGCCGCGAAAGCCCCATTCCTGTTAGGAGTAATAACCTATTTTTAATTTAAGGAAAATGAAAATTGTAACTAAAATTTTAAATTTTGGGTATGATAACTTTCTCTTCATATAACAAAAGTAAAAGTTTAGTTTTTGATGACTCGAAAGACAATTCACTCGGTTATATATGTATCAACTCAACTACACGGTTTTTTTATTTAAAAAAATAAAAAAATATATTATTTATTTTAAAAAAAATAAATTTTCTAAAATATCCATATTTGTTTGCTTTAACAAAAATCATGTCTTCATTCTTGAGAAAACAAATTTTCATTCAAAGTATTCAATCTTTTCTTTCTTTTCAAAAAGGTATGATAATTGTCTATCTCGTTAACATATAATATTTTTAATGCTAAAAACATCTCTTTGAAATCTACTTTTAAATTCATCTAAGTACAAGTATGTACTTAAACTCGAACTGCGTTAATGAGGATAAACACCTGATGTCACTAGTTTTGTCTTACAAATCACAGCAAACTAGAAGGCAAAGTAGCATTGATAACCGGAGCAGCTAGCGGCATTGGCAAAGAAACCGCAACCAAATTCATCGACAACGGGGCCAAGGTGGTGGTAGCCGACATCAACCACCACCTGGGCCACACCATCGCCACACAACTCGGCCCAAACGCCTCATTCGTCTCGTGCAATGTCACACACGAGCCTGATATCGCGAATGCAGTTGATTTCGCGGTATCTAAACATGGAAAACTTGACATCATGTATAACAACGTAGGGATACCATGTAGGACCGCACAATCCATAGTTGACCTCGACCTCGATACTTTTGACCGCGTCATGTCGGTCAATGTTCGGGGCATACTAGTAGGAATAAAACACGCTTCGCGGGTAATGATTCCCCGCGAAAGCGGGTCCATATTATGCACAGCGAGTGTGGGAGGAATGTTAGGCGGTTTGGCCCAACACACATATTCAATATCAAAGTGTACAATTATTGGCATTGTGAAATCATTGGCGTCCGAGTTGTGTAGACATGGTGTTCGGATTAACTGTATATCGCCTTTCGCGATCCCTACACCGTTTGTTATGAAGGAAATGAGAGAGTATTTCCCGGGTGTTGAAGATGATATAATTGTGAAAATGGTGCATGATGCTGGAGAGTTCAAGGGGGGTTATTGTGAGCCTATTGATGTGGCGAATGCTGCTGTTTATCTTGCCTCTGATGATGCTAAGTTTGTTAATGGTCATAATCTTGTGGTGGATGGCGGTTTTACATCTATGAAAACTATTAAGTTTAGTGTACCGGATCACTAATTAGTGTTAGCACACTACTAGAGAGCCGATATGCTTTCGACAAATTTTTTGGTAAAGAATTTGTCTGAAAGCAGTGTTTCTGACCAATTTCCAACGCAAAATGGTTTGTTGGAAAACGTTTTCAACTTTTTTTGTCGGGAATTTTGGTCAGAAAATGACTGTTTTCTAGTAGTGCGACAATAATTTGTTAACCAAATACCATGTTAAAGGCACTATGGTTTTTTGTTTTCCATTTCCACAAAGTTAAGCCAAGTTGTTTATGAACAATCTTCTATGTAACACCGATATATTCGGGGTGTTTTTTTAGAATAGTGTTTCAGCGGTAAATCCTGTGTTGCAAACAGGATCGAATCCCATAGCACCACACGAGTTTCTCCTTTCAAACCCAATCGGTTATTGTTTTGGTGGAGCGTGAGATTCGAACCTGAGACCAAACCCGGGCAATTATTAAATTGGTGTGTTAATAGTGGGTTAATTAATAGATTCAATTATTAAATTATTTATTAACACTTAAATTGGTGGCAAGTTTTTTATTATATATTGCATAAGTTTATTAAATCTTGAGCTGGGTTATTTAAAATTTTTAATAGAAAACTAATCCAATTTAATTGCATAAGTTTAGTCATTTCACACCCATTTAACTAGATAAAATAACAGTCATCCACTCTAGGGACTATGCAAGTCAAACGATGTCAAAGGATGGGGTCTGGGACTATAATTTTGAAAAAGTTGGGACTATAGATGAAATTGGAACAAATCACAAAGACTATTCAAGCAATTTTGTTCTTTTTTTTCTTAAGATAATCTCTATCTTGACACGTGTTTAATTTTTACAATCTCGGTGGCATGATGTGTCACAGGCCATATATATTGTTTTTTGCATGTTTTCCTCGATCATTTACTTCTCTTCTTCGTTTCCTTATTCTTTGCGTTTGTTATTTGTGATTGAAAAGTATTCTTTGTTTGCTCCTTTTCAATGGATGCAGGGTGATGGTTGTTTGCAACATTGTTGCTTCATTGTGTTTTGTCATGGTTTGTGGTTTTGTGGCTTATTTGATGTTTTATGATGCATGTGCTAGGTTTTTATATGTTTTTATCATTTTAGTGTGTTTTGGGTTGAGTTGTTGTGGCGTTTAAAGTTAATTGTTCACTGTGTTTCCTATACTTTTGATGCATGTTTACGATACAACCTGAAAATAATTCATTACGAAAACAAAAATTCAATCCTCTGAAGTGGGAGGACCAACAAAACCGACACACACTCAACACAATTAACAAAACCCAGTGATCTTCAAATCTACACAAGTACATGTTTTGTTCCTTGCAATATATCCCTATCAGTTGAATATAAATTTTTTTTTTCCACAGGAGTGGCAAACAAGGTATGTTTTGGTTTATTAAAGTTATTGTATGATAGAGAACTCCACTTTATCAAAAGTATAGATTAGACTATAATAGCAAAAACTAATACTAAACCAATGAGCAAGATAAGTTGCGTGGTCGATCAAAACGTGGAGATCAATGATTATAATATGACTTATGTGACTATTTTTTGTTTACTAATAATTAACATTCCTTGTATAATTTATATGAATGTGATAAGGTTTTCTTAAGGTTGCACGAAAACATGAATAATGTATTAGATATTAGATATTTTCCCTAGATTAATGTTTGTGGTGGTCGAATTAAGAGGTGAACTTGCTTCAAAATTTACAATCGAAGTGAAAACTATTCATTACAAATATAAAACATCAATCCTTGTTGAAGGGGGAGGACCAACAAACACTAATGTATACCCACACTCAACAAAATTAACAAAATCCAGAATGTTTTTTCTTTTAAATCTTCAAATCTGTACAACGTGTATTGTACCTTACAATATATCCATATTAGCTAAATACAACACTTTTGTTGATAACCGTTATATTTAAACCCCCAAAATTAATTTCACCCTCTCAAAGCGTCGCGTTATGATCATAGCGCGGTGCTTTGAGTACAAATAATTGTACGAGGTTTGACTGACCTCTGGAAAAGCTGATAAAGTTAACCCTAAGCGTCGTGCTATGGCCATAGCGCGGTGCCTTCAAATACGAGGTTGTCTGATAATGACGAACCCGTGAACCCTAAGCGCCGCGCTATGGCAATAGCATAACGCTTTGAACCATGCAGATTGTGAATATGAGGTCATTTGATACGTTCGGTATTATATCGTTCATTATCGTTATACATTTAAACATTTACAAATTTTACCCACAATATACAAGATCACCGCTTCCACCATTGTGAGCTTATTCAGGGTTGGACGGTTCAAATGCTACATGCGACCAGGCATCGGTTTGAGGTGCCAGAGATACCATTACCACAGTCACAACCGCCACCGGGATCGCCACAACATGACTGATTATGTATTTATGTTAGTTTGTAGTAGACTTTCAGTTGTATTTATGTTTTGTATGTACAAATTGAGTGTTATATATTTTGTAGTTGATTTTTTGTTTATACGATGTTTGTTTCGAATGTTTATAAAATGTTAAAATAATAAATGGACTAATAAATAACAAATGGACAATAAAACCGATTAAAATTTATAAACAGTGTTATCACCAATTACTTCTCATTGACTTGTTACAGAAAAGAAAGTTACATTTCAACAGTTTTTCTGGCTCAAAAACTTATCGTGTGATTTGGCATGTTCACACCAACATATTTCAAAACAAAAAAACCCTTACAAAATACGCATTAAACACACTTACAATCTATGAAAAAACCCACCAAAAAATCTCCCTAAAAAGCCCAACCCCAATCACAAGGAAGGCTGACTTTTATGTCAGTATTTGTACTTTAAGAGGGTGTTTGGGATTGAGTTACAAAATAACTTATTGACTTATTAGCTTCTTTCAAAAGCCAATAAGTCAATAGGCTGTTTGTGTAAACCTGGCTTTTGGCTTTTAACTTTTGGTTTTGGCTTTACAATAAAGGTGGAAAAACTGTTTTCAAGAAGTCAGAAATCCTAGCTTTTGGCTTTTGGTTATTTTACACTAATAAACTAAACCAAACACTTTTTAAAAAAACAACTTATTGACTTTCCCCAACACATAAGCTAATCTAAACATTTTATTAGAAACTCTTTTTCAAAAAGTCATAAGTCAATAAACACTTATGACCAAAAGCACTTTTGGAGTTAAAAAAGCAATCCCAAACACCCTCTAAAGCGTTGCGCTGGCCATAACGCGACGCTTTAATCACATGTGGGGTTGATATAAACCCGAGGATAAGAATAAATGGAGCCTACAACCCACTTTTTTTGTCCACATGGCTGGCAAACAATGTACGTTGGCATTTGGCAAATAAGTTGTGGGCCAATTAATCAAGCATGCAGAACGACTTACACGGATTTCGATGACCTTTTATCATTGTTAAAAGACAAAATTACAGAAATCAACCTTTATGTTTGGCCAAAATTGCAGGTTTCAACCTTTATGTTCCATTTGCACCCAAATCAAGCTTTACCTATTGATTTTACTACAGGTTCCAACCTTTAGCACTAACCCCGTTAAGTTTCCTGGTTAAGTCCCCTCACATGCAAGTCATGTGAGTGTAGTTTGGTCTTTTTACATCCTCTGCTTGTGTTAAAAGAACAAAAAAATGACAACCCTTCTTCTTCCAGCATCGACCTCCACTCCCTGCAACCAACATCCACATCCAACATCCAACATCGATTGTACTACATCCACCATCAACCTTCACTCCACCCAACCCTAACCCTAACCTCCGACCTCGACCTCCATTCCCAAACAACATGACCAGAACCCACTTCACCCTATTAAGAGAAAGTAGAGAGGGAGAAAGAGAGCACGGCGGGAAAGAGATGCAGAGAAGGAAGAGAGAGAATGTGGTGGAGAGTGAGAGAAGAGGAGGTCATGATTGGTGATGGGTTACTGTTGTCAAGAAGACGATGGTGATTGCTCGGTGGATTGTGGTGATTGACCAGAGGTCATGATTGGTGATGGGTTACTGTTGTCAAGAAGACGAGCGACAATGAGTTACAGTGGTGATGATGGTTTTGGAAGATTTGTGGTGGCTGTCAAAGGTCGAGGATGGCATAATTGGTGGGGTTTTGATAACAACGATGGCGGTTGCCTTATGGATTAGAGCTCGTTACAGTGATGACGATTGGGAACTGTAATGGTTAAGGTGGGTTGTGCAGGTTCTGGTGGTGACATCTGATGTTAACGACTGGGGTTTCGTGGGTTCCAATAGGTTGGATAATGCTTTGTGGGGTGGATTTTATTGTAAAAAAATGGATGTGATTTGTTTATCGAATTTAAAAGATGTCATATGTACAAAACAAGTCTGCAAATTTATTGGGTTTTCTTGGAGTGTGAGAAAGAGAAGAAGAACAGATGATGAAGAAGGGTTTCTGAATAAGAAAAAGGGGAAATGACCAATATTCCCTCACATGATGAAGAAGGGTTTCTGAAAAAGGGGACTTAACCAAGAAACTTAACGGAGTTAGTGGTAAAGGTTAGAACATGTAGTAAACTCAATAGGTAAAGGTTGATTTGGATGCAAATGGAATATAAAGGTTGAAACCTGCAATTTTGACCAAACATAAATATTGATTTCTGTAATTTTTTTCTTGTTAAAAGTATACCATTTAAACGTAAAATATGGTGCATGCTATTAGTTATATTTACATTTTGGTTAGAGTTTCCATGTTGATTTATATGGTCTAAGTTTGAAAAAATGATCAAATTGTTTAAAAGAATAAAAGAAGACAACATAATGACATGTCATTAACTAGGTTTATTATAATGATTGAAAGAGTAAGGAGGGTGTTTGGGATTGCGTTTTGAATCTGATTTTTAGATTATTGCGTTTTGAAAACTTTTTTAAGTTACCAAAACGCATAATCTGTTTTGCATAATCAATCCCAAACACCCCTTAAATATCATTACATAAATTCAATTAAATGCCTACAGTTAATCCAAACAAACGAAAAGATATTTTCTTAGACGATGAGATCGTACATTTTTAGATCGACCTTGAGGAGGATACAAAGGCTGTTTGGATTATAAGGTTATGGCTTTTTTTATTGGGCTTGAAGAGGCCTTGATGGGGGGGTTTAGTTGTTAAAAAAAGTGTTTGTTCAGGCCCGTTAACAATACTCATCAAATATCTCTTCACATGCTTCAATACACTCATTAGTCATTAGCTACGTACAAACATTGTGTTTGAGGTGTAAATCATGAAGCATGAAAAGCCATCATTCAGATTAAACACAAACTAATATGTAGGTATCATACGCAGATCAAAGGTGAACGAACCCAAAAACTTATTCGAAACCAAGAAACCATTTCTAATGAAAATAATATATCCTAGTAAACCTGATAACAAAAACTTTATAGGTATCTATTAGTTTTTGTTCTTGGCTTGTCAAATGATGAAAATATATTCGTGTAAATCATAAATATACGTTTAACATATATGTGATGAGAATCGTGTGTTCATAGTAGCATAAATGTAAAAATGGTATAGTTTATTATTCAATATTCGACACAGATTACACTTTTTTTAGCACATTAATAGTTTCATTTATTATTTGTCAAAACAAGTTACATTTAGATGGTGGGTAAGCGGGCAACAAGCTGCGCCGCTATCCCCTTTTGAATCGCAAAGCCTATCCTGCTAAACACAAACCCTTGGTTCTTAGGGCTCTGCGAGTCACTGTGGACCACCTTCTGCACTCGTTTCAGAAACCGTACTGCCTCAGGGGCCAGGGATCCAAATGTGTCAAAAGCAAATGGCAGGAACACAAGTTGATTCTCTAAACAGGCTGCTTCGTGCTTAGAGACCTTCTTAGCTTCTGCCCTCAAAACTGCCTGCCCCGGTACAAAACCGCTGTCTCGCAAACCTACCAAGGGGGACACCCCTGTCAAGTCAACACAAGCATGTTTGCCCTCAACCCATCCAAACACAAGAACATCCGCAGGACGCAAGGTAGATCTCCCCTCTCGTGGGTCAGTCAGAAAATTGACTGGTGCTTCTTTCTTGGCTGAGACTCCCGCACTTCGAAGCACATCCCATAGAACATCTCTGACCAAATCATGGCGGTACTTGAACCCCGGCAATTCCTTGCAGTGGAGCGCATGCTCGCCAAATTTATCCAGACATGTTTTTTTTGCAAATGGGGCATGGTTCATCCGAGGGGAACAGAGGTATCATGAGCCGGTATTTGAGAATGGCCCTGTATTCGATTGCCGACATCCGCTGCCCAAGCCCTTCAATGGGCACGACAGTAAGAAAATCTTGAGCATGAGCTTCTTGAAGGCATGCAAACAATGCCTTTTGTCGCGGAGTCATATCAAAGTGCCCCTCCATAGTCTGCACGTGTTTACCATAAAGAGCACTCGCCAAGGTTTGTTGAGGTTTCTTGGGGGCGGTCTCCTTATCGGTATAACCGCCTAGATCAATTTCTGTTTTAATATTACCAAGTGCGAGGGTGTAGTCAGAATCCACCCCCATCACACCAGCACTCCGCAGGATGTGGTCCTGCAATCCCCACGACTGAGCCCTCGACGCCACAAAGGCGTATGTTGACACATCCCCTGCCGTGAAAATCCCTAAGCCCCCAAGCCGCATAGGCAAGCCCTTCAATCGAATACAAAGGCGTATGTTTACACACTTTGAATAATCAAACAAGACAAACAAATTAAAAAGAGACTTAAAAGATTAGACAGAAATAGGATGAAGACTTTTGAACAAGATCAAGACTCACTCTTTTTGTGTGTCCTTCCATGACCAGCAGCCAAACTTTATATAGCCATCAAGAGAAAAAGGAAGCAACCAATTTGTGAAATCAATCACTCAAAATAAGGGATTAGCCAGGAAGGATACAACAAGATTTGAGAGGATGAGAGTACTGAAAAGAAAGCACCAACAGCCCCTCAAAAAGAAAAAGAACAAACCAACATTAGACTTTGCTACTTGAATTAAATACATATTTTTAACAATAAATAAGATTTAGAGACATAGCGAAGCAAAATTAATTTTTAATCATTGTTGAGAATAGAAGTCCATAAAGATTGCATATAAAATTTCCAACTCCTAGCTTGCAAACTCGGTACCCTGGAATCAACACGGCGCAAATTGTTAACGTTGTAACTGAATTGCAATACCAATAAAAAGTTTCATATATAGATCACCTTGTTATCACATTCAACATGATGTTCTCATCAAGCATGCACAACGTCATATGATGGATTCATATTGTTTGAACAATCAGATCGAGCAAACAACACAAACACAGAGAATTTATGTAATTAATCACTAGTTACATACTCTATTTATTATGAACAAAGACCACACATTACAATGACCCAATATCATCTATTTATACTATTCTGTACATGACCGGCCAAGCTACCTATTCTAGCAAAAAAATTGACTTCTAGTTAGATAAATATACCAACTAAACTATCTGTACATGACCAACTCAAATAAACATTAAATAATAAATTTATTACTAATTCTATCAAGATTAAACCAACAATACATATTACATGAACTATTAAAACTGAAATCATCAAAACATCAATATAGTTAACAAATTATACATTAACTAGTTTAAAGATTTGTGACATATCCTAGTTTGTTAGTAACTTAATTATATCTGTCAATCTCGTGCCATTTGATGTCATATTGTGTGGCGTAACGATTTTCATTTGTTTGGTTTTCTCAGTATCGTGTTTTATGTTACTTTCAAATCAGTATTAAGTGTCATAAATTCAAAGAGTTGAACACTTACACATTCTAGGTTCACTAAATAAACTATATATGAAAATTTTTATCACATAACTTTAGGTATCAAATAAATAATTGATTGTTTTAGATACATATATATGTGTGTGTGCTCACATACAAATAGACATCAATTTACTTTGAAATTAGGTTGTGAATGTCATCAGCTATCTTTTGGGCATCCATGGCAGCTCCAATGAGTCCTGTTCCTGCAAGTCCAGCACAATAAAACCCATTCTCTCCTTTCCAATTATTTGGATACATTGACTTTGCTGTCCCATCTTTATTAAAATAGCAATCATTCCCCTACACATTTGAAATGAAAACAAAAAACAAGATATTAAACTTATGTTTATATTATTCTAACGATACTAATAGAATTTAAGTTACCTGAAGCCATAAATGGGTTGATGTTCTGAATCCAGTAGCAAATATAATTGCATCAAACTGGTAACACTTGTCGTTCTCGAAAACGACTTCATCTCCATTTTTTATACGTTTCAATGCTGGCAAAACCTGCTTACAAGTTAACGGAGAATATAAGTTTTTAGAGTGGGTTAGTTCCTCTATTCCAATATGTTTTTTAGAGTGGAAGATGTAGCTTATATGTTGGACATATTGCCCTATGATCACCGAACATGTGTGTGTATATATAATGAGGAAGGTTCTTGTACAAATGGTTCTTATCCTACAAATTGCCCTTAACGTAATAAGTGAAGAGGGTATTTTTTTAAATTTTTTCCCCATATTTTTAAACATGTATTTTAGTACTGAAATATATAAAAAAATAGTGTTGAATAATTACGTAATTACTTTATTGTAAACTAATATAACTACTCTAATAACTTAATTACGCTAAAAGAATTTTTTTAATTTTTTTATATTATTCATCTAGTCTAAGCAGATGGAAAAAAAATTCAAAAAAAAAAATCTCCCTTCACTTCTCATGTTTAGTAGTTTAAGCTCATTTGTATCTGATCTTTACTCTCTATATAACATACTATGAAGTTTTAGAAAAGCTGACCTGGATCTTGCCAGACTTAATGTTTTTGAATACACCCATATCGATGACCGGGTACTTGTTGGTTTTCACTTTGATAAGAAACGGACCTTCTTTGGGTCTTTGCATCCCATACTTGGTTATATCTCCATACATTAGCTTGCTAGACCACACCAAGAGTGAATCCACCACATTCAGTGATAATTTCTTTAATAACAACAATCCGATTGTTACAGACCATTTTGAAATGATATGAATCTACAACACCAACATAAACATGTTAGTTGTAAAAAAAAGGTTAGTTGTAATATTTTGGGTTGTGGAGTATATTATAAAAGTTTTTTTAACACCACTTTTTCATTAGTAAAAAAAAAATTACTAACATGAGGAAGATCTTTTATAATATAATATTTTCTTTGACAACATTTATTTTTCTCTATCAGTATGGGATGTAAGGTCTTTTTTTCCTATTCTCTCCAGTTGAGTTACTTTTTTAATCTTATTCACTGATTTGGGACCATTTGTTGAAATATATGGATATTTCTAATTCATTATCAAAGAATTATATATGTTATATATAATTATTGGTGTTTAATTCATTACCATTGGCCATATTGGCCCTATGATCAACAAACACGTGGGCAAAAGCCTAATTATATATAATTGTTGGTGTTTAATTTGTTTTTTTTTTTCATATGATTGAGCTTTTGCTCAGTTAAATGTTGGCATGTAGCTATTTGAATATGCAGTTGGGGGCCTTGGCTAATCTTGTTGTCGGCTTGATGTGTCTTATGGGCAGGCCCGGCCCGGCCCAAAGCAAGGGCTGAGTGGGTTGTTGCTAAGAGCCAGAATTGTTTAAGGGCCACTAATATTTTAAATCCCTTAGGCCCAGCCCATTGATTATTATGTTATTATTTTGGGGGACATGTCTGGATATTGAACGCCAAAGCCAAAAGTGCGGCAGCAGCGAGCGCCCATGCCCTAGGCGGGTGAAGATGATGTTAAATCCCTTCATCTAATTCTTTAATCAAGTTATGTTGATGATAATGCGGGTGACGATGATGTTAATGTTAATGTTAATCCGAGTATTGATATATTTGATCCTAGAACTTGGGATGGGCTTAATTATAACTTGATTAAAGAATTGGTTAAGAAAGGTCCAAAAAGATATTTGACTGTTGTTAAGGGTCCCATGGATGAACTTAGGCCCAAACGATTTTCTACTACCATGAATACTAGAATTCTATCGAATAAGGAGACATGTGATAGAGAATGGCTAGTGTATGACGGTATATGAAAGAGCTTGACAAACTCTTTTGCTTTTATTGTAAACTTTTTAGAAAAGGGCATCCAAAAGGTGGGTTGGATAGTGAAGGTTTTATGGATTAGAAACATGCTAATCGTAGACTTAAAGAGCATGAAGTTAGCTTAGCGCATATGAAGAATATGAATCATTGGTTTGAAATGCGCCAAAGGTTGAAATGCAATGAAACAATTGACAAAGTAGCATATAAGGTTATATCATTTCGCTACACTATTTTTGTTTTATTTATTTTATAGCAATTATTGCCGTAGAACCTTATCCTTTTATATATGATTGATGAGTTTATATGGGTAGGATCCGATTTTTTATGTTGTTAAGGGCTTGATTTTTTTTAAAAAAAATTTCGAAGACAACCCTGGTATAATACAGTGTACACAAATATCTTCACTTCTGGATCACGACAAAGACACAAATAAGTTTTAGTTTTTTTTTCACTGTTAGTAAATTGAGGGTTTGGTACCACAAGTTTTTGTTTTATTATAAGTTTTGGTTTTATTACAAGAAACATCCGAAGAAATCTAATGAGAGTAAATTTATTAAAAGGATTTTGAAAAATATTCTAAATTAAACTCTAAAAAATAATATAAGGATATGCACCTTGATGATGTGTTGTCAAATGTATCACATTTAATTTAAAGTTCCGTATACTTTTTAGTCTTTTATCTTGTGTTTTTGGTAGTTTTAGTTATTAATTAGTGATTGTGTTATCTTGCAGGTGTTCGTGTACTAAATGAAGGAAAAACGAGCTTTAATGAAGAAGAAACAAGAGTACGAGTAAAACGGGATAAGAAAAGAAGAAATATGTTTTTAGAGCTTTTCAAGATAGGCGAAAGATACCAGAAAGACCTTAATGAATATCGGTATTTACCATTACTGCCACCCGACTAATTTGTCGGTCGCAGCATGCGAGAGAGGAGCAGAAGACGTTCGCGGGTCGCAAACAAGTACAAACCCACAAAAGCCAATTTTTCATAACAAAACCTAATATAACCGTAGGTTTTGGTATTCTTTGATTTTGGGAGATTTTCGCATATCCTAATCATCCGGTAGAAGAAGATGCAATCCAAGACAAGGATTGAAGTTGTGATGACTACCATGAACTGCTAATGCCTAATCCTCTTGTGGTTATCTCCAGGTGAAAGATCCGATTGGTTTGTGAGTTTTAATTTGTTTTATACTTTGCGTAGGGATTGAATTTTGTGAACATATTTAGGTTCTTTTGGATTCAGTTGTATTAATTTGAACAATTTGGTTTCTTTGCATTGAAACAGTATGTCATCGTTTCTTGATTTTTTGTACTAGGAATAATTTGATTTTGTGTAAGGATAATTGAATTAGATTGAACAACTTAAACAAAATCATGTCTATGTGATTATAGATAGGTTAAGTTCATATTAGCTTTTCAAACTATTGAATCGGAAACCCGGAGTAACCGTTTTTACTTTCAATTGTTTTCTCAAATTAAATCACTTTTTTTTCAAGCAAGCAACAAATCAACTTCATAAAATTACCTTAGTTTAACCATTTAGTTTCATCTATAAATTGCTATTAACACTTTTCACAGACTCCTTGTGGTTCGATAACCCTACTCCAAATAATGAAATCTTTGTAGTTGTTTTTATTTAGTTTTTTATTAACACCTCGACACATCACACTATAATACTATTTTAAGAAATTAACCAACAATTAGTTATAAGTAAGCTCACAACTAATCAACTAGGGTTGTAAATGAGTCGAAAGTTCGCAAATAATTTATGAACCACTCAATGGGAAGTTCGTTTAATAAATGAACGAACATGAACAGAGGTCTTGTTCGTTCGATTGTGTTTGTAAACGTTCGATAATGTGTTCATGAACTTTGGTTCTTTTATGTTCAGTCATGTTCGTTTGTTTATGTTCATTTATTTGTTTTAACTAAACATTTTATATTTTTTATTTATTACCTTAACAATTAAAGTAGGAATTAGGAAACCCTATTAGAACTTTATTATGCCGTGCCCATTTCATTTCCCATTATTCACATCAATGATTACATCGACCTTTGTTTTACTAATAGGACTTCAAATTCTAGTGCTAGTTGCTCACCCTCTATATCCTTCACATATTTTATTTGTGTTCGTGAACACGTTCATTTTCTTAATGAACGAGCATAAATAGAACATCTCGTTCAACAAGTGTTTATGAACATATTATTTTCTTAACCAACGAACATGACCAAACGTTGTTCATGTTCGTTCGATACATTTATAGCTCTATTATCAACACAAAATAATATATTACTAGAAGTCCAGAGTGTGTCATTCTTCACATTACGTTTCATAGAACTTCTCAATCACATGTCACTCTTTAATCTCGAACAAAATAATATATTACTAGAAGTCTAGAGTGTTGCTATCACATTTATAGCATGTGGTCCAATTCTCAATCACATGTCACTCTTTAATTCGATTTAGTCTATATTTGGACGTTATATATTTCAAAATTACCATTTTAACCTTTGTAAAAAAACAAAAATAATTATTCCACCCTAGATATGATCAAAATCTTTCTTGAAACTACTAAGACACCATCAATGATTCAATTGTAATTTTTTTTGAAAATGGAAATCCTTGTACAACCCTAACATATTGGTCCCAAGTTCGAATCCCTATCCACTCACCGGTGTCCTCCTTGCCTAAGCTCAAACCGTCACGGGGAATCTTTTTGTGGTGTGCATGGATCGAACATGTGACCTCCCCCCAAGATGGGAACCCCTAAGGGAAAACCCACCCTACCTCAAACCAGCTGAGCTGGAGATCATTGGCATGATTCAATTGTAATTGTTTATAACTTCTACTAATTTCCCATTAAACTAAATTATCATTTAATTATTGTCACTCACAAAACTATCATAGTAGGATATTGGTTGCAAGACCAAAAACAATTCTATTTTGTATTACCACTTTTTTTTCTCCTAAACCAAGTGATTTTAGCCTATTGACAAGTGTGTTAATTGTTATTCCTATTTCAAACGGTTGATAATTTTATTATCATAAGCTATAATATAACTGATGTAAATTTAAGAGTAGGTTTAATTTTTTTTTTTGGAAGGCTAATTTCATTCTAATTAAACCTACTTTCTTTCTCGAATTGGGTAATATGAGAAAGAAAGTAGGTTTAATTAGACTATGCAATTTCCATTCTAATTAACATATCATTGTCATCATACTTAGTTTTTTTTGGAAGGCGAATTTTCTATGTTGCGGCAGAGATCATCGCAACCCCCCATAAGGGGAGTCCCCTAGCCACTCTACAATGGTCAGACTATGTTGTCTTAATCGGGTCCACGCTGACGCGAGAGTGGCCGGCCCACAAGCGAGTCGAGGCTGCGCATAAGGGGCACTAAGGCTTCCACCCGGAAAATTTCCCGCCACCTGCCACTTGACAGATGTTGCACCCTCCACAAGAGACAAGCCTCTCTGGAGTAAATGCACGGTAGTAGAAAACCGGGGGGGGGGGGCATTAGAATCGAACCTGGCACCTGCAAGCAGGCTAGTTTCGACCATCACTTGGCAATACCCCCAAATGGAGCTTATGGGAATCGAACTCAAAATCTCCCAAAGGAGATTTGAGCTGACAACCATTGAGCCACAAGTGGGGGATTCATCATACTTAGTTAATCTCACCAATAGCAAAAGCTAATTAACATATATATAAAAATATATATATAAAAAAGTGTATCGAAAACTTATCGTTACCGGACTTCGAACAACGATGGAGGTTTTAGTTATTAATTAGTGATTGTGTGTCTTGCAGGTGTTAGTGTGCTAAATGAAGGGAAAACGAGCTTTAATGAAGAAGAAACAAGATCACGAGTAAAACGGGATAAAGAAAAGAAGAACTATGTTTTTAGAGCTTTTCAAGATAGGCGAAAGATGCCAGGAAGACGTTCACGTACCACGAAGGTCTAAAATTTCATATTTGTCCTTAATGAATATCGGTATTTACCATTACTGCCACCTGTCTAATTTATCGGTCGCAGCACGCGAGAGAGGAGCAGAAGACGTTCGCGGGTCGCGAACAAGTACAAACACACAAAAGCCATTTTTTCATAACAAAACCTAATACAACCGTAGGTTTTGGTATTCTTTGATTTTGGGAGATTTTCACATATCCTAATCATCCGGTTGATGAAGATGCAATCCAAGACAAGGATTGAAGCTGTGATGACTACTATGAGCTGCTAATCCTGTTTTGGTTATCTCCAGGTGAAAGATCCGATTGGTTTGTGAGTTTTAATTTGTTTTATACTTTGCGTTGGGATTGAATTTTGTGAACACATTTAAGTTCTTTTGGATTCAGTTGTATTAATTTGAACAATTTGGTTTCTTTGCATTGATACAATATTTCATTGTTTCTTGGTTTCTTGTATTAGGAATAATTTGATTTTGTGTAAGGATAATTGAATTAGATTGAACAACTTAAACAAAATCATGTTTATGTGATTTCCTAGCTAGGTTAAATTCATATTAGCTTTTCAAACTATCGAATCAAAAACCCGCGGTAACTGTTTTTACTTTTAATTGTTTTCTTAAATTAAATCATATATATTTTTTTTTTTGCAAGCAAGCAGTAAATCAACTTCATAAAATTACCTTAGTCTAACCATTTAATTCCATCTATAAATTGCTATTAACACTTTTCACAGACTCCTTGTGGTTCGACAACCCTACTCCAAATACTGAAATCTTTGTAGTTGTTTTTATTTAGTTTTTGATTAGCGCCTCAACACACGATCACACCTATAATACTATTTTAAGAAATTAACCAGTAATTAGTTATAAGTAAGCTCACAACTAATCAACTAGCTAGGGTTGTAAATGAGTCAAAAGTTTGCAAACAGTTTATGAACCACTCAACAGGAAGTACGTTTAATAAATGAATGAACATGAACAAGAAATTTTGTCCGATTAGTTAAATGAACGAACATGAACAGAGGTCTAGTTCGTTTGATTGTGTTCGTAATGTATTCATGAACGTTGGTTCATTTATGTTCATTTATTTGTTTTAACTAAACATTTTATATTTTTTTATTACCCTAAGAATTAAAGTAGGAAACCCTATTAGCACCTTGTTATGCCGTGCCCGTTTCCTTTCCCATTATTCACATCAATGAATGCATCGACCTCCATTCTACTAATAGGACTTCAAATTCTAGTGCTAGTTGCTCACCCTCTGTTTCCTTCACATATTTTATTTGTGTTCGTGAACACGTTCATTTTCTTAATGAAAGAACATAAATAGAACATCTCGTTGAGCAAGTGTTTATGAACATATTATTTCCTTAACCAACAAACATGACCAAATCTTGTTTATATTCGTTCGATACATTTATAGCTCTATTATCAACACAAAATAATTTATTACTAGCTAGGTCTAGAATGTGTCATTCTTCACATTACGTTTCATAGACATACAAAGCCAAATCAAATCAATTTAAGCATGTGGTCCAACTTCTCAATCACATGTCACTCTTTAATTCGATGTAGTCTATATTTGGACGTTATATATTTCAAAATTACCATTTTAACCTTTGTAAAAAAACAAAAATAATTAAATTACCCAACTTCCACGAATTTTTTGCTATAATAGTGTTTTTTTTGAATATTTTTGTACAATTGGTGTGTGTCAGAAATGATTTTTGGGAAATGGTAGTCCCGCAATCTAAGATTGCGGGATAGGGTTACCTGGACTTCACCTTGGATGACTTGGACGGTGACTTGGACGGAGCATGGATGAGCAGCTGAGTTGGAGTATGACGTGGAAGACCCGCAATCTTAGATTGCGGGATTCAGAAGAATTTTCCTGTTCATGCAATCCAAGTCTGCGGAAATGGGCTGAGTTTTGTTATTTAACATGCACAATCGATAAACATACACACTGTCAAACACAAACACAATATTTAACATGCACAATCGATAAACATACACACTGTCAAACACAAACACAAACATACATTCGTTCGTTCTTTTCATACATGCTACTCAACGATGGTTTTTTAGTGTTGTTGGATCCGTGTTACATTTGCACGTGTTAAATGGTTGTCTGGTCATTTAATTTCAAATATATTAATGTTGGAGGGTCCAAAGGTTGTAGAAGAATCCATCTAGTTTTTGGACATGACCCTCTTATTTTTGGATCGATGTTACATTTGCATACCTGGCTTGCAATGGTGGTTCCAAGATCCCGTGTACCACCCCCAGGCATGCCGGTTACTTCTTTCTTGGGAGCAACCCTCCAAGCAAATCCTTAGGTTACGGAGGCGGTGGTGGGAGTTCCTCAGAAATGGCGCGCCAGCCTGTAGGATTATGGCGTGTAGTAAAGTTGGAATAGGTGTTCTCGGAAATTGAAGGTGGTCGACTCATCAAAGTCGATCATTTTCGCAGCAAATTTAATGGCGCTTGCGGGTTCTACACCTTCAGCGCAAGGCCCTCCGACGTCGAAGAAACACGCTCCGTCATTAGTGACGTCGGGGATATTGGATGCACCAGCTCCTGCTCGTACCTCAATAGTAGACGGCATCTGACATAGTTACGTAGATACCCTTGTTTTGTAACTTTGGTAGATTGGAATTGGTGGTCTCGGAATTGGTGGTCTCGGAAATAGATTGTTTTGTAACTTTGGTAGATTGTATATTTAACGTTTCGTGTGAATAATAAATTTACGTTGTTTTTATTCAATAAGTTTATTATTCTTAAATAGTTTGTAAAAATAGTTTGTAAAAATAGTTTGTAAAAATAGTTTGTAAAAATAGTTTGTAAATTTGTAGTTTTTAACGTTTTGTCGGTGAAATTGTATTATTAATAAATTGTTTTGTCGGTATAACTGACAGTTCTGCAATCTAAGAATGCGGAATTTAATACTGTCCCGCAATCTGAGATTGCGGGAGTAGAGTAATCCGCAATCTGAGATTGCGGGAGTATAGAAAAATGCTTTCCCATTTCCACCTATAAAAGGGATATGTAATGTGATAGAACACACATCCCGCAACACGGTGCCTGTAGTATAAAAAATGGGGGATCGTACTGAGAAGGATGAAGAGGTTGGTGGGTATTTCTGTTCCCAACCAGTCCCTAAGAAATCAAAGTGGGCGGATGATATTTGGAGGCGTTTGAAGAGGCCGTCGTCATCCACGAAGGCTGGGTCGTCTACGCATATGGTGACCGAAAGGCAACCGGAAAAGGATCCTGAAAAAGATAGTGTTATAGTCCCCAAGGAAGATGAACCCAAGAATTGGTCTACAGATGCTTTAGAGTTTTACAACAACGGGGACTCCCCATATTGCTACACTCGTTTCATTACAAAAAAACTGGAAAGAAGTTTTTGGGGTGCCTTACTAGGGATGGAATCCGGCGGTCACCTGTCCTCTACTGTACATTTAACACAATATCAATTTATATTTGTTTTCATATGTTAACATAAGTAGACAGCATATTAATTTATATTGTTATTTCCTGTTTTGCAGCATGTTGAAGCATGGACTGTAAGATTAATGCGTGTTCGACAGTCGTTGCTCTTAAAGAACCCCAATTTAAAATGCCGATGGACGGTGTTACCTCCTGATTTTTATTACTACATGCAAGATGATAAATCTACTACCCCCTTGATTTTGCTGGACGAAAGGACCCGTATCCTCCATTTTGGGAGGTTGACTGCATCTACCTTCCTTTGTGGATTGGCCAAACAGACTGGCTACTTGTCCGTATTGATATGCAAAGCATGGTGATTACTCAATACTGGACCGATAAAAGATGGAGAAATGGAAAGCATCGAGAGGTAAGGAACTACATGGAGATGCTACAGTTATATTTCAAATGGTTTCTAGAACGTATTCACTTTCGGTCAAACACGAGATACATAACGGAACGTGATATGTCCCTTGGTTTGGTTGAGACGGATGTCCCCCAAGATGAGGGTAACATTGCTAACACCGGGGTTCTTGTTTGTATGATGATGGAGAAACTAGTTAAAAAGAAATCGTTGATGATAGACCAACAAATCACCGTAGAAGAGGCTTGTGTTAACTACCGACGCCATATGGCTGATGAACTATACAAGTGTCGTTGTGATAAGTATTGGTGAGTTGTGTCTACTGTTTTGTAATATTTGCCATGTGTTATAATAATTTTATCGTCGTGTCTATTTAAACCAACAATGTGTAGATGTCTTCCTAAAGATGTAAACCAACAATGCACGATATATATCACATCACGATAGTAATACAATAACATAAGAAGTCGATAACCACCGACAACATACAATATCAAAGCAACACAAAATACTACTACCACAAACTAGCATAGATAAAACAGATCACAAGAAATCACATCACAAGAAATCACTGTTGGCGGAATTGGCAGCTCGTTTTGTTGTGCCCAGTCAACTTACAAATGCTACATTTAGGGCGTGCTCTTGGTTGGTCTTCATGCGTAACATCCATCTCGTTATGTATCCTCCTTTGCTTCAACCTCCCACGCTTGATGGTAATTTGTGACGGGTTACCACGAATTCTCCATGTTGCCGGGTCCCAATCTCTTTTATGACCGAGGGTGTAAAAATGCCCGCTGTACTGCAACCGATACATGGAAGTGTGGTAGCGAGGATCAACAAGGTCATGAATATTCTTACGTCGCATATGGCAAACCGCTATAGCATGCGAACAGGGCCTGCGTTCTATTTGCCACTTTCCACACGAGCAAGTTCTGTTACTGTACTCAACCGTATACTCGTTCCCTCCGTCATCATTGGGTTGCACACGAGACTCCACGAGGTACCTCTTATGGGAAGCATCATACAAACGTACATAGTGTTCTCTGGACTTAGCATCACGTTCGGAAATGACCGTCCATATCCGGGGGGGCAACATTGTTTCGCACCGTCTGGCAATTCGATAATGGATGTTGAATTGATCGACATCTCTGGTAAATGTAAACTGTATGGCTGCCTTTATAGGCATCATCCTTGCTTTCGACAACACATGGTTAAAACACTCAGACATGTTTGTTGTGAGGTTACCCCAGCGGCGATTTTCGTGGTCTCGCATCAGCGTCCACTTATGGAGGCCAATATCTCTCAAGTATCTCCACGCCTGTATCTTACTGTACTTCATCTGTCTGATGGCATACAGATACTTATAACGCTGGGAGGTGCTTCCGATTGTCCAGCAAAGCTTCTTCAACGCGGCGCTCTTGAACTTTGACCCGAGATTGCTTCTTATATGACGAAGACAATAACGATGGTAAGCATTTGGCTCCCTCCATCCTTCCAGTTCCTCCATTGCTCGAATGATTCCCACATGTCGGTCTGAAATAACACAAAGGGGACGGCTGGCAGTGTGATGTGATATATTCTCTCTAAACTGCTCCAAGAACCAACACCAGCTCTCAATTGTCTCTTCATCCACAATTGAATACGCCACCGGAAGAACGTAGTTATTTGCGTTTTTCGCCACCGCAATCAACATCTTACCCTTATACGTCCCCTTCAGATGAGTGCCGTCAATTGATATCACAGGCGCTGAATGCCTAAAGGCCTCAATTAGAGGGCCGAAAGCCCAGAAAACATACTTGAAGACCCTGCATTCGGCGGTGCTCCTCTCATGATGACGCCACTTCACAACGGTACCAGGATTTGTTGCGACTAACCTTTCCATGTAGGTAGGCAACTCATTGAAGTTGCTCTCCCAAGTACCATAGACATTCTCAATTGCTTTTCTCCGGGCGGTCCATGCCTTAGAGTACGTAACATCGACGTTCAACGTCTCCTTTACGTGGGTCATAATCTGTTTAACCGGGAAAGTTAAATCAGCCTTGACCCGTGCATGGATATGTAATGCAATATCTCTGGACCGTAGTGCCCTGTTGTTATTTCTTTCTACCGTTGAGTAGCATGTGTGCCTTGGACTCCATTTGTGCAAACGCCAGAAGGCTCCTTTATGTGGACGTGATGCAGCAGCAGCCCACATACATGAAGAGTTTTCGTTCCGGCATTTGACTCTAAATGTACCCGGTCTGCTTTCTACCACGCGTAACTCCCTGTTACATTCTACGTTCCAATACCGGATGGCTTTAATTACTTTCTCTTTATTTTCGAAGTAGATACCGACACGGATACTGTTTACCTTTCCATTCCAGATCTCCATCCTATCTTCATCATCGAAATCGGGTAGGCGATATGCTTCTAACCCTTCGTCTTGCTCGTCGACGTGCCTGTTTATTGGGAAGGAAGGATCAATCCCTTCATGAAATTCAGCACCTGTTGGGGCTTGTAATGTCCCAGCTTCTCCTTCTTCTTCGGCGCTTGCTTCTGAATCAACGTCACTTGGTTGAAATTCAGTTTCTCTACTTGAATCCGACACATAACCTTGCAATGAACATTACTTATATCAGGATAAATCCAAATTATGTACTACGAATAACAGTATCAATACCTTGAGAGTCATCTGAAGGCACAATGCTATAATCGTTCTCGTTCTCATCGTTGTTGTCATCACTGCTTTCATCATTGGCAACTCGTTCATGTTGCCCTTCATCATTGTCGACAGCATCATCCTCATCGTTATCATTGGCATCTAAATTAGCAACATACTCTTCGTTATAGTTATAATCAGTATAGTGGTGTTCTGGAACAGGTTGTCTATTTGAGCTTTCTGTGAGGCTGTTGTACATTGAAGAACCCAGTTCCAGATTGATTGACTGCATCTGCTGTTGCGTTGGAGTATGAAATGTCTCCTCACCACATGACACCGTGAACCGCCTTAAGAGATCCATAGCACTAGTTTCTGCTAATGGAACTAATGGGGTGTACTGAATGTGGATCACTGCCATATAGTGGTTTACGTTCGATGCTAGATAGAACATCATTTCCATACCCTCATTTCCTGTGATGTATGTAGCCTCAGAACACCCCTCGAAAGTGTAATACATTGTTAACCTAACATTGTATGAACACTTGTCTATTTGAGTAACGAGACAAACGCGATCGAGAAAATCCGAGTATGACATTCTATGGGTCATAATAAACGTAGTTGACTCTGTATTGTAGTCAACGGTAATGTCTGTATAGAATTTGTAAGTAATAGCACCACCCCAGTAAAGTTTAACAATGAAAGGGGAAAAGGTGTCCATTAAGGAGGTGAAGGAGGGTGAGCTTTGATTGTGGATTGGTTTTAACTGAGATTAATGAACGATATTTGTAGAATTTGTGGACTAGAGATAGAGAAATCCGCAATCTGAGATTGCGGGAGTACAGAAATCCGCAATCTGAGATTGCGGGAGTACAGAAATCCGCAATCTGAGATTGCGGGAGTACAGAAATAGTACAGAAATCCGCAATCTGAGATTGCGGAATACAATTTCTACATAAGGAACCCCAGAAACCATATTTCGAGTTAACTCCACATTTAAATCTTCGTGTCAAACAATGGTTATTTGCAATTGTGGTTCCGACACAATTATTCGAGTTTCAAGGAGCACAAGAAACCCCGGCCGTAGGTATTATTGTTGTAATCGCAGGCCACGAAATTGTGGCTTTGTATGTTGGGTGGAACCACCAAGGGGTGAACAGTTAAGAGCTAATCCGACTCCTAATCCGACTCCTAATCCGTTGAATTCCATCACCGAACAACTACAACATCTACACATACATTACCACTTTAATGATGCTCAACCTCATCGCCCATCACCGAATTACTCGAATGTGCGACCACATACCCAACAGGCAAGGGAGCCCCATTTAAACCACCCACCGTACCGTCACCCTCAACAAAGACATCAGGGGAGACCTTTTGTGCCAGGTGGTCGACAGACTCAGAATGATCAAGTTTCGGAAGTTGAAGACTACGCTTCAGAGGCTGATGAGTTTGGGGGTTATTAATTGTTGTTCATTTAACCGTATGTGGTGTGGTGTGTTGTTTTGTTGTTTTATGTAACTTGTTTGTGTTTTCTTAATGTTGAAACTGGTTATGCGGTTTGTTGTTGTATATAAGGTGTTTTCTTAGTGTTGAAACAGGCCCAGGGAGCCCTTTTCGGGCCCCTGTATCCGTCTCCCAGGCAGGGCTTTTCCGGACCCGGATCGCCGAACGCGGCGTCCTTGGGTGATATAACAGGGCCGTCGCTGGTTCAGGCGTTACGGGACTTTCCGTGACACAATCCCGGGCCTCACAAAAAGCCTCGGACGTCATTTTGTCTCTCATGCATGCATTGATTCAACTTAAGAGATGGTGTGTAAGAGGTAAAGGGGAAAAACAAGGACAAGCAATCTCGCAATCTTAGATTGCGAGAATGCACTGTAGCAGCAGTTTTTCTTCTGAATCCCGCAATCTAAGATTGCGGGTCTTCCACATCATCTCCTCCCACTCAGCAGCTCGTCCAACTCAGCATCCAGGTAAGCCATTCCCGCAATCTAAGATTGCGGGACTACCAATTGCCTAAGATCACTTCTGACACCTACTAATTGTACAAAAAGATCGAAAAAACCCACTAGTTTAGCAAAAAATTCCAACTTCCACCCTAGATAAGTAGATATGATCAAAATCTTTCTTGAAACTACTAAGGCACCATCAATTCTAATTGGTTTTGTTTATAAGTTCTGCTAATTTCCCATTAAACTAAATTATCATTTAATTATTGTCACTCAATAACAGATTTGGAGAATCAAAACTATCATAGTAGGAGATTGGTTGCAACTTGCAAGACAAAAAACAATTCTATTTTGTATTACCACTTTTTTTCTCCTAAACCAAGTGATTTTAGCCTATTGACATGTGTGTTACTTGTTATTCCTATTTCTAGCGGGTTATAATTAAGAGTAGGTTTAATTAGACTATTTAATTTCCATTCTAATTAACATATCATCATTATACTCAGTTAATCCCACCAATAGCAAAATCTAATTAATATATATATATAAAAGTGTATCGAAAACTTATCGTTACCGGACTTCGAACAACGATGGAGGTTTTCGCACCATATTCCGACAAATCATGCGCAATTTCCATACCAGAATTACCAGATCCAACCACCAAAACATTCTTATTCTCATACCCTTTACCAGACTTATACTGAGTCGAATGAATAACTTCACCTTTAAACTCACTCAACCCATCAACCTTAGGCATAAACGGCTCACAATTTTCTCCTGTAGCCACCACCAAATACCGCCCTTCATACCACCGATCACCACCACCACCAACCACCGTTGTCTCCACCGTCCATACCTTCCTATCTTCATCATACTTTGCTGACTTCACTAAGTTACCAAACCTTGGTTTAATCTCGAACTGACATGCATAATCATCATAGTATTTCAAGAGGTCGTTTCTTGGGACAAACGTAGGTAAGTTAGTAGGAAAAGGTACGTGTGCTAGCTGACAGAAGCGTTTGGGTAGATGTAAATGAAACCTATCAAATGCTTTCTTGTTGAATAATGAAGCGATACAGTCTTCTCGTTCGAGAATTATGTATGGGATTGATAGTTTGTGGAGGCTTGCGGCGGTCGAGAGGCCGGCTGGCCCAGCTCCGACGACGATCGCTGCCGTTTGTTCGATTCCGGTAGCCATGGTTATTGTTATTAAGTTATTTGGATTAAGTGTGTGTGTGTGTGAGTGTGTGTAAGTAGAGGTTTGGTAACGCTAAAACTTGCATGGCCCTACTTGTAGACGTAGTAACAATATGGTCCATACGTACACTTGTTGATGGTATGTTAGAAAATCAAATTTTTGTTTTTTTTTTATATAAACCTTAAACAAAAATATAATTTTATTCAAGAAAACATCGTAAGTATTTATAAAAATGAAGTAAATATTATGTTTTTTTAAAGAAAAATATTAGTGATTTTTCTCTTTTAACTTTCAAGCGCAAATAGGTAACATGCAGTTATTTGTTTTTTGTCTTTTTTTTTCTTTTTCAATTCGAAGGACTCTGTCTTGATACGTTACGTGAGAGATACGTTAAGTTTGTGGATTAGCTACTCCGGTACCTACTATGATCTTAGAGCATTCGTATTAGAACCACTAAATTTTCTATCTTATCTTCAAACAAATAACATTTTTTTATACTTTTATCATCATTTTTTTCTCTCCTCCACTCACACCCTCATTCAAATAATATTAAAAAAAAAAATTAAACCAAACTGTGTCACCTCAAATTTACCGATTTACCCTTCACTCACAACCACTCTAAATCACTTTTTAAAATTTTTAAAATATGCTGAACACGCCCACAAAAATATGTAAGGCCTGATATGAATGCTCTTATGTAGATATTATGTACAATCCGTATTTATATTTATGTAAAAGTAGACAAATTTTTTATTTGGTCTGTAAAAGGTTTTTTTATCAAAAAATAATAATATTTATATTATAAATTTTGAAAATACGATTCTTGTAATATGATAAAAACCTATTATGTAAAAACAGTTATTAAAAAGTATGAAAAAACAAATATGTTTTTATTTGGTCTGTATAAAGTAAAATATATTTTTAATGGTAAGTTAGAAAAGAAAAAACTACCGAGAAAAAAGTGTGTTGATGAAACCAAACTCAGTTAAAGAAAATAAATAGAATACAAATCAACAAATAAATAGAATATAATAAAAAACAAAAAAGGTTAACAGCAAACATGGGGCCCGTGGAGGTACGTATTTCATCTTTAAAGGTAGCGTATACGGCATGAACACATGTGATGTGCAGTTAATTGGTCGCTAGTTTACTGGTTGAACAAATGTTTCTGACTTTCTTCTTCAACACACCCACCTATACATATATATATTTTTTATTTTAACTGTAAAGAATACTAATTCACCACCCAAAATGTATATTAGATTGCATAAGTGAAACACTAACATAATGTAACACCCCAAAATATAAGGATGGCAAAAAAATCTGAACCCGATAGTTATACCCGAAACTCAAAATATATAGGACGGGTATACCCGAAACCTGACGGGTACGGGTTTAAATTTCTTTTTTTTGATTTCGAGTACGAGTTTGGTATATAGCGATACCCTACCCGATTACCTGATATATGTATACCCGATTACCCGCTAAAATACCCGACACAATTTATATATAGTAGTTTCTTTCTTTATATTATTAATACTATATTTATCAAGTTTGGGTTGTGAGTGTAGAAGTACTATTGCAAATAGTACAAGTGTATAATGCAGCAAAACCTAAGGTACAAGTGTATAGTGCATGAAATTATCTAAAACCTACGATCTCTTTCATTTGTGCCTCTCATCTCCTATCGCTTCTTTTACCAGTTGTGTTCTCTCTAAAATATCAAAAATTTTGGCTATTTGTGGTTGCATAAGCTTCCGTCGTCTATCGCAGCAGACGACCTTACACGATTTCATCTTAAAAAGATAGAAAAATAAAAAAGGTTGTGTTGGCCATCGTTGTCGATGACTTTTCGGTTGTTGAGAGAGACAAGGGAAAATGAGGTTGGTGACTTCGTCTGTGGTGGTGTATCGTTTTTGGGCGGTGGTGATGATGAAGCCATGGGACAGTGACGGTGGTGTTCCGGCTTGCAATGCTGTTTTCGTTTTGACTATTCAATTTTGTTTCTTTTTTGTAAAAATATTGTGGGTTTTGTTTGATGATTGACGACGATGGTTTTGACCTGAGCCTCTCCAATCCCGTAATTGACGATTATCGTTGGATTTTAGTAATTTGAGTCTCTTCGATATTGTTGCTTTGTGTAAAGATTTGTGGGTTTTGTTTCATGATTGGCGGTGATGGTTATTGACGAGTCTCTTTGACTCTGTTGCTTCGTGTATAAGATTTGTGGGTTTTGTTTGATGATGGATGATGATGGTTATGACCTGAGCCTCTTCGATGTTTGTCGTTGCTGAATGACGCTCGACCTAATTTTAGGATGGTTTGTAATTTTTTTTATTTTTAGGATGGTATGTATTTTTTTTTTAATTTTAGTCTGCTTTGTAATTTTTTTATTAAATCTAGCATTTATTTGAACATTATTTTGTTTATTTGTTACTTTTATAAAACTAATTAAAATTAATATTAGAAAAATAATAATAATAATAATAAATGCTTGAGACATGGAGTGTTGGTCTCTCCACACCCCACTCATGTCTTAAGATGCTCAAGACATCAACATGTTGAGGTGGCATCCTACGTGGCATGGAGATATCACCGTTTTTTTATGTCTCCACACCCACTAACCTTATTGCTATTTTGGATATCGGAAAGTCTGTCTTAATGTAAATACAACAAACATAAATGTAAACATTATTGAGTTGTGATCCAATATAAATTTGGTGATTTTCTTTTAGATTAGCTTGGAAATGTGTTGGGCTATGTTTTGGGCATCCATGCCTGCTCCATACAGACCCCTTCTTGCAAGCCCAGCACAACAAAGCCCATTTTCTCCTTTCCAATGATTTGGATACATTGGTTTTGGTAGTCCATCATTGTTTAAAAGGCAATCACCACCCTGTATGTTCATATGTAATACACCTTTTAACTGAAAGAAATTAAAAGTAATAAATAAGGTTAAAAGTATATAACCTGAAGCCACAGATGGGTTGATCTTTTAAAACCAGTCGCAAACAAAATCACATCAAACTGATAAAATCTTCCATTCTCGAAAACAACTTCATATCCTCCGGGTTGAATACTTTTCAATGCCGGCAAAACCTGGTTACATGTTAAATATATCAACAATCGTATCTTTAGTTTCAAACATGTATAATGTGTAGTGAAGGTTGAGAACATTGGTCATACTTGTATCTCGCTAGACTTGATCTTTTTGGTTGTACCCATATCGACGACAGGATACTTTCCACTTTTTACCTTACCAGCAATCGGACCTTCTTGGGGCCTTTGAATCCCGTACCTAGTTAGATCACCATATGTTACCTTGCTAACGAACACCAGGAATGAATCTACAAAATGGACTGGTATAATCTTTTGCAACATCAATCCAAGATTGAATGACCATCTTGAAACTATATGAACCTACGTTACAAACATATGCAACATACGTCATTATTGTATAATCTATATTCGTTATAAAAAATCGTACGCGCACACATATATATATATACACACATGAAATCAACCAATCATGTAATTTCTTATCTTATTATTCTTTCTTAAAATTAGTATTTAGGTTAATTACACACCACATATCGTAAATTTACACTGCTGAGCAAAATAAAAAAGGAAGGGACCCTCTGGCCACCAATATGCTTCGCCACCGGCCTCCCACCGATTTTTTGCTCAGTAGTGTAAATTTTCCTGGTTTTGTTCGAAACTTTTGTATATTTCGAGTCTAATCCCCACCGATTTGAAGAAAAAAAAATTAGGTCTCATAACTTTCGGCCATATTATCTAAAAATTCATGGTCCGGCACTGTGCCCACCCCTTCCCTCTTAAATCATCATCCCAAATTAGGAAAAAGTTATAGATGATTAAAAAAAATCAAGTTACATGGATGATGATCAACGATAACGATGAAAAAACTATAATCATGCTACCGGGATGATGAACTGCAAAAAAACAAGAAAGAGAGAATCGAAGAACATGATGAACACTAAGAATTAATGTTTTGTTTGGTGCATCAATACCGATTTCTTAATTGGGTTTTGATATCGTATCCAAATTTGCAATATTCAAAATATTTTTGGTTCATTCATCAAGTTTTTTTTCAATCAGATTTATTTGTCCTTCTAACATCAAACTTATAGTTAAACTCATCATAGTGGTTCTTCAATCCTGATCATATATGAAGATCATTCTACTATTACACATAAGTAATTATGTTGTTACATATATACATAATACAATTATTATAGAAATATATTTCTATTTCGTGTTATATAATCATATTATTACATATTCACATAATTATATTATTTCACATATATAATTCTTAAATATTTATGTAATTTTCTATTATTACATATATCTAGTCCTATAATTAAAGTTCATTAAACTCTTAATAAAAGATCCTAGAAATATAACTATAATGATGTGATGGTTGACTTTTTGTAAGATTTAATACTACACACTACGAGGAACCCGTAGCCGCTAATGGTCTTTCCACCTTTTGTCTGGCGCTATTGCCCCTGTTGCCGCTAAAGGTGTCCCCGCTAAAGCTATTTATCCACGTGACATTATCTTTTATCTTTATTTTTTTTTGCCACGTGGCAGATTCCTGTGCAATCTGGGCAAGACTTTTAGCGGCTGTCGCCGACAGTAATTCCCACAAATAGTAAACAAGGAGAAATTCGAGTTAGGTTATGATAAACATACCGGACTTCTAACAACAATGGATGTGTTTGCACCATAATTCGACAAATCAAGTGCAATTTCCATACCAGAATTACCAGATCCAACCACCAAAACATTCTTATTCTCATACCCTTTACCGGACTTATACTGAGTCGAATGAATAACTTCACCTTTAAACTCACTCAACCCATCAACCTCCGGTATAAACACATCACTCGTTTCTCCGGTAGCCACCACCATAAACCTCCCTTCATACCACCCTACACCACCACCTTCAACCTCCGTCTCCACCTTCCATCTCTTCACATCTTCATCATACTTTGCACACTTCACAAGGTTACAAAACCTTGGAATAATATTAAAATGTGTAGCATAGTCATCCAAGTATTTTAAGAACTTGGCTATTGGAACATATGTAGGAAAACTCTTTGGAAAAGGAAAGTGAGGAAGTTGACATAATTTTTTAACCAAGTGTAGGTGAAGACGATTGTATGTTTTTTTGTTGAATAATGAGGCAATACAATCTTCTCTTTCGAGAATTATGTATGGGATTGATAGTTGGTGGAGGCATGCTGCGGTTGCGAGGCCGGATGGACCGGCACCGACGATGATCGCCACCGTTTCTTCAACGCCCGTAGCCATTTCCGGCAGTGTTTGTTATATGTATGTATGTAGCAAACTGTGTATGTATATGTATATATTGCACACCATGGGTATGGAGTAGAAGGGAGGAGATTCAATAATGTTAGGTATTGGATTAATTGTAAGTTGTAACATATATAGGCGAGTTAATAGTCAAAATCGTCCCTGAGGTTTGGTCACTTTTGCCACTTCAGTCCAAAACCCAAACCTTTTAAATCTGGATCCGCATGCTTTTGATTTTTTGCCACATTCGTCCCTGACACTAACCCAGTTAACTTATCTCGTTAACTCTATGGGCATTTTTGACTTTTTGCCTACAAAATCGAGGGCATTTTAGACATTTTGTATTTAAAGCTAAATAAATACAAGAAAAAAAAATAAAAAACATACTTTAAGGGAGAGAGAGAGCAGAGATAGAGAGAGAGAGAGAGAGAGGAGAGAGATAGAGAGAGAGAGCGGAGAGGAGAGAGAGAGGGAGAGAGCAGAGAGAGAGAGAGAGAGAGAGTAGAGGGGAGAGAGAGACTACAGACGCAGAGAAAGATAGAGATAGAGAGAGCAGAGAGGAGAGAGAGACAGACGCAGAGAGGGATAGAGAGAGAGAGAGCAGAGAGGAGAGAGAGACAGACGCAGAGAGAGAAAGAGGAGAAAGAGAGGAACCGGGTCAGATCTGACCACACAGGTAATGCCCCGAACCCACCTTATTGTTCTCAATAATATTTGGTTGAAGGTGGAGGTGATGGTTGAAGCGACTAACGGTGGTGGTGAGGTTATCAAGGTGTTGGTCAATGGTGGTTAATAGCGGCACAAGAGGGGTTGTCTTGTGGGTATTAATGGCGAAGGTAGGGCTGTGATGGTGCTCGTCGGTGGTGACAGGCTTCGAGGGAAGAGGTCGTATGGTGTTGGTGGCCGGAGATGGTGGATGGTCACAGTGAGCTGTGGTGGTTAATCATGGTTCACAGTGGTTGTGGCGGCGGAGCTGATGGTTGTTTAGGGTTACGATTATTGTGGTTGTGGCAGCGGAGATGATGGTTGTTTAGGGCTGCTCACTCAGATCCCTCTCTCTCTTTCTCTCGTCTGTCTCTCTCTCTAGAATTCCTCTGCTATCTCACTCTATTCAGTATATGTGTGTTTGGTTTTGAAAGAATGGCAGGTGGTGGTGGGTTTAGGGTGGTAGTTGTGTGAGGGTGGTGGTGGTGGTTGTGTGAGGGTGGTGGTGGTGTGTGATGATGATGGCAGGTCTAAATGGTGGAGAAGAAGGTGGGGGGGGGGTGGGTGGGTGGGTCCTACTTATTAAGTAAAAATATTAAAAAATAAAAGTGTAGGCAAAAAGTCAGAAATACCCCCCCCCCCCCCAACTTAACGAGATAAGTTAACTGAGTTAGTGTCAGGGACGAATGTGGCAAAAAATCAAAAGCCTGCGGACCCAGATTTAAAAGGTTTGGGTTTTGGACTAAAGTGGCAAAAGTGACCAAACCTCAGGGACGATTTTGGCTATTAACTCTATATAGGCATATAGCTAACTTGTGTCACATTTTTTTTAATTTTAAGTGAAATTGAATTGTTAAGGTATTGCAACAACTTTTTGAAAGTTAGATGTTTTCGTAGAGGTTTCCTAGATATTTAATAATTTTGGTTGTTAAAATTAAGTTGTCAAGGTGGAAAACAAATGGAAATGCATTTATACTTGTGGTAATGTCTTTGTTAAAGTCGTTACCAAGTACTCCAAAGTACTTGTATTATTGAATAAGAAGTGTCATGTTTGATTTTTTTTTTTTTTATAAATTAAAATATAGTCTATGGGGTTGGGGTTATGTTCAGTTGGTAAAGTCGTTGAAGTTAAGATATCGCTCTCTTTGAAATTAAAAGTTCGAGATTTGCTAAAGACAAATTTGATGTAATTTAATTCGTTTAAAAAACTAGGCTTAAGATGTCATGTGGGAATGAAATTTTCATTTTTCTTAATTTTATTAAAAAGGTATCTTATACACTTCACTTTTAGTTATACTTAGATTTAGAAGTATGTGTGAAAAAAAAACGTGATTGATTTAAAGAATTAGGGTTATTTGAATTTCGTAAACATATGTTAATGGATATTAGTTTTTCATTCAGGTTCAAGCTGAGCCTTATCGTCAGATTTAGGTAGTGTTTGGTATGAAGAAATAGAAAGTGAAATGAAATGGATCACTTTGAAATGTTGAAAAAAAAAAGTGTTAAGAAGTCAACACTCAACCTCTATGTATAGATCTATACACAACGTATAGTTTTTTCAATTTCCAAGAAATTCTGATAACTCCTATCATGTTGGGCGATGTGGCTCGTATAAGCCTCTTATAGCCCTATATGGGGGGTGTAGAAATTGTTTTGTTACAAAAATTTGTATACAATATTTATGGTTTTAACTAATTTTATAAAAAAAAGACTAAACATGTATCTTAGGAAAATTAAAGTAGAAGGACTCAACATATATAATAGCAACGTTAAGGGTGTAAATGGAAAAACACATCCTGTGTACTACGGCGGTATCACTACAGTATTGGAAGGCTACGAACGTATCACTACAATACTGGTAGGCGGTGTAGTTGTCAAGGAACGGGAAAAAAGTAATTTTATTGAATCTTAGGGACTATACGATAAAAATATTTTATCCCATGCGTTGTGACGCTATAAGTATAGTACTGGCGCCCTGTGTACTCGTTAAGGAACCGTGAAAAGTAACCTTACTGAAGTTTACAGTTTGTAAAATAACTTTAAAGTGTAGAGAGTGTAAATGAAAATAAAAACTAAAAGAGAAAAGAGGTTTAAAAAATGGCCACCACACACATCAATGGCTAGGATGAATAGTGAGAGGGCAAGGGGTGCCATTTAACACAAACATATTAGTAGGAAATCCGCGCGTTGTGGCGGAGAAAAATGTATAAAGTGATACTCGTTTTTGTTAGTTTATCAATCCTATTGTGGATGTACCCATTTACGGTGGGCAAACGGATTTCTAACAAGGAAAGATTTTTAAGTTTCAAACGGGTTAAACATCACATGTACGCAAAAATTATCTATGAGAAATCATTTTGTTACTAAAAGGAAAGAACTAATTGTAAATGTGCAATGGCCGAGGTCCGACTTGTTTCAACATATACTAAAAATTGGTCATTCGAGACATAAACCTGTTTCAACCATCACCCACAACAACTTGTCCCACACATCAATTTCTTCACCTCTATTATTAAAAATAAGCGAGACCCGTGATACGAAAACTAATGCAAATTTTGTACAAATAGCGGGACACGTTCAATTGGACACAACACCTAATCCAAACTTATTATTCTTTGTCATATGACTACAGACAAAATAAATTATGAAATGTCACATTCAAAATAATGAAATACCCTGATCCCATCAGTATCACTTTTACATACCCGATCGGGCATACCGCATACATATCATTCAAAATACTGAAATACTCTCAACACTTCCACTTCATGCATCATGAGTAAAGACGCATCTGGTATCGAGTTACTACTTGGATGTGCACAAGTAGGGAAGTTGCATTTTCTATAAATTGTTATATACGTCCACAATTGCATTATGCAACTAGCTACACATGGAATAATACATATGACTTTTTCATACTTTTTGATCACTGATCAGGAATGAGTAATCAAAGAGAAACAAATTCAATAAAAGAAAAAAAAAGACTTGTTGCATACCCTATCACGTCTATTTATTTAGTATTTGAAAGAGCTACTCGAAAAGCTTCAAATACTATTACAAAATCACTTATTAGAACAACATTTTTGTTCAATCACCTTATAATCAACCAAATTAAGTAAGTCCTCAATTTCAATAGATGCTTATATCACATTGAATAAAATACATAGCCTGTTCAAAAACTATACATACCAAATCAAATACTTCAAAAAAGTGAACAGCTTCATGTGTGTTGTTAAGGTTTTGGCGACTGGTGGATTTGTAAATAATCTTGAATACATTGTAGTCACATCTGCAACATCTTTTATAACACACCAAAACATGTCCTTCATGATATGCTAAAATGTAAGCACTAGTAATAAAAGAAACTATATAATCATTTAACAAACAAGGGTGTGAGAATTGGAGGAAAGTTTGAAAGTTGGTTATTATATACACAAATCTTTCATATATTAAAATGTACAATGATCAACCTATTTATACAATTATACATATGAATCAGTGTGTGTATGAACCAACATGACCCTTCAAGCAATGATTAACCCATAACTACCATATGAACCGATGTGTCACACTTAATCGGTTATAACTTCCTAGACTTAGGACTTAGACAAATATTTACAATATCAACATATGTACATGACTAATTTAACATATGATTAAACTTTCAGACTTATGTTTATGTTAGATTAGAGGCTAAATTCTCCCCCTAATCTAAGCATAAGCATCTTCTTTTCTTTGTTGTCTTCCTATTCTTCGCTTGAGGATCTTGATCGCTTATTGGGTGGTAGATCTTCGTCTTTCCGTGTCCTCTTCTTCTTTCCTTTTTCATCGTTGGAATCCTCTCCAACTTCTATTGTCAACTCGCAGCCTTTGTACCTAAGATGCCAAATATCAAACGTACACTTGCTTTAGAGTCTTTACGATTTCATCTTTTCTTATGATGTTTGGTAGCCCTCTCCCATAACTCATGGCCATGGCAATCACTGCCCTATTCTCTTCCTTTGTCACTTTATTATAACCAACAAAGCGTTGAACCATCATGTAAAGATCCAACAAACTTATTGGATAACCATTGTTATCAATCGGTGGAATGGGAGCATTAATCCTAATCTTTAGGAAATCTTTCATAAAACAACTTATGTTCCTTTCGAATTCCATCTCGAATTTTTCTATATGCTCTTGAACTTTTGTTGCTATATGGATCAAATCCATGAAAATTACACAATCTTGGAACATAGAGACTTGAGTAGGATACATAATCGGTTCCTTCTCCATATATGCTTCGGCTTCTTCTTTGTCTATTCTTATGGAGAAATCTTCAAAATGCTTGAACAACGAAGCACGTTCCTTATCTTCCTTGGTGATTCCTTCCAAATGATCAGCTTCATATCGAATTTCTTTCCCTTTTTTCTGTTGTGCATCACGCATATTTTCTGCAAACTTGCAGCCTTTTATCTTTCCTTCGGGACATTTAAATGTAAAATGGTCATCACCATCACATATTCGACAAGTTATAATCTTCCTTACTTTGTGGATAATCGGCCTCTTTATGTGACATACATCACCATCGAACTCCTTCTAAGCCTTCTTGTGCTAGTTTGTCTATACTCAACACATTCTTTCTAAGTGTGGGCACATGATAAACGGACTTGATCTTATGAATTTGTCCCCCACTTGTAATAACAACTGATCCTTTGCCACGAAAATACTCCTTCCTATAATCGCTTGGACAACCTTCTATGCCAAATGATTTACTTAACACGGTGAATTGAAACTTGTTACCACATCCATGTTCTTTTCTCGTCAAACTTGCATACCATATATCGTCCCAACCTTTATTATCGATCTCTTTAACCATAAATTGTGTCTTGCCAATCTTCTTTGGGCAATATCTCCTATAATGGAATGGTTCTTTGCACATGCTACAACACATGGCCGTTGGGTATTCTGGGACATCCGTTTCTGCCTTCACTTGCCGATTGAATTCGTTTTGTGCCTTCCTTGTCTTACTTTGTTCATCCCTCACGGATTGTTTAGATGAAGATCCGATGTGGAAGTTACTCAATCTGATGTTTAGAGGATCTTCACAACCCTCATCTTCCTTACTTCTTGCCTTCCCGGCCTTCTTTTTGTGATCATCACGATCAACACAACAACTAGGGAATAACAGTGCATCAACACAACCGTTCTTTGTCTCCATATGATAAACGTCTTCTAGATTTCTTGCAACATCGAATATACCACAGGTTCTAGGATCTTTAGGCTCCGATGCCATGTTTGAAATCAACCTTGAGCATGCAATTATGTTTGAGAGTGTTTCGGTTTTAGAGGGGGGAAGTTTGAAAGTTGGTTATTATAAACACAAATCTTTCATATATTAAAATGTACATTGATCAACCTATTTATACATATGAATTGGCGTGTGTATGAACCGACATGACCCTTCACTAATACTATAACTACCATATGAACCGATATGTCACACTTAATCGGTTATAACTTCCTAGACTTACGACTTAGATAAATATTTACAATATTAACATATGTACATGACTAATTTAACATATGATTAAACTTTCGGACTTATGTTTATGTTAGATTAGAGGCTAACATTATGTACTTGCAATCGTATTACAGCAAATAAATAAAGAAAAAAATAGGTAAATTAGAATCTGTATACGAATCAAGTAAGCATTCATACTGTAGCAAAGTAACTGTATAAACATCATATAACATGTTTTAGTGGGTGAAGATAAAGTGACTTTATTAGTTTTTTCTTTTTTTTTGTAAGAATGTCAACCTGGATAATAACACTAGGACAATGTTACAGACTTATGGTGTAGCTAAATATGCCATTCATTACTTATGTCTTATTAAAGTATAGGAAGATTAAAGGACGAATACATCTAATTTAGTATACAAAAGCTACAAATCATGACACATTGACACAACTTAATGAGACTATCACGACTATGTGTAATGAAATATCTAAAAGTAAAATCTTGATCATTGCACACCATATTTGATTGAAAGTTTTTCACACTATTAATTTAACAGCAAACTCTTTTGATTTATGTATATGTTTATGAATACTACCACAAATATACCACAATAAATATACTTATAGATTTCAAAGGTTTTACAGGTGCACCCAAAATAGCAGGGATAAATTGCCTAGGATGTAATTTGAGCTCTTTCCATCCCCATGCATTTGCATTATCTTAACCTTTTAGAATAATCAAAACTATACCACTCACACTCACATGACCAATCATAGTGTGTGAATATCAGTTAGAACAAGTTGGCTAGATCTGCATTTTAGAATAATCCCACTCTACCTCAACTAATGTACAAACTGCAATTCAATTACCGAAGAAAAAAAATGTAACATGTCATTTTACAAAAAAAAAAGGAAGTATTAAGATGTGCAGGTTCAGGTCAAGTAACAAGTCATTTTAGATAAAAGAACGTTCGCTATGTTCTATTTTACTGACAGCCAGTGGCGACGGTGGTCGTATTGGAAGGCAATGATGGTGACTGGCACCGGCCAACTCGAACCCATTCTAAGTTAATATTTCATAAGATTGGTTCACTTTGACCCATTTTAAAATTTAAATACACCTACATCAACTTATTACTTGATTGATGGGTCATGAACTCCCTACAAGTTTTTTATCGGTTGTAGTTGAAAGTTTGTCACCGATTTTGATTCCTTGGTGACTTAGAAAATCAAACTGCTAATGTGTGTTGACTTATGATTATGACATTTGATTGTAATTAATGGTGGTCGGAATCTTGCCGCCGAGAGGAGGTATTGATGGCAGGTGGTGGTGAGTGGTCTGAGACGCGAAAAAAAAGGAGTTAACGGTATATAAGTAATTTCACACAAAAACCCACTGAAAATTTAACGGTGTTAAAGTCTAAGGACGTAAAATGTGAAAAGATCAAACGTTAGGGGAGAGAGATAGGTGCAGTGAACATTTTAACTAGTGCAAATTGCTTAAGTGTTATTGCGGTGTAAATGGTTTAAATGGTTTCAAACAAAGTTTACACACCCTATTCAGTTTTCAATTTGTAAACGTATTGCGGTGTAAAATCAATAGCAAACTATATGAATAACCAAACGTTTCTTAATATAAGGTATTGTCACTCATATTAGGCATAAACACTTTAGGTCTGGTTGTTTTCATTTCTACTTTTATATAGACATTGAATAACATGTCCCTATAGACTAAGCTTCCAAGGTACGAATATGTGTTACTTTAGGAAAGTTGTCCCTATCTGGTAGTCGAAGATGATAATTATTAACAATAGAATAGAATTGTCTGTTATGTGTGGCATCGTGTCATTTGAAAGTTGCAAGATATTTTATAAATATGAAAATCAACTTTTTTTATATAAAACTATAAAAGTTCTATATATACCTAAATGTTGGATTTTATAATAAGTAGTGAATGTGAGTTAGTTGTGTCCCACATTGGTGGGGAGATGGAAATTGGAAGGCTTTATAAGGAGAAGCTTGAGAGGGAAATTTAAATTGTTAAAGTTACATTATCCTCTAGCTCCTACCCACGCGCAAGGGGGGTGCAAAAAATGGGTTCGGGCTGGAAAAATTCTTGAATCAACGCGACGCCCTGGGAAAAAATGGTCCGCAGTGCACCGTCACTGTTGAACCGGTGTACCCTGGGAACAGAATCGTCACACGCTCCATTTTACTGTAAGTGATCTAACAAACATGCCACGTCAGCATCACACTAACGTAGTTAGCCTCCGTTAGTTTGAGTCCGTTGGTCTCCAATATGTCGAAAGTTGGGACCGCTATTAGTAATTTTTGTAGTTGAAACTGTTATTGGCTAATAGTCAATAGTTGAGATCATTTATTTCCATTCTTCCTTTATGCATACTAAAAGTAAATGAATAAAATCTTTATGGATACTAAAGATTTTTTTATTTTACCTACGTGGTAACTAAAGATTTTTATCACCAAAGATGATACTAAAGATTTCAAGATGATGAATCCGAAGGTGTATCTCTACCTACGTGGTAACTAAAGCTCCATTTGATCTTTATCACCAAAGTCAAATATTTTCAATTATCAACCTATTTTTGCAATTATTAGGCATTTAAGACCAATAATTACCCATTTAAGATCTCATGAAGGCTGAATGTCTTTTTTTTTACAGCAAATGTTATATTACACTAAGGGGGTCGGGCGCTACCAGATTTGGTCACGGGTCCAGCACGGTAACACCGCCGGCAGTAGTGCTGGTAGGGGTCCCGTGGACCTTTTTCTGGTTCTATCTAACGGATGTGAACTCGTGAATTTATATAAAATATTATTTCTTTCTAATCTCTCTTTTATCTCTCTCTCTTCTTTTAGTCTCTTCTCTCCTCTCTATATTCTTTTAAGTTGTAAAGGTATGTTAGATTTTTTTTTTTGTTAAGTTGCAGGTATGTAATTGAGGAAGGAGATAGATATAATATTTACAATTATAGGTGTATTGTGTGTGTGTGGGGGGGGGGGGGGGGGGAAGATATAAATAGATAAGAATAAATAATATGTGGACCCAATTGCTTGAAAACATAATATACCCTCTATTATATATTTCTAACATATAATATATTATTATTATATGTGAAAATAATTGATAGTGGGGTAAAAAATTAGTAGAGTGATCTACAAAAAAGTGTTTCAGTGAAGGAAATTAGTGAAGTGATGTGGCAGTGCAAAATTGGTAGAAATCAGTGAAGTGAAAAGCAAACCAGTTGAGCGCCCCTTTCCCCCTAATGATTCTAATTACAACAACCTTGCCAAGGATTTGAACATTGGACTTCCCCTCTAAAAGGCATATGCCTCTACGAAATAGGCTAGCCCCACATTGACGTTTCATATGTGAGAAAAATAAATACATGATTATGAAATTACATATATTATGACTAGCTATAATTAAATATAGCAACATGTGTATAACTCATGATTTTCTATATATTTAGCTTCTTCTTTTTTAACATTCAACTTTTTCTTTAACATTCAACTTTAGTAGTAGTAGTTGTTGTGCTGTTGCTGTTGCTGTATGTAATATGTTACATGTATGTTAAACAAGTTAAATATATGTAACTCATACTAGTTACATATGTGTAACACAAGTAACTTTACAATTGCATAAATAAGAGTATCTTTTAAAAAACAAGGGTTTGTAACATTCACAGACATATATATATATATATGTGTGTGTGTGTGTGTGTGAAACTCGTGCTAGTTACATAAGTGTGATCTTGAGCCAAGCTTTAGCTCGTTTAACCTATCGAATCAAGCTCGAGTCAAGCTTTTAGCTTATTTAAAAATTGTTCTAATATTACCTCGAGCCAGGATCGATCTTAAAATAGTAGGCTCGAACTACGGCGAGCTCGACCTGAAGCATAATAAAAGCATGACGACCTAAGCTCGAGCCTAGTCAGACTCAACTCGACTCAACTCATTTACACCCCTAGTTCCTTTCTTTGATTAAGCAACTGGCCCACAAACCAATTCATCAGCCCACTTTGCTGCAGCCCATAACTTTAAGTTTACTTGAGCCGAATCATTTTTCTTTGGTTTACTTGCACACTTACACAGCCCATAACATTATGTGTTTGTTTCTTTGACCATTTCTCTCGTGAAGTGCATCTTTTGGGATTAAGTTTTTCTCAAACCTGCAAAAACTAAAATACACTAAAAAAGTAAACTTAATAAAAATATTAACACATTCAATAAATAATCAGCATGAAAGAATATAGAAATTAAACCAATCAATGTTTACTAAACCATCTGTTCACTGGTCTTAAAAAAACGTCATACAACTAGTCAGTGGTGGATTCAAAAAGAATTTTTTGGTGTCATTGTTTTTAAATTTTCCAATTTCATATAACCGGACATAAAAATTTCTAGGTCGGTTCGATAGTCTAGGTCGTGTATGGTTAATCACATAATAAGAATATGATACAATATTGTAATTAGAAATTAAAAACACACATGGAATAAGTTCGACAGTCTTTACGAATTAAAAAACACCTATAGATGCTCCCTAGGAGTTTAATCTTTTAAAGTGTTGCATTACATGTTTGTCTTGTTTGGGTATTTAATTGGAAATGAGCTCAATATCATGTGTGGGCTTATTAAGGGTCACTTTTATTAATTAGAACCGAGCTCATTTAAAGAATTGGGGTGAGTTTAATTTTAAATTGGTGATGTTACACTTGGGGTAATGGAGAGCATTATGAAGGATTGTAAAGAGTTATAACAGATAAACATCAAAAATTTATTTTAACTATTGTTAACAGAAAATTAGATTTAATAACATAAACTGTGACATATCTGCCGGCAATGGTCCCAACTAAGGAAATATTTTGTGACAGTCCTAACTTTTACATATTGGAACCATCCCATGGTTTTATGTATATAAACAACACTTATACATTTTACTAAACAGAATTCAATCAAAATCGAGTATCAAACTGCAACATTATGATTAAATTTGGTGATCTTCTGTTAGATCAATTTAAAAATATGTTGTGCTATGTTTTCAGCATCCATTGCTGCTCCATACAGTCCCCTTCTGGCAAGCCCAACACAATAAAGCCCATTTTCTCCCTTCCAATGATTAGGATACATAGGCTTTGGTAATCCATCTTCATTTAAAAGGTAATCACCTCCCTGCATGTTTATAACAAAACATATTATGTTATATACCATGTTATTAAAATAACTTAAGGTAACCAAAAAAATTAAAAGTAACCTGTAGCCACAAATGGGTTGATCTTTTAAAACCAGTAGCAAAGATTATCACATCAAATTGATGATATGATCCATTCTCGAAAACAACTTCATACCCTCCGGCTTGAATACTTTTCAACGCCGGCAAAACCTGGTTACATGTGAAAAAAAAAATATCAATGTTCGTGTATTTATTTAGCAAACACATGTATCACATGTTGTAACGACTAAGAACATTGATCATACTTGTATCTCGCCAGACTTGATCTTTTCGGTTGTACCCATATCGATGATTGGATATTTGCCATTTCTTACCTTGCCCGCAAATGGACCTTCTTTGGGCGGCCTTTGAATCCCGTACCTTGTTAGATCCCCATATATTACCTTGTTAACTAAGACCAGGAACGAGTCCACCAAATGTAGTGGTATAATCTTTAGTAACATTAATCCAAGATTTACCGACCATCTTGAAACTATATGAATCTAAGTCACAAACATATACACAACATAAATCATTATTGGATAATCTATATTCAATTCATTATATCTAAATTTATACACATAATATAGATGTATGTGTGTGGAAGATCTAGAAACAATAATCAAAATTACGGGGACGGGGAAAAGGAGTAATGGAAATAAAAAATCTCAACTATTGACTATTGGCCAATAACAGTCCCAACTACGAAAATAACCACTAGCGGTCCCAACTTTTGACATATTGGCCACCTAGGATGCCACGTAGGATCATTTTGCCACCTAAGCATGTCACATCAGCATCACACTAACGGAGTTAGTGATCAGACTAACTGAGACCATTGGTGGCCAATATGTCGAAAGTTTGGACCGCTAGTGGTTATTTTCGTAGTTGGGACTGTTATTAACCAATAGTCAATAGTTGGGATTATTTATTTCCATTACTCCCAGGGAAAATGACTAAAAATGAAGAAACGAGAAACGATAATCTTTGTTACGAGGATGATGAACAATGATTATCGAAGAACATGATGAACACAAAGTAATATGTTTGTTCGTGTGCAATCGAATCATGTTTGATTTGTTCATGTATCTTTTTTCATTAACTTGTTCCGTTCATCGTAAATTCTTACACATATAGTTATTTATGTTAGTATATGTATGTAATGATAGTATTATCTCTTAACTAATTATAATTATTAATTACGAAAATAAAGAACTATAATAAACTTGGAGTTAGTAGGGTTCAACATGATTGTTTATAATATATACATTCTACAAGAATTTTTTGTATTTATAGGTGAATTTGAAGAAATAAGAGCTCTTTTAAGTGTTTCATGCAAAAAAATTGTTTTTATGTGTAGTTCACTAATTGAATCAGCGAACTCCGACAGAATTTGTTGAAGTTCGCTGATTCAATCAGCAATCTTCGACGGTGCAATGGATAAGCGAACTATCTATATTCATAATTTTATCCATGAAACACTCAAAAACACTCTTCCATTTTTAAAATCACCTATAAATGCAAAAAAAATTTATAATATATATAATTGAAGTTGTTGAAACTATTTAAAAAATTATGGAGTAGATGATGAGCCTTTAATAATAGTCAATAATAAACGAATGATGTGATGGTGGAACTTTGTAACATTCCATACACACAAAACTTTATATTGAACCTTGTAACATTCAATTCAATAGGAATAGGAATAGGAATAGTAATAGTAATAGTAATAGTAATAGTAATAGTAACAGCAGTAACAAACTTACCGGACTTCGGACAACAATGGAGGTTTTTGCACCATATTCCGACAAATCAAGTGCAATTTCCATACCAGAATTACCAGATCCAACCACCAAAACATTCTTATTCTCATACCCTTTACCAGACTTATACTGAGTCGAATGAATAACTTCACCTTTAAACTCACTCAACCCATCAACCTCCGGTATAAACACATCACTCGTCTCTCCAGTAGCCACCACCATAAACCTCCCTTCATACCACCCTACACCACCACCAACAACCTCCGTCTCCACCTTCCATCTCTTCACATCTTCATCATACTTAGCACACTTCACAAGGTTACAAAACCTTGGAATAATATTAAAATGTGAAGCATAGTCATCCAAGTACTTTAAAAAATCAGGTCGAGGAACATATGTTGGATAACTGGATGGAAAAGGAAGGTGAGGGAGTTGACATAAGTTCTTGGTTAAGTGTAGGTGAAGACGGTTGTATGATTTTTTATAAAATAATGAGGCAATGCAGTCTTCTCGTTCGAGGATTATGTATGGGATTGATAGTTGGTGGAAGCATGCGGCGGTTGCTAGGCCTGATGGGCCGGCTCCGACGATGATCGCCACCGTTTGTTCAACTCCGGTTGACATTTTCCGGCGATGTGTGGATTAATATTTTTTTTTTGAAAGTGTGTATTAATATATGTTTGTGTATTTATATATCTTGGGATGGTAGCAAAGTGTGTGTATATATGAGTGTATTTATACTACACGCCACCGGCCGGTATGGAGTAAAAGGAAAGACTTTGATTATTATTATTATATATTTTACTATGATATTATGAGGAGGCTAAGGAATTTTATTATTATTAAACTTTGATATGCACTTTGATTTTCGACTAGTGAGACTTTTTATCATTATTTTATTACTAACTTGTATAGTTGTATTTCTATTTTTTTTTCAGATATACCTATTTAGTATCGGTTACTCGTACTGAAACAATACTTTAAGTATTGGTATAGTGATATTTTTCTTTATTACGGAGGACAGAGCAGGTACTGTCTGAATATCAGTCCTGATATTATATTCGTTTTTATAGGTTTCTTCACGTGATAGTATAAACTCCATTGAAAATAGAAGTATATTAGCAAATACCGATTCAATAATGTATAGTGATGTTTTTTTTATCATGATGAACCGAACCAGTAATGTCCTAATATTGGTACCGATACTATATTTGTGTTTTGTTGTTTCTAATTCAAAACCTTCAAGGTTCAAACAGGGTCTAGCAGGAACGCAATGGTGGAACCACATGCCGCGACAATGTGCGGGTAACTACGACCTTAGAGAAGTTTTTTTTTTACATTCTAGGAAAAACGGTTACCTAATGTTATATCTAATGTCCACCAAACCTTTATCGAAACAAACGCCCCCCATCGAAGCGCGGGGAACCTAAAACAATAGTTATTTACTATTATGTTATTTAATTTTGATTATGTATTGAAGTTTATTTTTTGTATGATTAAATATCCGCAATTTGGTATCTTAACTATTAAGTCAATGGTTTTGGTTAGAATTAAATAGTCAAAGTGGAAAAGTTATAAGTTATATGGTATTGTTTAGTTTTGTTAAGTTAAAGCTATAACCAAGTCTAACGTATTTCTAATTATGAAAAGAAATTTATGTTGTTGAAATGTTTAAAGCGTGTTTTCTTTTTCTTCTTTTTTTTTAAACTCTTTGGTCAAGCAAAAAAAATTAAGAAGGTTTGAAATGGCCTGTCGGCTTGAAATTCTTATTTGAATACATAGAGTTTGATTTTTTTTCAGCTTTGTTTTATTTAGGAAAAATTGGAACAACTCTCCCAGACCTTGATCTAGGCGGTTTTACTGATAAGGAGACCGCCCCCAAGAAACCTCAACAAACTTTGGCGAGTGCTCTTTATGGTAAACACGCACAGGATATGGAGGAGCGGTTCGATATGACCCCGCGTCAAAAGGCAGTTTTGGCCTGTCTCAAGGGGGCTCATGCCCAAGATTTTTTGACTGTTGCGCCCATTGAAGGTCTTGGGCAACGGATGTCAGCAGTTGAATACAGAGCCGTCCTTAAATACCGGCTCATGATTCCCCCTTTCCCGCCAGACGACTCTTGCCCCATTTGTAAAAAAGTCTGTTTGGATAGATTTGGCGAGCATGCCCTTCACTGTAAGGAATTGTCGGGGTTCAAGTATCGTCATGACTGGGTTAGAGATGTTTTATGGGATGTGCTTAGGCGCGCCGGGATCTCAGCCAAGAAAGAAGCCCCTGTTAATTTTCTGACTGACCCACGAGAGCGAAGATCTACCCTGCGTCCTGCGGACGTCCTTGTGTTTGGCTGGGCGGGGGGTAAGCACGCGTGTGTTGACCTCACTGGGGTGTCCCCACTGGTGGGGCTGAGAGATAGTGGATTCGTTCCGGGACAGGCGGTTTTGAAGGCGGAAGCTAGGAAGGTTGCTAAGCACGAGGCAGCATGTCTAGAGAATCAACATGTGTTCATTCCGTTTGCCTTCGATACTTTTGGATCCTTAGCCCCTGAGGCAGTTCGTTTTTTGGAGCGGGTGCAGAAGGTGGTCCACAGTGATTCGCAAAGCCCGAGGAACCAAAAGTTTGTATTTAGTAGAATAGGCTTTGCGATTCAAAAGGGTATAGCGGCGCAGCTTGTTGCTCGCTTACCCATTATCCAGATGTAACTTGGTTTGTTTCGTATTTTATAAGAAAAATATAACATTTTGCTTTAAAAAAAAAAGGAAAAATTTGTATTCATATATCACGTTTAGTGATACTTATTTTAGCAAGTTAAATTTATTCAAACGTGTTAGTGTAAGTAACTTGGGCCAAGCAAAAAGTTTGGTTGATTTAAAGAATTAGGGTGACTTGATTTTACGTGTGGGTGAATTAGAAAAAAATGTCAGGGATGCTGTAGTCATTAATTTGTAAGTGTTTCGGACGTTGGTAAAGTGTACCACTTTTTATATGCCGTCTACTTTTTAGTGATTCATTAGTAAAATAGTAATATGCCGGTAACCTTATTTCTAATATTGGGGTGGTTTGTCCATTGTACTATATGTCAGTAATACCTGGGTAAAACTCGTTAGTAACCCAGTGGTGAGTTCTTTTTAATAACTAAGTTATTGTTTGTGATCTTTTATATTAACATAATATATCATGTAATGGAAGTAGGTGGGATTCCCTCGCACTTCATGGCGTGCCTTCGGTTCGGTTATAACCAGTTGATCTTTACAGTATTAGAACCAAAAAAGAAATTCGTAAAATATAGTTGTGTATGCCCAATTATTTGATGATAAAATAAAAAATTAACATATGAAATAACAAACAAGTTATATAATAATAAAAATTGCAAGGGAGAAAAATTGTTTTTAAAAAATCGTATATGTTATATTTAGGCCTTGTGTAGTGGTTCGTTTAAAGCGCCGTTGTAACCCTATAGCGCCCGGGAACACCGCCCCCCGGGGCGCTATAGGGCGTTATACTCGAAGCTCGCTATGTGGATAGCAGGCGTTATCAATTATGTTTGTCTTGGAATCTTGCAGCTTTAATGCATTTGACCGTTTGATTATTAAAAAAAAAAAAAAAATCGAAGAAGCATAAATACATACATCCATCTCACATACAACACACAAACACACAAACATAAACATAGCATTCTTGTTAAACCACACACACACTGTTGAAGCATAACACACACACACTCTTGAAGATGAATCCATTCGGTAGGGGTTTTGGTTTGGTAGGGGTTTTGGTTTTGGTTCCCAAACCAGTGGCGACAACACCCGACCTATTGCTCCGGGTTCAGGTTCAAACCCGCAAAGTTTCACGAACCTGTTAAACCAACCCTATGGTTGGGACCCGAACATGTGTAACTTTAACATGCCAGGGAGTTTTGGGATGCCCATGGGAGGTGGGTTTAACCAAACACAAGTGTTTGGGACATCCCAAATGTTCGGCTCTTCAAATGCTTGGCAAGAGTCGGTTCCGGAGACACAACAGCCGGTCGCAGAGGAAGAGCCCGTGCGAGGCAAGGCAATCGCCCAAGGAAGTCGGGCTCACAGAAGAAAAGAGACGGTCGGTCGTGCCAAGAAAAAGGTTCAACCATGGACCGACCACGAGTTGTACTCGTTAACCCGAGCGTGGGTTGACGTGTCTGAGGATCCTATAATCGGTAAGATATATATTTTTTGGTTTGTTATACTTTTTTAGTTTGTTATATTTTTTTGGTTTGTTATATTTTTTGGTTATGTTATATTTTTTTAGTTTGTTATATTTTTTTGGTTTGTTATATTTTTTTGGTTTGTTATATTTTTTTGGTTTGTTATATTTTTTTGGTTATGTTATATTTTTTTTGGTTTGTTTTGTCAGCCAACAACCAAAGCAAAGCCGGTTTTTGGAAAAGAGTCCGGGCAATATTTTTTGAATTGTCTGGTAAAGGAGAGGGCTACCGGGAGAACGATTCGATATCGGGCAAGTGGACCGATATCAACAAAAAATGCACAAATTTTCAGGGCATTTACCAGCGCACCCGGCACGGGTGGAAAAGTGGGCAAAGCGACGAGAATATTTTGACGGCGGCTATGGAAGAATACAATCAGGAGTACGGGAATTTCCCGTACTTGAAATGTTGGCGCGTGCTGAAAGACTGCACCAAATGGCACACCGTCCGCCCAACGGTTGGAACTTCTTCATCTAGGGCCCAAAATACGAGGCCTTCAAAAAAGTCGAGGACCTCTGACTCGGTTGATCCCGAAACGCCTACGTCTGACACGCGTTATGTCGACCTCAACTCACCAGAAGAAAATCCCTATTTTGCAGGGGAGGAGGGGGCGGATGAGCTACGTCGTCCGCCCGGTCGACGGGCTGCTCGAGCCGCACGGGCGGAGTCTTCGTCGGGGGTGAACCAGTTAATCCCTGCATTTGCTGAAATGAACCAGCGACTCCAAGACTTACGCGACATTGGGGCTCAGCGTATTCAAGAAAACCGACAGGTGGTTGACATCATGAGGGATCGACAGTTTGAACGCGACTTTGCTTTTTACACGGCAAAACACGACGGCCAAGAGGGCAAAGCGTTGGAAATGTTTTTGAAACGAAAGAAACAAATCGAGGAAAAATATAACCTTTGAGTATTTTTATCTTTTGTTTGGGTTTGTATTTTTTTTAGTATTTGTATTTTTTTTTTAGTATTTGTATATTTTTTTTTGTTTTATTATTTGTAATCTTTGGTTTTAGTATTTGTAATTTTTTTTTATTTAATGAAATATTATTAAGTATTTAATATTCTTATTTAAATAAAAAACAATAATTAACCAATCATTACCAATCATTTATAACCCCCTGGGTCAGACAAGATGGTGGGATCTCCCATGGGTCAGACTTCCAAATTCAGCCTCCGAGTTGGACGCGTCTGCTAAGCTTTGTTCTCTTCTGTTCGCACAGAACATTCGTGGTGGTCCAGACATCTGGAAGTGGTCAGAAAATAATTCAGCGCTGGATTTTTCTGTCAAACGGGTCAGAATGGCTCTGTCCGGGATTTCCCAGCCTAGTGGGCAACACTCACTGTTCAGATGGTGTAAATTTGCAACCCCAAAGGTAAATTGTTTTGCTTGGAGGGCGATAGTTGACAAGATTCCAACCGTGGAAAATCTGTTGTTCAGAGGTGTACCGATCGCGAATGCAGCCTGCAAAAGATGTGGTCTAGAAACTGAAACTACGACGCATATTTTCATTGATTGTGTTTGGGCGCGAGCACTTTGGTGGAATATTGGGGAATGGGTAAAGATTCAGAACCTGTCACAGGCTACATCAGTCGCTCAACTGCTGGAGAACACCGGGGCTGTTACAGGGTCGAAGAAAAGAAAGCAAGCTGTTTACGCGATTGTTCTACTCAGCATTTGGAGGCTATGGCTAGGGAGAAACGAAAAGGTATTCAAGGATGTCAACAAAGCGACACCGGTGATGATAGAAGAGATCAAAACGGAGTCATTCTGGTGGCTTGTAAAGAGGGCGAAAACACCGGATGCGGACAAGGCGAAGTGGTGGAATTTCACGATCTTTGATAACGGCTAGAGGCTGCTTGAATTTCTCGAGTATGGGCTGCTATGTTAATTTGTCATGTTAGTTTTCTTTGTTGTTATGGTGAACCTCTAGTTTTATGGCTCAGGTAGCTCCTGGCTAAATGCGCCTGGGCGATTTTGGGGCGATTGTATTATGTTTTGGTGTTTATGGTTGGAATAAAATGGTCCCGTTTGATTGTTCAAAAAAAATTTATAACCCCCTCATAACCCCCTTCCCACTACACCCTCTTTTTCCATAACCCCACTTCTATTACTTTTTAATATTTTAATACTACAACCCCCTCATAACCCCCCACCACTACACATAATCTTAGTAAATTTGGATGACATATGAAACTAGAAAAAATACGTTGTATAACAAAAATATTGTATAAAGAGAGGGGGGGAAGAGGGAGGGAGATGGGGAGAGAGAGAGAGAGAGAGAGAGATGGGGTATGGTATATATAGTAAGGTTAGGACCAAATACATAGTGAAAAAAAAATCGAAAGTCGTATGAAGGGTATCAAACGGAGTGTTAATGAACTCATTCAAGCGACATTAAAACTGTCTCATCAAACCCAACAATCTTAGTTTTTTTAGGTTTTGATTTTGTGGATTTTAGCTTATAGTTTTCAAAATTTGTGTTATATTGTTGTGTCTTTTATATTGCATTGTGATTTTTCTTTATTTGATCGTTATATCATTTTTATGATTCATTATATCATTTTGATTTGGCATTATGTTATATTTATTGTCAATGTGTTATATCTTGACTCATTGTGTTATATTTTGTGATCCATTGTGTTTTTAGGATCATTTTCACCCTTCTATTTTTTGTACACTGTGTAAATAACTTGACCCTATATAGTAAATCTAAGAGAAATCTAAGGCTCCGTTAAAAAAAAGAGAGAGATCTAAGGCGTAACTTTACAATTTAAGTGAAAATGGTATGCAACTCCATATTACTTTAGGTTCACCAATCACGTATTGTCAACTCATTTATATCTTAAACTATCTCAAAACACAATAATTAGTGGCATCAAAATCCTAACACTGCCCCTAAATCAAGGGACCCAGCATTTTACGCACACTACACATTAGTTGCTTTACTAATCTCTCACCTACACACACTACCTACACACTACCTGTCTCGACTTCTACCACCTAGGACCACTACCCGCCAAGACAACGGGGATGTTACCGCACGGATAAGGATACCAGCCTCTTATACCCGCGACCCACACTGTGCTCCGTAAGTTATTAAGTCATACACAAATGACTTGTACCAAGTCTTTAAAGTAGCTATAATCAATGATGTGACATATACGATAAGATAGTAACAGAAGTCAAGTTGAATTCTTATTCACATTTACAAACGTGAAGAGACTATTTCCCATGGGACCATATTTCAGTTTTATATTTAGCCTTATGTCCCGTTCACACTTGTACTATATAATGTATATGTGTAGTTTTCGGGGTGCAAAAATAAAGTTGTACTAATTTTAACGTTATGTGGTGACATTGACAGCTAAATGACAAGGGGATACATGCAGCAATCGAACTTGTCCCGATTGCTAAGTGTGTATGTATCATATGTCCAAGGCTTGATACAAAACCACTATCGAGTCGGGGTCTCACTAAAAGCAGTCTCTTCATTCCCACGAGGTGGAGGTAAGACTGTCTTCATCTTACCTACTTTAGAATGTACCTTAGTTTTTCTATTTGTGAGATTAACTGGGCATGATGATAATGATATTTATTATTTTTACATTTTTAGTGTTAAAACCCCGTGTTACACGCGCAATTAATTGCGTGCTTATTTTTATTGGCATATCGATGTGAATTTTTTTTCACACAGTAAATACTAGGGGTACTATCACGATTAGTTTAACCTTTTGTGTCATTACATTTCGATGTTCTGAGTTGAGTCACAGCTACAACGAACCGAACACATGTAGATATTATTTTAATGGGAAATTGGATTTAAATACTTCAAACTATTTCTCGTTGGCCGATATTACTCCCAACTTTCACTTTGACTACTAATACTTTCAATTTTACACTTTGTCATGTCACCCCAAAACTATGATGCAAACAATTCCTTATGTCAAAACTTGTCCCTGATTTCAAAATTAGGGTGACATAACAAAGTGTAAAGTTGAAAATATTGGTAGTCAAAGTGATAGTTGGAAGTGATATCGGCCAACGAGCGATAATTTGAAGTATTAAAATAGAATCAAATTAAGAGATGAGAAAATAAAAGAATAAAATTACGAAATAAATAAATAATAAATATTGAAAAAGAACAAACGATGTCTAACATACTTATCACTTGTTATTTTGCTATCTTAATTAGAACGATTCATATATATGGACAGTTTCTAGCTGTTGGGTTCTTTCGTCCGTAAATATGGTTGAAGATTTCAGACAATTTCAAGTTGGTGGGGTTCTTGATTAGGCATAATTTCTACATTTCCAAAGACGTCATAACAAATTTTAGTAAAATAGTTGTACATTACATGCCCAAGATTTCATGAATGTTATCCCAATTGAAGGTTTGGGCCAAACCATGTCTGGGGTTGAATACAGGGCGATTCTTAAATATCGTTTGGTTATCCCCATGTACCATGAAGATGAAGTCTGTCCGATTTACCGTAAGGCATGCTTGGACAAATACGGGGAACATGCGGTTCATTGTAAGGAGTTGCCTGGTTTCAAATATAGGCATGACTGGGTCCGGGACGTTCTTTGGGACATTTTAAAAAGGGCTGGGATCTCAGCCAAGAAGGAGGCTCCTGTGAATTTCCTCTCGGACCCCGCAGAAGGGAGATCCACCCTACGTCCAGCAGACCTGCTTGTCTTTGGGTGGGCCGGGGGGAAACACGCTTCTGTCGACCTAACAGGTGTATCTCCCCTGGTTGGTTTGAGGGATATTGGTTTTGTAGCAGGGCAAGCGGTGCGGAAAGCAGAGGCGAAAAAAGTTGAGAAGCACGCTAAAGCTTGTGAGGAGAACCAACACGTCTTTGTACCCCTGGCATTTGATACCTTTGGCTCTTTGGCACCGGAAGCCATCCGTTTCCTGACCAGAGTCCAACGGGTTATCCATAGCAGTGTCTCGACTCCGGGGAGGCATGGGTTTGTGTTTAGTAGGTTAGGGTTTGCCGTCCAGAAAGGGGTGGCGGCGCAGCTTGTTGCCCGCCTGCCCGCTATCTTGATGTAATTTTTTGCGGTTATGTGTTAATGAAAAATATGTAGAATATTTTAAAAAAAAAATTTAGTAGATTAGTTGATAAACACATTCGTATGTGTATGAGAGGTTGTAAATTCAAATTTAATAGTCTAAAAGGAATATTTTTAAAAAAGAAATTACTTCAAATTAAATGCTTCAACTCCAAAACATGGGTTTAAATATCACTCGTTAAACACGGTTGGTCCAGTCAGTGTCATTTCAACTCATGCCACCCAAACAACTTACGGGTGTGATGTTCGGTCGGTCTAACCAGTCGAGCCGGGCCAATTTTAACAAAACTAATAGTTTACTATCGTATTTCTAAAATATTAAAATATATAATTTAACCAAGATATTACGTAACTGAGCTTTTAAAAGTATATCAGTGTATGTATGAAATTGCTGAGTTTTGTTTATCTTAGGCCTAACGGTGTGGTAACCGTGAGAGGCCCGTGAGGGTGGTGACCTCATGGGTACACCGCCCTCACTCTCATCACGCGTGACAAACGTAAATACGGTCACAATGCTCACGGTCCATTTGGGTTTTAGTTATTTTGTCTTATTCAATTAAAGGGGGGTAGTGATCACACCCTTAAGTTAATGATAGAGAGTGGAGTGATGTGACGATGACGTAAAAAATGGTAATGGTGAGGAGGAGTGTGACTGTGTGACAATGCCAATACGCCTTAGTGTCACTTGTTTGTTAGAGCTGAACCATCATTATTTTCTTGATTAGATGCAAGCTAACTTTTGAGTAATTAACGCTCATCAGTTTAAGGTGCTCTATCCAAGCGCGGCCAGTTTCGGTTATCGTAGTCCGTAATTTGGTGATGATAAAATTCGTTCTTCGTTTGGCGAGTTTAGGCTATTGTAGTACTTTGTTTCCGTTTCGGATACTTGTGTCTTTTTTGTTTCCGTTTTCTAACCTTTGGTTAGGAAATTATGTACTCGTACTGTTATGATTTGTGTATGGTATAAAATGGTCTTCTTCTCCGTAAAAAAAAAAAGATGCAAGCTAACTTTATTACACAAGCAATGACACTTTCTTGCCGTTTACCAAAGATGTCGGCAAAACTGGTATTAAAAAATAGAAAACTAATATAACTGAATATATACAAAGTCCCATTACATTGCTTTGATTGGTTCAAGTTACAAGGTGTTAGTGCGGGTTGCGTCTCCTGCTATCAAATATTCAAACCCCGTCGAACACAGATTAGGTATAATTTTAGTCGTTCAAAAAAAAAAGGAATCATTAATAAAATGACACCGGTTTTAGTTAACCAATCTATACTATGATGCATTTTATAAGGATAATTTAAAATAGGGAAATTGGATTTAAATACTCTAAACTATTACTCGTTGTTCGATATCACTCTCAACTATCAATTTGATTACCAATACTCCAAATTTTACATTTTGTTTGTTATGCTACCCCCAAATTAAGATGCAAACACTTCCTCATCATCAGAACTTGACCCTGATTTCAAAATGAGGGTGACATAACAAACAAACTGTAAAGTTTGGAGTATTAGTAGTCAAAGTGATAGTTTGGAGTAATATTGGCCAACTAGCAATAATTTAGAGTATTTAAATCCAACTTCCCTTTAAAATACCTAAAAGTTTAAAAAATTACTTTAATGTATAAGGTAGAACACTAAAATGAGGGTGATTTAATCTTTCAAGCACTTTTATATTTTATTATTCTCATCTTAATTACACTTTCCCTCAAGTACTTTACTAAACTTTTTGTTCTACCCAAAACATGAAACGTACACGGCACAAAAATAATCAGGCTTTTTGTTGACTTATCTAGCCAGTTTAAAATATAGGTCGTGTTCTGCGTGGCATGTTTAATTTAACAAGTTGTGTTTAGCTTGACTTGTTTATCTCGTTTGGTAAACAGGCCGGTCAACCCACCAACCTGTTTAATCTAAAAGGTCGACTCCCTACCTAGTTTAATAAACCCACCTTTAGAACCCACCCACCCGATTAAGTGTTAACACATTTAGAACCCACCCAACCGATTAAGTGTCAACACATTTAAAATGAGTTAAACGCAGGTTGCGCGATTTTAAACAAATCCCCGATGAAACTGATTGATAGCGCTAGTTCTACCAAAGTGTTCACACACCCTAAGCCTACTCAATACCAAAGTGTCACTCAAATAAGGCATGCACGTCTCCCCTCCCTGCTTTATGTCGATAATATGTTTTCATTTATATTTTTATATAATAGACACCGAATAACATAGCCATACAGTTCAAGGTACGTACGACACATGTAGCTTTATGAAAGAAGTCAATGTCTCGTGGTCGAATGTGATCGAAAAGTCTGTAAACTGTAGCATCATCGTGATATATCGTAAGTTTCAAGATGCAAAATAAATATGACGACCAAAAGATATTGCTAAAAAATCAAATACTTATTTTTGGATAATGTATTGAAGTATCGAATATATAATTACTTTAATATCATGTGTAGTCGACTATATGAATTTATGAGGAACATGTGATTTAGTTATGTAATCAGGGGCGGACCTAGCTTGAAGCTAGGTGTAGCTTGAAGCTAGATGTCGCGTCTGTTGCTACTCAACTTCGTGCGCGTAGTGGAAAATTATTGGAAAGTTTGTGTTTTTTTATAATATTTGGAAAACGTTACTACTAAAATGAAAAAAAATGAAAAACGTTACTACTGAAATTAATTTCTAGATCCGCCACTGTACACATGAGTAACGTTATCATCGTAATTTTGATTGAAGCGGTTTTTTATGTCCTTGTGGGCTATTGGAGAGCTCGGAATGAACATCTATTTGGTAGGAAAAATGAGTATCAACGCATTTTTTTTACATTGTTTCTATGTCTTTCTCGTGATTTTCTAGTCGTAATTCTAAGTGTAGTGTTAGTTAGTGAATTAAAAATCCACTTCTAAACATGTAATTGGTTTTTTGTTTTCCTCCCGTGTTAGTGTTAGTGTTTTCATTTCTATAAAGTTTGCCTTTAAAATAAGGAAAAATGAAAATAAATAATCCTAACTATTGACTATTTGCCAATAACAGCCCTAACTACGAAAATCACCAATATTGGTCCCAACTTTCAAAAAATTGGAATATAATGGACCGTCACTAACGGAAGCTTAACACCGTTAACCCCTACTTATGTGGCATGCTGAGGTGTTAAAAAACTTGATTATGTGGCAAAAAACTTATTTTAATATAATATATATGCTTAGGTGTAAGAAAAAAAAACAAACAAACCTGCATTTAACACCCTTTACCACCACCATCACCACCACCACCACCACCAACACCTACCACAACCTGGTAACCAAACCACCACCGTATCATCAACACCACCACCAGCCAACCACCCAAAACCACTCCAACCTGCTACCCGACCAAGCTCAACCCATCGGCCATAATAACCATCACCATTATCCTGTCAGACCACAACAACCGCCTCTATTTGCACCTCGAATCGGACCAACCACCAACCACATCCACAGCCGCCATCGTTATCCAACACCACCACCATCTACCTGAATCAATCAACCACCATCAATCGACTTCCACCTCATGTCGAGACCCAATCATTTCCGACCTCTACAGCTCGTGAAAAACCATTCGTGGGTCTGTAACCATCACGCCGCCACCACCATGTAGGGTGGTGGTCGGCCGTCGCCTGAAGAGAGTGAGGAGGAGAGAGAGAGAGTCGTGAGGAGTGAGAGTAGAGAGTAGAGAGAGAGAGCATATCAGTTTGGGGATTTAGGGTTTTCAACATCCTCAAGTTCGATTTGGGGATTTCTAGTGGTGGGTTTGAAAAGATGGTGGGTTGCAGATCTGAGAGAGGAGAGAAAGAGAGATATGGTGGCTATGGTGAATGAGGAAGAAGATGGTGAAAGAGGAAGAAGGTTAAGTGCAGGTTTTTTTATAACACCTCAGCATGCCACGTAAGCAGGGGTTAACAGTGTTAAGCTTCCGTTAGTAACGGTCCATTATATTCCAATTTTTTGAAAGTTGGGACCAATATTGGTGATTTTCGTAGTTGGGACTGTTATTGGCCAATAGTCAATAGTTGGGATTATTTATTTCCCTTTTTCCTTAAAATAATAATAATAATAGCAACAATAATAATAATCTATACTACATTATAAAGTACGGAGTACCAAAGATGGCTAGAAAAATAATTATACATGCATTTTAAGATAACATTTAAAAAGTCTCATGCTTTAACCTTATCTGTCAAATAAATCTTTCTCAAATTACCCTATTGTATAATATACATGCATTTTAAGATGACATTTGAAAGGTCTAATGCTTTAACCCTATATGTCATATAAATCTTTCCCAAATTACCCTATTGCATTACCCACTTGTACCATTTAACCCAAAGAAATTAGTTTCAAATGTTTGTTTTTATTTATCTTATTTGCATGTAAACTTTATAATCACTGTTACACGGCATCCTCTAAACCGTCTCTTCTTCAATTACTTTTTCGTAGTTTAAACAAACTATTTGATGGTAGAAACAATTGCACTCACATTAAAGACGCGAACGGAATCGTCCGATCCATTTCAGTCTTTGATTCCAATCGCACATAAATGATGGGTGTCCGGATTTATAGCTTCAGAATTCTCTAGTGACGACTCTTCTCCGACAGCTCTAAAAAAGTAACCGCCTCCTTAAATTGTTACTTGGAAACTCATTTGTAACCAATTTGTTGCATATTCTTCATAGTCTTTACACCTAATTGGACTTTCAATTTCTTTGGGTTGTTTTGTACACTTTATTCTGATTTTGGGTTTCGTTTTAGATGATTCTAACATGAGATTTACATTCTGATCTTACTAACCACATTCTTGTGAGATGCATCAGTTTTTCTTTTTTACCCGCATATTTATTGAATAGTTTTTAATTATAATTTATTTCTTTATTTATTTTTATGCATTTTTTAACTTGTTCAATCGTGATCTTTAACATTTGTAGGCGAGCTCATCTTTGATCAAATTAGGGAAGCCTATAGATTTGAAATTGGACTATTCGCATGTTCCGGTATGTGAGTAAATTAGTTTCTTATTTTTTTTTTAATGCAAGTGAAAATTTTAATATATGGTTGATTTTGTTTTTTTTTTTTTCCTAACACTTGCATAAATTTAAAATAATTACTAGCTGAAGTTATTATATACTACGCAAATATGTTACTTGTGATAATATATTAAATTTGCCTCTAATTCATATGAAACTATTGGATCTTTTTATGTTGATGTCCTAAGGTTGAAACTTTACAATTATGAAGAATTTTAGTTTTAAACATAAACACTCGCGGTAACATGCGGGTATTACTACTAGTACTCTAATATGTTGTAATAATCCTTAGCCTTGGTTAAATTGTTTTATTTTTATGGTTTTTTATGTTTTAAATTCACAACATATATCTCAAACGAGCAAGAGATCCCGCGCGTTGCAGCGGGCACGTTAAAACAGTAAAAGAAACTAACAACGACACGATAAAAAGCAAAAATTACGGAATTGCCATATGTTCACACACAAAACGACGAATATACCCTTGATAAAAAGCACAACTACAAAAGTGTCATGCATTCACACACAAAATGACAAATATACTCTCGAACATAAACAAAATTTACGTGATTGTCATATGTTCACACACAATGATAAAAATATACCCTCGATAAAAAGCACAACTACAAAAGTGTCATGCGTTCACACACAAAATGACGAATATACCCTCGAACAAAAGCAAAAATTTTGTAATTGCTATAGTTATTATGACCGTAGATAAGAAATTGACGAACACGATTTCTTTAGTTACTATTCACAGAGTTGGTTTTTAAATATATAGTAATAGTAATAGTAGTAAATAATTTCCGTTGATTGTTGTTACATTAATTGATGGTTTATTAATATTAGAAAAAAAGAAAATATATCTAAAAGCATTGAACGGAAGTGGAAGAAGAAAAAGACAGATTATCATTTTCAAGAATTCGTGTAAAAAGACGTAAACACCCCTGTAAAATAACAAAATTACTAAACATGCCATAATGTAACTTTAGATAATAACCTTTAGATTGAAAACAGACGGTTGTGATTTGAAGAGTTACTATTCCCAGAGTTGCTTTTTAAATAATGGGTAAATATTACATGGGTTAATCATATAAAATGAAACACCTTTAGGCTTTAGTAAAGTATAGTCACCGCTATAAATATATTGAGGTAAATGCTTAGTTATATTATATCATACATAACTAGGGTTGTTTAAATCGCTCGCCGCTCGTGGCTCGCTCGTCGCTCGTTCGGAAAATGCTCGCTCGATCTTCCGCTCGGTTGTATATGAGCAGATCGGCTCGGTTCGATTTGTAAATGAGCCAAGCACGAGCAAAGGTACGCTCGGCTAGGTTCGGCTCGAATAAATTTTTATTTATTTACTAATAAATACACACACAATTTACAGATAAATTTATGGCTTTATATATAATATTCTATTGAATTGACTCAGTATATGCAAACACAATATAACTAGCCACTTAACTCAATAAAAAATTTAACACTAGATTTAGTAGTAAAACAATAAGCCAAGAGATGACAGTCTTAACTTCTTTATGTTATTAGTCGTCCATCGCTAATTGTCGCTTGATATCACACCTACGTCACAATGCAACAACTGTTCTATGACGGATGCTCATCACCTCACCAACCACAATCTAACCCTCATCCTTGGACACTGGGATCTCAATATTAGTGTTATCATCGGACATTTCGACCTTAGTTGTCACCCGACAATGAAAACATCGAAGGAAATATTGCAATTTTATGATCGTCCATATTACTCTCCGCTCGATTCTCGCTCGGCGCTTGCTCGAAAAATTTGTGCTCGAAGAATGCTCGTTCGGTTTTCAGCTCGATTGTAAATGAGCCGCTCCGCTCGGTTCGATTTGTAAACGAGCAAAGCTCCGCTCGGATCGACTCGACTCGACTCATGAGCAGCATAAAATAGGATTTCTTACTCACCTTGAAAAATAACACTTGTATCAAAGGTTCCAGTGTTAAATAGGATTTTAAAAATTAGGGATTTTTGTTGTTGGCATTGCAATTACCAAGTTAGAGACCTCTAGGATCTTGTTAGGGTGTAGACCGTGGTTCACTAGATGAAATTAGACGGGCAACTTCGATTGAAACACTCCCCCTTCCTTGGCAACCCTAGATTTTGGGTCCAAAATCTAGAAGGCTTCCCTGATCTCTTCCCCGAGTTGGTGTGTGTACGTGTAAGTGTGTAACGACTAGGATGTCGTTGAAGATGGCCGTTGGGATGAAACACATGTCGTATTCTTTTGGGCCTTTTATGAATTTATATTTTTTGATTTTATCTTTTAGATGCACGAGTGTACCATATATGTAATTAATTAATAATTGATATTGTTGTAAATTCATGGTTGCAAAACTCGCTAGGCGCTACCAACTCGGCCGACTGGGGAGTTGTGAGTACTCGGCCTAGTCGGGCGAGTACTCGGGGTTAGAATCGGCCTATGTGGGGAGTACTTGGAATATTCGGCCAACTCGGCTATACTCGGTGACCCACCCTGTAGCGAGTACTCGGCGAGTAATCGGTCAACTCGGACGACTTTTACAACTATGGTTGTAATTAAATTTTATGATTTTGTAACACACATTTTTTTTCCACGGCATTGCATGGGTGAAAGACTGAAAGTTACGGGTATATAACCAATATATATTTTATTTATTAACGTAAGATATATATTAATTATATATAAAACTCCAAGCATTAATCTATAATCTATAATCTATAACTTATAATAAAAGAATTGAACTTTGATGATGTGGCATTCAATGGAGACCTCAACCCCTCCTTAAATGTGCCACGTGACATCATGTATGATTTTTTAATTTTTGAGTTTTTTTAATAAATCTATATATATTATAATGAGAAAGTATAGGATACAAAGTATCCTTAACATACAAAGTGTAAGAAGCCACCACAACTTGACAAGTGTAAACCCTAGTTAACTCTAACTAACCCAATTTTGGTTGATTAAAAGGGTAAAGGGTAATGGTTCTTTCATATCGTTCATTAACCACTGCCACCACCACAACCACCACCACCACCACCACCACCACCACCACCACCACCACCACCACCACCACCACCACCACCGTCGCCGCCGCTGCCTGACCCAACCGCCGGACCAAAGCCTCACCGCTCCCTCTCTCATCTAACCTCCAACACCTTCAAAACCCTTCACGTTGTTCTCCTTCAAACCGACCTCAATCGTGGCTCAGATCTAGTCACTTCCTTCTATCTATGGAGAAGACAACCAAGCCACTTCCTTCTAGTCACTTCCTTCTATCTATGGAGAAGACAACCAAGCCAGCACCCCTGTGTCTCTCGCTAATCACAAAACAAAGGAAAAAGAAGAAAAAAAGAAAAAAAATAACCAATCCATAAAAACCTTACATCAACTGTGTGTGAATATGGTTGTTTGTTTGTTGGAGGAAAACAGAGGAATATAAAGGGAAAAATGAGGTACAGGTGAGTTTTATTTATACTAAATGCTTTTTACAAAAACAAATGCGTTTTACAAAAACAAGTGCGTTTTACAAAAAAAACAAGTGCGTTTTACAAAAACCAAATGCGTTTTACCAAAATCAAGTGCTTTTTACAAAAACCAAATGCGTTTTACAAAAACCAAGTGCGTTTTACAAAAAACCAAGTTTAAATAGTGTTTAAAAAACCAAATGCGTTTATAAAAAAACCAAGTGCGTTTTATGATTTTATGTTTAACTGTTCTGATCTTCATTGTCTGGAACTTTTTTGAAACCCATTTTTTCTTTAATTCTTCTTCTATTATCAACATCGTTCGTTTATGTGAATAATACATGTGTTGATAGTGATTTTTGAATATGATTCGATTAATTTTATCAATTGAATTATCATACTCTGTTTTTCTTCTATTTCTGCAAATACGTTTTGATTTTGTTTGTAATCAAATGTTTTTTATTGTTTAATCATTCTGAACGTTTAATCGAGTTGAAAACGATGAAAAATCAGGTTCAATCGTTGAAAATTTTCGCATCGATTATGTTTGTTACGATTTCACAGAAATTTAAACGCGTGTTTCCTAATTTACCCTTGGTTAGATTAACCCAAATATGATTAGGATTGTTAATTACCATCTTGCCATCACCTAAATCTAATGGCTGAGAATCCTTCTTACACTTTGTACGTTAAGAAGGCTTTGTACAATAGCCTCTCTCTATTATAATTATTTTAGGAAAAGATAAGAATTTAAAAACAATATTAAATTTTCTCTTTAATGTTTCCTCCCATAACTTTTAAACGTTAATATCTTTTATATACGAGATTTTTTAAAGAAAAAAAATACACCAAATTAACGAGCGTTTTATTATCTTTCCAACGAGTACCATAGTGCTATATAAAAAACGGAGAAATAAAAACAACTATTTTTGTGGAGTTTTGTTTTCAAATATATTTTACTCTACTAATAAATCACAAACGATAAACATAACTTCATAGGCAGAGATTCCTTTTTTTATTTGAATATGATAACTTATGGCAGAAATTTGTTTAAAATAAATAATAATAATAATATAATTCATTAATCATTTATTGGCAAATCATTAATTATGTTGTCATATTAGATATTTTATTATGTTATATTAGATATTTCAACCCCAGGACACTCCCGGGATAAAAGCTAGTAAATAATAATTCAAATTAGAAGAAATTAAATCGTAAAAATAGGAATCACACCTATATAAAAGTGTTAGTCTAGTGATCAATGGCGTTTTAAACTACTAACTAAAATAAACACTATTAACATCATTTACGTATGAATATAAATATAAATATCTTAGTTGCTATTATTTAATTATCTATTTCTATTCTATATATATATATAAAAGAAAGCATATATACCCATTGAGAGTGCCACGTGGCTTAACAATTGAGTGTTTTTGGTGTTTTTGAGTATTTTTCTAAATTTATCTCTCTATCTCTTAATTCTCAATTACTAAAATTAAATTGAGTTATTTTAGGAAAAAAGAATTTAAAAACAAATTTAAATTTTTCTCTCTTATCTTCCTTCCATAATTTTTAAACATAAATATCTTTTATATTCGAGATTTTTTAAATAAAAAAACTACACCAAATTAACGAGCGTTTTATTATCTTTCCAACGAGTACCATAGTGCTATATAAAAACGAAAAAAAAAACGACTATTATATTCATACAGAAAAAAACACAAAGTGTTCAGGTTATTCATTAATCAAATTGTAACATATTTTAATTTACGTGAAGATGATTATATGTTGAAGGTTATCCTTTTAATACTTTATTATGTTTAATATGGTTTATGCTTTTTATTTTTTTAACTTTTTAAATAAATGTTTTTTAACTAAGATTGATTATGTTTAAGTTATTTACTCTTTTCGTGATTTGAGTTTTCTTTTTTTTTATCATTTTTTATTAAATCATATTAAATTTTTCAACCCCGGGACCTTTCCGGGGTAATCGGCTAGTATAATAATAAACCAAAGCCTAAAATCTCACAAGGAACTCAAAGATGACAACTTCCCTTTGAGTGTGTCATATAGCATGTCATGTCATTAGTAATTTAAAATAAAAAAAATATTTTTTCTCATGTGCTTGGCACATGCACTTTTCTCCATGTTTTTCAAATGCTAATAACTTTTATTTGACATTGTTTTGGAAAAACAATTACACCAAATTAACGAGAATTTTATTATCTTTTCAATGAGTACCATGGTGCTATACAAAAATCGAAAAAAGAAAACGACTTTTTATGTGGTAATTATTGAAATAGATACTTAAATTATGTATGAGTGAAGAAAACACTCGGGAAACATAAAAAGATGAATGGTTGTGTATCCATAATAAAGGTTAAACATGTATGTCAAATTTTTAACAAATGCTCACTTTATGTATTAGAATCGCCTATCACCATCATGACATATCATTTTATACTAAATTCTTTACATTTTTTTTCTAAAAAATGGCCTATTACTTTTATAGTACACATATTTTGTCACATCACATTGGATTTATGTATCCCGGGACGCTCACGAAGGATAACCTAGTTAAATATATAAATATTGACAACTAGCTTTATATCTAAATACATATAAATAATTACACCAATTGGGTTAGGGCATTAAGGCTTACCGCTTAAATATAAAAATATTGACAACTAGTTTTATATCTAATTACATATAAATAGTTTTATTATTCAATGTAGGGTCCTACTATCTACAATTCAACATTAAGGCTTACCGCTTATGTTACGATTTTAACTAGTTACACCAATTGAGTTAGGGCGTTGAAAATAACTTTAAGCTTGATCACCTTCTATATTAAGTTCTAAAACACTTATGGGACTCAACATTGTTCGTGATCGCGGATGCGGGGGCTTTTTGCTTATCGGTATACTTGGGTAGCCGAGCTTTGTTATACGTTAAAAAAAATCCAAACAATAATTGTTTAGTTCACCAAATTTATCATAAGATCACTATTTTAGCCAAAACAATGATTTAGCAAGTAAACATCGAATCACCTTTCAAATCAATGTTGAAGGGTGCTTTATTATCTTTCGTCCATTAGGATGATTATAACCTAATTTTACAAAATTCTAGTGTAAATCAAATTCCTCAAATAACTTACGAGTCTAATATTATTTTTATCTATACTAGTATATAATGGGTGCTAAACGGGTAAACTTGTCATTTTATATTTATATATAAGGGTAAAATTGTAATTTAATTAAAATGACAAGACAAATTTGATACCTTTGGCTCCTTGGCACCGGAAGCCATCCGTTTCCTGACCAGAGTCCAACGGATTATTCATAGCAGTGTCTCGGCTCCGGGAGGGCAAGGGTTCGTTTTAGTAGGTTAGGGTTTGCTGTCTAGAAATGGGTGGCGGCGCAACTTGTTGCCCGCCTACCCGCTATCTTGTTGTAATTTTTCACGTATTTAATAAACTTTATTTTAACTTTAAAAAAATATGACAATTAAATACTGTTAGTTAATACTTGAAGTTTAAAGAAAAAAGCAAAAAAAAAAAAGAAAGAAAATACAAAAATTAATGTTTAGTAATACAACAATTAAATTCTAGGAAAAATTACAGAAATCGTCCTTTATGTTTACCTATTTTTTCAGTAGATGTCCTTAAACTTTAAAAGTGATGAGAATCGTCCTATATGTTCTAAAATCTTTCAAGTCTCGTCCTTTAGCACTAACATGGTTAGTTTTTTTGGTTACGTTTGGTCATATGGCCCCACATGATGGCAAAATGACAGTTATGCCCCTCATCTCTACCATCTTTATCACCACCACCACACTTAGATTCTTCAATAACCACCACCACTAGGCCAAACCACTACCACTACCTCTACCACCAACCTGCCACACCACCACCTCTACCACCAACCTTCCACCACCACCACAACCTGCAATCAACAACCCTACACCACCACCACCTGCCACCATGAAACCCAATCGAGGAGAGGAACCTTCGGCCATGGCCTCCAGCCGGTTCCCCTTTCCCCACTCCAGCGATAGAAGCATCAAACGACATAGATGGCAGCGGTTAGGGTTCCAAGGGAACATCTGCAATCGTGGTGCAGGTTAGGTTTTATATAAAGGGTTTCATAGATTATCGATGGTAGGGTAACGATCAGAAGGTTGTCGACAAGGAATTGCTTGGATTCTGTTGTAAAGAAGGGAAATAGGGATGGGGCTGGATGGGTTACGGTGGTGGTCCGGTGGTGTATAGGAGGCGGTAAGGATCTGATTCCATTTACAAGTTTCGATTGAGGATTAGAGTTCAGAGGTAAGATCCCCAAACCACTTTTAGTACTCTGATAATAATCGATTAGTAGTAGTTAATAATGGAAGGGATGATGGTTTAGGTTGAAGGTGATGATGGTTAGGATAATGGTTGCAAAGGAGATGATTGTCGATGATGGTGATGATGTCAGTGGTGTTGTGATGATGATGTCCGGTGGTGGTGGCAGGTGGTGGTGGTAAGAAATAGAGGATTGTTTAGAGCGGTGTGTGCACAGGTGGGTGTGTGTGAGAGAGAGAGAGAGAGTTGAATGAGAGGTTATTATTTTTCCTTAAATATATATAGAATTATTTTTTTAAAGGATGGAGACATGCTAGTAAATGACTATTTTGCCCTCATGTGGAGTCCACGTGACCAAACTTAACCAAAAAAACTAACCAGGTTAGTGCTAAAGGACGAGACTTGAAAGATTTTAGAACATATAGGACGATTCTCATCACTTTTGAAGTTTAAGGACATTTACTGAAAAAATAGGTAAACATAAAGGACGATTTCTGTAATTTTACTTATTAATACTTGAAGTTTAAAGAAAAAGGCAAAAACAAACAACAACAACAACAACAACAACAAAATTAGTTTGTATAAACCATTCACAATTTTAACCCCAATAGATCGACACCTTCAAAGGAATATGTATATATTTTGTGCATCATGTGTTTAATAAATTAACTGCAAACAAACTCACATATTCATTATGTAATTCTAGGAATTAACCTGTGGAGATTGACACTTTATAATATATCAGGTAAAAGTAATAGGTGGAATATGTATTTTTAGCGCAACAGTTTTCGGGTTATTTAAATTGCAATTTGAATTATATTTAAATTCGGATCGAGATAAACAAACAAATTTTATATATATATGTACTTTTTATAAAAGAAATTTAAGTTATATAATTCAGGTAGAATCAGATAGAAAAATACAAATTTCACCAAACACAACATTCAAACACTGTGCAACCCGCCGTAACGCGCGAGTTCCTGCGAGCAGAGGCGAAGTATTGTTGGGGCCAGGGGTGGCCCTGCCCCCTGTTTTTGGCGCAGTAGTGGAAATTTGCGATTTTCATAGGTAAATTGAGTCCGGGTTGAGTCCGGCCCCCGCCGATTTTCCACTACCAATCGAAAAAATTTGAGTTCGGCCCCCGCAAATTTCGAAACCAAGTTTCGCCACTGCCTGCGAGTGCTACATAATGATCTAAACATGATGTTAGTTTCTAAATTCCTGATCCAAGTATGGTTAACTTCTATAAATTCACACTTGAGTTCAAAAACCAATTGAAACTCAACAAACAGGATATTATGTTTTCCAAGATGATACCTCTATGAGTTTATGTTTTCCAAGTTGGCAACTTTTGCCCCTCATATAAGAAACAAATGGACATTTAACACCAATAGTAACATATTTTCAGTTTTGACTCTACCTAGTATAGAATTTATTGAGATTTGGAACAATTCGGTGTTAAAGAAAATCAACATTTTTGCTTTGAAGGCGGATATGTAAAGATTGCCGACCTGCGAAGGCCTTTCTCATCGGCATGTTTAGGTAGATTCGGTTTTTTGTAGCCTATGTTATGAAAATGCTTCCGACCTTTTTACCTCGCATCATATTGCTTATCCCATTTGAGAGTAAGATTTTACAAGGCATTACTATGACGGCTTGTTGATGCATCTGGAGGACGAGAAACGAGGCTAAATAAACCTTTTTCGGTCCCTAAGGTGGTGAAGGATCAAGGCTTTGGGTTTTCTCTAGATTAAAAATAGGTCTTCGTGTAGATCCTAGAATTGGAACGATGGTGTAAATATTGATTCTCATTTGTTGTTACTTGGCTACTAGTCTCTTGCTAGTTTTGTCTTTTTAATAAAATTTGGTTGTTTGAAAAAAAAAAGGGCAGATAACATTTTAATGAAATTTGGTTGTTTGAAAAAAAAAAGGGCAGATAATATTAATCCTATGTGATCAACACGATTCAATACCATCATCCTTGACATATAATTAAACTAACCTAATATATGTTTTTCTACATTCCATAATCATTAACTTGATCTTCATAATCATCAACTTGTTCCCCATGATGCTAACAATATTGAGTCCATGTCTTGAAAAGATGCATGAGTCCTAGATTTTGTCACTTTTTTGGGCTATTGTTCCATGAAATAAAGCACAGGATCGAAAAAGAACTCAAATACACATGTGCATGTGCAAAGTGTAAACTCTTTTGGGTTTAAACTTTTTAAGGTCTAACTTACAATAAAGTTGATTTGGTTTTTAATTATTATGTTGGTATGTTACTTAACATAATATACCAACATGTGTACATATGTGACTACATCCAGCAGAGTTGCTTTTAGGAATTTCTAGAGCTTAAAGTTTTAGTTAGAAAAAAACAAATTCTTGTAATAAAATGTTTTACTGGCATAAAATGGTTTTAGCTCGTAAATTCGGCTAAACGTAATAAGAGTTTTATGCATGCTTTATATTTAGTTATATCATTTGATATTTTGATCATGAGATTTAATGTACGTATGATAAATACGATACCAAGTATGTGATTACTTAGGGGCGTAATATACTCACACTATCGCTTTCTTATCTCACACCATTCCATGTCATCAAACGACAAACGGTCATTCGACGACGCGGAAACAACCGTTTGAAATTCGGGGGGGGGGGGGGGGGGGGGGGGGGTATTTAAACCTATGAAAGTCTTTGATATTACATACACACAAGCGGTCCTTTGAAATTCAGGGACCTATGATTTGACGTAAGGTATCTTAAACAAACATTTGATAAAAACTCAAACGACCATTCAACAATAGTATGAAATTAGAAAGCAAGGGATGAAGGTAGTTGACCCAACTAGTGCTTACATAGTACATACACTTGAAATAATCAGTTTGATATAACTATTTTCATTGTCATAACTATGAAATAACCGGCCAATTACAATAAAAATGTCAACTTACTCGTTTATACATAAAAAAAACTGAAAGACGCCTCCTAATTTTAAATGAATGTCGTCCTTTATGATTCAATTTATTGGTTCATTAAACAAGTTACATTTGTGAGGCAGTCAAATAATTGATTTAGACTATTACACACGCTGGTTTGAGGTAGGGTGGGTTTTCCCTTAGGGGTTCCCATCCTGGGGGGAGGTCACAGGTTCGATTCATGCACACCACAAAAAAATTCCCCGTGACGGTTTGAGCTTAGGCAAGGAGGACACCGGTGTGTGGGTAGGGATTCGAACTTGGGACCAATAGGTTAGGGTTGTACAAGGATTTCCATTGATCTAAACCTTTCAAAAAAAAGACTATTACACACGCTATCAAACACATTAATTTAATATTGTATGATCAAATCATATATGATAATTTCATATGATCAAATCATGAAACTATATAACTTTTTTTAATGGCGAAATTTTTGCTCCATGTAAGCAGTGGCGAAGCTTGGTTTCGGAATCAGTGGAGGCCGGACTCAAATTTTTTCGATCGGTAGTGGAAAATCGGCGGGGGCCGGACTCAACCCCGACACAATTTACCTACGAAAATCGCAAATTTTCACTACTGCACCAAAAAACAGGGGGGGCCAGGGCCACCCCTGGCCCCAAATAACCTTCGCCTCTGCATGTAAGACTTGAACTTAAATACCTTACATTTAAGTGTATTAAAAGGTTTTGCCTTGTCACTGGACCACCAACCCCAATGATTGAAATTATATAAGTAATTGTATCTACTAATAAGTTGTTTGTAAGACCGTTATATATAATACCCAATTTAACCATTTTTTTTTGTTAGTACAAATCTTGATGACTATAGATTACCACTGTTGGAAATTTGACGGAAACATAAGTCTTTTTACCAAGTGAAAAATATATTCTTCATTAACTTTTAACTTAAAAGGTTTTTAAGCCACCATAAAGCATGCATTGTTATGAATTAAAAATTTGTTTTTCAAAACCCACAAAAACCTGGCTTTTGAAACTTTGAGAGTGTTTGGGATTGCTTATTTCTTCAAAGTGCTTTTGGGCAGAAGTGTTTTATTGGCTTATGACTTTTTAAAAAATAGTTTTTAAAAAAGTGTTTGGATTAGCTTTTGTGATAGGAAAAACCAATAAGTCAATAAGTTATTTTTGTTAAGTGTTTGGCTTAGCATATTGTTGAAGAAACAATAGGTAACACGGAGATTACGAGTAATCTACGTAGGGTTAATACCTATGTTCGTCAGGATTAATCCTTTACCCAAACCGTGTGGTTAAACCCCGGTGACAATAGTATGAGTGTGTGTGTGGTGAAAGTAAATAAGAACACGCGATATAAGTGGTTCGGTCGAGTAATGACCTACGTCCACTGTAAGTAGCCGGAATATTATTGATATGAGAATACAAAGAGTTACAAGTGAGAGTGCTCTAGGCTACCAGTAATTATTTTCGGATCCTTTGGCAAGGAGAGGTCCTCTTGTATTTATAGGAGAACTCATGGGCATAGTCGAGGAGCCCATGAGTAGCCATTCTTCATTGGGCTTGGTCCAGGCCCAAGTCCAAAGTCTTCCTTGGAATTGGCGGGAGAATACAGGTACTGTTCATGACGTCATTTTGGCAGCATGGTTGCCGCTCGAGGCGGACACGTGGCATGCTGTGGTTGGCAGACGGCGCACTTGTCCTTGCTACAGTCGTTGACCATGCTCCTGACATCAGTAAGGGATGTCTGCTGTCACTGTAGACGCTGGCATGGTGGAAGCATGGCTGCAGCCATGCTGCTGTCCTTGTCTGTAGTTGTTGGACCACTTTTGCCACCTGTCGCTTTATCATTGGCGCGTACACTGTCAACGATCTTTGTGAATCTTCCTTTTGTTATCTTCTGTACTTCGTACGATAGATGTTAAAGGAAGATTCCGCGCGTGATGGTACGCGCTTATCAGGTGGTGCTATTGCTTATCAGTTGTTGTCTTTGCGCGCTTCCCTGCACACACTGTTGGCTGCGCGCCGTTGGTTTCTCGCGCCGCTAACTAGCGCGGGGAAGCTGGCTTATGGGGATAGGGACGCCTCCTCCGCCTGGATTAGGCTCCCTATCCCTTCAATTGTAAATATTGATTGTATTGGTGGTAGATTTGTAATTTTTATTCCAAAAGCCAAAATAAAAGGCTATGATTTGTGACTTCTTGAAAACAGTTTTTCTACCCATATCATAAAGTGGTTTTGGTTTACCCAAACAGCTTATTGGCTTATTGACCTTTTGAAAAAGTCAATAAGCGTGTTTTTAAACTCAATCCCAAACACCCTTTGTTTTTGGCTTATTGAATATCAAACTACCCACATTTTACTCTTTTTTTTTCACTATGAATAAGCTAAAACAAACAGTTTTTAAAAAGTAACTACCGACTTTTCCCACCACAAAAGCTAATTCAAACACTTTTTTTTTTAAACTACTTTTGCAAAAGTCATAAGTCAATAAAAAAAAACACTTTTGGAGTTAAATAAACAATCCCAAACACCCTCTTAAGTAATTTAATTTTGATCTTGGATCGGGTATATATGTAGTTAGATAAAGTAAGCAAGGTGATGGGTTAGGATCAAATACACAAGACACTTTTTCTAGGAAGGGTGAGAAGGATTGTGATCCATTGATCATATATTTGAAGGATTGGGATTAGTTTGTTTGAAAAAAAATAAATAATAAATTAGAGGAAGGACATAAAAGGAAAACCACATTTGTTGACTTTCTCTCTCCACATGCAATGCACATGTCAATTCCCCCCATCATTTTAAAACGTTTATAACTTTTTCATACGATATTTTTTTTCAAAAAAATTTCACCATATTAACGGGCGTTTTTTTATCTTTAATATGAGTACCGCATTGCTATATTAAAATTGAAAAAAAAAAATCGTGTTAAATGGGTTTTCTTCTCCGTTATGTCTGTTGCTCGTTCATTGTGTTATATTATGCACGTGTGCTTTATAAATATGTTATTTATGTTCTTCTAGTCTACACATGATTTAACTTTGTCCATTGTGTTTTTAGTATGTTTTTCATTGTGTTTTACGCAAATGAGTTTTGTATTTAGGTGTACATTGTGTTTTATTATGTTGTTCATTGTGTTTAAGTCTATTATTCATTGTGTTTTAGTCTTCTGTTCATTATGTCTTTAGTATGTCGTCCATTGCGTTTTATTATACTGCTCATTGTGTTTTATACCCTATTGTTCATTGCATATTTAATTGGTACTCATTGTGTTTTACGTTATCTCCATTGTGTCTTACGCAACTGGGTTTTCAACTTTTTTTTTCAAAAGAATTCATTGTGTTTTAGTCTTCTATTCATTGTGTCCTTATTATGTCATCCATTGTGTTTTACACAACTGGGTTTTTGACTTTTTTTTCAAAAGTATTCATTGTGTTTAAGTCTTCTGTTCATTGTGTCTTTAGTATGTCGTCCATTGTGTCTTACGCAACTGGGTTTTCAACTTTTTTTTCAAAAGTATTCATTGTATTTAGTCTTTTATTCATTGTGTCTTTAGTATGACGTCCATTGTGTTTTATTAGATTGTTGATTATGTTTTATACCTTATATTTAATTGGTGCTCATTGTGTTTTACACTCCATTGTGTCTTACGCAAGTGGGTTTTTGACTTTTTTTCTAAAGTATAACAATGTGGTACTCATATTAAAGATAAAAAGACGCTCAATTTTGTGGTATACTTTTTTTTTTAAAAAAGATGACGTATAAAAAAGTTATGGACATTTAAAAATGAAGGTGGAAATGGCATGTGACTTGCATGTGCATGTTTTTTTTGACAAAATTACCCCTCCCACTTGTTTAATCCTTTGACATATGTTATTTTCTAGTGGCTTCTCACCCTTTTTATTTTTTGTAGCCTTTGTAGAATATCCCAACCCGCAAGAGGATATATGTAATTCTCAAATTTTCGGTTGTATTGTCGGTTTTTAGTTTGATTATGGGCTAATCACTTCCAAATTATTTAGAGGAGTCGAAGCCTAACAACAACGATGACAAATATAATGTATTGACAGTATATTTGGATTTAATTCTTTATATGATTTGATTAATGCATTATGGTTGAGTATTGTATTACACAACCCTATTTGGTCAACCGTACGTACCACGTGAAAGTGTGAAACTTAAGGTTTGGGGCATTTTTGTACGTACCACGTGAAAGTATTACTCAAATCACGTTTTAAAATTTTAGTACGTAGAATTTTTTTAAAATGTTAGATAATTGTCAAGATGCGCAACTAACCAAAAATAAAACATTTGCTGCATCTTATTATTGTCCCAAACTTTTAGTTGCCTTTTTTAGTTTTATTTGGTTTATCTAATGTTAACAAGAGCAAAATATCCAAACTCTCTTTTAAATGGGGATGGCAATCATGACAGATCGACGTGTTTCGAGTTGGCGAGTTAAATTTTCAACTTAAAGTAGTCTGAACACAACTCATATTTTATTCATGTCAAAAACATCAACCTTAACCTGGACACACTTAAAATCGTGTAACCCAAACATAACATGTTTAACCCATATATCTAAATGTGCGAAACAGGTTAGCGGGATAGACTTGTTTAGTTAATTGTTAAACGTATCAACGTTTAGTTAGAAAGGTAAACTGAACACAACATGTTTATTAAATGGGTCATAAATGATGTGAATTTTAGACATGAATCTAACACAGAATTCGTGGGCTTGGTTTAGTATAACATGTTAGGGTCAATTTCAAGTCCAACTCGTGAAGTCGTTTGGCCAAATGGTGTTCGATTCGCAGGTTGACAAGTTTAACCCGTTTAATATTATATTTACTTTTTAAATGTTTTTAATATTACAATTGAGACAAATTGTCAATTTTATGTGAAATTAAACAGGGAAAGGAGAATCAAAGTTTAATAGTTTAAAAGTAATTTTTTCTATAGATATCATTAAGATCAATGAAGCCCATTACACTGAATTATAGTGGATCATATTAAGAACCTATTCAACCCACTAAACTAAAGCCGTCTGCCCATAACTGAATAAGGCTGCTTTTATTTGGGCCGTAGTTTGCCATGCTTTCCGTTAAAAAAATTAAGGGCCCACTTGTAAAATAAAAACTAAACTTTTTCATATGAGTGACCCAATGTCATTCATATGTTATATTGGGCACACCTTATCCTTATTTTCTTTATTTTTACAGCTTAAACTAAACCCATAAGGTATAAATTAATAATTTTGTAGCGCTAGATATGGTGGCGAATAGGCGAGATAGAGGTGGCAGCATCAACAGACATGTGCGGCATGCTCGAGTTCTTATGAGTTCATACCAACCGAACTTATAATTGTAAACCCCGTGACAAGTCATAAGACTATAGGAAAAATGTTGACGGGTCAAAGTGTCAAACGTCAAACAACCCAACTTATAGTTGTAATTTGTCGGTTTTGACCCTAACCCGCTACTCAACCCACTCATCTAGCCCATATTACCACTTCCAAAGTCCAAACAAAAAGACTGTTTCCATGTATCTCAAAGTGTAATTCTAGTCTATGAATTACTCTCATCTATCAATCTATCTACAAAATCTACTCAGAAAAGATCTTTTCCCAAAATACCCTTGAGAAAATACCACTTCTATTAACCTGCATTTTTGAAGCATACCTCTTTTTAATATTCAAATTCTCTTGCTTGATTGAATCCACACATAAACTCAACTGTCTTATTGCTTCTCTTTTCTCTTCATCTTTTTCAACCAACATCTTCTTCTGAATCTTGTTTTCTTCTTTCAGTCTATCAATTTCTTCCCTCAAACTCTTCAACTCTTCACATAAAGATTCTTCAGCGCGTGTTTGATGATCATCGATCACTGACTCATTAGAATCTTGATCATGGTACAAGTCAATTGAGTCAGAATAGCTATCATAGGATTTGTGTCGGGTCAAAAGGCGAGTGGTTGAGTCAAACTCAAACTTTGTGGCTTGGTGGTCATAGTGTAGAGCTAGTGCCCGATGGGTTCGGTATTGATCCTCAATTAGTTTAATAAGCTCAGGTCGTTTCTTGTAATACATTTCTGCGCGTTTTGCGAATGAGTCTGCTTCTTGTTCAATCAAGTTCAGCATGCATTCTGTCTTTTTATCAAGCTCTGTCAACCAGTTCATATACACATGTATCATTCATCATTTTATTGTAACATAAAATTTCATAAAAGTTTTCCACAGACTACAAAAACAATTTAAAGCAAATTTCATTAGGAGAATACAAGTTCTACCATTTGGTTTAAAAAACTTTCAAATTTTAACAAAAGGGATGTGAAGGGCAAAATGGGAAATTAGTGATCCTACAACGTCAAGTCCCAATCGAAACGAATAAAAAATTATGACTAAGGTGTTTGGGATTGCGTTTTGAATATGATTTTTAGATTATTGCGTTTTGAAAATGCAGATAATCAGTTTTTAGTGTTTGGATTGCGTTTTGAAAACGCAGATAATCAGTTTTTTAGGCTACCAAAACGCAATAATCTATAAGCAGCTCCACCCCTCCTTTTCCAAAACGCATAATATGTTTTGAATAATCAATCCCAAACACCCCCCACAATATTATTAGATCAAGAAAACTACTCAAAAACTTGATTCTTACAATCCCTACCCAATATATCGTATATATAGCATTTTTTTTGGGAAGGTGATTTTCTATGTTGTGGCAGAGTTCATGACAACCCCTAGCTATATCGTATATATAGCTAACATAACGCGTTACCAGAATTCTTTAAACACAATTATCCTTAAGACATCCAAACCTAACTCGTTTAGGATGCTAGATAATTATCGAATCAATTAACAAGAACATGATAAATACACCTAATTATTAAACCATAATCACATTTAATAATCTATAATTAATTATCCACTCCCATAATCACATTTATTTAAGATTTTTAAAAACTAAACCTTAAATAACCGAAACCGAATTAAAAATAAAAACAATCCAAAAAAAAAAAAAAAGTTGTACCTGAAAGAGTGGATTGAAGCCATGGAGAGTTTCTTGTAACACCATTGTCTTGACTATCAAACCACCAACAATAAGCAGACAACTTCTTTGTCTCCGCCATTTCTTTAAAACATCAATAAAAAAAACAATATAAGTAAACCTGTTAAAATTATTATTAAAACATATTAATAAGAATATTAATATAAGAAGGGATTACCAGAAAGAAGAAGATAGACTAGAGCATTAATGGATGAATATTATTTTGTCAGTCACATATACAATGGATGAAGAAGATGGTAGTTGAAAGTTGAAACATATGATATAGTGCAAACTATTTATAATAAGCGGTAAAGGGTATTTTAGTCCATGTGAAATATTTATTTAACTAATTAGATTGTGACACGGAGTCCGGTTTTGCCCCTCCTGGTGGGTTATTTTGTGGTGTGGAGATTTGTATGGGCCCAGAAGTTTTGAAAAGCTTAAACGGTTGTTTGGAGCGTCTAATACCGAATAAGTAAATAAATTATTTGTAAAACTTACCATTTTATACTAATTTAATTAAGCGAAAATAGCCGCGTTGAAGCGTCTCTGCAGATATGCCTTATGGAAACCAAAACCCTCGAGCGATTTTAAAGACCCCTTAACTACGAGCGAATCAAAACACGACATGTGGCGTGAAGAACCCCATGGGTCTCTGATAGACCACTAAAGCGTCTATGAAGCCCACTCAGGCGTCTCTGAAGACCCTTCAGGTGACTTAGGCGTTGTTTTCCGTGAGGCAGGTGAGCGAGGTGGTTGTTTGGGATTTTCAACTAAGTCAAAGGCTATTAGGATGATTTTCCCTTTAGTTAATGTAATTATTTCTAAGAAAATTGATAATTGCACAAGTAAATATCTATGGATTAACTTTAATGTTAATACATTTTAAGTGATGAAAATATGAAAAAATGAGAATATAATTATTGAGTAAAGATCTTGTACAAAGTGTTTTTTTGGTAAAAACTGTGAGAATCAAAGGAGGATATTTTTTTTTATTTTTTTTTCGATTTTTTTTTCCAATATTGTTAAACATGTATTATAGTATTGAAAACTAAAAAAAAAATTAAAAAAAAATGGTGTAGAGTAATTACGTGTAGAGTAATTACATAATTACTTTAGTATAAACTAATATATTTACTTTAATGACGTAATTACACTAAAAAAATTATTTTTTTTTGTATTATTCATCTAGAAAGTATTTTTAAGCACATGGGAAAAAAATTCTAAAAAATAAAAAAATTTTACCCCTTTGATTCTCACAGTTCTTAAAAAAAACACTTTGTATCTGATTTTTACTCTATAATTATTTGTATTGAAATTTTATTGATCCATTATTTAATTTATTTGATTATTTTTATTTAATAAGTAGATATACATTGAAAATTAGATGAAATTGTAGAAGGAGTTTTAATAGAAAGTGTAGAAAGATTATTATCTCTTGATTTCCTAATGTAAAAGATAAAGGATAAATGATCAATGTTAAGATTCAAACACGACTCTTTAGTTAATTTAAAATACTTGATAACTCAAGTAAATTCAAGAGGCTTATCACCATTCCTGCAATGTTAATAAGGTAAGCTATATAATCGCTATGTTGTATCTTGGAAAGTGATTCGCCACAATCACAAAGCACGTTGTTCTATGGAACCATTTGGGTTGGTGTTTCAGTGGTAAGGCAAAGCCTTTTAATACATTTAAGTATAAGATCTTGGGTTCAAGTCTCACAAGGAACAAGAAATTCGTCGTTAAAAAAAACATCGTTCTATTGGACAATTTGAACAATTAGTTCTAGTTTCTGTTACACTTTGCTTTTATCCTTGCAAAAGTTCCATCTTGTATAGTCATTGTGGGTCTTATAAAGGATATTAATAGAATATACACAACCATGAAAAATTTATAAAACAAGAAATTAGCAGAAAGCTTTAGGTTAAAGTTAAACTGGTGTCAATGCATTCCTACTATATACAAAAGTCAACCATAGTTAAAACCTATAAGTCAGTGAATCACATCCATGTCGCGGGTCCCAGTGGCATACGACACGAATCCGCTGCCGCCAAAAATCGGGCGCATACACGCGTCATCAAATTTCCTCCAGTAGTAATGAACCGTGGTTGTAGGACTGTTGAGTAGCATCGATAAACTCAGTTTGGTTCTCAGGGTACCCTGGTTTCCATTTTCAGGATCATCATGTCCGTTTTCAAGAAGTGGCATCGTCGATGATGTTGGGCTAGATGGTTCAGTTTGGCTAGATTGAGGTAACAACCTCCTTATCAGCGGCTTAGTCAGCAATCCAAATACCTGCACGGTTAGGGGTAAAGGTTAAAGATAAAGGTGCGAGTATTTAACTATTTATCGTTTGAAAAGAACTAAAAAAAATATTTCTGTCAAAAACATTAACCTATAATATGTCCTGGCCATTGACATGTTTAATAAATTTTGACCCATTTGACACATTTTTTTTGGTTAAGTATTTAAGTTTATTAAACGTGTTTTCCGATAAAGGAATTGAGATGCTTACAATAGTGCTGAAAAGAACAACAGTAATGGTGCTGGTGATCAAAAGCGCATTTGCAGGCTGAATTGTTTGTCCGGATCCGGTGAACTGCAAACACATCAAGAAATTGTACTCCGATTAGTAAATCTATTTAGAGGGTATTTGAGATTGTGTTTTGAATCTGATTTTTAGATTATTGAGTTCTGAAAACGAAGATAATCAGTTTTTAGTGTTTGGGATTGCGTTTTGAAAACACAGATAATCAGGTTTTTAGGCTACCAAAACGCAATAATCTATAAGCAGCTCCACCCCTGCTTTTCCAAAACGCATAATCTGTTTTGAATAATCAATCCCAAACACCCCCTTAGACTATATACAATGGGCCCGTTTCATTTGGGTCAAAATTTCCACAAGTAGTGAAGGGTGATACAGATCAAATATGTTGGTTAAGCATTAATTTTTCTACCAAGTTTACCTTCTTATACGCAAGTGCAATAGAGACGGCTCCTCGCATTAGACCGGCCCACCAAACTACAAACTATAAAAAACTATGATGAGCTTTGTTGTTACAATGAGTAGTCCATAATCAAGAAGTTTGAACTATACTTTAAGTTACTTACCTGCTGTTTAATCCCGATATCTTCATTACGATCCCTACGGATTAAGTTCGAGATATATGAAAGAGGTAATATGAAAGTTGCTCGTCCAATCATAATCAGCACAAGGAGTATGATACTTGCCCAGATAGATTTTCCAGGGCTGCAAAATGGAATCGTGGCTACAAATTAATGAGGTCCAACGGGTTACGAAATATACCTAACTATTCAAATGGTTCGAAATGGGCTAAAGTGTTTTTAATGCATAAAAGTAACCTCCTAAATATTTTTATTCAAAACAAACATAGATGATTGTAGAAACAATACACATATGTAATCATATCTGGCACGCTAATTTGTGTTTTGACCCAACCCCCCCCCCCCCCTTCCGCCCATTTGCTCACCTCTAGTAACATGTGAAAAAGGGGATTTGAGTCAATAAAGTTGTTTACTATCGTTACCTGTCGTTAACAAACCGCCATTTTCCAACATCCAATGAGTCCATACCAACATACAAGAAAATAAACACTTCTGCGATATATGACATTGTTGCAAAAGCATGCCTGCAATCGACACAAGTAAATGTAAATATTTTCATATAATTATCAAAAGTAACTTGTATGGAGAAAAATTGTACTTAAAAGGAGGTTTAGAGATGATTACACACTTTGTAGTCACTTGTGATTTATGAGTAACGTTATGCCATGCGTAATGCGACATTACAATCCCACAAAAGAATACAGTAAGGATTCCACTTAATCCAAACACCTGAAAGGGACAAAGTTAGTTTTGTGATAAAAAAATATTATAATTTAACATAAAGATTTGCAGTAGAGGTTGAACTTTGATCCATTTAATTTAAAATCCAAAAAAAAAAACAGAATTTGACCTTATTTTTATATGATTAGATTTTTTTTTCACTAGTAAAAACTAAAACAACAAGGTCTTCATACCGCCTTTTTTAACAAACATGACCATTTTTTGTATGATTACGTACCTAAACCTACGGCAAAAACTCAACTAGTAGTCATTTTTAGAATGATTAAGTCTTAATATCAGTATAATACAGGCCTTTTTGTTAAAGGAAAATTGGATTTTAATACTCCCAACTTTCAGAGTTTGGCTGGCAATACTCCCAACTACAGAAATGTTTGCCAGCACTCCCAACTTTTAAGGTATTTTCCACTTACACTCCCAAACTAACCCAGTTAATTTGTTCAGTTAGTTTGCTGACGTGGATGACACATAAGATGACACATCATCTTCCACAGCATGCCACGTCAGCAAACTAACTGGGTTAGTTTGGGAGTGCCAGTGGAAAATACCTTAAAAGTTGGGAGTGCTGGCAAACATTTATGTAGTTGGGAGTATTAAAATCCAATAAACCTTTGTTAAATTATCATTAGTTTAGGGACTCAAACATGCAAAATAATTGGTCCAGAGACTTTTATCTGTGATATCAGAAGAAGTCCATAGGGCTTTTTTGGAACTTTACCCAACCTGTTTTGACTTTTGACACACACAAAGTACACACTTTGAGCCTAACCCTTGAAGAAAAATGACCCAAACTGTCATACATGGGTCACAAAAAATGTTGTGGAGCACTTACTTCAGCTGTAATGTAAGAAAGATAAGCCATGAGTATCATGAGAGCTACTTCACGGTCGGTTGAATGCCTAAAAATTGACAAAACATTAAGTAATTAAAAGCATTCATAAACAATACTGAATACAACGTGAGACTACTATAGATCTGAGTTAGCACTCAACCTACACGTTTAGTAAGACATAGTAAGTGTGTACCTTCCAAAATATAATGTTCTAATGATGAACGCGCATAGCAACCCAACCTACAAGTGATATGAAAAACCATCACATAAATTGCTATAGCAATTTCAAATATTGTAAATGAGCGATATATACTCTATTAATTTAAGCAAACAATCACAAGTTAAGTATACAGATAACTGAAGATAGAAAAACTTACCAGAACTCCCAGCATGGTACTTAACGAGAACAATTTAAAGAAATTGGCGGCAAATTCAAGAGCGATATACAAGTCCATGTCGGATAAGTCAAATTTTGTGATTGCGTTAAAAAGTACCACCGATGTTGCATCATTCACTACACCCTCTCCAAACACTAGACTGTATAATAATGGTGTTTCTTCTTGGTTAAGCACCTAATCACATGATACAATTTTGGACATTATTACCTTTTAGTAGAGGTGGCAAGACAGGTGGGTTGGATAATGGCCTAATGGGTCAAGACGATTCGGTTCAAAACTAGTAGGTTTTGTCACAAAACTAACTTTGTCACAAAACTAGGTGGGTTGGATAATGGCCTAACGCAAAACACTTTTTTGTCAAGTTCGAATGAAAAATAAAACTATATGGTTTTGAATAACAACTTCCAAATAAAATTACTTAGTAGGCTTATCGCGTTGAAAATACACTTTGGGCAACTTGACCCGTTACATATTTATGAGAAATTTGCCTAGAAAGGTGATCAAACATCCCAAATTTGACAACGTGGGGAACAAAAAATTCTTTCACTCGTAACTTCGTCAGAAACTGAACTTTAAAAAAATTTGTTCCCTAAATTGTCAAATTTAGGATATTAAGTTACCTTTCTTGACAACTCATTAAGTAAATGGGTTGAAATTGCTAGCTCTACTTCTATATATGTGGTTCCTTCTACACATCACAAATGAAAAGTACATGTACCTGCAAGGTGCAAACAGAATCTGTTGCAGAAAATATGGCTCCAAGTGCTTCTCGCAGTTAGGGAAAAAGAAGAATTTCAAAGAAAGGGTTAGAAAATAATGTGTAAAGTTTAATGAACTTATAGGAAAATGAATACCTACAAATTCTGATTGACAGTTATTTTGTCTTAAAAGAACAATTCGTCTGAAGTTCGCAAAATGAAGTTTGGGGGGATAAATAACCAAAACTACAGCCAATGATCTCCAGCCCAGCTGGTTTGAGGTAGGGTGGGTTTTCCCTTAGGGGTTCCCATCCTGGGGGTAGGTCACAGGTTCGATCCATGCACACCACAAAAAATTTCCCGTGACGGTTTGAGCTTAGGCAAGGAAGACACCGGTGTGTGGGTAGGGATTCGAACTTGGGACCGCTAGGTTAGGGTTGTACAAGGATTTCCACTGAACTAAGCTTTTCAAAAAAAATAACCAAAACTACGCCTTCTTGTATTTGACAGATATTAAGTTTGAGATAAAAATTTCCAACTGTAAAATGTAAATCTTATTCAAGTATACGGGTGTAAGATTCAAAATGTACATCAGCTTGTATATTGTGGTGAATTTATTCATATGTATAGCAATTTGGAAGACCTAAAACAATTAAACACACACATTTTTAAAATATAAGGAAAAGAATAAATACCGAGATAGTCCTTTATCTCCAGGTAACCAATGTCCAATATAGGGAACAGGCGTGTTGCACCTGAATCCAAAATAAAACACATAACCAATCAATAATAAAACATAACATTGATATATAATCTAATAATCGTAATCATGTAAACATACCAAACGATATGATGCCAAACGAGATCAAAGTACCAACAACTCCAAACGAAGTAATGGTCATAAAATTACGGAAAAACTGCTTCTTTTTCACCTGAAACCTGTTGAAACAATTTAACAGTGATCATAAAACATATTAACACATCCAAAACACATATATTAGTTCAAATCATACATACCCAGCGTTAAAGATTATCGGTGGAAGGAGATATATAAAGAAAAACTCTTGCTTGAATTCCAATATGCGGGAGCTTTTACCACCAGAAGTGAATAATATAAGGCCCCCTGTGCCTAACCCCTGTCATCATTCATCAAAACACAACGTTAAAACCTAAGTTGTCAAAAGCCCCTCGGGTGCGCGTGTAGGCGCTCGGCCGCAGCTAGGCGCACCTAAAGCTAAAGCGCCTGGTGGTGGCTTAGGCGCACATCTGGGCTTTTTTGTGAAGAACGGTGCCTAGGCGCGCGCCTGGAACCAGGCGCAGGTGATAAAAGAGAGCTTACACTCGCCAGGCTGATTTTCCGGCCAAATTCAGGCTAAAAGTTACCTAAACCTCTTAAACATCCTAAATGAGCTATGAACAAGTCCTAAACAACCCTAAAACATCCTAAAGTAGCCCTAAACAAGCCTAAAACATCTCTAAAATCCCTAAAAAAATGTATTTTATACTATGCGCCTAATAATAAAAAGCCCTCATTTTTTATGCGCCTAGGCTCCGGGCTCGACCTATGCGCCTTGAGTGCGCCTAGGCACTTTGACAACTATGGTTAAAACAAATGGATCAACTTTAAACCAATTTTAGTCATAAGACTTGTTTATGATACTGAATAAGTAACTTACAATTAGCAGAGCTGTGATTGATTGATTAATCCATCTACTGTTCTCTAGTAGATGCCCAACAACAATGCAACCACATAGAAGAGCTGCAAATAGTGCTATCTGGTCTATAAACTCAGTCTCTGGGTCCATCCTGCAAATAACAAGAAAAAGATTGTCTTTTTTTATTATTTCAAATCTTTTGTTCATTCCAAAGAAAAAAAAATTCCTAAACAAAATCTTCTTGATTTTCAAAACCTTAAAATATATATAAAATCTTAAAATAAAAAATAATAAAAAAAAACTTTTTTTTTCCTGAAAAAATCATCTCGATCTTCAAAACCCTAAAATATATTTTACAAATCTTTAAAAAAAAAACATTTTTTTCTAAACAGAATCATATTTTCTTCAAAGCCCTAATTTATATTTAAAAACAAAAAAAAAAACCCTTCATTTCCTAAACAAAATCATCTTGGTCTTCAAAACCCTAAAATATATTTTTAGCATTTAAATTACAAAAAAAAACAATAATAATAATAAATATATTCCTAAACAGAATCATCTTGATCATCAAAACCCTATAATATATACATTAAAATTTTAAAATTAAGGCGTTTCAGGAAGCAAAACTAGGATCAAAAACAAAATTCACTTAATTTTAACGCAGTTTTTTCTATTAAAAAAAACATACAGATGAATAAAGAAGAATATAGAATAGAGGCTGTACCTGAAAATCAAGTACCGATTGCAACAGGAAGTATAAAACAGAGCTAGCAGAATTCAGCCGAGAATAGGTTAATTATTATAATTTTTTGATATGCAAATAATTTTTTTAGGGTTTCTTAAGAAGCAAGATTAGTATTTAGTATCGATTGTGTAATACTTATGAAATGAAATGAAAACCCGCCAAAGCATATATTATAATAATAATAATAATATTATTAATAACGGTGTATGGGCGTTGGATTATTATAGATCTATGGTTATGTTTAATTATTTGTTTTTAATGGAATCTAGTATGTATTATTTTATTTTTGCTTTTATTTGTTCAGGAAGATTCTTACCTACCAAAATCTAAACGTTGTAAAGTCTTTTTCCCTCTCGAAAAATAAAGTAGTGTTTGGTATGATGAAATAAAAGGCGAAATGAAATGAATGGAGGTAATGAAAGATTGTGTGTTTGGTTGGTCAATAGAATGGAATCACTCATTTCATAAGGTATTTTATTACCTCAAAACCATTCTATTAGTGCACTACGGTGCAGAGCCGGTCCAACGTTTTTTAGGACCCTAAGCGAACTACAAATTCGGGGGCCTTTTGAATTTGTATAAAAAGATTCATCAATTTGTCTTTTTGCCCTCCAAGTCTCAACCGCGAATTCGCAAGCACAGTCTCATTCGCAAGCTCAATATGAAAATTCAAAGATTTTAAGTATCAATTAGGGATTTAGGGCAAAGAGTGATTGAGTGAATCGCAATATATACAAATTGCTATAAAAAATACCCATTAACAAACCTTGATTATCCTTGTGACACCATTAATTTTGCCCCTAATTTCTCCCCTATTCGCGGTGCCATTGAGTGAGTTTACGACGTTACATTTAGCCAGAACGACGATAACTGCCTAGATTAAAGACGAACTGCATATTGCTTAAGTTGGAATTTGGGCTTTTTTTTTATTCTAGAATTGGTTATGTAGTTGGGTCTTGCGATCAACATAGTTTTTGTTTGGTTCATTTGGGCACTTAATACATAATACACATATGCTATATAAAAAGCTTTTTAAAAAATTGGGGGCCCTTAATTTTGGGGTGCCCTAGGCCATTGCCTAGATTTAGAAAACTATAGGGCCGGGCCTGCTACGGTGTATCTTCCCAGATTGAAGATTGTCATATTTGAAGACTTGAAGACCGAAGATCATTAGCTAGACTGTAGGGGGAGTTTGTGAAATCCCCAGCTCAGTGACTGGTTAAGTATGCAGATCACTAGCTAGGTCCAAGGGGGAGACTGTTAGTGCACTTCGTGTATGTCCCCAGCTAATGATAGGTCAATATTAGTCGTAGACATGATGATTATATAGTCGTTTGGGTTGCTTTATAGTGTTTTAAGGGGTATTTTAGTCATTTCTATGGTTCATACGCATATGAGAGGCTCATACACGTGTAGGAGTAACACGTATGAAGCCATGTGCGTTAGATTTAGAAGACGTCTGGACCAAGGACTATAAATACCCCATGCCTTGTATTGTTTCAAGAACTTTTGCGATTCTATCAAGTTGCAGCCTTTTAATGTGTGTTTTTGTGTGTGTGCTCTCTCTAGTTTATTATCTTCATAAACACTCACCTATAACAATTAACCGGATCGTTAATTCCGCGTTCGATCCATTACGCGCGCGATACGAATTTCTTGTCGATCCTACACATTCCATCCATCCCCCATGTTTTTTCCCATTCCATCACATCTTTCACCCTACATTAACAAGACCACAACCAACCACCATCGTCACCATCCACCACCCATCGCCGCCTTCCACCGCCCACAACCATCACCCACTCACCATCCCCGCCATCAACCACCCACCACCACCGTGACCACCCACCATCACCGACACTAACCACCAGCCACCACAGCCGCCATCCACCACCACCAGCGCAACCACCCACCATCGTTGCTATCCACCGCCACTGCCATCCACCATCACCTCCACCCACCACCACCACATATCACCACCCACTATCACCACCACTCACAACTGGTGTATTCTTTCGTTTTTTCTAGCCTGCCAAACAACATAAAGTATTTTTTTTGTTTCATTCCCACATGGCAACCATGGTGCTGTATAAAAAACGGAGAAAAAAACGACTATTTTTTGTGGGATTTTGCTCATACAGGAAAAAAAACATAAAGTGTTCAGGTTATTCATTAATCATGTATAGGCTAGTCATTAATTAGGTTCAAACCAGTAAATATGAATTCTATTTACAGCGGGTGTTAGCATTGGATTTGTACATTGTTTTAGATTAGGTTTTAATAGTAGAGTTATACATTAGGTTTTAGATTAGGTTTGTACATTGTTCAAACCAGTAGCTTCTCCATATTTTCTCCATAATTGCTTTAAAAACACTGTTTTTTTCTCACTTCTTTCTATTTAATAATATTTATTCTATACTTTTATCATTACCTTTTCTCTTTCCTCTACTCACAACCACTTTCAAAAATATTAAACAATTATGGAGGATAAACAGTTCCATATCAAATTTACTGATGAACAGTAACTTCTTTATATATTCTCTATCTCCTCTACTCACAACCACTTATACACATTGTATATAATATGGAGGCCCCTCTCACAATAATATGGAGGCTCTACTGTGAATGCTCTAACATTGGAGATACATTGTTAATTGTTTTAGGTTAGGTGCTACCCGAAACGTTTTTGCATGTAACTGTAAAGCGCATCAGTCTATTTTTTTATGTAAAATTGATATGTCATATTAAATTTCTTAATCTCATGATGCTCTCAAGATATAAATCTAGTATGATATATGGAATAAAAAATACTAAGATCTAGGAACAAACATTTTTGCTAAAAATAAAATGAAGCCTTTTATTTAGACCACGTGCGACAATTTCTTAAAAGTGTAAAAAAACAACGAATTTCAAATATAAAAATAAAAATAAATAAAATCTATATCCCACCTAACCCCCATTGTGGGTAGGTACCAGGCAACTTTGTCATGTGCAACCACATTTGGGGGCGGGACGCATTCTACTATGAAGGGTTTGAATATTTTTTCTATTTTATTTTTGAAACGGCGAAGGGTCTGAATATTTAACAAGCATGAAAATGGAAAAATGAAATTAAATAATCTTAACTTTATGAAGTGGGAAGTCAATAATCTCAATTTTAAAGTTGGAATTTAACAAACTTAACTTAGCATTGGTTTTATTAATTGGACTAAAACTAACTGAGGTTAGTTTTTAACATACCCATTTAGTTTTCTGACTAAAAATGTAACTTTTAAAAGATAAGAACAATTTCTGCCAATTAGTCAAACTTTTTAAACAAACCCATCTGCCAGTTAGTCAAACTTTTTTAACAAACGCATCTTCCCTGGGTGCTTCATCAAGTCGGGGATCAGAGTGGTTGTTAATCACGCGTACAACCATATATTCATATTTTGCTATTTACTTTGTTTACATGTTGGGCTGATACAGGTGCTGGGCTCATGATTGAGTCTCATAGGCTTAAGCCCATTCGTCTTGCTTTAAGTAGGTTAACATGTGATGAATATAAAAGGACATCTCTCTCTCTCTCTGTATTGAGGCTCTCATCTTCTTCATCTCGTTTTTACAGTCCAGATATTTTTTTTTCTTCATTTGAAAGCTTCAAATCCTTTTTCAAACGGCTATAATACGTAGCGCGAAATATTTTGCGCAAGAGAGGTTAGCGCCCGTTTAACATGAGGGGGGTGTTCAAGCGCAAATTGGGCGCTAAATAGCCCATTTAGCACCCAATTCGTTGTCCACCACGGGTGATCTAAGCTATAAGTTTTTTTTTGACACTTACAACTTCTTTCGCAAGGTTCCAATCACTATAAATGTGTATAGCTTAATTCACCCGATGTTTTTCTCTTCCATGTTACCACAAAATGCTTCGACGGTATAAAGTCATCTGACGGACACCTCACTCCACACCAAACACAGTGTACAGTCTATTAGTATATACCCCATATGAACACTCATCTGTAGTTGTTCGTCCCAACATAAGAGGTTGCGCAACACAACGTGTGTCAGTGTGTGGATGGTGGCATCTGTCAATTGATGGCCTGACTAAAATAATAAAATCTACTTGTTCTGTCATGTACTCCCTCCGTCCCAGTTTAATGTTCTACTTTCCTTTTTTGTTTGTCCCAAATTAAATGTCTCTTTCCAAAAAATAGAAATGTAATTTCCAATTTTACCCATAAAAGACAAAACACAATCACCACTTTTAAAGATATTATTGTCATGTTACCACATACAAACAAAATATATCTTAAAATGTGTGGTTTTTGAAGTGGGACATTTAAATTGTGACGGAGGGAGTATGATTTTATGATATACATATACATTTGAAAAATTAAAAATGGACAATGTTTAGGCCCGGCCCATTCCGTCGATCTAAAAAATCCACATGACTTTTGTTATTGATTTGACACATGCTCTGATCGCTATTCTCTTAATGCAATGCATCCAACGGTGTGTTTAGACCTATGGTCACAATCAATCATGTTACTAGAATTAATTGGTTTTGGAAGATCCAATTCTGTAATTGGCGACACGATGTTGACCATAAACCACCTAAACTCTAACTTTCAAGCATTGAATGTTGTATTTAAATATAAAAATAAAAATAAAAATTGCAAAACATATGGATGCAATGAAGTAAGATTTCAATGTCACAAACTTTTTCTTTTTTAATGATCTAAATGGACCCACAATATCACGATCTGGTCCCACGGTCATGTACTCATGTGTCATGTCTATGAATCATGGGTTGGGCTTATTGATCCATACTTATGGACCGCTTGGTGTATTCGGGTTAAAAAAAGTATTGGACTTGGGTCATGAGCCATAGCCCAGTTAGTTCACATGCAGGCCCATGACAATAACCCTTTAGTTGTTTACTTGTTTTATTAAAACCTGGTGTATGTGCTTTTTAATGTTTATGAATGTTTCATAGAATTAGTTATACATGAAGTATTAATGAAGCATGGTCTAGTTATAATACATAGTGTAACAAAAATAATAAGGATGAGAAGGATACAAAAAACACAATGGATCAAAAAATATGATACAATGAGTTACAGAATATAATACAATACTGAAGAAAAAAAGACACAATAAAATTGGCAAAAATCACACAATGATAAAATAAGAAAAGGACACAGTGCTACATATAAGACAGAATGATATAACGTGAATTCTAAAAACTACAAGCTACAAGTAAAAAAATAAATAAATAGAAACCCGAAAAACCAAGATCGTAGGGTTCGATGAGACGGTTCCAATGCCGGTTGAATGAGATCAATCGGAGTATGTTTGATACCCTTCCTTTTTTTTGAACGGCTAATGTTACCCCCAATGTATTTACAACAAATACACCCTTTGCCTAGATTTGAACATAGGGCCTCCCCTCTAAGAGGCATAAGCCTCTACCAAGTGGACCACCCCCACATTGTTACCCCCAATATGTTTGATACCCTTCCTAACTTTCTATTTCTCTTTCACTATGTATTTGATCCTAACCTTAATAAAGTATACATGAAGTATTAATGATGAAACAATTTATAAATTTTGAAATCGAAAGAAAGTATACTTTATACGTAATAAATATATGTATGAAAATATTAGGTTATGGGGTGTACCTTCACACAAAGGGTGTTAACGGTGACGTGACATTTTAGCTTTTATTGTACTTCACTCTCTTCCAATGTTAAAGTGACATTAAAGTGACACTAAGTTAACATGTTAATATGAATTAAAAGAGAGAAGGTTAAAGGGATGGGGTAGAGTTATAGGGCATTAAACCATTCCCTTCAAGTGAACTAGTGTGAAAAGAGATAAAGTGGAGGATGTGACATATAGGTGGAGTTAAAGATGGTTAAAGTATACCTCATGCTACATGTAACCCTAATATTTTAACTCTTCTTAACTCCACATAGATGACACAACAACTTTTTTCATTTCAATCAAACTCGCCCCTAAAATAGTGGTTTGATCTTGTTAATTCCACTTAACCCTAATATTTAGTGGTTTAAAAAAGGAAAAAATATTAATATATTATGTTAACACCCGCTAACATGTTAACCAATAACGACTTTAACACTCTTTAGCAGGACGAGAAAGTGATGTAAAACGCCTATAACATGTCATGTCACACTTCACACTAGAAGTAAAAGTGTTGTTAAGGTACACCTCGTGAGCTAAATATAGTAGCCGTGTAATTAGTTAAAAATAACATAAACTATACATGATATATTGGAGAAGAATCAAGACATTTATATTCTTGAAAAATAACGCATCGTTTACCAACCCAACGTAAAGTAAAATAATAAAAAAAAGTGATTAACAACCACTCTTCTTGAAGACGTAATATTATACAAATTTTATCACATGAAAAGACAAAAAGAGCATTGTTACCACTTGGCGACCATCAAAGGACAAAGATCCATGTACATACCATCCTCATGAGTCATGACTGAGGAGTCATGCATATAAATTTTAAATGATATTATATATTTTTTAATATAAAATAAATATGTTGATATTGAAAAGTTAGTAATTTAACAGGTGGTAAAGCTTTAACAGATTAACAGGTGGTAAAGCTCTAACTTTTATATAGTGTGGTTGATATTCATAAGACCCATTTTTTTTCTACAACTAAGTTTTGAGTTAACGATTCGTTTAGGTCAAGTCAAACGATAATAACTCTAAATTCAATCATTCAAATTACCGTTTTTACTTAAAAAAAATATTTTTTAACAAACAAAATAAGCTACAAATATCATATCAATATAACCTACAATCCAATCTACTTGGCTACTTGTATCCTTTGGTTAACACAATTGTCAATACATACAAAATTTATAATTAACTAATCCAAGAGTAAACTTTGTAGGGTTTAGAGCATAATGAACAGTTCGCACATTCCGTACTTTGATAAATAATGAACTCTTTGACATTTGAAAATTTGAAATACAACTTATCATTTGTCTTATTTCCTCAGCATCGTGTTATATTTTGCTCAGGATAATGTTATATATATTAAGATCAATTCTGTATTTATACATTTCCTTAATTTAAGAGACTATGTAAGAAAACTCAACTCAATTAACTATAGCCTAAGATTATGTCATTTTAAAATTATTACATTATTTTAACAATAAAAAGATTCAATTTTCCAGAGACCAATTAAATTTAAAAATTTGAAAAATACCCTATGAGGCTAGGATATGCATTATTATATGTCTACCATATTGTATGATTGTGTGGACACCAATCAGTTGCAGGTACCATACTATAATTTCGGTTATTTACTTTCAGCACCGACCCCACTACCATCGACCCATCGTGGTCTATCCCTATTAATCTACAGGATGTGCTTTCCAAACATATGATAAAAAATTATAACCTATAATCGTGATTAAAATACTCATACCTTGTAATAATTTGATAATATGGGATTTTGTAACAAGGTATTGGGTAATCTTCTTAAATCGTTAAAATATTTTGATGGTCTTTAAGGTATCATGTTACGGGGAATTTAGAAAGAATCAAGAACGAGTATAAAATTCTTGTTGGCCGATTTACGAAAGATAAACGCAAATTGATAATACAAACTGATAAAGAATAATAATGATTGTATTGATGGATCGAATGATTACAAAGTGTTTGTGTTTTTGGTTTATGATACTTGATAACTGTCAAATGAAACAAATGGAAACTATATATACATAAAGAAATTAATCTAATCGACGTGACTGTAATTTCGAGGCATGGCGTCTTTTGGTTTGAACCGTCGCGTCTTGTTTTGTTTGTGAACCATCGTGGATGTTGTGAACCGGTTTATGTATCTAGCTTATATTAACATTAACGTCCAATACCCTCCCTTAAGCTAGATTGGTAGAACATTTAGCATAGTGCGTAGTCTTGTGAAGTCCTTTGGTTGTAGTGCTTTGGTGAAGATATCTGCTATTTGATCTTTGGTGTAGCAGTATTTGATCTCAACGTCTTCAGTTTTGATTATGTCCCTTATGAAGTGATATTTGATCCTAATATGCTTGCTTTTCCCATGATAGACCGGATCTTTTGTGAGGTTTATGGTAGACTTGTTGTCACAATATAGGATGATTTCCTTGTTTGTGTCAAACTCTAATTCTTTTAATATACCTTTTAGCCATAGAGCTTGGCATCCAGTAAGTGATAGAGCTATATACTCTGCTTCTGTTGATGATAATGCCACTACCTTTTGTTTCTTTGATTGCCATGAAATTGCACCTGATCCTATATTGAATATGTATCCTGACGTGCTTTTACTATCATTTATATCTCCTGCATAATCACTATCGCTATAGCCTTTCAACTCAAATGTGTTTCTTGTGTATACTATTCCATATTCTGATGTGCCCTTTATATATCTTAGTATGTGCTTTCCTGCTTCCCAATGTGATTTCTTTGGTTGGTCCATAAATCTGCTTATTTTGCTAACTGCGAACATTATGTCGGGTCTTTGTATTGGTTAGATACATGAGACTTCCAACCAAACTTCGATATAGACTTGGGTCAATATTCTCTTCATTGCTGTTCTTGATTAGCTTTAGTCCATAATCCATTGGTGTTGAGGTTTTAATGCTATCTGCCATTCTGAATCTTTCAAGTATATCTTTGGCATATTTTGTTTGAGAAATCCTTATAGTTTCTTGATCATAGGTAACTTCCATTCCTAAGAAATAGTGTAATTTTCCCATATCTGTCATCTCAAACTCCCTTTTCATGGATTCTTTGAAAGAGTTAATTTCCTCCATGCAGTCACTAGCTATAATTAAGTCATCTACGTATAGGCATACTACAAGTCTAGAGGTCTTTGTCTTCTTTAAAAATAACGTATGTTCAAATGTACATCTTTTGAAGTTATGTTGTTCGAAATCTTGACTGATTCGACTATACCATGCTCGTGGAGCTTGTTTCAAACCGTACAGTGCTTTCTTAAGAAGACATACTTTATTTTCGTTCCCTTTTTCTATAAATCCCAGAGGTTGTTCTATAAACACCTTCTCCTTCAGTTCTCCATTCAGGAAAGTTGTTTTCACATCCATTTGATGTAGACACCATTTATATTGAGCTGCTAAGGCAAGTACTAGTCTTACTGTTTCAAAACAAATTACTGGCGCGAAAACTTCCTGATAATCTATCCCATATTTTTGCCTATAACCCTTTACTACTAGACGAGCTTTGTGTTTATCTATATTTCCATGTTCGTCATATTTGGTTTTGTATATCCATTTTACTCCTAAATGCACCGATCGGGTCTGTCCTGATTGCTAAGTGTTCTGTGCCTTATGTCCAAGGCTTGATACCAAACCACATCGAGCCGGGGGTCTCACTGGAAGCAGCCTCTCTATTTTTAGGGGTAAGGCTGTCTACATCTTACCCTCCTCAGACCCTACCTTAGCTTTGCTATAGGTGGGATTAACTGAGTATGATGATGATGATGATGATATCCATTTTACTCCTATAGGTTTCTGATCCTTCGGTAAATCAACCAACTCCCAGGTTTCATTCTTCTTTATAGATTCTATTTCCTTTTTCATTGCATCCTTCCATTTTTCATATTTGCTAGCTTCTTCATAGTCGATTGGATCTGAGTCAATATAAAATGCGTAATTTGCGGCTTCTTGATTTCTTTGGTATAGATTTCGTACTTCTGGACTACTCATTGGTTGAGTTCTATTGTGGATATCAGCTAATGATCGTATCTTTAAAGGTGGACTTTGACTGGATGTTGTGGCGTCCAGATTCTCATCTTCAATTTGTGTTTCTAGTTCATCTTCCCTCTCACTTCCCGCTAGATTGTGTATGGGTGAGTGTTCTTCATTTCTAGGGGTTATATTGTGTGCATTGTTTTCTTCGTTTTCTTCCAAGGTTATGATATCTTCATCTCCATTTTCCTCCCAAGCTTTGTTTTCATCGAATATGACATCTCTGCTGACTATGATCTTCCTTGTAATGGGATTGTATAATTTATATGCTTTACTATTCTAGCTGTATCCAACAAAGATTGTCTTTTCGATTTTATCATCAAGTTTACTTCGTTTCTGTTCTGGGATATGTGCATAGGCCAGACATCCAAAAATTCTTAGATTTGATACATCTGGTTTTATTCCAGTCCATGCTTCTTCAGGGGTTTTATCACTGACACTTTTGGAGGTAGTTCGATTTAAAAGATATGTTGTACAACTTACAGCTTCTCCCCAGTATTCATTTGGGAGCTTCTTTGTTTTTAGCATACTTCTGCTTAATTCCATTATAGTTCTATTTTTACGTTCGGCCACTCCATTTTGTTGTGGTGTGTAACTTGTGGTCAGTTGATTATGTATTCCGTGTTCTTGTAAGTATTCTTGGAAGGCATTTCCACAATATTCTCCACTTCTGTCAGTCCTAAAATATTTGATCCTTTTGTCTGATTGATTTTCTACTAAGGCCTTAATTATTTTGAAGAAGTGTAATGCTTGTGATTTTTCTTTAAGGAAGTATATCCAGGTTTTTCTTGTAAAATCATCTATGAAGGTGATAAAATATCTACATCCTCCAATAGTCTTGGTTCTCATTGGTCCACATATGTCTGAGTGAACAAGTTGTAGGGGTCTTTCTGCTATCCATTTTGCTTGTTTACTAAATGGTTTTCGTGCATGCTTTCCTAGTGCACATCCCTCGCATACATTTTCTGTCTTGTATATTTTTGGTAAGCCTTTTACTGCTTGTTTGTGTTCCATTTCAATCAAGGTTTCATAGTTGATGTGTCCATATCTTTGATGCCATAAATCGGGACTAGTCTTTGTAAAGGTGTATAGGATTTTAGGTAGGCCTCGATTTGGATATAAAGGAAACATATTGTTTTGGGTCATGTGGCTTACTGTAATTGTCTTTCCTTCTTGATTTTTTATGGTACACATTTCCTTTCCGAACAGTGCACTGTATCCCTTTTGCAGTAATTGACCTATACTTAGGAGGTTATGTCTTAAACCTTCTACATAAAAGACATTTGGTATCTTGTTCACCTTATCATTTACTCTTATACATACTTCCCCACTTCCTAATACCTGTAGTCTCTTATCATCACCTGTTCTGACTTCTCGTCTATCCTGATCATTAAATGTGATGAATATATTCCTATTTCCTGTCATATGATTACCACATCCGCTATCTAGATACCAACAATTTGTATCCTTATCTTCTTCCATGTTAAATATCATAAACATGCTATCTTGTTCTGTTCTATTTTCTTCTTTGCATACCATAGCGGATTCCTCTTTCTCACTTTCCTCCTTGTTTGGACAATTTCTTGCTATATGACCTAATCCTTGACAATTGTAACATACAATGGGTCCGTATCGCCCTGATCTACCTCCTCTTCCTCTTCCCCTTCCTCTGTAGCTGTTATTATATCTATTTCCTCCTTTATTTCTTACTTGAGTCCCACTTTGTACTTGGAAAGCTTGATCAATGACGTGTGTGTCATATTGCTTAAGTCTCAATTCATGGGATTGTAGTATACCCATAAGTTCTTCAATTGATAATTCTTCTAAATCTTTGGACTCTTCTACAGCTACTACTACATATTCGTATTTTCTGGTCATACTACGCAATATTTTATCAACTACTCGCTTATCACTTAACTCCTCTTCATTCATTCTTAATTGGTTAACTATTGTGGTAACCCTGTCAAAGTATCCTTCTATTGTTTCTGTTTCTGACATTCTTAGGATGTCAAATTCGCATCTAAGGGTTTGTAATTTTACTGTTTTTACACGACATTCTCCATGGTATGATTTGTATAAATTTCCCATGCTTCCTTAGATGTTTTTGCATTGGCAATTCTTTCGAATATTGTTTCATTTGATGCTTGAAATAGGTAGTGAAGTGCCTTTTTATCCTTTTTATTTTGTTCTTTGTGCTCCTTTCGTAAGGCATCACTTGCATCATTTGGCAATTCCCTAACACCATCCTCTACTACGTTCCATAAATCTTGGGATTCTAATAGCACTTTCATTTGAATGTGCCAATGGTAGTAATTTTGTCCCACAAGTTTTGGAATTTGGGTTTGTACTCCTCCTTGTGTTGCCATAATTTCTTTTCTTTACTATTTTATTTGTATATGTTTGAGATTAAGATCTGATCCCGAAATCAAGAAAACAGTCCAAAAAAATTTTAAAATATTCTACTACTGTTGTGTGTTTTTTTTCGGGGATTTGACTTTTAAAAGTCAATAATCTTAGAAAATAATAATAAACTAATCTATCCTTTGTTTTCCCTCCTAAGATCCGAAAGAAATAATCTGGGTGAATCCTAAGTGTATATTCCAATCTATCCGTATGGGATTCTAGTATAAGTAGCAACGTTGAATGATCAGTGTGGTATTGTGCCCTGTTCTACGAAGGAAAATAGACTGATCAAAAACAGAATTTAGTTTAGGGATTTTACAGGCGAATTTTCTCCGTGATTCGATAAGAGTTTCCTGTTGATATGATTTGTGTTAAATCCTCTTGTTGTTTTTGATTCTATATTCCCTTGACGACTGATTTGAAGGATCCTCTGTTTTTATGTGAAATAAGATAATCGGTTTGTTGATGGCGTTTGGATGATTGGATGTTTTCTTCCGGTAATTAGATGTATGATTCTTCGTTGAATGACAAGTGAAACTTTCGTGTTCTTGGACAGATTTTTCAGACGTTTGTTTTGTGATGCTCTGTTTTTGTTCGGATCTGAATAAGTCTAATTCGTGATTGATTTCAATTGATTCTTGATTCCTTGGCTCTGATACCAGTTTGTTGGCCGATTTACGAAAGATAAACGCAAATTGATAATACAAACTGATAAAGAATAATAATGATTGTATTGATGGATCGAATGATTACAAAGTGTTTGTGTTTTTGGTTTATGATACTTGATAACTGTCAAATGAAACAAATGGAAACTATATATACATAAAGAAATTAATCTAATCGACGTGACTGTAATTTCGAAGCATGGCGTCTTTTGGTTTGAACCGTCGCGTCTTGTTTTGTTTGTGAACCATCGTGGATGTTGTGAACCGGTTTATGTATCTAGCTTATATTAACATTAACGTCCAATAATTCTTGCTATGAAAACACTACCTAACAGAGACCAAAGTTTGTGTTTTGCGAACTGTAAAACATCACAAACGTTTGCTGAAATGATATAATGCTACACTTAGAGTCTGTTTGGTAGCCTCTTAGTGAGGCTATGAACCATTCAGCTCTGAATTGTTCAGCAGGTTCAGCATTCAAACTGTTTGTTTCAACCTAAAACAGACTCTGAATGAAATGGTTAAGAGCTTAATCATTCAGATTTGGTGCATAGCTGAACCATTCAACACTTAATCATTCAGAGTCTCTTAATCATTCAGACCTCTTAATGAGTCTCTTAATCATTCGACATGTAAATATTTAGCTTTTCAATGGCGAGGCTTGAAGATCAAATCGACGGGGGCCAGACTCAATTTTTTCGTATTGATAGGGACAGAAAGATTAAATCGATGGGGGCCAGACTCAATCCATATAAAAGTTACCTACGAAAATTACAAACTTCAATCACTGAACCAAAATGTAAATCTCAGTAAAACTGTTAGAAAAAAAAACTTCTATGAATAGATTTAGTAAAATTGAAAAAACCTCAAACGATTTTAGCTATCCACTCCATAATATCTCTACAACCAAACACCCCTAAAATTCTCTACAATAAAAAGTAGCACCACACGACAACACAAAGCAGGCCCGACCCCTGTCCGCATGCACAAACAGTCACAAGAAAGGATATCAATGATTTTGACCCACTTCACCCATCCAACGGCTCATATCAAACGAATCACACGTGTCACACTCTCCAGTCATCAGATCTTACCCTACCCCTTCCCCTCTATACCTCACCTGTCATACGCTCTACTTTTAAGTAAATAAATAATAATACGTCTCGTCACATATGAAGGCTGTACATGTGATTGATATATAGCCAACGGATTGATTTGTTAGGTTTCTGTGATCGGTTGGTAAATTACACTGTACTTGTTGCCGGGGAAGCTGTTGGTTGACGGTAAAATATCCTTTTCCGGCGGCGTATTTTAGCATTTCAGTTCTTCTAAGGCGGCGCACTCTAGCTTTTAAGGTTTATTTCTCCGGTGATTCGGTGCCGTGAAATCTCGTTTTCCACGGCGCATTTTAGGTTTTTATCCGGTTTAGCACTCTGAAATCTCGTGTTCTTCCGGCGCATTTTAGCATTCAGGCTTTTTCCTCTGGCGGCGCATTTTAGTACTTCAGTTTTTTTGCACCGGTGATTTAGTTTTTACTACTTTAGCATTTTCTACTGCGATTTAGTTTTTTAGCACTTTAAATCTCTCTCCAGCGGCGCATTTTAGCATTTGTAGTCTTTCCTCCAGTAATTTAGCTTAGTTTACCAACGGCGCATTTTAGTATTTAGTTTTTCACTTTTTCCTCCGATGATTGTAAGGCTGCATCGTGAAATCTAGTCTACCGACGGCGCATTTTAGCATTTCTGGCTTTTCCTTCAGTAATTTAGCTTCGTAAAACCTAGTTTACCGACGGCGCATTTTAGCACTTCTGGTTTTTCCTCCAGTGCTTTAGCTTCGTGAAACTGAAATCTCGTTTTCCAGCTGCGTATTTTAGCAAAATAAGGTCCATTTTCTCCGGTGATTTGTTTTTCCGGTGAGGCTGTTTTTAGGTTTTTGTTGTAGAATCTTCTTTTCCGGTGAGGCATTCTTTAAGTTTTTTACTACAGTGTTGAAACATGGTGTATTCATTACCAGAGGAGGTGTTAGAGCACGTTTTCTCATACATAACATCCGATAAGGACCGAAACGCCGTGTCATTGGTCTGCAAGTCATGGTATGAGATAGAACGGTGGTGCCGGAGGAAGGTATTCATCGGGAACTGTTACGCGGTGAGTCCTGGCATCATGATCAGGCGGTTTCCGGAACTTCGGTCTGTGGAGTTAAAAGGAAAGCCGCATTTTGCGGATTTTAATTTGGTACCCGAGGGTTGGGGAGGGTTTGCTTGTTCATGGATTGAGGAAATGTCTAGAGCTTACCCTTGGTTAGAAGAGATTCGGTTTAAGCGGATGGTTGTTAGTGATGAGAGTTTGGAGCTCATCTCGACTGCGTTTAAGAACTTTAAGGTTTTGGTTTTGTCTTCGTGTGAGGGGTTTAGTACTGATGGACTTTCTGCTATTGCTGCTAATTGCAGGTCAATTGTGTTCTTTAACTGTGTTCAGTAATGTTGTATATAGCTTAATAACAAGATTTTGTATTGATATGTATTGATAAATCGTTATATTGTTGTTGTTTGAATTGAAATGCAGAAACTTGAGAGAATTGGATTTGAGGGAAAGTGAAGTGATGGATTTAAGTGGTCATTGGCTAAGCCACTTTCCCGATACTTTTACCTCGCTTGAATCGCTTAACATATCATGCTTGGGTTCTGAGGTCAGCTTTTTAGCCCTTGAACGTTTGGTTGCGAGGTCACCCAACTTAAAGACCCTTCGACTCAATCGTGCTGTACCACTTGGCAAGCTTTCTACCTTACTGAACCGGGCGCCACAGTTGGTTGAGTTGGGTACAGGTGCTTACTCATCAGGAATTCGGTCTGATGTGTATTCGAGTCTGTCTAAGGCTTTCCTGGGCTGCAAGGAGCTTAAGGGACTGTCAGGGTTTTGGGATGTTGACCCGTCGTATCTTCCAGCTTTCTATCCAGTTTGTTCTAGGCTGACTACGTTGAACCTGAGTTATTCCACTATTAGAAGTCCTGATATCACTAAGGTCATTGTTCAATGTCCTAATTTGCAACGTTTATGGGTACGTTTGTTTTCATACTTGTACTCTAATATGAGATCTGTAAATAGTTAGACGTTGCATGTATCGTTGACACAAAAGTTCTAGTGCACCTTGTTATATTGTTCACCTGTCATTGTGCGTGTCAAATGGGTTGTGAAATGCGTCGATACAGGTTTTGGTTGAAATGTGTCATTAATGCTTGGAACAGATTGGGAAAATCCTGTTTTAACGGTTTATCATAATAATAATTAACGTGTTACTTATGATTACAATAATGTTATAAATTAAAAAGCTATGAGTGGCTGCAGAAAAGATGTTGCTTTCAAGCTCATTCTATAAGTAGATAGTAACGTAATATCGTGGTCATTTTATTTCTGCATCACAAATTTACAACATACAAACTTGGCAATGATTAGGCAAGCAATCTTCTTTAGAAGTGGCAATTCTTCTAGCATGTGCCCTTAAGGGTGTAGGCAATGACAACTATCATATGTAACTACTATTATCTTCAATACAGAACAAATATGATTGTGTATGCTCTTGCTAGCTAGATCTTTTTGCCATTTGTTACTAGAACTCTTTTTTTACACTATTACTCTTTAATAGCGCCGCATATTTATAATTAATGTAAATCTATCATCTCAGGTACTAGATCACATTGAAGACAGTGGACTCAACGCCCTAGCTTTATCCTGTAAAAACTTACAAGAACTAAGGGTATTTCCGTCTGACCTGTATGTTGCTGATGCAAATGTCGCCTTAACAGAACAAGGCCTTGTCTCAGTTTCACAAGGGTGCCCAAAACTCCAATCTGTTCTTTACTTCTGCCATCAGATGTCAAATTCCGCATTAATCACCATTGCTAAAAACCGTCCTAACCTAACCTGTTTTCGTCTTTGCATAATAGAACCACGGACTCCCGATTACTTGACCCATGAACCACTCGATATCGGTTTTGGAGCCATAGTAAAACACTGCAAAAATCTTAACCGCCTTTCCTTATCCGGTCTACTCACAGACCGTGTGTTTGAATACATCGGGACCCATGCTAAGAAACTAGACATGCTTTCTATAGCTTTTGCAGGAGACAGTGATTTAGGATTACATCACGTGTTATCTGGGTGTGAAAGTTTGAAAAAGTTGGAGATAAGAGACTGTCCTTTTGGTGATACCGCCTTGTTGGCCAATGTCGCCAAGCTGGCGACAATGCGATCCCTTTGGATGTCATCATGTGCAGTTAGTATCGGGGCGTGTAAGATTTTAAGTCAGAAGATGCCTATGCTTAATGTTGAAGTTATTGATGAAAATAGAAGCTTAGATTCAAGGTTGGACAGCTGTCTTGTTGAGAAGCTGTATGTATATCGTACTGTTGCTGGCCCAAGGTCTGACATGCCGGGCTATATTTGGACTATGGATCGAGATTCTGCCAATGGAATTTGAGGTACACATTTATTCTGAGTTGTCTTAAATCTTTGGTTTAGGTTTTCTGGTATTGTGTAGATGTATCGCTGGCAAAATGGGCAGTCACAGGTCAAAACGGTTTTGGGTTTAATGGGTGTGCCGAACTGGCGACCTGCAAACACATGTTTGTCTTATACTTGACCAACTTTTGATATGAATTCACTTTGAGCAACCTCTGACCTAATTGACCAGTTCAACCCTTCATATAACATATAAGTATATAACCCAAGTTGACCCGTTTATCCACAAATGGGTCGAAATCTCCAAATATGAAGGGTGTGTCAAGTTGACCCGTTTGGTAACAGGTTAAATGAGTAGTTTTATGATGTGTCTAAACGGGTTGGACTGCCTTATTAAAGCTTCTGTGTCTAAACATGACATCTTAAAGTTTAATTTGACCTTCTAGTCTTGTAGTATCACTTTGCATAACATCTTAAAGTTTTACTGATTATATTTGAAATAATAATATGTTTATTTCTTGTTGATTGTAGAGGTGATGATTAGGTGTGGTGCAGTCTAGAGAACCAAAAGATGCATGCCCCAAGTTCTTTGAGGCACGTTTTCCATAGTGGTCACATTTTCCTTGTACTTTTTAATAATGCTTTTCTTGATCTAAGTATGTCACTTATCACATATGTCTGTACTTTTAACATTGTTTGCCTGTATGTATCCTCATAACCCCAACTTTGTTTGTGATTCAAACTTCCATAATTTGATTCCCTCCATTATCATATCCTTGTATTCTTAAATATTAATGCTTGTTATGTTTGCTTTTGTATGCACATTCCTTGAGTTAAAAAGGTGTCCCTCATGCGCGATAGAGGTGTTTTAGAAAAACGCCTTTGGATCTTGAGGCGACGTTTCATGTACATAAAAATGGTCAACTACGAGGTCTGTTCTATGAGTTAAAAGTTTGATTTCTATATCTTGAGACCAAAAACATTCATCATTCTTGTTCCTGTTCCCTCTTTCTCAAACTTTAAAATGAAACCCCTTTTCAAAGGTTTCGTTCACAAACCCCATATACGCGAAGGACAAAAATAAGCCGTAATAGGTGCTATGAGACTATACGGTATGAGATCGTGGAGTGACATGACTTCATGGCCATTGGTGGAACACTGCCCCTAGCCTTAGTGATGGTGATGATGATGATAATGGATAATCACACGAGTGATTTTACTTGATTTGGGATTGTCTTTTATTGAAAAAAGTTAAAAAAAAAAGTGGAGGGCTGGAGGGGAGAGATGGCGGAAGGCAATACTGACGTAGCACTGAAGTGGAGAGGTCGGTGAAGACGGTTCACTAGTGAATAGAAACACTTGAGCTTGTTCAATAAACTCCATATCCAAAATTCAAAGAAAATTTACAAGCGTGAGCTCGAATGGTTATTTATTTATTTAATTATTTTTTATACACCTATATTATAGTATAAAAAAATAATTACATAAGTAAACGATTCGAGCTCTCGCTTATAAATCTTATTTTAAGCAAACCGATCTCGAATAGCTGAAGAACAACGCTACTTATTGTTATCGTTAGCACCGGGTCTTTTTATCTCAATTCCTAATACTGTTAAGTAAAAAATGTGACTGCAAAGTGTGGGAATCTCCTTGAGACAAATACTGTAAAATTATGTGGACTGGCAGTAGTACCAGTACAACTCTTTTCTTTCTGTTCATAATATTAACTATCAAGTACAAGTATATGATGCAGTATCATCTTATATGTACAAGCAAACACTGCATATAAAATGAAGTTGAGAATTTAAAAAACAAGGCCATACACCATTACTATTATTATCATTATTATTATTAATATTATTATTATTATTTTTGATCTTGGATTCATTTGAAGGTGGTTTCAGTAATGGTTACTTTACACACAGACAAACACACAGTGGGCCTGTGAGAAAAGATCAGAGGGAGGGAGGGAGGGACCATAGATTCCAAGGTGTTCCATTATGTCCACAAGTTCTCTCTTATCACACCTGATGATCTAGCCTGCCTTTGGAAAGCAGACAACTAATGTAAATTTCCTCTTCTTTTTATCTTTCTATGGACCACTGTATACGTATTCGTATACCGTATATTTATGTATTTTACATGTATATATATGTACATCATTTTGACAAAAATTATGGGCCTAACTGCAATTTGATAAAACGATAAACCAAACCGGCTAGGTTGGGTAGGTTAGTTGTAGTGACTAGTTTTACTGGTTTAACGATTCGGTTTTGATAGTTGAACTGGTTTTTTATTTTATCTATTGAAATCATCAATTTGTATTATAAAGTTTTAAAATGATTTAACACATTACAAAGTTACAAACTTTACACGATAGTAATCAAGTAAGTAGCTCACTGAAGTCATTGCAAGTATTTTTGTTTTTCTTAATCACTCAACTATCTTAGTATTTAGTTATTATTATTATTTTTTGTGGTAGACCATAATTCATAAACACATAAACGTGACTAATTAATAATAATAATAAGAATTATTATTATTATTATTATTACTACTACTACTACCAGTGTATTCTTTAATTTGAAAAAAAAAGCGATAAATAGTAGCAAGGATTAAACATGGTTCATTTGTATCACTTAATTTTACCCTTTTAACGTTTATTTGAAAAGTTATACAAGATCGGAACACCTAATAAAAGTTGAATTATTTTAGAGAAACACAAAACTTGAATGACTCATGAAACACTTGAAAAACTTGATTTTTATTCTATACGTAACTACGTGTTCGGGGCTGTTTGATGGCTTCTAAATGGTCATTAAGAGGCTACATCTGAATGGTTTATAGTCTCTTAATGTTTAAGATGTAATCTTAAGTATGAATGGTTAAGAGGTAATATCTTAATGGTTATGGACCATTAAGAGGTAATCTTAAGTATGAATGGTTAACCATTCAGAGGTTATAGACCATTAAGATGTAGCATCTGAATGGTCATTAATAGGCTACCAAACAGCCCAACAATAAACGCTAAAAAAAACATATGAACAATAAACGTTTGACTTAAACATGTTAGTTTCAACTTTTAAACCAAAGTGAATCAGCCAACTTGCTTTTGTTAAACGTTTTAATCAATTCCAAACAGTAGTTTTACACATGAAAAATCAAACGTACATATCAAAGCATCCTAAGTTGCTCCTTGTTTATAGTTTAGACAAAATCTTGGTCTATGAAATGATTTACCTAAATTTAAAGCTGCCCCTTTTTATTGAGTCAAGATTCCCCAAAACAGCACAATGTACAACCTTAGTAGCATACTGTACAAGTATCTGTAGCAGAAATGACATACCAAGAATTTAATCTCAAGTAAATTTAAAAGCACTTTTTTGGTTGATGATACAGAGTACTTTATGAATTTATGATGATCATCATCATCATTCATATTCTCTTTGATTCTTCAACCTCCACAACACCCTCATCATTTCCATCTTACTTGAATTTATTTTATTTACCACCCATAATAATTATTATCATTTCCACTGCCTACATTTATACACATATACATATGTATGTACACACACATTGTTACTAAATGATGCCTTTAATGGTGTTGCTACTGGTCTACATGACAGTGTATCTTAATTCTGGTGATGATATCAAATTCCATGTTTCAGATTCCTGAATTTGGGGTTGTTTGAATCATTAAAATGATTTTACTCATGTATTTACTATTTTACTTATTAGTACATATCTCATAAGTTTTTAACACGTTTTATCGTGGTACTATACTACTATTGGGTTTCCTTACGCGCTAGTGAAGTAGTGAACGCGTCTTGTTGAATCGGTCAAACGGGTTGAAAGTTATCTAAATGTATTCAAATACACAAAACATATGCATTTATAGATTAGTTTTATCGAAGATGTTGAACCCATAAAGGGAGGAACATCTTAGATACACACTCATGGACGATCAATATTCCTATAACGATTTTTTAATAGAAATGTTATTATACTTTCATTGATAATTAAAGGGCAAATTATATAAGAATAGCAGGTAGACGGGCAACAAACTGCGCCACCACCCTTTCTGAATAGAAAATCCTAATCTACTGCAAACAAAGCCTCGTCCTTGGGGGGTCGAAAAGTTGTTGTGGACCACCCGCTGAACTCTTGCCAAGAAACGAAACGCCTCCGGCGCCAAGGAGCCGAAAGTGTCAAACTATGTATCGTTTCCTGGTAACTTTGTAAAGTAGTAAAAATATAAAGATTCATGATCTAGTGATCTTAGTACTCTAGTGATATGGTGTTTGGTCTTGATAAGAGTTATGTGAGTTCAATTGTTGGTGTAAGCTAGTTATTTACTATTTAGATGTAATTAAGTTAGTTTAAAAAGGTGAGGGGATAAAAAGCTCTTAGGAATAATGATTTAGCATTGTCATGTTTATACACATGCTTATGATAACAAATTAAACTCAAGTAATTTACTTTTATTCCACTTATTACTTGTTAATTGTTTTGATAAACCTTAAAATTCTAATAAAATCATCACCATTCACTTTGTATTATGTTAGTCAAGTCTGAAAGGCATACATGATATACCTTTTATGTTCAGGATGTAAAATGTTAGTTATAATTGCTTTTGATCGACTGCTAGACCTTAGCACAATATTTTAAGATAAATATTATTGAATGAGCAAAATAAGAAAAAAAAATCTTTCCTTCACATGCTCATGATACGCGACACAACCAATTACTATTTACTTATTTATCAGGTATAGATTTTATTGAACGCTTCATAGATACCACAAACCAACCACTTTGATATTAAACACATAACACGCAAATAAAATTTTAATACCAAATTACAAAATAGGGGTGAGCAAATCTTAACTATTAACCGAAATTAACCGACAATTATGGTTATGATTATTAATATTATGGTTAGGGTGTCCCATAACCGAACATTAACCGGACTAGAAAAAAGACATGCTTTTAATAAATATCTATATTTAAAATATACATGTACAAGGAATCAAAATCTTCTTAATATAATAAAAAAACATGTATAGAAGGCTTCTTATGCAATATAATTAGTTTCAAAAGGTTTAAAAAATAGTCACTGACTAATAATAGGAAGTCGTAGGAAGAGTGTCAAACGGGCTCCAATTGAGCTCATTCTACCGATATTGGAATCATCTTATCAAACTCTACCATCTTAGATTTTAGGATTTCTCTTTTGGATTTTTAGCTTGTAGATTTTAGAATTTTTGTTAGATAATTGTGTCATTTTAATTGACATTATGTCTTTTTTTTTTTTTTTTTGTTGTCATTGTGACAGTTTTGCGATTCATTGTGTCTTTTTCTAGACACTATTTTATATTTCTTGACATTGTGTTATATTTTGTGATTCGTTATGTCTTTGTATTCTTTTCATTTATATTAATAATAATAAATGTTTATTATTTTGTTCGAAATTACGAGTCAAAGGTAATATATAAAGACTGAACAATTAACCCAAATTAATCAAAACCGAACCATAATCGAGCTTCAGAACCAATTAAGCAAAAACCAAAGTTTGGCTATAGTTATGAAAATCTCATAACCGAAACTAACGATTATGTTTATAATTAAAAGTAAAAACCGAACTATAACGCACTTTTGCACACCCCTGTTACAAACCCCAACATTTTGCATATATAAGAGCACTCACATTTGGTTCCCCATAATTTTGTGAGAGAAAACCCCATATTTTTTTTATAGTATTGTGATTAGAGAAAACGGGGAACCTATTGTTTATCGGTATATTTGAGGATATTTTGGGGGAAAACAGTTTTCCTGTGTTTATTTTTTAATTTTTGTTGAAAGTGGTTGTGAGCGGAGGAGACAGAAACTATAATGATTTTTAGAGGGCGTTTGGGATTGCATTTTGAATTTGATTTTTAGATTATTGCGTTTTGAAAACACAGATAATCAGTTTTTTAGGCTACCAAAACGCAATAATCTAAAAACAGCTTCACCCATGTTTTTCCAAATCACATAATCTGTTTTGAATAACCAATCCTAAACACCCTCTTAGTGTAATATGTAGTTATGAGTGAATGAGAAACCTAATATGAATGGTGTAACAATAGAAATAAAGATTCACTCCTTTACAAAACAAACACAAACTTATGGACCATAAACATAAACCACCACAAACTTAAAGGTTCAAACCACCTTTCATTTCACCCTACATATATAATAACCTGACCCATCACTTTATCATCCATCACACGACAATATTAATATTATTTAATAATAATAATAATAATAATAATAATCTTATCTCCCTCTCTCTCTCTCTCTCTCATCTTCAACGTACAAATCCTCCGATCTAAAACCTGCATCAATGGCGTAAATCCCTTCCAGATCTAAACCCATCTCACAAACCACACACTCTACCGACCCATCTCTTCACCTTCCATTATCCCTCTCAAAAACCCAACCTTTTTCCCCAAAACCAAATCTTCAACAATGGCGTATTCCTTCCCAGAAGAAGTCCTGGAACACGTCTTCTCCTTCCTAACCTCACACACAGACCGTAACAACGTCTCTTTAGTCTGCAAAACATGGTACGAGATGGAACGGTGGTGTAGAAAGAGAGTCTTTATAGGCAACTGTTATGCAGTAAGTCCTAAGATTATTATCAAGAGGTTTCCTGAAGTAAAGGCTGTGGAGTTGAAAGGGAAGCCACATTTTGCTGACTTTAATTTGGTTCCTGAAGGGTGGGGAGGGTTTGTGTGGCCTTGGGTTGTTGAGTTTGCTAGGGTTTATCCTTGGTTGGAAGAGATTAGGCTTAAAAGGATGGTGGTTAGTGATGAAGGGTTGGAGATTGTTTCTAAAGAGTTTAGGAACTTTAAGGTATTGGTTTTGGAGTCTTGTGAAGGGTTTAGTACTGATGGTCTTGCTGCTGTTGCTGCTAATTGCAGGTTGTGTTTTTATTTTAGTTTTCTTGAGTTCTTTGATAAGTTTTTTATTATTTTTTTTTATTTTTTTTTTGTGTTGGGTTTGTGTTGGATTGGTTAGTTAGAGCTTAAAGTTTGAATCTTGTGTGAAAATTCTTAGTTGTTTATGTTAAGGTTTTGTTGGATTAGAATTTACAATTTGGATAAGTTTTATGTTCTTTTTTTTTTAAAGTTTTGTTTTTTTTTTGTTGGGTTTGTGTTGGATTGGTTAGTTAGAACTTAAAGTTTGAATCTTGTGTGAAAATTGATAGTTGTTTATGTTAAGGTTTTGTTGGATTAGAATTTGGAAATAGGATGCATATGTTAAGGTTTTTATAAATTGTTATGTTAATTTTGTTGATTTGTGGAAAATGGTTGTGTTTTTCTGTTAGAGTTTTGTTGCAATTGTTTGGTTAGAGGTTAAAGTTTGAATCTTGTGTGAAAATTGATAGTTGTTTATGTTAATTTTGTTGATTTGTGGAAAATTTTTGAGTTTTTCTGTTAGGGTTTTGTTGGAATTGTTTAAAGTTTGAATCTTGTGTGATATGTATGGATAATTGATTGATATCTGCCTAGAGAAATTGATAGTTGTTTTGTTTATGTTAAGGTTTTTTAGCTGTTTTGTTTGCGACTTTGTTTAACGAATTGTTATCTTGTGCTTGCATAATGTAAGCTGCCTACATTTTGCACGGCTTTTATGTAACGAAACTTGTAATATATAAGTTGTATGTGATGTGCCGCATGCGATAGTTATTCTTTTTCACTGAACAGAGTATGCCATTGTTTTTCTTTTGTTATTTGTGTGTGTGTGTCTGTGTTTGTTATTGGATTTATTTACCTTCTTAGGCTGGGGCGGACCTAGCTTGAAGCTAGGTGCCGCGTCCGTTGCTACTCAACTTCGCGTGCATAGAGGAAAATTTGTTTTTTAACGATATTTGGAAACTTTACTACTAAAATGAAAAAAATGAAAACCGTCACTACTAAAATTAATTTCTAGATCCGCCACTGTTCTTAGGCGATATAAATCGATTTTTTCGGTTTTAATTAGTTTATATACTTGCTTTTGTAAGCTCATTTTAAAGTCTTTTTTTATTAATGTTTATCGTTCGTTTTGTTTTCAATACAGAAATTTAAGGGTACTGGATTTACGAGATTGTGAAGTTGAAGAACTAAGTGGGCATTGGCTGAGTCACTTCCCTGATTCGTATACCTCACTGGAATGTTTAAACATAGCTTGTTTAACTTTGGAAGTTAGTTACTCAGCACTCGAACGGTTGGTTTCCAGGTCACCCAATCTGAAAACCTTACGACTAAACCGCACTGTACCCCTTGAGAAAATAGCTCAGCTCCTACGGCGTGCCTCACAGCTTGTTGATTTTGGTACTGGTGCTTACTCAGCTGAAATCCGGACAGATGTTTGTTCGAGTTTATCAGAGGCTTTTTCAGGCTGCAAGAAACTTAAAAGCTTATCGGGCTTTTGGGATGTGGTTCCAGCTTATCTTCCAGCCGTTTTCTCTGTGTGTTCGCAGCTTACTTCGTTAAACTTGAGCTATGCAACTACACAAAGTCCAGATCTTATCAAAGTTGTTAGTCAGTGTCATAATTTGCAGCGTCTAGTGGTAAGTTCTAATGCAGACCGACTTATTTAAGGTTCAACTTTAACCAACTGCATATATTATTATTTTCTATCGCTGGTTTCTAATTATTCATGTTACATACTTATATTATTTTCTATCACAGGTATTGGATTACATTGAGGACACGGGCCTAGATACCGTCGCTATGACATGTAAAGACCTACGAGAACTGGTGGTCTTCCCATCCGACCCGTTTGTAGCAGATGCAAATGTACTCTTAACAGAAGAAGGTCTGGTTTCGGTTTCACAAGGTTGCTCAAAACTCCAATCTGTCCTATATTTCTGTCGCCAGATGTCAAACTCAGCACTAATTTCAATCTCTAAAAACCGCCCTAACCTAACCTGTTTTCGTTTATGCATTCTTGAACCCCGAGCCCCTGATTACGTAACATTCGAACCCCTGGATGTCGGTTTCGGCTCCATAGTTGAAAACTGCAAAGAACTTACACGCCTTTCAATGTCGGGCCTTCTCACAGACCGTGTATTTGAATACATCGGGAAATACGCTAAGAAACTAGATATGCTTTCAGTAGCTTTCGCAGGGGACAGTGATTTAGGTTTACATCACGTCTTATCGGGTTGTGATAGTTTAAGGAAGCTGGAGATTCGTGATTGTCCGTTTGGTGATAAAGCTTTGCTGGCAAACGCTTCTAAGTTGGAGACAATGCGATCCCTTTGGATGTCTTCGTGTTTTGTTAGTTTTGGAGCTTGTAAACTTCTTGGTCAGAAAATGCCTAATTTAAACGTTGAAGTTATCGACGAACGCGAAAATCTGAATTCGCTTCCTGAAAACGCCCCTGTTGAAAAGGTTTATATTTACCGAACAGTTTCTGGTCAAAGGCTTGACATGCCAAGTTTCGTACGGATCATGGGTAAAGGCAAAAACGGCGTATACAATCTTTCTTGAGGTATGTATGTAACCCATACTGCATATTGTTATAATCCTGCTGGTTTCTGGTCAATCACCTACCAAATTACCACAAAAAGCAGCCAACTTTCAGTTTTTTACTTTCCGACATATTTTACTTAGACTGTGTGCTTGGTTTTAAAAACCGCGCTTGAGGCGCGCTTAAGCGCAAAGCGCACCTAGGCGCAAATCCGTGCGCCTTATGTAACGCTAGGCGAGCAGTGTACAAAAAGCGCACGAAAAGCGCGCTTTTTGTACACATGATGTTTTTCTGCTTAAAATTGTTATACATGTAGCTAAAAAGGTTGTACATTTTAGTTAAATCATATATATATATCTTATTTGTATCTATATTTTGAGTAAATAATGCTAAAAACATATAGCATATATAAAAAAAATTATATAATTGTCTTGCGCCTCGCGTACGAAAAGCTCACCGCTTTTGCGCTTTGCGCCTCGGTTTTAGACCTCGTCGCTTTTGTGCGCTTTGCGCTTTTTAAAACCAAGACTGTGTGTTGTGGACACACGAGCGAGCCAACGCGAGTCACCGACGTGACTCTCAAGTAACCCGGTCACGCCAGGCTGCTGTGGCTAAGGGTGAACACCGGCGCGACCACAGCCTACAAATTCCTTTATTCGCGTCGTGAGCCGCCGTGAGTCTGCTTGCGGTGGCTCGCTCGCTTCTGGTTAACGTGGGGCTGTTGTGGCTGGGGGTGAGCGTGGGGGCTGTTGTGGTTGCTCGCGCTTGCTCGCTCGCGTGTCCACAACACACAGCCTTAATTTGTTAGCTTAAGATGTGATTAAAAATTTAGTAATTTCTTTATTTGGGCTTTTGATTCTTAGGTTGTTTGAGATAAAGGGTGTTCTGATTTGCTACATTTGGATAATGGATCATCTGCTGCTGTTGCTGCATCTGGTGTATGAGTTTGTACTTTGTAGAATGTATTTGTATTGAATTTTTTTTTTTTTTTAATAAAAGATTCTTGTGACACCATAATGTATGTCATCAAACTTGTATGTTTTGCCCCTTGCATTTTTAAATAACTTTAATATTCATATTTTTCTCAAGCTCAAATTATTATTCCTTAATATGTCTTGTGCCCTTGTGTTTTACATATATTTTTTTAAATATTATTAGTGAATAATAATTAAGATGCAAATGAAGTGATAAGGAAGCAAAAGGAAAGGTGTGTAGATGGATAAGGTTATGAACCACAAACAAGAAGCTTTATGTTTTGTATTGAATGATGATATCCACTCTTTTAGACATCCATGATGATGATGTTGCCTCATGATGCACATGGTTGTTTATAAAAGGGTTCTGGGTTTCATACACCCTGTGACATTATATTATGAGGTATGTGGCAGCCTCTTATTGGTATGTGATGTAGGTCAGGGTATATGATTCCTAAATACGTTATAAAATTTCATATGATTGCATTGAGGCCATTATGCAAATCTCTGGTTGAGATCTTTACCATCAAGTAGATCATCAAGTAGATGCTCATTAAAAGTCAATTCTCTGAATGACTTACTACTCTCTCTCTTTTTTTTTTTTAACTTTATTAACTTTGAGTATCTTTTTCTTTTTTTCTTTTTAATCATTGCTTGTTTTAGGATTCTATGATGTCTCTCTCAATAATAATTGTCACTCTTTAAATCTTTGTTTTCTTCCTCTTGGTCTCTGGAGTGAAGAGTCCCAACAAATTCCTATCGGCTTTCGTAAAGATGATTATCGAGAGATTAACGAAAACTAAGTCGCGGCATACACATTGAAGCAAAAAACCAAAGCAATCGAATAAAGAGTGAGTTACATTGATTCATTAGGAACATGTTGAAAGTTCTAGCTCCGCCACTAAGCGTTCTTACTTGAAAGCTCGACCCCCTCCCCCCTCTTTTGGCGCATCAGGCAACGTTAGTTAGTAGGTTTCAGCGTATAGGCTTACATGCCAACGTATGGAGCGTTGATGGGAGTATTATTCGCCAGTAGGTCACTTCGGTTATTTTTTATCTTTTATTTGAGTCACACACTCATTGTGAACCCATGGTCTCTCGTAGCTGATGTTCTATTTTATGACTTGAAACGCTTCACCTTGTTCTTGGCCACGAACAAAACTAGCATACTTATAAAGTAAGCGGTCTCTTGAAGGTACTATTTGAAATCACGACGGCCAAAAGTTATAGTTCTTATTACTTAGTGTTTCAAGAATTTCATGCAAACGCTGATGATGATCTTACTTCTTGAACATACCAATATCTCAACAATTAAATACTAACCAATTGATAAGTTTAAAATCAAGTGTTCATTGAAGACGAGTTAGAACTTCTAACCACGAGTAATCATGCTTAAAGACTTGTAAAATTAAAACGCGTGTTAAAGACGACTGTTACACCATAAAAATAACATTTGTCAAAGTTTTGAAGCCAAAAGCACAGCTTACATAAAGATCCCAAAGCCATATAAGATTAATTAATCCATTCTCCCTTTCAAGATTCTTTCGGTCACTTCAGTTGGCGTCCTGCAGCAAAACCACATATGAATATCTTAAATTATATGCATCATGCCCAGATGTTGATGACTCATGATCCTGCATACATATTAACAAGTACATTATTACATTGTACAGATAAAAAATGTATTAGTAAACACGATTACAAAAAATTAACATAATACTACACTAATTGTTCAAAAAACAAACCATTTGGAGGTTTTAAAGACACATTTGGAGATGGTTGACCCATTTATATTTTTTGTACTATTTAACCGCCCCGTTTTACATACTGGTCTGTAATCATTTCAATCTCTAGATTTACGGGTGACCATTAAGCTGAATTCTCAAAAAACCAGATATTTTAATCGCACATAAAACTAAAAGAAGAAAGGCACCAACCATGTCAGGCTTGAACATCGACTCACAAGCACCATAAAGAGACTCGGAGGCAGTCCCAGCCACCACAAAATCTTTTGCAAGCTCTCTATCGTCGTTATTCATTTCATAAAAAAATGACAAAAGATAATTCTCAGTTTCATCATACAAAAATAACTAGAAATTTATTAAAGACGTCTCTGGAGACGTCACCGGAGACGTGTCGTTATTTTACTGGTTGGGTACGGAGACGTCTCCCCGGCTTGGGAAACGTAAACCGTCTCTCCAAAGAGACGTGAGGGGGCTGTTCTCGTAATTCAAACGGTCAAAAGGCTATTCTCGTGATTTTGAGGATAGTTTTATATTTAAAACTTAAACTACATTTTTTTTATCAAGTAGCCGTTGGGTAGCTTGGTACCCACCTTGCGTGTTCCAACTAGTACTCCACAACGGGTCCATATCTTTGCTATGGAGATACTCTAATACCTATAAAATTTCATTTTTAAATGACTAACTCACACATTTACTAACATACTCTTAAATCTACACTAATGTTGATCATGAGGCTATTACTTTTAAGTTTTAACCCACTTGGGGAGTGACACCCTTAGTATATTCTTTGACAGCCAATCCCCCTTATGGTGGAGTGACATCTTTCTTGCTTTCCTTATGGGAGGTGGGGAGTTCGAGTCCTGCCGGCACCAAAATGTTTGCTGGTGGGCCGGGTTTTACTGCAGTGGACCTTCGGGCGGCGGGTTTTTCCCGGGAGCTGGTGTAAAATTATTGGTGGACCCGGGTTACTCTCGGAGTACTCCTTTGTCCAATGGGTAGTTCGTGAGTTATCGGGATTGATTTATTGACCGTTAAAAATAAGTATATTCTTTGACACCTCACACCCTTAGGCAGTTAGGCTACTAGGCCATTGGTAATGAGACCTCTTGAATAGTTGAATGAGTTGTATCGAAAATCATAATAAGTATTTCCTATCAAATATTCAATCCCCCATCAGTTATTACACATCAAATTTGATTTATTACTACTCATTGCACCTATATAATCCGGTTTGGTTAATATTTTTTTACTTACCAATGGCACCAAGGCACTTCCATTATACTCGAAAACATGTTGAAATAGATAATATAAATTTTTATGTGATAAAATAATCTCTGACCCATTTTATATACATGCCTGTTCTTGGCTATACAAGGTATTAACAAACATATCAATCATTTCCATTAATGATATATGAAAAATCTATATGAAGTCATAGAATTAGTGAGAATTCACAATAATAGCATTTTTTTTTATCCATTTCAAACGAGTGAACATAAAGTTATGGTGTTTTGAAATTTGTCAATGAAAACATATATGAAGTTTTGAAGCTTGTAAAAAGAATATATTTGAAACTAATCTTTAAAATACAATTCATTTGAATGAATTTTGAACTATTTTTAGTTTTTTTTTTTTTTGATTTTTTAGTGTTACCTATTTAACTCGTTAGAGATAAAACATAGTACTAATTAACTTTTTTTTGTATGTTATAAAAAAGAGGGTTGGAATTTTCATCTCCAAGATGTAGGAGCGGATCCACATGTTTTGTAGGTTCTCAAGAACTCACTCAGTTGGAAAAAAAATAGAAAAGAAAAATTAGTGAGAACCTTGTATGATTTAAAAAAAAATAGTGAGAATCTACTAAAATGAACACACTGACAAAAGAAATCCTAAATCTAGCAATGGCAAGACGAATAGAGTGTAAAGCAAATGAAAGAAACTTATTACATGATTAAGAGCACAACCCGTATGAATTTTCTAGGAAGACCTGGATTTAAAGTAATGTTTTTATAACTGGACCGGACGTCGAACCGGACGCCCCACCGGGTCACCGATCTAGCCCGGTCAGCGAGCCAACAAAAAGCAAAAGAAAATCTATAAAATTCCGGTCCGACCCTTATTTTTCCAGTTCAACTGGCTGGTTCACTGGTCCAACCCTCCGACCAGGATTGGCCCAGGTCCCGAAACCTGGTCCGGTTTTAAAAACATTGGTTTAAAGCGTGCATGGTTGTTTGATGAATTGTTTTAATTAGCTAGGGTAATCATGGACTGGGCTAATATGGTAATGGGCTAATAAATATTATGTGTTCTAAACTTTTAAATATAATTTTATATTTTTTAAATGTTACAATCAGGGCCAGCCCAATGGGCTTTTGATTCTAGGCACGGGCCTAGGGCCCCAAAAGTAGGGGCTTTTTTTTTTTTTTTTTGCTTTTTTGAGAGTTATATACACATAGGTGCAAGTTAATGCAAAAACCAAACCATAATTTATTGAAGGCCCAGATAAAAAGGGTTTGAAAAACAGGCGAAATTTTAATTTCCTAATCATTGAAGATGCAATTACACATTGCAATAATCCATCCATCGCCCCCATCATCTTATAACCTAAAAATCCCTAAACTAGTGCCACCATCATTGTTCCTATTTCCGATCATTGTGGAGATATCTTCTCGATTTCTAGGTTGTCGCTAACAGTAACTTCAGTATTATCTCAATGGCGTTTAGTTTGGGGATGAATTTATGGGAGAATAACGCTATAATGTTCATCTAGTTTCTCAATCAATGTAGACGCATGTTCTTCTTATTATTGCTGAAATTATACAATTCAAAGGGTCCCGACTTTATAATTCGCATAGGGCCTCCAAAAACATTAGGATGGCTATGGTTACAGTTAGTCGGTCACAACATACAACTAATATTATCAAACCCTTAAATTTGTATACAGGCTAAATTCATAACCGCATATATTTAAATGGTATAAAACATTCACTTGTTCTAATCAAAATATAATCAATTTCAAGTTTCAACACTTTTTGCTATATTAGATTAATATATAACTTGATTTACAAACAACCACATTTACGTTAACATGTTACAAGATCATATAATTCATAAATAGCATGTCCACTCTAGAGACATTTTAACATGTTCTCATAAATTAATGTTCTAAACACCTTAGATGATTTTTCTTCAATTAAGTTCTTTTTGTCTAAGTACCTTGGATGTTTGATGAGAACATGTTCTAAACACATTGGATGTTTTGACAAAAAAAAGTTTGGTATTATAGACACGTAATTGAAGAAAAACATTTAGGACGTCTAGACAAAAAGATAATAAAAAAAGTGGCCTTTATGTTCTAAACACATTTTGTTTCTTTTTTACTTTCTTAACGAAGATTTCTTCAACATTTGTCAGTGATGAGGCAAACGTATTATGGATTGAGAAATTAAGGACCAAATCCGTGATTACTAAAAAGAAATGATTGTAAGTATCTTTTAGTCCAACTTTTTTTATTTTATTTTTAGTCATAAGTCCACTTCAATTACATTTTGACATGCTTTCAAGTCAAATAATACAAAATGATCAAACGAGTTTTTGAAGAAAAAAACTCGTTTTTGGTACCAACGAAAAATTTTAAACTCGATACTCATAATATGTGTATTTACACACTTGTTTATGTATGTAAATATATACTATCAAGAATCCATTATATATGTTATTAAAAAGTAAGGTAAATTCAAAAGATAAAAGTCATCATCATTTATTCATAAAAATTCAGTATATAAAACTTATTCTCCCATATTAAAAAAAGATAAAAATAAAAGAAACTGAATAAAAAAACATCCATACGACACCACATTCGGCTAGCTCCAGCTTCACTTCCTATTTCTAGGAGGGCATATTCGGTATTTTCTATACTCTTTCCTTAAGCCCATTTTATAGCGTCATGTTTTCTACTTTAACCAATAGAGGGTATAACCGTCTTTTCACCATCTAAATCCAAACATATTACTTTAACCGCCACCTCTTCTTTCTTCTCTCCACCACCGTCAGCTTCACCTCCCGCCACCATCGGCTTCTGTTGCATTTCCAATACTACCCCTATCTCCACCCCAACTTTCTCTTGCATTTCCAATATTGCGCCTAAGTCCACCACCGTTGCGACTACCGGCTCGCCTTTCGGTTGACCCATTGGTCTCACTTGCTTATTTTTGTCTTTGTAGATCACGTACAATATCATTTGGGCTACTCCAAATATGAAGCCTAACACATTTGGAGTCTACAAAAGTAAAATAAAATATATCAGAAAAAGCAGTAGCAGAACTAAAACTTTTTATACAGGAGAATGCACAAGTTTGTTTTTCTCTAGCGGTAATAGCCAAAAGGTACAACTCATTTTATGTTTTGTGTTTTTAATTTCAATTATTTTATAGAAAAAAATCTAACAAATTATGGTTGCGTGGTAGCAACCTATTTTTAAAAATCTCTTATTTTATATGGAAAATCTAAAAAATTCACAATACACTTTCTAACAAATTCTAATTGAGTACACTTGCCCTCAATAAAATCTTTTTCCACTTATCCCCAAGGAAATATCGTGGTGGTAAGTCATATATTCCATAAACAAAAGATTAGAAGTTCAAATCATACATATACTTTTCTTAAAAAGTATAGAAATTGTTGTTAGGAATAAAAAAAATCTTTTTTGCAGTCGTCAGCTAAAGTTCATTAATTCATTGGATGTGAGGGTTGTAGATTCTTTCAAAATATACTAAATTTGTTGGAAATACCGACAAAAAAATATTAAATTAAAAAAATGAATATATAATTAAAATATATTATAAACTTACGGCTACATAGTAATCTTTGATCAAAAGACCGTAAAAAAACCACACAACAGCACAAAGCGTGAGGCACAACGATAGCGAGAAAGGCATGTAATCTACGCTCTTTGTTCTTATAACCAATCTCTGTAAAATAAAAAAAAATATTGTTACATTTCAATAAATGAATCATTAATTATTGATTAAGTTGATAAATGAAGAATTTAATAATTAATTACTTACCATAATGCTAAGAGGAGCCGCAAAAACACAAACCGAAAAAACGGCACAAATCCAACCAACAACGGCTACTCGTTTCGGCCCAGGGTTGGTTGCGAACCGCGTTGTAAAGACGATCACCCCAAAAGCCAATACGTTGAACAACACAAGTAGTTTTACAGTAGATATCTATAAACGTTCCAAATGTTATATTACACATGTATATAAATGTTGTTTACTTTTGATAAATATATAATGTTACACATGAATTATTATGTAATGTTTTACACATGTAATGAACATACTATATATATACGTACCAGAGACTTTCTAGTGGCGTAGATGAGGAAAACAACAAGGTATGCCGTTTCAATGGCACAACCTATGGAGTTGATGGTGATAATCATCATGCCATTTTCGGTCTTGAGATAACCGTAGAACAAAAGCAACATGCAACTGAATAATGCAACTGAGTATGGTACTGATTGAAAGCCTTCAGTAGATTTTTTCTTATAGATCCCGTAGAAAGTTGGCCTGAAAAATTTCATTTCAGAACCAATAATATGTTGAGAACTGTAAAGACTAAAGAATATGAGAATACGTAGAATTAGACTTACATCGGTGCTAAGAACACGCAAAAAGAGATGATGTTGCCTGTAAATTATCAAAAAAAAAAAAAAACAAATTTTAGAAAACTTGAAAGAGTTTTGTGGAGAAGATAAATAGATGAACATGCATACCAAGAATCCCAAAAAACGAAGGTAGAATTTGAATTACATGGATCGCCATTGTTGGTGGTGAATAGGTGATGAAGCTCGATCACAATGATTGAAAGAATCAAGGAATGAGCTTAATGGAAAACACTCGAGCAAACCAACATATTTATAGGTCTCTCAAAGAGCAAGTAAATAGAAGTGTGTTTTTACAGATTGCTTGCATAGTTTAAATGAATAATTGCGTGATAATTTTTGCATTTAATTTTTTTTGTACAATTATAAATTTCCTTAAAAATAAATGTTAAAAGATGTCATAAACATAAGCAAATATAATATACAATATGACACATATATTTTTAGGAAAATATATTATAACTTTTTACTTATTATATATTTTTAAAATTGAGCCAAGAATAATTTTATGCTTTGGCTATGTTATATATATAGATTGTTTCGGGCACCCGAATGGACAAATGGTAAGGGCGTAAGATATCTGATCATGCAATCGACTCGGATAAAGGATACGAAGTGGACCAGATGGTAATCGGACTCACGATGCGACAATGACAGATTAACTAATTAGCCGTTTGAGCATATGTTTTCTTTTTCATTTTCAATTTTAATTTATGTAGATTACAAAATAATAATAATAATAATAATAATAATAATAATAATAATAATAATAATTAGCAAATGCTACCCATAGCGGTAAAGCAGTGGATGGTTCAGGTTAGGGACGAAGCTTGAATAAAATTTTTGAGGAGTCGAAAGTCATGTGACCCTTAAATTAGGGTGGGGATGGTTAAACTCAATATATATTGAATTTTCGGGCATAATCTTAGTAATTTACACTAATTAGCAAAAAAACAGGAGGGGCCGGGGCACCCCCTAACCTCTTCTATCCTTCTCCTGGTTCATGTATAATCTTGAACATGTATAGAGTTTGGTTTATTGTATGTTTAAAGAAGTAAACATCGGATATTCACAAACCAAAAAAACATATTTTTAAGAAGAATTTGCGTGATTGTTATTTTTATGCAAAGATTGTTCATACTTTGCTAATTAAAGATTGAATACATCATATGCATGTGTTGTGCCTATGCTAATTAAAGATTGAATGCATCATATGCATGTGTTGTACCTTTGCTAATTAAAGATTGAATACATCATATGCATGTAAGGTTCTTTTCTCATGTAACTTAGCAACTTTAACGGTACAATACGTTTTAGTAAGAAATAAAGTTAACACATGATATAAGTGATTTTACACGATAGCGTTAAAATTACATTTCGTCACGACAAGCTTAATTGGTAAAAATCATATCCTATTGGAATCATAATCTAAATCATTAGCCTTATTAATGCTCTTCAAGAAACGTTTTATCTATGGTTTGATTAGACAATGCATATGATGATAGAATATTAAACTAAACTCTTACAAAAACACGTGAAGATATAACTTTCTCGTGACGTTATTACAGGTCATCAGTAATCAGTGAAACAACATAAGAAAAACGTGAAATATTTTTTCCTTTTATTGGCCGCGTGAAAATTGTGCCACGTCTTTTGATTAAACGTTGAAAATTGATATTTAAAATTATTAATTTTATTGTTTCTTTTTTCATTTTTGAACAATAATAAAGAAAAAATTACACAAAATGATTTTTTTTTTCCATGGAATGTCTTTAAACTCTTTGATACATTAGTCTTTGACTATTTTTTTTAATTTATTAATTTTATTTAATTTGTATTGTTTAGATTTAATCGTTGTCTATAAAATACATCAACAATAGTTGAAGTTAATTATACATTTAGTAACATATCAAATATAGTAATTTCAATATATAGGTAGGTACGCAAAATACGGTAGTTAATAATACATTTAGTAACATATCAAATATAGTAATTTCAATATATAGGTAGGTACGCAAAAATGCAAAATACGATAGTTTAAAACGTAACAATCAACAGGTTTAGTGACTTGATTAAAAATCAATACAATTTATATTTTTTAAAGTATTACCTCAAGCAATTATAAACCAAATATACAAACATAATGATTATATAGTGATTCAACTTCACATGATTTCTGACGGTAATGCTATTTATGTTTATTACATAATGATTTATAACATTAAAATCATAAAAGAAACACTCTTTTTCTTTTGCTAATTTTAGTAAACTCGTTCTCAATACGTACATACACAACAACTTAACGGTGTTCAATCATTCTTGTACACCAAAGTTTCTACGTGTACAAATTCTCGAACCGTACGCTACACACAATAAGAGAAACAAGCGCTGGCTCGGTGAGATTGGGTTCGATGATCGAGCCATGAAGCAAATTGAGGTAAACGAACGCTTGAGATTGAATTGATCGGTTGGGGGCTACATCATAGACATTAATGGTTACGTTTTGATATCAAAAAAAGAAAAGAAGGTCCACTTGTACACTGCTACCCTTAACGCCAACGCAAGCAATGCTTTTTTTAGGCTTTCTTCTGTCATCTTCTCAAGGCTACTTTCGTCATTTGCTAATTATTTGTTCTTAATAGTTAAATATATAGGGTCCTTTACTCTTAACAATATTTAAATTAAATGAACTACAATTCGTGAAATAATTTGTACACAAGAACAAAGAAAAAAAAAGATGTTTGCAGGCTTTCAATTGGATAGATTAATAATATATTATTTTTATAGCAAAAAATCATAGTAATTGATTTAATTTTAGTTAGATAAAATAGATCACTAATAATAACAGAGAGACATATTAAGACCATGCGTAATGAGTATTATTAGGGTATGAATGAGCTTAATAATGCCCCCAACACCGTCCCTCTGGGCGTTATAGGGGGTATGAAGATCATATCCAAGCTTGTTTACAAATCTATTTATATTATTATACTTAATAACGTAAGTTAATTTAGGATTATTTGTATAATAGAGTAGAAGTTTACAATCCTGTAACCTAACAATTTTTTACCGCTTCTTTTATTATGCTAGTTCATATTAAATTTCTTAATTTAAAAGGTTAATTAAAATATCTCTTTTTCATTCTTAAATATTTATTAATAGCTATTAAATATTTTTATTGTTTAACTCGTGTAATACATGAATTTACAGCCTACTATGTGTGTATATATATGGAAGGGTTAGAATGAAAACCCACTCTAGATGAGAAAACCCTACGTTTACATACATAAAAATCATTTTATATACGTAAGAAAATCGTTATACATAGACAAAAAAAATCCTACTTAACATGTGTGTTACACAAAAACAACATCATTTCCTACATACGTAACAAATGAACTTATTTAATTTTTTTAAATAAGAGGATGGATAATTTGAAAACCCTCCACTTAAGAAAACCCATAAAACCCCAATCATAACCATCCATTATATGTAATTTATGGTCAGGATTAATTATGGATTTTTATCAAAATTAAAGATGTATTTTTACACATATTTAGTGGCAAAGGATAATATGGTCTAGAAAAAAAAAATATTTTCCTCTCTCCTCTCCATGCTATTTTAAGATCAAACTAATGTTAACAGTTTGAAAACCCCAGGTAACAAATGTTTTTTTTGTAACAATTACATTATGTTTTAACGACTTATCTCACCAAAGAAGTATAATAAACTATAACTCAACAACAAAAATATATGTTTTCACGACTTATCTCACTAAAAACAATTAATAAAATTATAACCCAACAAAAAAAACATATGTTTTCACAAACTTATTACTGAAAAAATTCAAAATTATCAATCCAAACAACAAAAACATATGTTTTTACATGAAAAACAAACTTTGCTATACAAAAAAAAAAAAAAAAAACGTAAACATTTACAAAAAAACCCAGATCTAGATCTTGAAGACCAAAACACCAGTACCCATCCTCACCTTCATCGAAAACCGGATCTATTAACAGTCACAAACATCACCAATATTGTCATTCACGACCTTCAAGAAACCCCATTAGCAAACCATCACTGACGTGCACCTCGTCGCCACTGGTTCCATATCTGTCGCCGTGCACTACCTTCTAGAAAATCCCATCAGAAATAGAACCAAGATCTGGATCGTTTAAACAGAATGACAAGAAACAAGCTTGGGATGGTAAAGAGAGGGATAGAGTAGAAAGAAAAACTTACAGATGTGGATTTTCACAGCTAAAATGATGATGGTAGACGTTTGGATGGTTGGTGGTTCGATGATGGTGAGGTAGTTGTGGGTGGTTTAGAGAGATTTATGTGTGTGTGTGTCATTATCTAGTGAAAAAAGAGAGAGGGAAGGATGAGTGGTTTAGATAGAGAGAGAGAGAGAGAGATGAGTGGTTTAGAGAGAGATATTGTCTATAATACCCTTCTCCTCAAAATTAAAAGCGTGGACGTTGAAGAAGCTGATCACATGATGAGGTTTTCTTGGTTTCCATAAGTGAAGGTGGTTTGGGTATGTATGCATGCATGCATGCATGCATTCTTTTAAGTGTTTTGAGCCAGAAAAAAAGATTCCGAGTGAAGTTTTTCAAAATAAATAAATAAACGAAGCTGTTACATGTATTTTTTTTAAAAAAAGCACTATGCATTTTTTCCCTCGAAACATTTGAAAATATGTATATACATGCCCTTTGTTTATTTTTATAAGGAAACAAATTTTTTCATAGAATTTTTGCGGTTTTCTCAACTTAAGTGAGTTTCCAAATTACCTTTTCCCTCTATGATGATTCACCTATTCACTAGTCTTTAAAACCGGTCGACCATCAAATGAAGGAGCCATGCATCATCGGCTTTAACTGCTTTAATTGTTTTTACTTTTTACTGCAATTTTTACCAATCTTATTTAATTCGCTTAAACAAGTTTGTGCATTTTCCTGTAACAAAACCAACGAAACTGGTGGTTTTAACCGGTTCTCTCAGTTCTTACAACATGAAAACGAAGAACATTTTGAACGTTAATTATCTTGAAAGAATATAATACATATAAAAATGTGATTGAATTGATAATTCGTATGATTATTAAAGTACGATAAGTTAATAACATGACTCATAACCTATAAAATACAAAAAAAGTGAGATTTATTATCTTCTCTTGTCTTTATCACACTTTGTAGTAAATATTTTAATTCAAAATTTACATATTTTGCTTGCTTTCATTATCACACTTTGTAGTAAATATTTTAATTCAAAATTTACATATTTTGCTTGCTTTCATTGGTAGAATATCAGCTTAAAAACAGATTACAGGTTCATAAGGAATCGTTAAAAATAGAAAATAATCACTTATTAAATCTAACAGATTATACTATAATAACATACAAGTTGATTTGAACAGTGAAATTTTCTTTTTGTCTTTTTTATGCTTTTATATACTCTATTGTGGGTTTGAAAATCAATATTGTGCTCTTGGCTTGGTGGTTTGTTGCTAACTTGTAGGCTGTGATTCCCGAGTTCGAATCTCAGTTGCAGTTTTTTAGTCCCATTTTTTTCTCTAAACACGTGTACCTTTGATAGGTTGTTAAAACCAATAAGATGCTTCCGGCTAGACAACACTTGTAACATAGGTTTCACGCCACGTTTCTACCACATGCCCACGTGTTTTCCTCTTGTCTCATAGAGATATACTCATCATTTCCATCTTTAATTTGCTGATCCATTTTCCTTTTTATCATCTCCCCCACATAATAAAGAGCAACCTAGACGGAGAAAGAGCCGTAGGATGATAAATCCAACCAAGGGATAATCGTATTTCATAGGTAAAGTTACTTCCATATTCGATTTTGCATACTTTATGAAGTTTAATTTCAAGATTCGTTTGTCTTTTTCTTGGTTTTATTAGATTTTACTAGGGTTTGGGGAAGAACAAAACCTATGTTCTGTTAAGAAATCGTATTTAATTTCTTGATTTCTGCACAATAAGATGATTGATTCGAAAAGGTACATGTTTTACTTCTTTCTATATTACGGTGAGGACACGAGGAAGGGTAATGTTGTAATGGGTCAGCAAATTCTTTGTATGTGTTTATGTGATCATTGATGAGGAGAGTAATGTTTATTTGTGTTTGTTCTTAGTGGGTGATATGTTTAAAAATGTCTTTTGTGTGCCGAAGCGAATGAATCCACTGATATATTATTATACATGTTAACATTTACTCGCTTAGTAACATGGGCTAATTTGTTCATAATTTGGTAAAAACTCATATTATTATATCATTTCATGAATCTTTTAAAATGTTTATAGCTTTATTGTAAAGGTGGAAAAGGGAGGTGATATAGTTGACAACGTCACAAGCATGGGTTTCAGGTGGGACCATGTAAGAGCTTGTGTGAGAAAACTGACTATTAATGGGTCTGGAGTGGATCTCAATTCAGTGCTTGATAAGATGATGAACAACAAATGAAATGATTCGATATTTATCACACCCTCAAAATCCACTTGCGGAGTTTTACCGCGAGGCGCATGACAAACCAGGATCCAAGTCAATGATCACAATAAACAATACTAAATGAATTTCAAAAACATAGTTTAAAAATCCCAAACATCAGCGGAAGCTAAATATCGTTACATAACCAAAGTAAAACCAAATGTTCAATGTTCAAAGACCATGCGACCCTAACTAGACGCCGTGCAGACGCGTGCGCCCTAGTTCCACTTTGCTACCTTAGCGGCCTGAGAAAACATGTAAGAGTTTACGTCAGCACAAAAATGCTGGTGAGTTTACAGGTTTGTAATCAAAGTTCCAAGTTCAACCTGTCCATACTATAACAATTGTAAACCAAGTACGCTAGCTAGGCGCATGTTCCATTACTACTACGATTGGAAAACCATTACTAACTCGCAAACCAGTTGTTGTGCCCGAATAGTAAACCTGTTCCTGTTTGAGACAATATGCACCCGCCCGGCCCTCCAAGCCGACGGGTGGGGTTGGTCACTCCCAATAGCGCTATTCACATTTCCCCGTTGTGCAAACCAGCACATTCATGGTTCCCCCCCGGGACTTCCAAAGATCGTATAGTAAACCGTTTGAAAACCCATAGTATGACAGTTGTTACCAAATAGTTGTTTAACACATGTTTTCTCCCCCAAAAAGTGAAAACCAAGTAAAGTGGGGCCGTAAACTCACCTTAGGTTGCGTTACTTCAGATAACAGAATAAGTCAACAAGCTATGCTAGCCCCGTAAAGCGGCGACCTAACATATGACAGTTACAATTACTTAGACTAATAACCCGTAGGTTAGTTAGTCCCTAGATGTCCAGACCATAACCAAGTTTGTTTGACAACACGTTTACTGTTAACATGACCAAATGTACAAGACTCGACATCCCTTTGGTGACCCGAGACTTCCCGTGTTACACTTGTATTCACAAACACATAATCATGCAGTCACACTTAACATACGTTAAAGTCCAACAAGTTCTAGCACATAGTTCAATTAACACATTATTGACCCGAACACATGTTACCGAGTTATTAGAAATGTTACGGGGTTCCTAGCATGTTCCTAGGTGTCAAAACGGGTCTCGGAATGCTAAAATACACTTACTGCAGCAGTACAGGCGATTAGGAAAAGTCAACTAGCAATTACGTTGGTCAACAGGAAATTAGGAATGCTAATCGCCTATACATTAGGCGATTAGGGTCATGTGACATGCTAATTTTGGAGTTTGTAGGCGATTAGGGTCATGTGACATGCATTTCATAACTCACTAGGCGATTAGGGTCATGCAACATGCAAAAACAAGTCATATTAGGCGATTAGCATGCTAATCACCTAAAGGGTAGGCGATTAGCTTCTTCTGGTAGGCGATTAGCCTGCTAATCGCCTGTCCCTTAGGCGATTAGCCCTGCTAATCGCTACCTGCATGTCTGTTCCGGTTTTTCGCGCGTTTAACACTCCAAATCAAACCTAGAACGTGTGGAAACCTCCAATATCAATCAAACAAGTATCCCAAACATGTTTAAATCAAAATACATCGTTTAACCTTGTTCTAGCAGTCCTGGATGCAACCACGTTTCTAAAACATAACACAAGTACCATGTAATCATCACATTAACATGCATAAACATAACCTAATGAACAATCAATCAGATTACCACATCAAACCATCATTATAAATCAGTAACTACCCTCACATCATGTTAATAACCCTTCTTGAATCATACAAATCCTATCTTTTAATTAAAACCTACACATACAACATGCATAGCATCTAGAATCCATACAATAACGATTATTAACGATTTACAGAAGACACAAGTGTTTATGAACAGGTCTGGACCATTAGGGATTCAATAAAAACATTAGTAAAGATTGCATGGATGAAAACCACACCTTAAGATTGTGATTGATTGATGAAATAGGCTTGAAATCAAGTTGTTTGATCCAAAATCGTGTTCCAGAGGTTGTGTGGGTGTTGGGACGAGTTGTGGGGCGACTAGGGTTGATATTATGAAGTTTAGGAGGTCAAGTATTGTATTTATAGTCGTTTTTAGTCGTAACCCACGTTGCAGGCGATTATGGTTCAGTTGCAGGCGATTAGGGTTGCTAATCGCCACCCCCTTAGGCGATTAGCCCCCTAATCGCCTACTAGGCAAGGCTACTCGCCACCTGGGTAAGGCTACTCGCCACCCTGTAGGTGATTAGCTCACCCTAATCGCCTACAGGGTATGGTTCCAAGTATTTTGCGCGTTAAACCCCGTTTTAACATATGTTAACACATTTTCACATACCGACAAGTCACATAATGATTGTAAACACATAACACTTGCAAATAAACACATTCCCACTCGTTCACCAATTCCCGGGACTCGAGACTTGCATGTTCCCTATGCTTTGACGATTCTCCGAATCGTCACCCCTTGTACACTTGGTTATTGACTGACATCTAACGATCCTCTAGGCCAACATCTAATGATTCCCTAGACTCACATAACAGTTCCCGAACCATAACACGACTCAACTAACCCAGTTAAGTACAGAATACGCGTGACTCGCTAAGGTAGACTTTAATCTAGATGACGTTGTTAACCTGAATTTGCCGGGTGTCACAATATTTGATTTATAGAAGTTATAGAAAGGAATGGAACAGAATTTCCAGAAAGGCAACTCTTTGCTATCCTGGTAACCCGCTCTTTTTAGCTTTTAATATATGTTTCATAGTTTCCATGTCATTTGTATAATTACAAATGATCTGTGAATAATATAGTGTATGCATAAATCAGGTTATAGTTTGTTGTCAGATGTGGATAATCAATAATGTAGTTTGCTTAACGGGCCTATTTTGCTTGGTGTAATAATGTATAGTTTGGTGTAATAATGTATAGTTAAGACCACAATTTGGTGTAATAATGTATAGTTTGGGGCGCAAACGATAAAACAAATAGAGTGGGTTTGATTACAGTTAATTTCATGTTCGTGTTAATCTTCTGATTTTATTTACATTCATAAGTTAAGGTTTAGTTTTCGCGCCTATTTTGCTTATGTCACTTGGGATCAATTTGGGGATGTGTTCGGGTAGTGGTGCATCATCCACTAAGGGAGACGACAGAGGTGATAGCTAGGATTTCCTTACGCGAAGGGAGACGACAGAGGTGATGGTGAGGATGGTTTGGCCTGATTAACGGAGTACCTTTCGGGGAAGTACAATCGTTTTGTCTGTATGTGACTATTACATTAAAAGGGTGTATATTTGATGTAGTTTATTTACCATCAATTTGTTCCAGGTGTGTTGCAAGACTCATCAAGAATGCAGCTTATAAATGACACAAGGTATTGCTTTTTCTCATAAATTAAAAATCTTGTATTCAGGTCCTTAAGCGAAGTTATAACATAAACGGTACATGCCTAACCTTTGATCAACAAATTATTCTATTGTTTTAAAGGTACCATCTTACTCTCCACTGCATTTTTTTCTTTAATCCATGTTGAATGCTAATATATAGTTTTAGTCAAATAAGGAGAATTGCCCTGATGTAACAACTTTAAATTGATACAGTAGTTTCTACAAACAAGAAGACCATGGTCGGTTACTTCATCTTTGAATAGTGATCTTGCGAAAGTACAATTTACTCGTGCGCGCGACAACGCGCTCCAGAACATTTACATTTGTTGGTTGCAAACAAAACAATTGTAACCGTTGAGGAGGGAGGGAGGGAAAGATTACTAACTGGTTGTTGAACAACTCAGTGGAAACGATCATGTTCTCACCCATTTGAGTGTCCCTACGGCGTACTTGACCCATCTGAAATCAATATGGTGGGATTACCCAAGGTGAATTTCTTGGTTTTTAATTGTCCCCGTATGAAATTATTACAAAAAAAAAAAGAATAATAAAAAATGGTAAAGGGAACAAATGAGTTGGCTAACGGGTCACAATTGGTAGTTCGGTTATGGGTTGGGTTGACTTTATTACCTATTGTCCAGTCTAATAATCTTGCTTATTTGTAACCAATGAATCGTGATGAAAACTTTTTCCAGGAACCATTGCTGGAGACATTGGGTACAATGAGATGTTGATCAAAATCGATATGGATATATGCGGCACAATAGATCAAAGACGCAGGTACCATGTTTAACATTAGCCATGAATATAGAATAGATATTTTATAATAGCATTTTATTATATGAGCAGCTTATGGTTAATCTTTTGGGTTTGTGTACAAGAAACACATCTAAGCGGATCAAAGTGGTTTAAAACTGAAAAAGTAGTTTAGAACTTACTTAACAAAATGGGCCAGGTTGAAGGACGAACAAACATTTTCCTTGTCCTTTCTAGGTGAATTTTGTAAATAACTGAAGTATATTGATACTGCTTAAAAATAATCAGTCAGTTATGGGCGCCATATGCATTGTATTGTGGTGTAGGCATTGTGTTCTGTAGTTGCTTTTATGTCTTTGTTAATCATTGTGGTTTTATGTTTCTTGCTATGTGCAGCTCAACACTATCAACTAAACATTTTTGGAGCTTTGGCAAGGAATCAGCAACCCCAAGATTTTGCATCACAATCAGTTACTCAACATAGTATATGCCATTAGACATTTGATACTTAATTCATGTGATCAAGCTACTCCTTTTAAAAATGTAAACAAAGAGCAAAACAGCCTTTTAAACAAACATAAATTACAATCTTGCCATCAGGTTACTGTTCAAATCAGTTTGACGTTGCACGCTACGTCATTACTTAATTAATTTCTAAATCCTCATTACTTAATTAATTTCTAAATCGGATTGACGCCGCCGCAACGCGCGGCCGGATAAAAACCTAGTTAAATTAAATCACTTTTTTTTGAAAGGTCAACAAACGATGTCCCGACTACCTGGGGTACCCACCAATTGATTACAAAAGCAGGCCATAGGCCCCTGGGTGAAGACACGTCTTAGGTGCCCGCCCACAGGTAGCATTGGGTAGCCAAAACCTACCAAGCCACCAGTTCCGGGGCAAACCCGACCCCCTACCCGCCGAAGGCACAACAGTGGAAAATCAGTAAAACCCGGTGAAATCAAGGGATTGAACCTGACACCTCAAAAAGGCTAGGCTCTACCCATTATTTCCTATGTCACTCCACCAAAAGGGTGACGGCTCACTTTTTTATTCACAGGATTATAATAGCAAACAAATTTTGTACCATTTATAACATCTGAAAATTACTATATTCCAAATATGTTCACGCTAGTTTTACGTTGTAACAAATATAACTTTAGTGTAAAAGGAATAAAATAGAGGAAACATCCTTTTAAATTATAGTTACCTCCATGGAAAACAAACAGCTAGTCATGTTGTAACCGGGTTGACTGGGACCAATCCGAAACCGGTCCAAACTATCATGTTGACAATCAGATTGGGAACCTATACTTTAAAACCGGTTTGGAACTGATCAAACTCATACTTGACTAGCTAGAACCTGGTTCTGGAACCAAACTCGACCGATCGTTCACTTAAAAAACCAGCTTCAACAAAAACTGGCTTTGACCAAAGATAACCCAAATTAGAACTGGTTTCAACCCCAACAAAATTTGACCCAAACTAGAACGAGTTACGGATGGAATACTAATGGTTGCCGATAAAAAAAATTCAAAAAATAAAAATGAACGTTTTAATATATTAAATTAGTAACACCCCAAAATTTCTAAACCTTGCTTTTCGATAATCAAAGCACACATGACTTTTAATTAACTGAATGAAACGCAACTTATACAAAGATCCTATTTATCCTAATATAGGGAAATGACCCAGTTAACATTGTTAGCTAAACAAAGCTTAAACAATTACTCGAGACTAACCTGGTTAGTGCTTTTAACTAGCAAATACTTTGGCAAATAGTTGGAGGGGATAAACTTGTCAAATAACCAAAATTGAGATAGTTAAATATTTATAAAAGAAAAAAGAAATGACCATCTCTATTTTTGATGAAAATTCGTTCATCACCCACACTCATATACACCAAACCTTAGAACTCAAGAATAAGCTCATACTAAGGTTAAAACAAAGGGCTTTTGATTGCATTAGGCCTAAAACGAATCATCCAGACCTGCTAATCATCTAGGCAACTTTTATTCTGTTTATTATGTTGAATTGTTCATACATGTGATGAATGATAATATTGGGTTGTCACAAAAACGTGAAATTGTTGACTTATAAGGGTACCCGTTGGGTGAGGGGATCATAACACACTCAATTTGATTAAATCAATGTGAGGTTATACTCCAACACATTGACACAAGAGTTGTGTTGAAGTTTGGTTATGTTAAAGTGGGTTTTTGCCATTTGGTAGGAACCACATCTTAAATCTCTAAATATAACTTTTGCTAAGTGCATTAGTATGAAAACTTGAGTTAGGAAGTGAATAGGCAACATAGAAATAATAACTTGGATCCAAGAGGTCTATAAGTCCTAATAATAAAGTTCGGAAAATTATCACTTATAAGGTGTTTGATGAAATACCTTAACGAACTCAATCATAAAACGACGTTGATAAATTCGATAAAAAAACTTGTATGGCTATGTGAATCACATCTAAGAACAAGTTTTGATCACCTATGTGGATTACACATAATAGGTGCAAGTATGCGTGGCTTCGGATAGACATAGAGCCATGGATACGAAGATAAGGAAGCTTGCACGAGGTAAGTCACCCGGTGACTTAATTTTGTTATATCCGTCTATATATTTATGCTAGATTTTATTGTTAGAATCCTATCTTGATAATCCTAATTAATACTTGTACAATGTGCTTGCATATCTTTAGTTGCAAGTATAATATCATCATGGCCAACCAAGTCATTTGGTGGTTAGGTAAGTCACTTTCATATCTATGTAACGTTATTCGTGTTATGAGGTTTTATTGACTGTTGGATTAGATGGGATTAAAGATTCCCATTTTATATATTAGACAAGTCGTAATAGCAAGAAGTATAATTGAAATTGGCCTTCGGACCGGGCGTATAAGACCGAGAGAAGTGGCACATGTGGCCATGGATACGAGGCTCGCCACATCGGTAGAATGAAAATAAACACGAAGCTTGTAATCAATTTGCGCTACGAGTGTTGAATCGTGGGGATTAAGAGATCTCGTGTAAATTAGTTACTAATACTTGTTAGGAAGATAAAATGAATGGCATAGCAAGGTAAGTAGCATACGAAAACAAACCTTGGATAAGATGGCTTATAGAATGGAAAATAATGCTAGGAGTTTCCACGAGTCATTTACTAATCATGGGCAGTCGTATTGTGTTGTGGATCAACTCAAATGGGTCAATCGGATAACCATTAATCATGAGGTAATGCAATCGATTCGTTATGTCAAACCATAGTTTGGTTAGATCCTACTCGAAGCCTTGTATAGAGCATTAAATTAAGGCCTAAAGTTGCTCGGAATTGATGTTATTGGCTGTACGTATTACATAGAATAGTGCAGGATTAATGTTCCTAAATGCAGCCAAATGTGTAGACCAAATCGTAGCTTACAGTCTGGAACCGTAGGCTACGGTCTAGAGGTCCAAAACAAGCCGAAGCTCCGAACCGTAGGTTACAGCTTCAACCAGTAGCCTACGGCTGCACTATCAAACATGGCCAGAATGAACCGTAGGCTATGGTTCCTCAACCGTAGCCTACGGCGCTATTATTCAACAAATATTTTATTTGTTTTTCGTTTGTTAATTCAATTCTAAACTAACGCTAATTGGGTTTTATGCTCGTGTATGGAACCAGGGACTTCTAAGAAACGCTCGGATGGTGATCTCTCTTGTATTTCGGAACCGAATGCTAACTCGTTGTCAACCGCTTCCCCGAATCGTCTTTGTTGAAACTAACTTATAACTTTCGCACAAATGTAACTATTAACTAAACTCTTGTGAATATTTCATGTACTAGATCAGTCCGTTTTAATCCTTAAATCATGAGGATTAACTTAATTATGTTAATCATATATAATTTTGACGCGGGAGTATGTCGTTAGTTATACCGACAAATCCATACGTTGGTGATATATCGGAAACCACAACATTGGTTATAGACCTTGTTTTACAAGGTCTTGTCGGAAACCACAACATTGGCCTCCTAGATCGATTGTTCCCCGACCAAACATCGCTCTTTTGTACCTGATAATCAGTGTTCTTGAAACTAAAAGATGGCAAGATGTATATCCTCACCCTTGTCCGTGGTGTCCCCGCTTGTAAAACAAAACGCTACAACGGTGGTCCTGAAATCCTGGTCTTTGTATGTGATTTCCTCGTTTATTCATGGTAAATCGCTATGTTACATCCGATTTTGTCTAGTCCACCCGTTTCCACATAAGTTGCCTAGTTCTTTTGTAGTCCCGTATATCCTGATAACGCCTTCAGTCCAATTTAAATCGTTTACAGTTTACGACTTACAAGTGCAACACATGTTACAAAATGCTACAGATAACTTCATAAAACAATAACAAATTATTCATCAACAAAAATTATTATCACACTAATTTGTTTATAAACAATAATAGTGTTATACCTCCACCAACTTCACTATACAGAAAATTACTAAGTCTTTAATTAGTTACCTAACTAAAACCATCTTTATTTGCATTGCATGTTACACTTGCAACAAACATACTCGGAGAACATATGTAACAATTACGCGACTAACCAGATTACGACTACTGAGACGGAATAACACCTTAGACTACATAAAAACTACGATAGCAGGAAACGGTGCTCACGCTCATATTCAACCACCGATTTCCATATACCATAGCACATTTCTATACTACACAATACATCATCTAACAAGCATATAACCTCAAACCTGCGTACAACAGTTCATCGGTCCATTTTGGCAAAACGCCCCCTGATTCTCGTCCTGCTTTCAGCCCGTACCTTTCGTGATTCGTATCTAATATGCTTATCATACCTGTTATCACACCAATAACAAAAGAAAAAACCTCCAGTTAAGTTCGGTTTTTTTACACACCTACATATGATTTGCAATGGACTTCTCAAGATGAGTTCGGCTCAAAACGGGCCTCGAGCAAAATGAACTCGGGTCAAAACGGGCCGTTTTAAAAAATATCAATTTGGTTTGGATCAAAATGAGTTCTGGCCAAAATGAGCAACATGAGCTCACGTTAGACCCAAAGTTTAAAAGAACGGAAACGAGCCTCGAGGCGTTTTCCCTTCGCCTCACGAGGCGTAAGCCTCGAGGCGAACCAAGGCGTAAGCCCGAGGCGGAATCAAAAAATAAATGAAAAAATTATATATATTATAAAATATAAAATAATTGACCCAAAAGAGTCTAAAACATCAAAAACAAAACAATTGACCCAAAAAGTCTAAAACATAAAAAAAAACACATAAAAAACACCATAAACCCCTTGAGGTGCACATTTTCTTAACGCCTCAGCCCTTAGAGGCATATGTACAGACTAGACCCCATGAGGCGCACCTCAGAATCGTTTTTTTGGCGCCTCGCCTCGAGGCGCACGCCTCAAAAGTTTTTTTAAACCGTGGTTGGACCAGCCAGTGACGGTTTTAAACAAATTAATACAACTTAAACCATTTTCAACTCGTTTGACATGTTTCCGTTTTAGTTTAATCCCTTAGCTTGACCCGTTAAGACTTCACAGATAAGAAGAAAAATAACTACCTTCTAGATTTCTTCTTCTCTTTGTATCTTGTGAGTGCCGTCTCTCTCTCTTGGGTGTTGATTTCACGTAGACCGACACCATGAAAGACGTGCGTGTTTTCAGCGACAATATGATGCGACTGGTCTTCATAATTAGCATTAACGTGGCTTAAGTTATGAATATTGATAAACTTTTCATCAGGAACTATGCAGCTTCCATCGCCGTTCTGTCCTACTAGTTGATCAGGATAAAACTCGAGATCCCCAGCATCACTACCATCAGGGCACCATTGAAATGTATTCGTCTGTACATACAAAAACACAGCCATGTAACGGGTCAGGTAGGTTGAGTAACGGGTTAACCATGTACATGTCTATATACCGATGCCATTTTTGTGAAATACAAAAATATAATTAATTATGAAGATGAGATAACAATTTATACCTCATATGAAGAATTTGCATTCTCTTCAAACTTATGTTCAAAACCGGAACCTTGGAGTAAGAAGTCCGGTGCGGGCGGAAACTCGTTTATTGGTTTTATCATTTCTTGACCACCATCGACATTCGGGTCAGATTTTGCCAAGTCTCGAAGCTGCTGAAGAAGTTCGTCTTTATATGCTCCTAAAGCAGCATTTCGGTTCTGATTTCAACAGAAAAAGCCTAAACAGAGTTAACAAAAGAGAAAAACCAGCGAAAAATGTGATCTTAATAACAAAACAAAAGACAGACAGTAATATCCCGCTCGAGGTAGGGTCTTAACACTTTAATAACCAGTAATGTCCCGCTCAAAGTAGGGTCTTAACTCTTTAAGGAGAGTGAGAAAAGGACAAGCCTTTCTTCTATGAGAGAAAGAGACTGCTTACAGTGAGACCTCGGCTCCGAAAAAGAAAAAGTTTTTTTTAGCGTAAAAATAGACATAGCATAAAACATATAAGAGAAACGGAAACGAAAATGCGACTAATCGTGGTGAACTACCGACAACACTTAGTAGAGATAAAACTAAATATAATAGTTATAGTAGCAGAAGATATAAGATAGAAAAAATATCAAGAAACACCTAGCAGCAACTAGCGCCTAAAAATCCAAACCTTTGTTAATGGTAACTGTTATCGGTACACCACTAAGTCACTGACATGATATCGGCACACCTTACCATACAGACCGTATAGCAAGGCAAACCTGAGTAATATGGGCTGTATCGCTTTTTCATTACCAAACAATACAGCCCATATCACTTGTGACAGTGATATGACCAATGCGACATGTAAAACTTTTTTCACCCATCAATACGTCTTGTATGAGGGCATACGACATACAACTCTTGCAGTGAGCGTGGCTAACGGTAAAGAGCACACCACGCCACGTGGCCGTGAGTGTGGCTGGCATGGAATATGTTTTCAATAAGTTCCTTTCTTACTCGCACTCACACAAGATATTCCCTCCCATGTGAGTGTGAGCAGTGATACGTCTCACGAACATGTAGCATCTACATGACACTGATCACACACACACCTAGATACACCGGACTGTTTGACAAGACAGGCACCCGGTGTCTGGATCAGGGGGGGGGGGGGGGGTACACTTGTACAACAAACATAATCCTTGTTTATACGCTAACCCCCCCCCCCCCCCCCCCCCCCCCCCCAACCAAATAACTACCAACACATGTAAACACAAACCCAATAAACCATACAACAAAAGACACAAACTTTATAACAAAAACATAACAAACAAACATAATCCTTGTTTATACACTAACAACCCCCCCCCCCCCCCCCCTAACCAAATAACTACCAACACATGTAAACACAACCAAACAACAAAAGACACAAACTTTATAACAAAAGAAGGTATAAATAATAATAATAATAATATACCTTAGGCAAAGGAGGAACACCCATAGCCTGATAATTATGTTCTTCACCACCACAAACAATCAACTCATCAAGACTAACAAAACCCGGAGTCTCCCAAACCAAATAATCCTCTTCAAACCCACCCGACCCGACTGACCCGGATCCATCCCCACCAATAAAAACCCCTTTTTTACCCAAATCTTGGCACCCAAAAACCACCAACAAATCAGAAACAGATGGACACCCATTAAACCCTTCAAGGGGTCTTCGATCATGGACCAAACTGGGATTATTATTATTATTATTATGTGTCTCCCAATCACAGTTCTGGCAGTGAACAAGGGCATGAGTGGAGCAAAAGATAGAGGCAGGTGATGAATGACAAGTGTCACATAATAAAGATCGTGTGTGTTTGGTGAACAAGGGGTTGGTTGAATGGATATGACGGTCACAGGATAAGCAGAGCTTGGCTGTGTCTGCTCTGCAGTAAAGAATGGCGGTTGAGTTGTTGCAGTTGTCACACAGACGGTGGTTGGTGGTGGTTTTAGGAGGAGATGAATCAGAATCAGGCATGGTTTTATTAATATTATTATTATTTTTTAAAGATTTTGTAAAAAGGTTTGGAATTTTTTCAAGATTTTGAAAAAAGGTTGGAAATTTGGGGTTTATGGAAGAAGATTGAAGTGGGTTAGAGAGATTATTAAGGATTGTTGTCCAAGAAATGGATTAGATAAGGTGTGGTGGTCTCCTCATGAGTTCATCATGAGGTTGATGGTGAAAGTAGTAATTTTTTTTTAGATATTTCACAATTTTTTTTTAAGATTAAGAGTGCATTTTTTAACAAACTTTTTGGGGTATGGGTGATGCTAAACGTACGACTGGGTTATTTTTTGGTTTCGTCCGGTCATTAATAACTTGATTATTTTTAGATAATAGTAGATAGAGACAACGCTTGTAAGGAGTCCTATTAAAACCAAGAAATATAGGCATGCCTGCCATCCACAGCAGAATAAATAGAGTTTTCCGAAAAAACCTGCTAGTGGAGGAAGACCTAACGCATCCCTTATGGGTGGTGGTTTGGATCGGGATAGATTGTGAAGAACAAAAGGTACAAGTCGGGATGATTGGGATGCATGCTACGATGTAGAGATGAGCACATAGCACCGAATACCGAACTCATACCGTTCCGAGCTCATCGCTACCCCCGATGATGTATTTTTTATTTACAGTGTATGTACGTGTTTAGTCTAAAACATGTCTAGTTACATCAGTGACGGATCTAGAAGAAATGTTGAAGGGTAGCATGGACTACAAAATTTTGTTTAGGGGTAGCCGATACATAAAATTAAAAAGAAAAACAAATATTTTGCACTAAAAATGTACTTCGCCAAGAAAGTTGAGGGTAACACAAGCTACCCCTCAACCCCCTCTAGATTTGACCCTGAGTTACATGGGACGATAGTAAAACATATTCTTCACACATAAATTTTCTAAGCAACCATTCTTACTAACCATCTCATTCGTACTATTACCTTTCTACCTATTCTTCGACTTTTACATTCAATTTTCATTATTATAAACTTTAGTTTTTTGTATAGTATAAAGTTCATAAATTTATAGATTATTAGCTTAATAAATTTACTTTAAAATTGAAGAGATATGAGACCGCGCAAGCGCACGGGCCCACATCTCAACATATGCCAGCACAGCAGGCCTACGTGGGCTTCTAGAAAGCGGCGCGGGGCACCTCGTACCATGACAGCTAATAACCGACAAGAAAGGGACGTCCAGCCAATCAGAGACGTTCATTCCCTGCTCCATGATCGCCTGCAGGTACGAGGTACAGAATAGTACAAGAAAGGACAGACACGAGACACGTGGACCAATAGCGAAGGAACAGCGCAGCGAATGATAACGGCCCAATCGTACAGCCAGCTGTCATTCCAATCTCGTCCAATCACAGAAGACCTCAGATGGCCTATAAATACCCTATGAGGTCAGACGAAGAAAAGCATGGACAACCAGAGAGACAACCATAGTTACGAGAATTAGATTATAGTCGAAGCGCTGTAACAGTAGCTATCTTAGTCTTGTAATAATCCTTGAATCATTAATGAGAATCATGTCCTTACTTGTGCTTACATTTTAGCTAACTGTTATATTAGTGTTTCTTCATTGGCGCCATCCGTCTATTTGAGCATACAAGAACGTTAAAAACTTCTATTTCTCAAAAACAGTAACTATGTCTCTCATACCACCGTTACCGAACTTCGCGAATGCTAACTCCGACACCGACGTTGCCCAGGGAGGCACCGGCCAGTCGGGGAACACAGCAGATGTTCAGCAACAGACGACAAACACGGGTCCAACTGTTACCCCATCCTCAGGGACAAGACAGACCCCTTCCTTCCAGTTTATCACTGAAACGAATCAGGTTTCCCCAGCTGAAAATGCCGCGCCGATGGTTAGTCCGGAGGTATGGTATACTCAGCAAAAGGAAGCCCTGAAGCGTATATACTTCCAAAAACTGAAGGACCAACAACTCAGGGAGGCCGCCCGCACGCTTTCCTACAGCGAGGGACCGTCCAACGCAGCAAGGAACAATGGCGGAAGCAACCATGAAACTGACCCCACATGGAGAGAAGACTCAGACGAGTCTCAAAGTCGCTTCACGCGTGACATAAGCCAGCCCTTAAGCATCACCGCTGCGCGAGGGCACTTTATGACCGGTGATGACGACCTAACCAAACCATATTATCCTCCATCGTTCATGGAAAAGTCAAAGTTCACCCCGCGCATTGCGCTGGCACCCCTGCCACCCAAAACAAAAATCCCAAGTACGCTGGGTAAGTTTGATGGAACAGGGGACCCAGACGACCACCTGAGGACATTCGAGGTCGCAGGAAAATGTGCACAGTGGAGTTTGCCAGCATGGTGTCACATGTTCGCGCAGACGCTCACGGGCGCTGCGCGAGTATGGTTTGACAGCCTACCAAATGGGAAAATAGATAACATCAAAGAATTGACAGACAAGTTTGCGGACCACTTCAGTCAAAACAAACGAATCGAGCGCGACTCAACTGACATCCTGCAAGTCAGGCGACGAGACAATGAGTCAATCGAAGATTACATCACCCGCTTCAATAGGGAAGCTCTGCAGATCGGGCCCATCGGTTTCGAGCTTATGAAAGCAGCCTTCACTCAGGGAGTACGATGCGACTCCCTCATCCGCACACTAGCAGGCTGCACTGGAATGCCCAACACATGGGATGAAATCATGAAGGGGGCTAAAACATATGCAAAAACAGAAAGAGAACTGTCTGTCTGGAACCGAGTACAAGCACCTCAATACACGGACGTGCAAGCGCAAGCTGCGCGCTCCAGGCATGGTCGACAGGACAGAAGGGGAAGAGGCTCCGTTTGGAACCGACTCCAAGGAGGCGCCCAAACAGATACCAAACCCATTGAGGTCCAAGACCACAAGGGAAACACACAGAATGACCACAGGTCAGGAAGAAGGAGTCACAACAATTGGACCCCACTGTAACACCCCAACCGATGGCGGAAACATCGAGGTGCCACGAGGTAACGATTGTTCATGAGCTCGAGGTACTAGAATACAAATCTTTATTTAATCACGATTTAGTGTCAAACATTACATTTCGAAACACCAAATTACAAGAAACAAAACATAAGTTTTATTTTATGATGTCTAAGTCCAAGCCTTATGTGATAAACTTCAAGCATCTCCTGAAACATGTACAAAATAGTATCTGTCAACACACATGATGTTGGTGAGCACACTTAGTTTAGTATACGTATAGGTATAAAAAGGTTTTACAATTCAAGTGTCATGATTCAATCAAGGCAAAATGATAAACACGTAAGCACACAATGCGGGTCACAATCAAACCTTTATGTTGACAAAGACTAAAGAATTAACAATGACCCAAGACTTCCCTAACGCATAGGTATTTTCCATTAGGCGGGTTGTCAATCCAAATAGCGCTATCCATTGTTAAAGTCGGCTAGCAAAGTTAATGATTATGTAACGATTGCAAGTATACTACGTTTATGTCTAATCATGAAGCACAAGAATTCAAGCATAACACGTGTATGAATTGTATGAAAATGTTTATGAGTATGTGCAAGTGTAAGTTTCATACGTGTACATGAATCACCCCAAAAAGTGTAAGAAAAGATAAAAAGGGGATAAGTATACTCACAGTTTTGCTAAGTACGATAAATCCGAATAAACTTGTCACGAGTTAAGATTACGAATTCTTGAAGAACTTAACCTATATGTATAAGAATACTAATAAGGGATATGTCTTAAAAGTCTAAGGCGTCCAAAATCTAAGGCGTTAGGATTCGTTAAATTATTTGGGGAAATAGTATTTTTATAAAAATAAGTATTTAACGATAAATATGTCTCACGAAGGCATATTATGTTTTAAATTTCATAAAATGACTAAGTAAACTAATTATTCTTATTTGAATATTTTGTATAAAAAAAATATTCTAATTAATTTATATAAAGGTTTTAGTTAATTATTTTAACTAAATATATAACGATTTTAATGAATACATAAGATTCACACTTATGATTTTCAGCTCTGAAATATTTTTATAGAAAAATATTTATAAAAGAGATTTTATATATCATATATAATTAGATGTTTTATTTATATCGTATTAAGCATAAATAAGGCTAAAATACAAGATAAACTTCAAAAAGGTTATTTTGATGAAAATTAGTTACCTTCTGATGAAAAGTAATAAAAATAATTTTTCCATCATTTTTCTCAATTTACTTTTATCTAAACTGATTTATTGAGTTTAAATTATGCTTTAGATGATTAAAAATAGGAAAATCCATAAAACGTATTGTTTTCTGAACTCAAAATTTTTATTTAAGTTTCTTATGGTTAGGAACAACCTCACAAAAATTTTGGGATTTAAATCCTTTAAAATGAATTTTTAATCAATTTATTATGATAAAAAGGATTTAAATTGATAACTATGCGAAAATAAATTATTTTCCCGAAGATAAAAATACTATGATCTTCTATATGATGTCAAGATACTGCACGTAAAGTTTCATAATTTTTGGAACAAGAATGAATTTATTATGAATATTATTTGTTTAAAGTTAATTAAACAAATAAATTAAGATAACATGTAAAAACGTTTCAAAACAGAGGGAAAATGACATGAAAATTATTCTAACATATTGAAATATATTTTCACCAATTTTCATGTTAAAATACTAAATATCCGATTTTATATGAATTAATCATGATTTTCAGATATATAAAATGATTAAAAATATTACAAATCGTCAAAAATTCACGAAAATTTTTATAGAACTTCTAGTCAGTAATATGATCATACGTACCAAGTTTCGAAATTTTTAGATCAACGATGGTTGAGTTATGGAATTTTAAAGTTGTAAATACTTTTAAATCAAAATCCCCAATTAATCAAGAACACCCTAATCCTAGATTTTTCAATTGGAGCCCTTAACGATTATGTTTGCTGAATTAAACAGAGGGCTTTTGATCTACTAACATAAATGAAAGAATAACCAAAAGGAATTGGAAAAACTCACGAGTTTGATAGTCCGATTGATTAAGAACACGAAAATAGCAAAACCCACTTAAATAAGCCTTCAATTCGCGAAAACCACAAGATTTTAAGCAACGATTCAGTTACAGATCTGATAGACTAGATAGGAAGAGTATATGGGTGAGTTTAATTGAACTAAAACTTGATAGAAATGGTGTAATTGGATGGTGATTGAAATGGGTATTTATAAACAAAATTTCAACTAGTGTGAACACAAAATGGATAGGATAAGAATTTCAACTATGGTAGGCTATGGATATGGATGTGTTTGGGATAAGAGTCGGCTGAAAGTTTTTTTTTTTTTTTTTTTTTTTTCTTTAAATACATGAGGGACTAAAGTGGTATTTTGGGTAAAACCCAAAGGTGCAATTGTCACAGTCTCCCCTACTTTTAGAAATTTCGTCTCGAAATTACTTCAAGTGGAGGGTTCTGGAAAAAGATAAGGATACTTCGTCTTCATTTGGTCCTCACGTTCCCAAGTAAATTCTGGGCCACGTTTAGATTCCCAACGAACTTTAACTATAGGAATACGACTACGTTTAAGGGTCTTGACTTCACGATCCATAATTTCCACCGGTTTCTCGATGAAATGCATCGTTTTATCAATACGGATGTCTTCAAGTGGAACATGAAGATTTTCATCAGCTAAGCATTTCTTCAAATTTGACACATGAAAAGTTGGATGAATACTGCTGAGTTCGATCGGAAGATCTAACTTATAAGCCACTTTCCCAATCCTTTCCAAGATTTTGAATGGGCCTACATATCTTGGCGCAAGTTTTCCTTTTTTCCCGAATCGGAACATACCCTTCCAAGGTGAAACCTTAAGAAGTACTAGATCCCCGACTTGAAATTCCAAAGGCTTGCGTCGTTGATCAGCATAGCTCTTCTGTCGACTCTGAGCAATTTGCAATGATTCACGAATTCGAGCAATCTTGTCAGTTGTTTCCTGGACTAGTTCGGGACCGGTAATTTGAGTGTCACCGACCTCGTTCCAACACACAGGAGAACGACATTTGCGACCATAAAGAGCTTCAAAAGGTGCCATACGGATACTGGCATGGTAACTGTTGTTATATGAAAATTCAACTAATGGCAAGTGTGAATCCCAACTGCCACCAAAATCAATAACACAAGTTCGAAGCATATCTTCTAAAGTCTGAATGGTTCGCTCTGTCTGACCATCAGTTTGAGGATGGTAAGCTGTGCTAAGATTAACCTTAGAACCGAACTTATCTTGCAAAGACTGCCAAAAGTGGGAGGTGAAACGACTGTCACGATCAGAAATGATGTTCAAAGGAGTTCCGTGACGACTAATGATTTCATCAATATATAATCTGGCCAGTCTTTCAACGGAATAGGTTTCACGGATAGGCAAGAAATGAGCGGATTTGGTTAAACGATCCACAATGACCCATATGCTATCATTACCTCGTGATGTTCGGGGTAATTTAGTGATAAGGTCCATAGCGATGTTTTCCCATTTCCAAACAGGAATTTCTGGTTGAACAAGTAGACCAGAGGGACGTTGGTGTTCGGCTTTAACTTTAGCACAAGTAAGGCACCTAGCCACGTAGTGAGTTATGTCCTTTTTCATACCGGGCCACCAATACATAGAACGCAGATCTTGATACATCTTATCAGCACCAGGATGAATGGAATAACGAGATTTATGAGCCTCGTCCATGATGAAAACACGAAGATTATCACGATCAGGAATCCAAAGACGATTAGAAAGATAAAGCAGACCATGTTTCGTTTCCAAATGATTTTCGGCTCCACACGACATTTCTTCGTACATGTTGCCCTCAGTGACCGAAACATGTTGAGCTTCAAAGATTCGAAGTTTAAGATCATGGGTTTGAATACAGTATAGCTGAATGTGTTCCTTACGACTGAGAGCGTCAGCAACGACATTTGCCTTACCAGGGTGATAGCGAATCTCGCAATCATAGTCATTTAACAATTCAACCCAACGGCGTTGACGCATATTAAGATCCTTCTGGTTAAAGATATGTTGAAGGCTTTTATGGTCAGTGAAAACCACGCATTTGGTACCATAAAGGTAGTGTCTCCAAATCTTTAATGCGAACACGACTGCACCAAGTTCGAGATCATGGGTGGTATAGTTTTTCTCGTGGACTTTTAATTGACGTGATGCGTAAGCTATAACGTTGCTTCGTTGCATAAGAACACAACCAAGACCTTGGCCAGAAGCATCACAATAGACCACGAAATCTTCAGTACCATCTGGGAGAGAAAGAACAGGAGCATCGCAGAGTTTTTGCTTCAAGGTTTGGAACGCTTCTTCTTGCTCAGGACCCCACTCATATAACTTATCCTTGTGAGTCAAAGAAGTAAGTGGAACAGCGATTTTTGAAAAATTAGAAATAAAGCGTCGATAATAACCAGCGAGACCAAGAAATGAACGAACTTCGGTAGGAGTTTTGGGTATACACCAATTTTTAACGGCTTCGATCTTTGCTGGGTCCACATGAATTCCTTTATCATCGATTATGTGTCCTAGAAATTGAACTTCTTTAAGCCAAAATTCACATTTCGAGAATTTAGCATACAGTTGTTCGTGTTGTAAAAGACTCAAAATCTGACGAAGGTGTTGTTCGTGAGCGGTTTTGGATCTTGAATAAATGAGGATGTCATCGATAAAGATAATTACAAATTTATCCAGAAATGGTTTACACACTCGATTCATAAGATCCATGAAAACAGCAGGTGCATTAGTTAGACCAAAAGGCATAACCATGAATTCATAGTGACCGTATCGAGTGCGAAAAGCAGTTTTAGATACATCATTCTCATGGACTCGAAGCTGGTGATATCCAGAACGAAGATCGATTTTTGAGAAATACGTTGCACCCTGCAACTGATCGAAAAGATCGTCAATACGAGGCAAGGGGTAACGGTTTTTAATCGTAAGTTTGTTGAGCTCACGATAATCAATACACATGCGAAACGATCCATCTTTCTTCTTAACAAACAAAACTGGGGCTCCCCATGGAGAATAACTTGGACGAATGAAGCCCTTGTCAGCCAATTCTTGGAGTTGACTGGCAAGTTCTTGCATTTCCGAAGGTGCAAGACGATAAGGAGCTTTAGCAACAGGGGTCGCACCGGGGATAAGATCAATTCGGAACTCAACAGGACGAATAGGAGGAAGACCAGGTAAATCATCAGGGAAGACTTCTGGAAAATCACGAACAATAGGAATATCTTGAATCTTCTTCCCTTTGTCCTTCCTTTCCACTACATGGGCTAAGAACGCCACGTATTTCTTGCGTAAATATTTTCGAGCTTGGGTACAAGACATGAGCTTAAGGCCACTTGAATGTTTCTCACCATAGACTTGCAGAAAGTTACCTGAGAGAGGGATTCGAATATACTTCTCGAAACAAACAATTTCAGCATGATACTTAGAAAGCCAATCCATGCCTACTATGATATCAAAACTGCCCAATTGCATGGGTATAAGATCGATGGAGAATTCGTGCTCATTAAGGTTAAGTATGCAATCACGAATAACAGACTTGATTGTAATGGGAGTACCATCAGCAACCTCGATAGTAAAGGGTCTTTCGAGTTGGGAACGAGAACGAGAAAGCAAAGGTTCGAAGGCTAACGACACAAAACTCTTGTCTGCACCAGTATCAAACAAAATTGAAGCACAAAGACCATTAAGTAAGAATGTACCATTCACGACGTCAGTCGCTGCCTGAGCCTGATTTGCATTAATGTTGAAGGCTCTCCCACGTGCTCCCTGATTAGTAACAGCTTGATTTGGTTGGTTAAGTACTGGGCAACGAGCTTTGATATGGCTTGGATCCCCACAATGATAACAAGCACGAGCAGGTGCAATGGGTAATGGGTTCCGAGCTGCTTGCTCAATGGCTGGATGAGTTTGTGGTGGAGGATTTCCTTGAGATGCGAGTACCACCCTGCAAGTGGCAGCAAAATGCCCCCACTTTCCACACCTAGTGCACTGACGACACGGGATATGGGCTGGGTGATGATACTTGCAAGTATTGCACAAAGGATGAATACCAGTGTAGGGTCGAGTAGTAGCTGGTTGATTAGCAGCAGCAGTTTGAGCCATAGGAACTTGGCGAATAGGGGTAGGGGTGACGACAGCATAATTCCTGTTTTGACGCTTACGCTTGTTATTGTTGTTGGAGGAGGTTGAAACAGTCTTAGCTGGAACAGCTTTGGAAGGTTCAGGATCTGTAGCAGTTTTCTCAACAGCTTTCTTTGTACCCTTCCGAACAAGAGTCCCCTTTCTCACGTGTTTATCAGTCAAAGAAGCTGCAAGCTGAATAGCTTCTTCCACCGAAATGGGTTTGCTACCAGTGACGACATCTTGAATAAGATCAGGCAATCCCTCGATATATTTCTCGATTGCTCGAGAAACTGGGGTCACCATGTGTGGGATCAAAATGCTAAGCTCATAATAACGGGTGTTGTAGGCTAGATTCTCCCCACTATCTTGTTTCAAAACATAAAATTCATCTTCAAGTTTCTTGATTTCATTTCTAGGGCAGAATTTGGCTAGCATGAGTTCCTTCACCTCGCCCCAAGTCAAGGCTAGAGCAACATCAGTACCCCGGCTATGCTTTTCGCCGTTCCACCAAGTTAATGCCCTCTTGTGAAGAACACTGGTGGCATGGCGAACACGGAGTTCATCAGGACACTCGCTATTTATGAAAGTATTCTCCATGCTTTCAAACCACTGGAGGAGGCCAGTAGCTCCCTCTTCCCCAGAGAATTTAGTTGGGTTGCAAGAGTTGAAATGTTTGAAGGTGCAACGAGTGTTACCACCTTTGGTAGTTCCAGAGTTTCCAGAATTATTGCTATGGTTCAACTCAGCAACTAGGTTAGGAATCGCAGCAGTAATACGTTCAGTTACTAGTGTCGCAAGTCGACGATCAGCTCGATGACGAGAGTTACGATGAGCAGTACGACGATCAGCCATCTAAGAATAAAGAATATTATGAGGTCAAAAATAATAAAATCTTTATACGCATGACGGGTTTGCACAATATGTGTATGAAATAACCAATATATGAAAGTTTTTCTTTTTAAGCATATAATGAATCATTATGATTTTAAGAAATCAATAATAAAACATTGGAGTGTTCTTATCTAGTCATAAGACCTGACAAAAACTTTGACTGTTCAAAGAATCAAACTCAGTTGGAGATTAATGAAGACGTGCTTTAGCCTATAAGTGGACGCTCACTCCAGGAATCCCCAGGTAAGCATAACAGGTCCGCTTTCGGATTTATGCGCTATGCTTGCCTATGCCAGAAAACCCAGTGTACAGGCACCCACCCTTCCAGATTGCACGTGTTCTCTCACTTAGAGTTCAACACTTTGAAGGAATGAAAATTTTTTGAAAAACAAAAGTAGGCAATTAAGCCAAGAATATCCAGCATGCTCCAAAGTGTAGACGTTTCCTCCAAGTAAAGTCACTCCTCAAAACCCATGACGAAGAGATAAAGAAAGAAATAGGGGAAAGAATGAGAGGTGACAAAAGAGAAAAGTTAGTGGAGCAAATAAACAAATAAACACAAGTAAGGTCGTGTATGGGTTCTTAGTTATAGTCTAAGTTATTTACTAATAACCTAATTCCCTATAACCACGGCTCTGATACCAATCTGTAACACCCCAACCGATGGCGGAAACATCGAGGTGCCACGAGGTAACGATTGTTCATGAGCTCGAGGTACTAGAATACAAATCTTTATTTAATCACGATTTAGTGTCAAACATTACATTTCGAAACACCAAATTACAAGAAACAAAACATAAGTTTTATTTTATGATGTCTAAGTCCAAGCCTTATGTGATAAACTTCAAGCATCTCCTGAAACATGTACAAAATAGTATCTGTCAACACACATGATGTTGGTGAGCACACTTAGTTTAGTATACGTATAGGTATAAAAAGGTTTTACAATTCAAGTGTCATGATTCAATCAAGGCAAAATGATAAACACGTAAGCACACAATGCGGGTCACAATCAAACCTTTATGTTGACAAAGACTAAAGAATTAACAATGACCCAAGACTTCCCTAACGCATAGGTATTTTCCATTAGGCGGGTTGTCAATCCAAATAGCGCTATCCATTGTTAAAGTCGGCTAGCAAAGTTAATGATTATGTAACGATTGCAAGTATACTACGTTTATGTCTAATCATGAAGCACAAGAATTCAAACATAACACGTGTATGAATTGTATGAAAATGTTTATGAGTATGTGCAAGTGTAAGTTTCATACGTGTACATGAATCACCCCAAAAAGTGTAAGAAAAGATAAAAAGGGGATAAGTATACTCACAGTTTTGCTAAGTACGATAAATCCGAATAAACTTGTCACGAGTTAAGATTACGAATTCTTGAAGAACTTAACCTATATGTATAAGAATACTAATAAGGGATATGTCTTAAAAGTCTAAGGCGTCCAAAATCTAAGGCGTTAGGATTCGTTAAATTATTTGGGGAAATAGTATTTTTATAAAAATAAGTATTTAACGATAAATATGTCTCACGAAGGCATATTATGTTTTAAATTTCATAAAATGACTAAGTAAACTAATTATTCTTATTTGAATATTTTGTATAAAAAAAATATTCTAATTAATTTATATAAAGGTTTTAGTTAATTATTTTAACTAAATATATAACGATTTTAATGAATACATAAGATTCACACTTATGATTTTCAGCTCTGAAATATTTTTATAGAAAAATATTTATAAAAGAGATTTTATATATCATATATAATTAGATGTTTTATTTATATCGTATTAAGCATAAATAAGGCTAAAATACAAGATAAACTTCAAAAAGGTTATTTTGATGAAAATTAGTTACCTTCTGATGAAAAGTAATAAAAATAATTTTTCCATCATTTTTCTCAATTTACTTTTATCTAAACTGATTTATTGAGTTTAAATTATGCTTTAGATGATTAAAAATAGGAAAATCCATAAAACGTATTGTTTTCTGAACTCAAAATTTTTATTTAAGTTTCTTATGGTTAGGAACAACCTCACAAAAATTTTGGGATTTAAATCCTTTAAAATGAATTTTTAATCAATTTATTATGATAAAAAGGATTTAAATTGATAACTATGCGAAAATAAATTATTTTCCCGAAGATAAAAATACTATGATCTTCTATATGATGTCAAGATACTGCACGTAAAGTTTCATAATTTTTGGAACAAGAATGAATTTATTATGAATATTATTTGTTTAAAGTTAATTAAACAAATAAATTAAGATAACATGTAAAAACGTTTCAAAACAGAGGGAAAATGACATGAAAATTATTCTAACATATTGAAATATATTTTCACCAATTTTCATGTTAAAATACTAAATATCCGATTTTATTTGAATTAATCATGATTTTCAGATATATAAAATGATTAAAAATATTAAAAATCGTCAAAAATTCACGAGTTTGATAGTCCGATTGATTAAGAACACGAAAATAGCAAAACCCACTTAAATAAGCCTTCAATTCGCGAAAACCACAAGATTTTAAGCAACGATTCAGTTACAGATCTGATAGACTAGATAGGAAGAGTATATGGGTGAGTTTAATTGAACTAAAACTTGATAGAAATGGTGTAATTGGATGGTGATTGAAATGGGTATTTATAAACAAAATTTCAACTAGTGTGAACACAAAATGGATAGGATAAGAATTTCAACTATGGTAGGCTATGGATATGGATGTGTTTGGGATAAGAGTCGGCTGAAAGTTTTTTTTTTTTTTTTTTTTTTTTTCTTTAAATACATGAGGGACTAAAGTGGTATTTTGGGTAAAACCCAAAGGTGCAATTGTCACACCCACTCACGAAAACCCCAGCGCAGGTGTTAGCAACGGAAAACGTAGCTTTCCCAGAACCCAAGGTGATCAAAAGACGAGATAACTTAGATCCAGGAAAGTTCTGCGCCTATCACCAAGACATCGGGCACGACACAGACAAATGCTACCAGCTGAAGCAAGCGATCGAAGAGGCCCTAAAATCAGGAAAACTTGGGCACTTGCTAAGAAATGTCGAGCGCAAGCAGCAAGAAGGGCCACCACAAAAGAAGATCAAAAATGTTAGCCTGATGATCCACTCTGACAGAAGAAAGCAAGCGAAAAGAAAGCCTGACCAAGTGGCAGAATGGAAAGAACAACAAGTACGTTTCCCAACAGTCAAGGGCGGACCTTCATCCACCCGAGCACTGGTTATCACGGCCATTTTCGATCATTATCGTACCACTCGCGCGCTGGTCGATACAGGGAGCAACTCTGACATAATGTACGAGCAATGCTTTAACCTCCTAGACGAGGAAGACAAGCAGCGCCTGCGCCCAGTCAACTCCCCTATCATGGGTTTCTCAAATGAAGTCATATCACCTCTGGGGGAAATTTCTTTCCGTCTAACGATGGGGGACAAAGCGCATTCAAGAACAGAAGATGTCACCTTCCTCGTTGTGCCAACGAAGTCTACCTATGACATCATTTTGGGGCGAGAAGCAATGGCTGCCTACAACATGGTACCGTCAACGATACATGGAGCCATTGGATTCCCAACACCAACGGGCGTAGCAATCGTATGGGCCAACAGAGAGTGCGCTATGGCGGAAGAGCCACACCCTGCCAAAATGCTAAAGGCCACCCCGCGCACCGAGCCGGAAAAGTGGATCCTTAACCCCAAGTTCCCAGACCAGACGGTAACACTGGGGGCAGCCATCTCAGAAAACACTCGGGAACGCCTAAAGCAGCTCCTGCGAAAGAACTTGGACGTTTTCGCGTGGCAACCATCAGACATGGTGGGGGTCCCGCGAGAGCTCGCCCAACACAAACTTAACACATACCGCTCGGTTGAGCCGATCGCACAAAAGCGCAGGAGCATGGGCGCCGAGAAAGCCAAAGCAATGAACGAGCAAGTCAATGAGCTACTAAAGGCAGGGATCCTGCGCGAAACCAGATACCAGACCTGGGTCGCAAACCCAGTCATGGTCAAGAAAAGCAACGGAAGCTGGAGAATGTGTGTGGATTACACTGACCTCAACAAAGCTTGCCCAAAGGATTGCTACCCCTTGCCGGAAATAGACTTGAAAATCGACTCCCTCGCGCCATTCCGATTCAAATGCTTCTTGGACGCCTACAAAGGCTACCACCAAATCCAAATGGCGCCCGAGGACGAGGACAAAACTGCTTTTCGAACAGACAAAGGCGTCTTTTGCTACACAAAGATGCCATTTGGACTAAAGAATGCAGGAGCCACCTATCAACGGCTGATGGACGGCGCGTTCGCCCTACAAATTGGCAAAAACCTCGAAGTCTATGTAGATGACCTAGTCATCAAAAGCAAAGAAGAGGATCAGATGTTGAAAGACATTGAAGAGACCTTCAAGCACTTGAAAGAGATCCACATGAAACTCAACCCGAGCAAGTGCGCATTCGGAATGGAGGAGGGAAAGTTTCTGGGGGTAATCGTCACCAAAGATGGTTTTCGACCAAACCCAGAAAAAATCCAAGCCATAGCACAAATGTCGTCTCCATCAACGCTGAAGGATGTCCAAACCCTGAACGGACGCTTGGTTGCCATCAACAGGTTCCTCTCCAACCACGCAACCAAATCCATCCCGTTCATTGAAACACTAAAGAGTTGCCTGAAAAAGAACCAATTCAAATGGACCAGCGAAGCAGAGAAGGCTTTTCAAGACATGAAAGCATGCCTAATGGATCTCCCAACGCTCACTGCACCCTTACCACGAGAGCCTTTAACAATGTACCTATGCGCCACAGAAAGAGCGGTAAGCGCAGTGCTCATGGTGGATCGCAAACTGGTCCAAACCCCAATCTATTACATCAGCAGAGTCCTGACAGATGCAGAAACCAGGTACACAACGATGGAAAAGTTGGTACTAGCCCTAGTGCATGCATCGCGCAGACTGCGCCGATACTTCCAAGGACACCCAATCAATGTGCTTAGCGACTACAAGCTGAACAATGTACTCTCCAAACCAGAACTGTCCGGGAGATTGGCAAAGTGGGCAATTGAGTTAGGCGAACATACCATCTTCTACAAGTCCAGACCAGCAATCAAGGGACAAGTCCTGGCGGATTTCATCGCCGAGGTACCACAAGAAAAAATAGAAGAATGCAAGGCTGAGCAAAACCCACAACAACAGTGCGAAGACAAAGCAATCTGGAACCTGTATACGGACGGAGCCTCAAACGAGGACGGCGCAGGCGCGGGGGTCAGACTCATCCACCCTGATGGGGCCGAATTCACCTACGCAATCCGACTAGAGTTCAAAACAACGAACAACGAAGCTGAGTACGAGGCTTTCCTGGCAGGCCTGCGCATTGCGCAAAAACTAGGGGCTAAACATGTCTATGCGCACGTAGACTCCATGTTGGTAGCAGGGCAAATCACCGGGAAGTATGACGCCAAAGACCCATCCATGGCGACATATCTCCGATATGCGAAAGAACTAATGGCCACATTCTCAAGCTGCACCATCGACCACATCAGTCGCAGTCAAAACAAACCAGCCGACGCTCTAAGCAAAATGGCATCCACAAACTTTGGCCATTTAGCAAAAGAGGTCCGCGTTGAAGTGTTAGCCGAACCCTCTGTACCACCCAAGGAGGTCCATGTAATTCAAACAGGTATTGACAGCTGGATGACCCCCATCGTCTCTTACCTCACTACAGGCACACTACCAAGTCAGCGCGCAGAGGCAAGAAAAATACAACACAAAGCGTTACAGTACCAAATGCAAGATGGAGTGTTGTATCGAAAATCTTACTTGGGGCCATTGCTGAAGTGTGTCGATGGAACAGACGCAGACTACCTTGTCAGGGAAATCCATGAAGGGATATGTGGCATACATGCGGGGCCGCGCATGGTGGTGGCAAAGATCATGAACGCCGGCTACTACTGGCCTGGCATGCATCTAGACGCGCTGGAAATCATACGACGATGCGACTCTTGCCAACGCCACGCGCCGAACACCATGCGCCCCAAGAACGACTTGATACCAGTAACATCCGCATGGCCATTTCAAAAATGGGCCATCGACCTGGTAGGGCCGTTCCCCATGACCACAGGCAAGCGGCGATACCTGATCGTTGCAATCGATTACTTCACGAAATGGATAGAGGCCAAACCGTTAGCAGAGATCAACGCAAGCCAAGTAAAGAAATTCATTTGGGAGTTCCTCATTTGCCGTTTCGGCCTGCCCATGGAGATTGTCACAGACAATGGAACACAATTTGCAGATAAAGGGCTCCTAAAGTGGTACACAGAGCTGCACATCAAGCCCATCTTTACATCAGTCGCTCACCCACAGGGTAACGGCCAGGTTGAGCGCGCCAACAGGAGCATCGTCGAAGGCATCAAAGCACGCCTAGGGACGAAAGGAAAAGCCTGGGCGGAGGAATTACCGAGCGTGCTATGGGCTAATCGAACGCTAACAAAAACGAGCACCGGCGAGACCCCGTTCAGCCTCACCTATGGCTCCGAAGCAGTCATCCCGGCCGAAATAGGGTGCCCCTCTGCAAGAGTCCTGTCCGCACACCACACCGACAACGAAAAAGAGCTGCGCACCAACTTGGATTTGCTGGAAGAACGTCGGGACTTGGCAGCGATAAAAGAAGCTAACTACAAAAAGCAGTTGGAAAAGTACTACAACGCCAAGGTCAAACTGAACACCTTCAAAGTCGGCGACTTTGTCCTCAGAAACAACGAAGCCAGCGGAGCGCTTCCAGCAGGCAAGCTCACTCCCACCTGGGAGGGTCCATACCGCATCATCGAAGTGCTAGGGAAAGGAGCATATAAGCTATCAACACTAGAGGACAAGCTGATCCCACGCACGTGGAATGCAGCGCAACTAAGAAAATGTTACATGTAATCACCACGCGTATTGTAATGAAGGCTGTTTAGCCATTTTATATGACGATCGTTTTTCTTTCCCTAACCCAAACTTCTATTCTGTTACTCATCATATCGTTACATATACCAACTTGCAAACGCTAAAACACAGGCGCGCCATATGGCTAAGATATCGCGCGCCACCTAAACATTGTATGGCTAAGATACAATGTCAAATTAAAAATTGCAAGATAACTTGCAAATTCAAAAACAGGCGCGCCATATGGCTAAGATATCGCGCGCCACCTAAACATTGTATGGCTAAGATACAATGTCAAATTAAAAATTGCAAGATAACTTGCAAATTCAAAAACAGGCGCGCCATATGGCTAAGATATCGCGCGCCACCTAAACATTGTATGGCTAAGATACAATGTCAAATTAAAAATTGCAAGATAACTTGCAAACTCTAAAACAGGCGCGCCATATGGCTAAGATATCGCGCGCCACCTAAACATTGTATGGCTAAGATACAATGTCGAACTAAAAATTGCAAGATAACTTGCAAACTCTAAAACAGGCGCGCCATATGGCTAAGATATCGCGCGCCACCTAAACATTGTACGACTAAGATACAATGTCAAACTAAAAATTGCAAGATAACTTGCAAATTCTAAAACAGGCGCGCCATATGGCTAAGATATCGCGCGCCACTTAAATATTGCATAACTAAGATGCAATGTCTAAAATTAAAAGATTGCAAAGATAATTTGCAATCTCCTAAACAGGTGCGCCATATGGCTAAGATATCGCGCGCCACCTAAACATTACACAGCGATAAAAAACATAAGACGTACAAATCGCACAACAAAACAGTACACAAAATCAAAATTCTCACTAACATTCAAACCAACAAACATATTGTTCCTTAAGTCATTACAGGGTTACAAAAAGAAAGATACATATATCTATGGCGCAGCACCCTCAGAAGCATCACTGAACTCCTCCTCAGAATCAGACAAGTCCAGCTTCTCACTAGGGCCAGGCGCTTCACCTTCAACTTGAGGACCCGCATCAGTCTTCTTCATGGCATATTTGCGCCTGGTATGCGTCAGACCCTGCTTTTCAAAAGACGACCGTAGGGTATGACATGTTGGCTGGTCTCGATGACTCACAACGAAATCCACCAGCTCAACGTTTAGGCGGTCGTACTCCGCGGTCTTCTTCTCAAACAAGGCGTCCAGGTCCTTGTTATACAAAGGGAACTGTTCCAGGGCCTTCCCATCTTTCGCATGCTGGAACCCCTCGAGGAACCCAGCCTTGCGCCCCACCAACTTGGCAGCAGCATTCACAGCGGCAACCGCCTGGCGCGCCTCATCACAGTTCTTCACGTGATAAGCGACCTATAAAATGTACACAAGAACCTGTTAAGCATCATAAAAAAGAAAAAACAACAGGAAAATAAAGAGTAAGAGCAAAAGACGAACCTCTGGGACACAACAGGTCATAAGCCATTCCCGGTCTTCATGCGCCAAGCGCGCCTCGTCACGAACATCCAACGCTTCCCCCTCAAGGTCAGCGTTCTGCTGCTCAAGTTTCAGGTTGGCCTCCTCTAAGCCTGCCACCTTGGTTTCCAATTCCGCAACCTTGGCATCCTTCTGCCTCAGCATCTCGCGAGCCTCAAGCAAGGCATCACGACGCTGATCCAACTTTTCATTAAGATCGAGGATCTTCCGCGACGCCTCACCCCATAAGCGCTCAGCCTCCTGCTGCTTCTGCGCTGCAACCTCTAGAGTCCGGTTGGTTTTGGCACAGGCAGCTGTCCACTGCTGCTCTCGCTCAGACAAGTGCTTGTCAAGCTTGTCCCGCTCCTCGCGATAAGTCACAGCATCCCACTTAGCGCGCTTCAACTCCTGCGCCAACCTATCGCGCTCCGCGCACACCTCACTGAACTTAGTATCATATTCCTGGCGCTCATGGGCCAGGAAACCCCACTGCCGGGCAATCTCAGCGGAAGTAGAGATCAGATTGGCCAGGCTCATCATGTTGTCTTCAAGAAGATCCTGATGAGGACGACTGGCCTGGTGCTCGCGTTCAGCGGGAGGCACAAGATTACCCAGCAGCTCCCTACAGCTATTCACATCCACAAACCGAGCGCTGGTAGTCAATTGCCAGGAGGGGATGTAAATTTCATCAGGGTTCACATCCGCGCTCTTAAGGCTAGCCCCCGAAAAGCCAGCCTCGGACTCGGGGACTGGACGCTTCTCGTTGGAGTCGTCGTCCATAATTTGCAAACCCCTCGTATCGCCTTCGCTAATGTCTGGCGGAGACACGCGCTGGGTCTCCCCCTCCAAACCCACAGATGCCTCAGTGACCACTGGAGCAGTATGGACAGGGGGGTCATCCAGCTGCGCCGTCTGACGCGGAGGAGAGGGTTGAACCACATCACGAGCGGGAGAAGGCGGTGGAGTCCTCAACGAAAGAGGCTGAACAGGAGGAGTAACAACCCGCCTATCTGGCGAGGGCACCCCCTGAGTCTCAGTCGGGTTCACCATAAAACCCTCATGCACAGCAGCCTCGGTCACATGACTGGGCGCCCCTTCACCCATTAAGTCAGCTGCAAACAACACAAAACAAACAATAAATCAGAAAAGGAGAAATAAAGAAAAAGGCATAGTGTACACGCCATAACACTAAGGAACATACCTAACAAGCTGTCCTCGGCGCTATGCACCAAATCACCCAACTTTTGTCTCTTTTCAGCAGGGGATAAAGAGCCAGTATCATGCGCCCCCTCAGTGGAAGACTTACGAGACTTGCTTCGCCTCGAACGTTTCTTCTTCTGCGGGGTCTGTTGAGGCGCAGACTGATCCATCTCCGTCTCTACAGTCAACGGCGTTTGAAGAACCACCCCCTCCGCAATATCTTTCAACACAGAAGCCCCTTCATCTGTGAACGCATCTGAAAGTTCAACGTAGCTTCGTTCAATAGGGTTGTAATTTTGAAGATACCTGTTAACGACCTCATGGTCTAAAACAAAGGCAAAACCTTCACCTTGGACAACACCCCGCGCCACCTCAGTCCTTGGCTGCCGCACCCGACGAAGTACAAACTCCTCCTCCTCCGTCTCTTCCCCGCTGTCGTCCACAACAAAAGCCGACAGCGCCTCCTTCTCACCCCCACCTGCGGACGACACATGCGGAGAAGAGGAAATGTCAGAGTCAGACGACTCGTCACTGGAAATAACAATAAAAGGATAACCCGTCCGCATGAACATGTTCACCGGAGAGGGGTTATCAAAGAGCAAGGGAGGCTCACCTGTCTCAGTAATCCGTAAAGGCGCATTGGCGTCTTCACGCGCCACAACCTCCAACTGCGGCCGCACAAGCGTGTCCCAGGCTTTCTCCAAAATATAGAGCTCATTCTCAGCAAGCTCCCGGAAGGTGAACCCCATGTTGTCACCACCCAGCAATAAACTGTACAGACTCTCCACATCTGATAAAGAGAAAAGCAAAATTCAATAAAAAGGCAAAGTTAACACGCTGCGCAATACAGACTGGAAGACATACCTTTCCCATCTTCAGTTAAGTGAGGGTTGTGTAACGACCCAGGTGGCGCAGCGGATTAGCATTAACAGGTTTAATTGTAATGATTACATTAAACTGAATTTCAAATCCGAATGAAATACATAAAATGTAGCCATAGCATCCTCTTCTTATCCAGATCTTCTATTTGTCAGCTTTCTCTTTAATATCTTGTATCAATACCTGACCACATGCTTAAAAGTACGTTAGTATTTTCATACTAGTGAGTAATGCCAAAGTCTTTAAATAACCTTTTCGACATAATTTACGCATGCATGTAATTATCCGGTCATTCTATTTTACGAGTATAGATCGATTATACATGGTCCCGTGGCCTCTAATTGGTCCAGGCTATACTCTATGATACCGAATGGATCCACTCTACGTAGTTTCTATTCGACCGAGTTCTATTATTTCTATTAACAACTCGATAACACTTTTATAATATAAACCGTATAAAATACTTGATAACGATTAGACAAGCATGTAATCACCCCAAAAGCTTTATAAGTAAAAAGGGGAAGGGTCATGTACTCACCTCTATTGTATTCTCCCGGATTTTGTAGTCTAATTCTTAACGGTATATTCTCCAAAATATTGTACCTCCTTTGGCTTGTATAAACAGATTCAACAACCTTCGACGGGGTCTGACCCGAGACGAATACAAACCGAGTTATCCGGGTTGGGTTTAATAATACTATAACAACAACATAACCTCTTGGGTACTGCTTGATAAGTTCGGCTTCTGATCAGAAGAGGAGAAGTCGGACAGATCACCGGAGGTGTAGAGTCGTGGCCGGGTTATCTGGTTGCTTATAACCGGTCACCGGAGATGGTGACCGGTGGCGGAGATGGTGACAGTCGGTGGTAGCGGGTAGTCGGAACAGAAGGATTATGGTGACGGTTATAGAAGCGGCAGAGAGGGTGGATGGTGAGTGTTGTGAGGCGACTGGTGGTAGTACCGGTCACCGGCGAGTTGTCCGGAGAAGGTGACCGGTGACAGATTGACAGAGGGAAGTCGGTGTTCGGGAGTACGTAGTAGTTTTCAGAGGTTGACATGTCGGGTTTCGGTTGTAACAGGGAGGAGTTTATGGTCGGCTGAAGGTTACAGGAGAGGAATGGAGCTGGGATCGGTGAACATGGTGACAGGTCGCCGGAGAAGATGACCGGAGCCGGTCACCTCCGTAAGCTTTCCTCTCTATCTCATCGTTCTCTCTCTCTCCCTCTCACTTACGTCTCTCTCTTTCTCCTCTCTTTATGAGTTGGTGTAATATGTTTGTAGACTGAAAGTATACACTTATAATTAATATTATGAATGAGGAGGATATAATGCTTGGTGTAGAGATGTACAGGTTATATATGTGTGTATATTAAGAATGTTGTGCATGAATATAATGATTATATGATGATGATGATGCATGGACTTTGGATAGGTGTTGATAAGATAGAGGTTGAGTGAGTGTATAGTGAAGGAGGTGGAATGTTGCGTAGGTATCAAGCAGGGGAAGGAGGCGATTGGGATTGAGTGATAGGATGAAGATATGCATGCATGAATGTATTCACTTATATAATATTAGGGTGAATGAATGATATGATGAGATGATGATGAGGATTGACACAGGTGAGGAAAGATGCATGTATGTTGGATAAGAGCAAGGAAAAGGGGCTGTGCATTTAGGCTAAAGGGTATTGGGTTGCATAAAAGAGGAGCCCATTTTCTTATAGGTTAATATGTATTGGATTTTTATTATTGGGTGGACTCGATATATTGGGCCGATTCCATTGGGCCGGATTAGCTTAGTTATAATATTGGATAATTATATTAATTAATCATAGATTATATATATAATCTCGGGTACTTAACAACGGGTTGTTACAGGTTGCGCCCCTGAATATCATACTTCAGGCTCATCCCTGCCATTACCAGCGCCGTCTCCGGAATCTCACACAGGTCCACTGGATGCGCAGTAAGGGTTTGGAACCAGTCTTGTTCTTTGTAATCAATCAGCACCGCCTTTGGCGCACCATCATCCGGGTTCAGGCGACCCATAACCAGGGGAATAACACCCTCATTAATCCAGAAAAACTTAGGCTTCCAGTCACGAAAGCTCTTCATCCCTGCCTTGGCACAAGGAGCCACCCCTGTGCGGGGACGGCAAGACAGCCAACTCTCCACAAAGCAGAGAGAGTAGAAGACATAGAACATGTCAACCAAGGGCTCAATTTTCTGGGAGTGGCAACAGAACTCGAAGAACATCAATCGTGACATCAAACCAGGGTGAATCTGGTTAACATGTACCCCAACGGTCTGAATAAACGTCTTTAAGAAACGGGTTACCGGAACCCTAAAGTTGCAATCTTTAAAATATGTGGCGTAAAGCCCAACCTTGCCCACTGGAGGCTCCAGTATGGTTTTATCTGGGGCAGGAGCCTCAACACCATAGCTAGAAGGAAACCCATATTCCTTCCTAAACTTGCGAAACTCCCCTTTCGCCCACACCGCCGTGACTTCGCCGGCGTGTGGCGGTCCCTTCTTAGAGCCGTCATCCTTCCTCTTAGACCCACCACGTTTCTTTTTTGGGACCTGAATAACGTTCTCCATCACGAAAGTTTGAAGGTTTTTAAGAAAAGAAACTCAACTCTTGAAAGAGGCAGAGAGAAAAAATTTTCTTCTTTTTTTTTGGCTAAGTCCGAAATGAAAGTGTAAGAATGGAAGGAAGGAGGAACAACCTTTTATATGCAGGTCACGTGCCTTCAGGACGGTTACGAGTCGTGTTGCACGACCAACCAATAAGAAAACGCCACGTCAGGAGAGAGAAGGGCAGGGAGTACGCGAAACGACAGGTTGGACCCACCACTCTCTGCAATAGTACAACCGTCAGAGACTTTTCGGCTACCAACCTGTCCCATCCGCCTCGCGCCCTGACACATCTGATGTATGCATTAATTACTGACGTGCGCAGCAAACCCACTTGGAATATCACTGCGCAGCGCACAGTCAAACTTAAGAGAATAAAACAAGTAATAACGAACACACAAATTTTCTTTTTCTCTTTTCTTTCCTTTTAGTGCAGCGCCCTGCATGCAACGCATACAGCACACTACACTGGGGGGACTTGAAGAGATATGAGACCGCGCAAGCGCACGGGCCCACATCTCAACATATGCCAGCACAGCAGGCCTACGTGGGCTTCTAGAAAGCGGCGCGGGGCACCTCGTACCATGACAGCTAATAACCGACAAGAAAGGGACGTCCAGCCAATCAGAGACGTTCATTCCCTGCTCCATGATCGCCTGCAGGTACGAGGTACAGAATAGTACAAGAAAGGACAGACACGAGACACGTGGACCAATAGCGAAGGAACAGCGCAGCGAATGACAACGGCCCAATCGTACAGCCAGCTGTCATTCCAATCTCGTCCAATCACAGAAGACCTCAGATGGCCTATAAATACCCTATGAGGTCAGACGAAGAAAAGCATGGACAACCAGAGAGACAACCATAGTTACGAGAATTAGATTATAGTCGAAGCGCTGTAACAGTAGCTATCTTAGTCTTGTAATAATCCTTGAATCATTAATGAGAATCATGTCCTTACTTGTGCTTACATTTTAGCTAACTGTTATATTAGTGTTTGTTCAAAAATATTCTTAATTAGTTAATGAGTGATAAAATTCCTTAAATTTTTGTAACTAAATAAATAAGTTATTGATTTATAATAATTTAAAAAATATAAATACTTCATCGTCTTTTGCCTTAGTCACCACCAACTCGGATTTTTTTAGGTATAAAAATATTGATTTACATATTTTATAAATAGGTGTATCGAATTGACGAGGGGTAGAATTAGAAACTAGTAGAATCGAATGAAAAGAATTAATAAAAAATAAAAAGACAACTAGAAGTTTCCCTTTTGGACTCCTTTGAGATCTTTCTCAACTACTTTTAGGCTGAAGTACGGCCCACACTCACTACTATAATCTTAACCCACGTCACACAGTAATATGATGCTGCCACATACTTCATAGGGTTCTGGGTTTCATACACCATGTGACGTCACAATCTGAGGGTGCGACATCACATTCTAGGATATGTGGCAACTTCATATTGATGTGTGATTTATATAACCCAATTGATTAAAATAATAATAATACAAGCGAGTCACTAGATATTTAATTGTGTTTATTGACTGATATGGTTAATAATATCACATTTAATCATAATTTTGTTAACTTGATGACCAATAACATATGATTGATATAAGTTTGACATGATTAAGATTTGAGATAAATTGTTGTTGGTCATCAAGTTATCAAAATTATGAGAGATGAGTGGCTCCACGTTGACACTACGACACTACCCGCTTGACCAACCATTTCTTTTACAAGGGGCTTTCTCTTACGCCCCCCTTACAAATCATCCATCCTCTCCTACAGGCACCCCAGCCTTCTCTCCTTACCACATCTTCAAATGAAACTCTTCTCTCTTTCACATCGGCCACGATCTACTCTAAACATCCCATTAGAGATGGCTTAATAACAAAAATGTAATAATAGATTAAAAATATTATAGTTGTATAAAAGTTAGAATTTTATTTCTTTATCAAAATAATTTATAGAACTTTGACTAATCTTTTGACCTTTCTCCAAAAATCTATATCGAATAGGATTGAAACTTTAATAATGTGACTAGTGATGGGGACTAATATGTAAAGTTAAATGATGAGGTCACCAGTGACGATAGTGATACAATTTTCATAAACTAAAAAAAAAAAAAGACTTGTTATTTATTGATATTTAGTTACTACCACATTCATACCTCATTCTTCGTATCATTGTCATTGTCATTTATGATATTTAAAATTGATCCTCAATCATAGCCAAAATGTACATTCACTTAGGTTATTTAATTGTAACATTTGTTTTAAAAAAATCATTATAATAAGGTAAAAAAATCAATATTCACTTATCATACATTGTTGTCTATATTAAGTTCTAAATGATCATTGTCAAAGTCATGCAAACCCATGCCCATATTGAGATCACCGTCCATCATAATTAGATCAAAAAGACCAATAAATGGAGTGTAGACTCAGATATCTTCTTCCTAATTGAATCCGCATTTTGCATAGATTTATCGGGCTCTTTAAACTGGTTGTTCATCTTCTCTTCATCCATCAAATCTGCAAGCATGTTCTTCATAGACCATTAATGTATTTTTATTTTCACCATTGTCATTCTCGGTTCATTTAAATCCTCAAAAGGATAGCCACCAACAAGCATGACACATAGCATCATCCCACACGACCACATGCCTACAATTAATTTAACATAACATCAGTTCATCTGTTGTACATAACTCATGAATCTTGCTAAATTTATTTACTGACCAACATACGCAGTTAACGTATAAGATCACATCTTAAGTTTCTACACACAATTTTCATCAAAACTATAACAACGTCAAACTTGTCCTATTTGGCTAGTTACAAAAATAAAAATACTCAAACAGCCCCAAAGGCGCAGCTTAATTGCTACTAAAACAGCCACAAACACGCAACTTTAAAATGGAGCTTTGTGGGTCAAACGGGTGAGCTAGTAAGTAATGGGTCAGCAGAAAGAACAAGTCTAGGCTGACTGAGTTTTTGGGATTCGTCTAAAATGTGAACGTTTCAGGTTGTTTCTGAATAAAGGGGCGATAGTATTTTAACATGTGTTTATATTTGTTTTCAATATAAGTAGGGTAGAGGCAGTAGGTTTTAGTTAGTAAGTTTTTGCAATTGTTTCCTTGCATAAACATAGATAACGCCAAAAATAGGTTGGGGCGCGTAAGAAAATATAGTCCATAAAATTAATTTTTCAGAACATAATGAATCTAAGCATATCCTATGATGATTGTAAAACAAAATACATTGATCAAGAAGAGATCTTTCTTGTGCTGATACTATAACAAATTAAACATACATATATATAAGCCCTGCACATATTCTTGCACAATGATTACAAAATAATAACAAATGTTACTTCTCTTATATTTTAAGATGACATAAATCTTACTCTTAGTAGTGTAGATTGTATGGATGATCCTATTGTTTGCATTACTTGGATGGCTGAGTAAACAACTGATTTGGCATTCTGAATATTTGCATGTCAATTGTTGGAAAAAAACTAGTGTTTCCTATAGCAGTAGTAATCAAGCTGATAATAAACAAGCTTTTAGAAGTACATAACTAACCGTTGCAAATCCAGTGACAGGAAGCCTTGGAGTGCTTGCTTGCAGATCTTTAATGGTACCGTGTAATGCAAACCGTGCTCTCTTTCTATCGAACACCATTTATTGAGATAAGCAATCTGACCGTGACACTTAACTCAACATCAGTTAATCATATGTTCGGATAAACTTATAACTTATCTACTTTTTTACCTCCTTATACCTTATTCAAACCCAAAAAGTCATTTTCAACCCCCATTAAGACCGACGGGTCGCTGCGGCATATATTTTTCCATGGGAACCTATGTAGCAGAGCATAGGTTAGAACCTATAACAATAATGGGTATAGGTTATGTTGTTATATCTAGGCGTGGTTAGGCATGACTCTAGGTGCAGGGTTGAGTTGTCAACTTATGTTATAAGACACCATACTAGTTAAACTTGTCTGAATACTAAAACCATTTAATAAACTGACTTCGGGCACCTATTAAACTAAATACACGAACTCACAACATTGTTGTTGACAAAACCTATTTTAAGCATGTGTTCAGGTACCTACACCGGAGATTCAAGGAATGTACAGTATGAATCGGAGTCACACTGACAGACGAACCAGAAGACGAACAGGAAACCATAGATAACATACGAACCTCGTATGATTGGAGACTGGATTTACATATTATGTTGTAGTTGTATAATTTGATTTAAGTTGAATTGTAGACTAATATTTATAGAAATCTAGTTATTTTACGTTGTTTCCGTTGTTGCTTGCATTGCATGATGTAATATATCAATCTGTAATTTCGTCCAGGCCCTCCCAGGTCAGGGTTTGACACCGCTAACTACATATATATTAACAGATGTAGTCAGTTTGGTAAGAATTTAATTTCTTTTATTTTACAACAAGAAAGTTGATGACAGATGTGCCCCACTTACAGTGTGCGCATATAATGTATATATGTGTGGCCCTCGGGGGGGCAAAAGTAAAGTTGCACTAGTTTTAACGTTATTTTACTAATTTCGTGAAAATAACGTTAAAAACGATGGACGGTTAATCATGCATTATGTGGTGGCTTTGATAGCCAAAAGACAAAGGGTACATGCACCGATCGGGTTTGTCCCGATTGCTAAGTGTTTTGTGCCTTATGTCCAAGGCTTGATACCAAACCACATCGAGCCGGGGGTCTCACTGGAAGCAACCTCTCTATTCTTAGGGGTAGAGGTAAGGCTCTCTACATCTTACCCTCCTCATACCCTACCTTAGCTTCGCTATAGGTGGGATTAACTGAGTATGATGATGAAAGTTGATGACAGATCATTGCTAATTAAGTACGTAATAATGTGCATGACTATTGGATTGTGTAATGTTATAAAAAGAAGCTTTGAAAGCATGTAAATTGATACATAAAAGTTTCATCAACATGTATATATATCTAACATTTACCTTTCATATATAGATTTAACTAGAAAAAAAAGTGCACACGTAGAATTAGAAGTATGTTTTATGAGTTATCAAGTGTTAATCTTATACAGCTTTATCAGGGTAACAACTCTTGATCACATTTACATCCAAGTGCCATAGTACAATGCCGGCTACCGAGGCTCTGTGTGACATCCCTGATTGTCTGGGGATAAGCCAACACTTATCACTGGTTTCATTCTACCTTAGTACGTCTTATAAGGGGAACAACTCTTGATCACCATCGGCATCCAAGTGTCTACTATGACGTCCGTCCACTAGTTTAATTCAATATACAACGGCGAAGCTTTGTGAAGGCTAGGACCCCCCCCCCCCCCCCCCCACACACACACACTCACACATAGAGTTATTTTTTGCTCTGTAATGTAATTTTTTTCGTCTAGAAATTTTATACTGGAGGTAAAGGTTAATTATAAGGTTAAATTCCTAAAAAGGATAACAATTGCAAACTCGTTTAAATAAATTAACAAGTATAAAGGTTGTAGATACTATTGATACGAGAACCTTTGATATCCATATCCTTCCACTTTGAGCTGAGATGGGTTGTTTTCTCAGCTTTAAACAGCAAAACACATCCAAACATTATTACTTACAAGGAAAGTGTCAATCCATATTACCTATTTAAATTTTGTGAAAAAAAAATGTTGAAAATTATCAGAAAATGTTGTTTCAAGTCCGTCTCTCCAACGAGTCGTCTGTAGTTCCAATCCTTCGGGTATTGTAAGATTTACAGTGATCGCACTTGTGTCCAAAAATGTGGAAGAATGCTTTGCTCGTCTTGTGACAGTCATTGCACAAGATATGGATCTGCAAGGCCGGGACAAATTAGTTGATTAGTGTCATAAACATCAACTACAGAATAGAACACATGCTCGGTTACCAGATAAAAACAGTTATTTTGGTACGGGTAAAAACAGGTTTGAGTTGGCGGATTGTGATGGGAAAATATGATGCTTTTCCCATTCTGCTATTATGATTCTTGCATATGGAAATAAAAGGGAAAAAAAATACATATTACAAATAGGCAGCCAGGTAATCAGAAAATTGACAGAATTACCTCGTATCGGTATTCTTCAGGCATGACAGTAGCTTCAATCTGTCAAGTTACAAACGTCAAATAAACAAGAGGTATACGGACAACAAAATGTAGTAAATAAAGAGAGTTTTTTTTTTTTTTTTGCATAAAATACCAACATACTTTTAGCTTTTTTTTCCACTTTCGAAGTCTTTTTTTTTTTTTTTTAATAAAAAAGAAAACTTTGGCGAATGCCCTTTTTGGCAAAATCGCACAGAGCCTGGGTGAAACTTTTGATTTGTCCCCCCGCCAAAAGGCAGTCATTGAATGCTTGCAAAGCCCCCATGCCCAAGATTTCCTGAATGTTATCCCAATCGAAGGTTTGGGCCAAACCATGTCTAGGGTTGAATACAGGGCAATTCTTAAATATCGTTTGATGATCCCCATGTACCATGAAGATGAAGTCTGTCCGATTTGCCGTAAGGCATGCTTGGACAAATACGGGGAACACGCGGTTCACTGTAAGGAGTTGCCTGGTTTCAAATATAGGCATGACTGGGTCCGAGACGTTCTTTGGGACATTTTAAGAAGGGCTGGGATCTCAGCCAAACGGGAGGCTCCTGTGAATTTCCTCTCGGACCCCGCTGACGGGAGATCCACCCTTCGTCCAGCAGACCTGCTTGTCTTTGGGTGGGCCGGAGGGAAACACGCTTGCGTCGACCTAACAGGTGTATCTCCTCTGGTTGGTTTGAGGGATAGTGGTTTTTTAGCAGGGCAAGCTGTGCGGAAAGCAGAGGCGAAGAAAATTGAGAAGCATGCTAAAGCCTGCGAGGAGAACCAACACGTTTTTGTTCCCCTAGCATTTGATACCTTTGGCTCGTTGGCGCCGGAAGCCATCCGTTTCCTAACTAGAGTTCAACGGGTTATTCATGGTAGTGTCTCGACTCAAGGGGGACATGGGTTTGTTTTTAGTAGATTAGGGTTGCCATCCAGAAGGGGGTGGCGGCGCAGTTTGTTGCCCGCTATCTTGATGTAATTAGTCACGTTTATGTGTTTATGAATGAAAATATCTTTTTGTTTAAAAAAAAAAAGAACAAATTACATAATCACTGGCAGACGGACAACAAGCTGCGCCACTACCCTTTTGTGAATAGCGAAATTGAACCTACTAAAGACTTTTAGCCTTTTTTTCAAAATTGGCAACATTGTAATCTTCCAGTTGGTAGCTATGATTATGAATTGAGGCATATCATCTTGCTATTTTACTAAAAACCTTTTAAAAATCAAATTTCCATTAAAAATTGTTTCTTGATTATTATTTCTTATTTATCCGGTATATCAAGCCATGCATTCTAACATTGGCGTAGCTTCATAGGGGCGCCCGACCCTCCAAAATTTTCGCTCAGAAGTTCCAATTATATAGTACCCGTATAGAATTGTTTTGGTATATACGGTTTCGACCCCCCCCCCCCCCTTCTAACCGGTGAATTCCGACCCTCTGAAATTTCCACTCAAGCTTCGCCACTGCATTCTAAAATTATATTTTTCCTCCAAAAGTGCGATAACATGTAGAAGATGCTTAAAAACAGCAAGCAATTATTAACAAAATCAGATTTCAAGAGTTTTCCGTAAGCAATTACATACCTCTTGGTCTAATCTTTGCCATGTACTGGACATTTTAGACATGGATTTTGAGCATATGGGACAACGGTATCTGCAAGACAAAGAAATTAGCATCCATAAACTACAATTCTCTACCAGTTCAGAAAATAAACCATCTTAGAAAAATTAACGCTCAATAAAAAGATTGTGAGATAACTGATCCTGGTTGATCAACTCCCTGCAGCAATCCAGATGAATGGCATGTCCACAAACCATGATTGTTGCGGCCTTGATCGAGTCAAAAATAAACTACCAAAAAAGCATGCTTGTTTTTATCAAACGTAGATCATAATTTATAACTGGAATAATACACAAATATAATGATAAACGGAGGCAATATTGACACATTTCTTGAATGGCAGACTCGGTTATCACCATAGTTGTTAATAGCGACCATAACGCTCGCTATAGCGAATAACATAGCGTTCATGTGTTATGGTTGATAGCGACACATAGCGGGAAATAGCATGAAATAGATGAGATTTTTGTATTTCTTTTAGTGTATCGCTAGACCTGAAATAGCGCCCGCTATTTCATCACTATCGCTACGTAGCGTATCGGCAGCTTGTTGCTATTGTCCGCTATTCTCTATTGACATCTATGGTTATCACTAATGGGTCAGATGGGTTAGCCACTAATGACTTGTAATCTAATTTTTGTTTCGGATAAGGGGTGTTTGGGGTTAACCCAGCCCATATCAAAGTTACCCGTTACGAACTATTACCCATCCTGCCTGACCTGACAATTTTGCCACCTCTAACATACCTCATAACATATAGGGCAATGGTTTTTCGTAAAGTTTCCAGTACATGTGTGATCACCACGCGACTTTACATCAAAGCATGACCCTGTTTATGTGCACATAAGAGAGTCAATGACGTAAGGTTCACGTAATCATGTGTGTTATAGGTGTTGCAAAGTATGGTAAGATCACAATAATAATATTGTGTTGTTGAAACATATGTTGTCGAAATTGCATCTATACTGTGTAAGACCGGGACAAAATAATCGAATAATAAGTTCATTTTAGTGAGAGATATGCTGTGATAACAACATATGTATATTAAAAACATTTGTAACATGAAAATATAAAAAGTGATTGAAAAGGCCAGAAAGCCCCATGAAAGAATGAGCACGTACCGCACTTTTCGCAATGGAAGAAATTTGTACTACCACCAACTCTATAGTCATTAATATACAGTCATTAGCTTATCTCAAAGAATAACCATATACAAAAATTCACAAACAACATCACTTCTTTTTCTTACTAACCTGCAAATCCCACAATCGTTGCAGTGAAACTGTCCCTTTGACGTCTAAGTCACAAATAGCAAAATTACGAAAAACGCAACAGAAATTAGCATATTCTTCAAAGATTTTTATATGAACTAATTTTTATTGCTACGAGAACAGTGAACCGTAGGTGTAGTGTTTACATCATCATCATAGAACTTGCAAATTCCACAAAAGTATTCCCCCATTTTCACTCCACAGTTGGTACATATTTGAGCAACCTATCATATCAACACGAAGAATAGTTATACAAGATCAAAACATTTGCATACATTCACTTCACGTGTCCCGTTCCACAGTAGGATCAGTTTTGCTATCCACAACATTTGCCTGTTTACCTGCCACTTTCCGTAATTGGATTTTTTTGGCAAGACTTTATCTTATATTCGGATGTTCCAATGCAAAAAAAAAAAAAAAGATCTCATGATTTGAGGACAGACCTGCTGTTCAGTACTGCAAATTGCACAAATAACCTGAAAACCACAAAAAATTCACATGTTTTAGGGGTGTGAATTTCCGACATGACTCGTAAACACGACGCAAACCTAACATGAAATTTGCGGGTTTGGGTTTAGTCTAAAGGGGTTCGGGGCAGTTACACGTAGAACTCACCAACCCTTTTAGATAAACGGGTTGGGGTTAACCGGTTGGCGGGTTGCCCGTTTAACCAATACCATGTATTTAATGCCCTAGCTTAACTTAAAAAGAATCTGACATAAGATTCAACAATAAAAATATATTTTTTATACACATGAATTATTGTTCTAAAAATTTTAATCTTAAAATAAAATCATATGCGAAAAAGATTTTAAAAATAAAAGATTACGGTCAAACGGGTTGCGTTCAAATTAACCCGCGAATATTTACTGTTCGTGTTCCGGTTCATATGTCAGACACTCGGACACAGTTTTTAGACCCGTATAACACATATCTACAGAAACAAAACTATTAATCCCCTAAAATGCAAACAATTCACATAATAATAATAATAATAATAATAATAATAATAATAATAATAATAATAATAATAATAATAATAATAATAATAATAATAATAATAATAATAATAATAATAATGATAAAGAAAACAGTACTTGCTTAATATCATGACGAACGATTTCATGACGTTCCTTAGGGTTAGCCAACGCATTCTATATAAAAAAAAAAACAAATTACCAAATGATTTCATACAACCAATAACAATAATAATAATATAATATTATTATTAATAATATGGGTATGGAGGGAGAAGAGGAACCGTGTATTCGTTGTGACAGTGGCGGCATGGGAAAATGTGATTACAACAAGGAGCACGAATCTTGCATCGTCTCCGATAGTGAATGCACCTTTTCTTATTATTATGTTTAAATGTTAATTAATTTCATCATTATCATCATATAATAATAATAATATATATAAAAGAAAAAAATCAAGAGATAAGAATGTTATTATTAAGTTAATTACCCGTTTTGCAATTTTCCGATATCAAGAGGGTTGTTGGAAAGTGATGAAGAAGAAGAATCCTGGTCCGCCATTGTTTTTTGGGCTATGTTTCGTTCTTTGTTTCAGGTGGATTTTTATATTTCGATTGGATAACTTTCATTTTTTAACGTAAAAAAAAAAACAAAAAAAAAAACTGTGCTCTACTTTAAAAAAACACACACATAATTAAAACTAGGGTTAACCCGCCGCAAAGCGGCGGAGCACGTTTGTTGTGCAGAAGTGCTTAGTAGCACTATGGGCAATTATTTCCTGCATTCTTTCGCGTAATTGTGGACATAAAAGATAATATTAAGTGACTGTTATTGTCGCGTGGACTTCAAAAAAATACTCGCGGCTAAAAGCTAAAAGTTTGGTGGTCAAAATTTAAAATCCTAAAAGCTAGTAAAAGTTTTGTGGTCAAAGTTTGGTGGTCAAATTGGAAGAAAAGAAAATACATAAGTTAGTAAGAAAGTTAATGGCCAAAGTAGGTGGTAAAAGTTTGAAATCCTAAAAGCTAAAATTAGTTACCCGCGCTTCGCTGAGGGGCGCTGGTGTCGTTATAGGTTTGGTGGACATTAAAAATAACACTATTAGCGATAATAAGTGTCGTACCGCTATATAGCAATTTTCGTCAATTACGTGAGCCAATAATCTTCAATTACGTTAGCAATTTTCTTCAAATAGGTGGGCTAATTACGTAGGCCAATAATCTTCAATTACGTGGGCCAATAATAAAGAAGAATATTCCGTCGGTGTAAACATTTTTTTGGCTTGTATCGAAGGAAAGAAAAAGATGCAAAATTGCTAATTGCTTAAAGTGGGCTGCAATAAATTAGAAGAACCAATAGTTGGGCTGGGCCACACTATATAAAGAAAACAAAAGGGAGGGTCAGACAAAGTGTAGAAAATTAGTGTCGTGGGCCAATAAATAATCTCCCCATAGCCGGTGCATGTTAGCAATAAGAAACTATTAATCTGTTTCTTTTTTAATAGAGAAGAGAATTAAAACAATAATTGTTTTTTTAAGGGATACTATACAAACTATATTTTACAACAAACACATCATTGCTTATATTTCAGCATAGAAGCTTCCCTTTAGAAGGCATAACTAATTGTGTTAGTTATAATTAAATTTATGGAAATCATAAGTGGCTAAGCCCATTTCTCCGTTCTGAAATCTCACCATCTTCGGTCTCTGTTTTCACATTCCAATAATCAAAAGTTTCCAATCCCAAAAACTAGCTTGACAATCTGAGGTCAAAAACCAAAACATTTCATAACCTAACCGCTCAATTCTCTCATTATCAGTTGAAGAATCAAAGAACACGTAACAACCTAAAGTCCTTACGAGCCAAAACTTAGAAACCAAATCGTTCCTAATGGTTTGGTTTAGTTTAAGAGTTCTACAGTTTGGTTTTGGTTTACTAAAATAAATAAAAAAACCGTTACTAACGGTTTGGTTCACTGTTCCATTTAAACCGCAAAAACCGGACCTTGAACACCCTTATGCAGCTATGCTAAGCTACTTTCGTTGGAGTGTGATTGCATTTAGCAACGAAAGTGGAAGTTATAAGCAACATTGGTACTTGTGACCTAGTAGTCTGGTGATATGGTATTTGTCTCCTACAAAAGTTGTGTGAGTTTGAATCCTTGAAAGTGCAAAATTATGTGGTGTTTTAGTGCATAAAATTGTTGCTCAAACACTTATATGTAGAAGGCTACTAAGAAGGAGAATGGTGGGTTTGATTACATAATTATAAAAATCTTATGTATTACAGTTAGAACATTGTATATTAATACTTGTTGATTAACCATCGTTTAAGTTATTCAGAAACCTAATTAACCTAGATAGTTAAGGAAAATATGGTATCATATCAACGCGGAGCATGTTGTCAGTATTACACATTTCGTAAAACAAGAAGATTTGATTGGTTTGAACTGTGTTTAATGCTAACTAAAGTACGTGAACCCCATATTAGACGGCCTTGAGCGAATATCTCTAATATCAACATAACTTGACACAACTTGCAGCTATAATTATGAACATAGCGTAACTTTGAACCCTGTTGATTTATGTGTATATCATTAAACAGGTCATAATAGAACGTCAGTAGGCTTGGTTATAACTAGTATAAACTTTATCTATTTAACTGCATTGTACATGTTTCATGCAAGCACAAAAAAAACTTTATTTAACTGTTTTAGCATGCGAAACTATAAACTTGCGTCTTCACAACTTTTTAGTCGACCCTTTTAGCATATTTTTCAGGTGATAACAACTGAGTTAGCTATGGACTTGGACTTAGTAGAGACTTGCATTTGACGCCTTGATTGCGTGAGCATCTTACATGTTAGAGACGTTGTCTTTGTAGCTCATGATTTGTCGCATTCTCACATTTCCGCCTTAGGGGTGGGGGTGACAATCGAGGAGAACAATCACAAATGAATTCTCACATCTTATCTAGCATCAAGGAGAGTGTTGAAGGCTATTGTAACAGGTCAATTTAAGCATTAAGGCTCGCGTTAGGGTTTTTGCAAACGGGATGTAAGAATGATGTATAAGTTCACATGTTTATATTTTATGTTTGAAGCTTAAAATGTTATGGGTCATTGGGTTGATCCTTATGTATTTCTAATTTGAAGTTAGGATCTTGAAGTTGACCAAGTCTGGATCCGAAGTCAACCGCCACTAACGTACATTAGGGTTTCAATAGGTGCGTTTCGCTTCACTTTTTGCTATGTTTGATGATACGAAATGTGGTGCTTTTCGCACGTAAAGCTTTGATTTCGTTTGAACTTAACCCTAGTGTTTCTTCGAAAATTTTCACCCACATCGTTCAAAGTCTCGTCTTGACTGCTCATGAAAATCATGGGATTGATATAGTTTTGTTTCTGTTTGCTTGCCATGTAATTCTTCTTGTTCATATCCAAAACTTGTCTCTTTCTTTTGTTCATACCATGTGTTGCCAGCTATGGAGCTTAATTAATAGGTTGCAGAGCTTATAATCAGAAGTTTATAATAAAGCTACAAACTAAACTTACTTATTAAAGCTCAAGCCATTGACCATGATTACAAAATCTTTTGAATAATGCTAAGGTTTGAGTTTGTATAAAAGTTCAACCTGACCCAAACCAGAAAATATGTATTCAAGTTGGTAGATATCAGAATATATATTAGTGACGCCATCAAAAAAATCATGTGCCCGCCACTGTCTGGGTCCGAATAATCTCATACGTGTTAAAGGACAAACAAAGGCGTTATCTCCAACTATATTATGCGATGCAAAACAAATGCCAAGACGTGGCATGCGACAACTTCATAAAATCATAACCGCCCAAGTAGCCACTTTTGCGATTCTACAACAACTTTGCAAATGTGATTGATTACCGAAAAGATCTATATTCACATTCTTGGATTCCCCATACTAACCTTTCTTTTTCTGCTACTCAAGAAAGAATCAAGATCTTTGAGTATATGCCTTCCTATCAACTTGGTTTGTTGTTTTTTGAAAAGGGCATAAAATTGGCGTTTGAGCGTGTCAAAACCATGCAACATATCTCTTCTCCGTGGTTGCCCCTAGGCGTGTCAATTTCAACTCATTCGCGTATAAATCTATCAAGTTGGAGTATTTATTTATCTTTTATTTTCAAAGAGTCATAAGACGTAAGATAAAAATAAAATTTACCCACACTGTAATATTTTAAAAAAAAATCTTCAAAAAGTTACTATAATAAAATAATATAACTGTTTTGACCCGACCCGTGTTCCAGTGCCTCTATTGACAATCTGGATTGGTTAATAGCAGAGAAACACAAGGATTTATTTTGCATACATGAAGCTTTATATGAAAGGAGAATATGCATATCAATAAAGAAGCAAGTTTACACCAAACCTGTTTTGACCCGACCCGTGTTCACCTGCACCATTGACAATCTGGATCTGTTTTGCGTACATGAAGCAAGTTTGATGAAGAAGCTAAGTGCGAGCATGTCGATATTCCATGGCAATCTTCATTGTGGGGACCTTTTGATAAAAGAAATTATTAGAAAAGAATGAATGAAAATGAAAGCTTGAGGCATTGAATTCCTTTCTTTATGTAAAAGTGGAGAATTTATCTTTGATAAAACCTTTTTCAAATACAAGTAGGAATCATTTGTTATTGCACTTTCAAACCACAGATAATAACTTTTTTGTGTCGGGATCTGATCGGTAATCAGTTTGACAGTAGCTTTTATGCAAACTGATTCTGATTATATCAGATCCCATTATTTTTTTTTTCAAACAACAATTTGAAATACACTTTTAAGTGTTAAAACTGATGTTTGTAACCTAATGAAATGAGTATGCAATCCCATATGTTAGGTACAGCCATGGTATGCAATATTATAGCATGTTTTTTTATCAGGAATAAACCACAAAGAAAATATTTAATTTTGTAACTTTGCACCACCAAAAAAAAATGAAACCTTTTTTAAGGCACTAGAAAATCATTGTTCTTTTCACACTAAAAAACTAGGTGATTGACACAAGAAGAAAATAATCCTGTTTTGGGTTGTCATATCTAATTTGTCCAACCCGTTTAATTTTTAAAAATATACTTTATAAGGCCAATCCATATAGATAAACGGGTTATGAGGTAGTGGCGGATCTTGAACGAAAAACTTAGTAGGGAATTTTCGGTAAAATTTACAATACGAAACGAAAAAACTGGGTGGGCCAAGGCCCAGTCTGGCCCTAGTGAAGAACCGCCCATGTTATGAGGGCCGCGTGTGGGTTACACGAGTAGAAGTGTATCCAAGTTAGGGTTGATGACTTTGACACGAAATAATTATATGGGTCATGTTAAAGTTCAGCAACTCAACCTGACATGATTGCATGTCGTTTCAATGTAGGTTTTGGTGCATAGAGAAAACCAGATAATATATCAAACCAAACCAGTACCTTGCAGACCCCTTATATTACCTAATCTTTTAATTTCTGTTTCAAGTTCTGTTTGGCACACACACACACACAAGGTTAAGGTCCAAACATGAGAGATGTGAACGAATCAAATTACGTGTAAAATCACACCTAATTTAATGGGTTTTAACTTTGTTTTGTTATTACTTAATAAATAGAAAGGTTTGAGGGCACTAGATAATGTAAATAAGAATCAGATTCATATGAAGGATACACATGTCATCATTACATACTAGTAAAAACAGATTAAAACAGCTAAAGTCATAACCTAAAAGCCACTAATGATATTATCCTAAATTTAATCTAATTAACTTCCACTAATAAAACCTAAGCAAACTAGTCATGGTCTTGAGCCGAACTTATTTCTTCAAACTGTGAGTAGACATTCTAAGCCAGTGTCTGATAAGGCCTGAGGAGTGGGATGAGAGCACCACGGAGGTGGAGTGACATCACCTCGTTGGTGGACCCCACAAGTTCACCGCCTATGAATACAGCTGGCACAGGGGGGGAGTTGCAGCCCTGGTTCACAAGGGCCTTCTCAATCTCCCAGCCGTCTGGATCACGGTCCAGCTCATGAACCAGGGGCTCGACCCCTAGTTCTTGGAACAAAATGGTCACAGCATAGCATAGGCAACAGGTGCTCTTGCTGAAAACAACAACTCCATTCTCTGATGTCAATGTTTTTATCTTGTCCATCTTATGAAACTACCTTACGGCTTACACAATGTCAAGCGTCACTAACCAACCGGATCAAATTCAGAGGAGAGTCTGGGAGAAGGGTTGAGGAGGGAGATATGAGATTTGGTTTAACCTGAGGTTTCTTGGGCTACTTCTATTTATATAAAATAACAGCCAATGTTACAACTCGTTTTCTCGCAACAAGAACATCCAAACGAGATGCTTTTTACATAGATGCTTGAAAACTACTAAAGGTACTTTTGTAAATGGATACTTTTTATTTTCCTTTCCACACACCAAGGAACAAGTACAAATTACATTCCTAATTAACTGTAATTGCAAAAACCTTTGTCTTTAAAGACACTATAATAAGAGGTGGAAATTTTGACCCAAGTACTTATGGATGAGTCAATTCAGGTTAAGTAAATAAAGAACATGAAGGCAATGGGTCGAAAAGGTCAAAGTCTATTAGACTATATGTGATATTAGTAATAGTATAGGGTTAGATATGTAATATGTGGGTCTATATATCCACACACCTTGTAACCCTAATTATATCAATCTAATACAATCCTAATACCATTGTTTAACTTGGTATCAGAGCTTAGGTTACAGCCACCACCGGAGGGGCGGCCGGCCGCCGCCGCCGCCCTACCACCACCACTCAAAAACAACAGCGCTCAGTTTTCTCATAAAGTCACACAGTATATACTTATCATATAAAACAATTATACCCCCTAATCATTTTAATTAGAAACATTATTATCTTGTTTGAATAAGATTTGACACACTAATATGATAGTTTTGGACAAAAAGGGTTCAACCTAACCGACCTTTACAAGAAATTATCGCTTTTCACTGAGATAGAACCTGGAAGTATTGACCCATTGAGTGAAGACTGATTAATGAGTTTTAATGTATAAAACCTCCTTAATCATTTCAATTAAAAAAGGATTATACCAGAGTATAATTATGCACTAATTATTTACATATAAATTAACAACTTTGGACAGAATGTGTTTGGGATCAACCTGACCGACCCGTACAAAAGTTACCCGTTTTGATACAAGCCTAAGTTGATTAGTTATCCAACCAAACTTAAAAATTTCTCGACTTGTGTAAGCTATAGACCATGAGTTAGATTCCAAAAAATTTCTATGGATCCGAATAAATAGCCACAGAAGTCCACTAAATAAACTTTAAGATTCCAAAGATTTAGAATGAGATTGCTTTCGGTGGGCTGTGATTCTTGATAACATGCCCACCAACTTGCATACATTCTATATGACACTTGTGACTCTCGTACACGTGAAAGTTTTTTCATATATGACCCTTGACCCTTCCGCTAATAATTTAATATAGAGTCAAAATTTCAATGAAGTTGAATAATTGCATTATGAAACATAAACAGGACTAGGGCAAGGCATGCGGAATGAGTAACAGGTTCATGTTGTAGCATGCCATGTTTGAATAAGATTGAAATAAGACGGATTGAACTTGGGTTTACCTGCAAATGGTGTTTTGACCATCTTTAAACATTGTATACATGATTAAGCAGTAACTAAAATTTACAAAAATAAATCAATAAATAAATAAAAATATTGCTATAAGATCTAAATCTCTAAATAAAACGATTTAGGAGGTGTTTTTGCACTAAAAATAGACTTTAGGCTACTTTCAACTTGTTTGACCCGTTTAACTTTTTTAATTGGGCCACTTGACTCGTTGAAATAGAACACACCCAAATCGACTTACTAATAAAAAAATTGGTTGTGACTGCCACCTGTAATCTATGCAAATCTTACCATAGATACAAGCCTTCAGGATCTCTGTTTTGAATTTTATCGGTTTATGGATTTCCAGTCAGGAACATGTGTCCATTTGCCTCTCTCATAGAAGCTTTATTGTCATGATAGTTGAGACAATTTCTGCGGTTTGGAGGGTTAAGTTGTGGAAGACATAACAGTGTGAGCACTCTCAAAGGAAATTTAATGCCTCCAAGTTTAACTGGTAATACACACACACACGCGCGCGCGCGCACACACACACAACACAAACTCACTTATGCACATGTAATAAATCTGATCTGGGAACATGGTTCTTGTATTTTGATTGAGAGGTAAAGACCACATTGGTGGATTCAAGAATTATATTAAATGGGGTGTGGAGGATTGGTAACATGAACGTCTACTGTCGTAAGTGCTTTAGATGTATTTCCAGGACACTTTAAAAAAAGATCCATAGACCTTAAAGAAGAACAATAACATTTAAATAATTAACATAAACAAACAAGCTACTTTAAAAATTTATATATTTCAACTTAGTTAAACAATCAAAGAAACAAAATTAAACATGAAGAAACAAAATTAAAACATAACACAGTTAACTAAACAAAATCAAACAAGTAAATTATAACTAAACAATATTAAACTAAAATCAGAAAACAAAAACTAAACAAAAAAACTTACAAGCTAATCGGAGACTGCGCCGTGTATGGCTGTGGCAACTGCACAAGAGCGACGGCCTGGTTTGAGCAGCTTCAGAAATGAAAGTGTCTTTTTCCAGCAAAGTAAAGCCTCGCAAACCTCTGGGTTGGGCCACTAAGCAAAAATATTGAAGAAGATTTTTGGGCCTGTCCCACCCTCCCTAAGTTGTTGTATACGCAAGTGAGACAGCACATCATATACATAGCTAGGCTAATTTAGGAAACTTCAATAAAAGTGATAGTAAAAAAGAAAGTAACAATAAAGGGAACAGGTCAAACTGTGACACCCGGCAAATTCAAGTTAACAACATCGTCTAAATTAAAGTCTACCTTAGCGAGTCACGCGTATTCTGTACTTAACTGGGTTAGTTGAGTCGGGTTATGGTTCGGGAACTGTTATATGAGTCTAGGGAATCATTAGATGTTGGCCTAGAGGATCGTTAGATGTCAGTCCTTAACCAAGTGTACAAGGGGTGACGATTCGGAGAATCGTCAAAGCATAGGGAACATGCAAGTCTCGAGTCCCGGGAATTGGTGAACGAGTGTGAATGTGTATATTTACAAGTGTTATGTGTTTACAATCATTATGTGACTTGTCGGTATGTGAAAATGTGTTAACATATGTTAAAACGGGGTTTAACGCGCAAAATACTTGGAACGGGACACTACAGGCGATTAGGGTGAGCTAATCACCTGTAGGGTGGCGATTAGCTCACCCCAGGTGGCGAGTAGCTGCCTCTAGGTGGCGAGTAGGGGGCTAATCGCCTAAGGGGGTGGCGATTAGCAGCCCTAATCGCCTGCAACTGAGACCTAATCGCCTGCAACGTAAGTGACGACTAAAAACGACTATAAATACCATACTTAACCTCCTAAACTTCATTATACAAACCCTAGTCGTCCCATAAACCGCCCCAACACATAAACAACCTCTGGAAGGCGATTTTTGATCAAAACTCAAGGTTTCAAGCTTGAATCATCATACTTTCATAATTCTAAGGTTTGATTTTCATCCATAACCCTTTATAAACGTTTTTAATCAATCCCTAAGGGTCCAGACCTGTTGTTAAACGAAAAAGCTTTCTGAAAATCGTCAATAAGGGTTGTTAATCGGATTATAACTAATATGCATGTATTATGAGTGTGTATGATTAAAAAGCTAGGGTTTTTATGATTCATGATGAAGATTTGCTATGTTATTATGATAGATCAGTATTGATATTGATATTATGATGATAGGAATCTCAGTAATTGATTATTAGGGTTATTGTTATGCATGTTAATATGATGATTGCATGCTATGTGTATGGTGTTTGGATTACTTGATTTCATGCAGGACTGATTATACGAGGTTAAACGAAGGATTTTGGTTTAAACATGTTTAGAATAGTTATTGGGATGATCTGGGGTAGTTACACACGTTCTGGATTTGATTTGGAGTGTTAAACGCGCGAAAAATCGGAAAAAACTGGGTAGCATGCGATTAGCAAGGCTAATCGCCTAAGGGTTAGGCGATTAGCAAGCTAATCGCCTGCTATGAGGGGCTAATCGCCTGATGTGCATGCAATTAGGGGCTAATCGCCTGCTATGTTGTGTTTTTGCATGCTGCATGACCCTAATCGCCTGATGTGCATGCAATTAGGGGCTAATCGCCTGCTATGTTGTGTTTTTGCATGCTGCATGACCCTAATCGCCTGATAAGTTCTGAAATGCATGTCACATGACCCTAATTGCATGCAAACTCAAAAATTTGCATGTCACATGACCCTAATCGCCTACACTGTAGGCGATTAGCATTCATAATTGCCTGTTGACCAACGTAATTGCTAGTTGACTTTTCCTAATCGCCTGTACTGCTGCTGTATGTATATTTTAGCATTCCGAGACCCGTTTTGACACCTAGGAACATGCTAGGAACCCCGTAACATGTCTAATAACTTGGTAACATATACTTGGATGTATTTCGGTGATACGTGAACTATGTGCTATAACTTGTTGTGTGTTAACGTGTGTTAAGTGTACTTGCGTGATTGTATGTTTTGGAGCGTAAACATAACACGGGTAGTCTCGGGTCACCAATGGGATGTCGAGTCTTGTACTTTGGGTCGGTTAAACAGTCACGGTGTTTTCAAACGAACTTGGTTATGGTCTGGACATCTAGGGACTAACTAACCTAAGGGTTATTAGTCTAAGTACTTGTAACTGTCATATGTTAGGTCGCTGTTTTACGGGACTAGCATAGCTTGTTGAACTATTCTATTATCTGAGGTTAACGCAACCTAAGGTGAGTTTACGGCCCCACTTTACTTGGTTTTCGTTTTCGGGGGAGAAAACATGTGTTAAACAACTATTTGGTAACAACTGTCATACTATGGGTTTTCAAACGGTTTACTATACGATCTTTGGAAGTCCCGGGGGGAAACCATGAATGTGCTGGTTTGCACAATGGGGAAATGTGAATAGCGCTATTGGGAGTGACCAACCCCACCCGTCGGCATGGAGCGCCGGGCGGGTGCATATTGTCTCAAACAGGAACAGGTTTACTATTCGGGCACAACATCTGGTTTGCGAGTTAGTAATGGTTTTCCAATCGTAGTAGTAATGGTACATGCGCCTAGCTAGCGTACTTGGTTTACAATTGTTATAGTATGGACAGGTTATACTTGGAACTTTGATTACAAACCTGTAAACTCACCAGCATTTTTGTGCTGACGTAAACTCTTACATGTTTTCTCAGGTCGCTAAGGTAGCAAAGTGGAACTAGGGCGCACGCGTCTGCACGGCGTCTAGTTAGAGTTGCATGGTTTTGAACATTAAACATTTGGTTTTATTTTGTTTATGTATCGACATTTAGCTTCCGCTGATGTTTGGGATTTTTAAACTATGTTTTTGAAATTCATTTAGTATTGTTTATTGTGATCATTGACTTGGATCCTGGTTTGTCATGCGCCTCGCGGTAAAACTCCGCAAGTGGATTTTGAGGGTGTGACACAAACAAATTAGAAGTCACCGACAATATATTTTAATCTTTTAATGCATACAATCTCATAAAGCGCATAACTCAAAGATAAGGATTACTAAAGTAGTTATGTTTGATGCATTGATTACTATAGAAAAGCTAAAATTTTGGACAAAAAAAAAAGTGTTTTCAACTGACAAGCCCATTTCTGCGCATACTTTAATATTGACCCGTTTCAACCCAAACTTGTCAAAACATGTTACCAAACACGCCCACCTCTAATGTAAATACTAACCACTTGTAGAAGATTTTACCATTCAGATATGCATCTCTCACTAGCAAACAGATATAAGATATAAAGGACTGCTAAGTAGGGCTCATGGTGAGGCCTTGAATGTGACTTTTGATGTCCAAATTTACGATTTTAAGATGACAATTACAATCCTTTTACTTAAAAATAAGTTGATCGAGGTTCTGTCATCCCTAACAGGTCAGTGGGTTGAGCTAAAGGTTTTGGCTAAAAAGAAAATGGGTCAAATAAGCCTTATAGATTGAAAATCATATAAAATGTATTCAAATGCATAAAAACCTCTTTGTAGTTTTATAAATAAAAGTTGGATTGTTTTTGTATTATTAATATAGCTTCTGAATTCATATAGGAAATTTTAAGGAACTAATAAAAAAAGTATTTGTGGATCAGCTCAAATCGACTCGACTAAACTTAAAATTTATCCATTTGACCCAAACCAGCTTTTGACGAAATTACCCACCCCGATTGACCCATCTTGCCACCCGTAGCATAAGTTCAACGCAACGTTGAACCGGCACCAATCATTTACGTTGAGGTTATATTCATAAGAATCTTTATTTAATTTCCTTTATGTTAAGCTTGCCTCTAAGTTCTTCAGTAGGGATCAAGGCATATTTGACTCATGAAGATTGCCTAAGGCCTAAGCTCAGTTTATGCTTGAAAGAATAATTAGAATTTCCCATGATAAGATTAATATGTCTACTGATCAAATATTACATATTACTAGCTAAAACTTAGTTCTCTTTATAGTAATTACTTCAGATTTAAAATTTATATACTTTTCCTATAAACCTACAAAACAAGGAACTCACCACATGAGTAGTTTCATTATATATTTTGAGTTGAGAAGCATGTCCAAAGCATTCGAATCTTTTGCCTATGTCAAACTTGAGGTTGTAATTATTTTTATTAATCTTAATCCAAATCTATTACCATTAGACAGTTATTGATATAGTTTAGTCAAAGCACCAAGTCCATGGTCAGAAGCAAACCAGCATTTTTAATCATAAAGTATAGAAACATGTAACGTTACCTGATCCATTTTTTGTTGGTAGTTAGGACACGTTGTTGGGATCGTTTCTCCGTCAACATATGTCACATTTCAAAGTTTTTGTTACAAGTTTGGTTACTCTTATTTATCGATATTGATGTTGCATGGAAGCATGCTATGACACACACACACAAAAAAAACCAATAATTTACAATGAAGACCAGGAAGTCAAAATAACAATAGTGACTCCTTTATTTACAGTCAAGAGAGCATGCAAAAAAAAACATCAGCTCTTAGTACGCTTACAGTCATGTTATTCTAACATGATGTGCTTAAAGCCAGTTAGTTATCTTTACTATAACACAGAATGATATAGTAATTTTATTTTGTGATAATATTACTAGCTAAAACCAGATAGCTTTTGCTTCAATAAGCTTTCGTTTCAGTGATCCATCAACATGAAGGGAAATGATATCACGTGCTGACCCTACATATTTACCACCTATAAACACTGCTGGGATAGCAGGATTACAACCTAGGCGTTGCAGGGCCCGCTCCATATCAGCATCATGATCAACTTCATGAATGGCAGGACTTGCACCAAGCTCATGGAATAGCGCTGTAATACTATCGCACATGCAACATGAACTCTTGGTGAAGATAACTGCAGCTTTCTTAGATGCCAAATGAGTTACTCTATCCATTTACTATAATTTGCTAAAATTGTAAATAAAATGTAAGGTGTTGTGGTAGACTTTGCAATATCATTGCTTCTTATATAGGGGATAGTAAGGAAGAAAAAAATATGATAGATAAAATGTTCCTTTTGGATATTTATCCGGATAAGAACAACGCTCCTGATGATTTGTATAAAAATTATTCATGCTATAAACAAGTTGACACATGGTATCTCTTCCTATGCAAGTCATATAATCACAGAAAAATATAAAGTAATAGAAGTTGTGCTTCTTGCATATTATATATATTTGGTGATGAGAGGTGGAAAATTGGGGATATATTCTTTTAATAAACTGTATAAATATTAAATTTCTTGAGGCAGATTCAGGAAAATAATCTTTTAAATATAATACTGTCAATTACTCAATCTAGGGAATTTCTCACTACCAGCACTAAAGATTAGCTAAGTCAAAAACAATATTAATAGAAGTGACTCGGTTTTAGTAAAGGTTTCTTTAGTTACCTGCAACAGCCAAATTTGGTTGCATTTGATCTTTCGGTTTTCAAATTCTTCATGTGAGAGAGTGACTGTTCTAGTTGGATGTTGCTTTGTTGTTGACGTGTAAAAGAAAAAGAATTTATCCTATTCCATTCCACTGTCTGCATTGTCATCTGTCGATCAAAAAAATAAAAAAACAAATCCTAAGAGCCAATCACAAATATCAATTAATAAAATTCTAACGTATGTTATAAAAAGGAGCGGTTTTTTAACAAGCTAAAGTTTGAAATAAACAATAGGACTCTATGGAAAGGTACAGTAGCATGATGTATGACCATGTTGACAAAGAAAATCAAATGAAAACTTAAATTATGCAGTCACTATCCAATAGAATTTTTAGGGAATAAAAGGTTCTATTTCATTATTCTGGATGACGATTACTATTTAGAATGACAGCAAAGTTATCAAGAATTTTTAAAGTATTCTCTTCAAGAAAGATACGTATGCTATGGCCAATCGCAATGAGCCACCGACTCTTCTAGACAAGTGCTGATCTGTTAGTGTGTCACAGGTACTGAATATTGCTCACTTGTATCCATCCATAAGTAACTTTTAAAAATTAAATAACTTGATTTTAGAAAAAACACGGATCAATGATATATTTGTACCATGTTGGTTTCAGGCACCAGTCACACAAATAAAACACACACGTACAGTAATGTTTTACTGCTTTAAAACTCAGTAACTCACACACTTTTCATTCATCAAACTTGAGTACATATATAACAACTAGGCACTAACCACTTCAACGTAAATAACTCCAAAAAACTAGTAAACACTAACCCACTACTTTGACTCAAACAAATCCATAACTAACAAGTGAATAAATAGTTTATCCTGCTGACCCGTATCCAATTCAATAACCCGTATCTGTGATCCGTCAAGATTAAACCAACATACCCTTACTAGTCAAAACCAGCAACTTTTTCGTGTTCATGGAACTTTGGTCAAGAATATGAATTCGAAATATAAAAACGATCTCGGAAAAGGAAATTATTTTCATGTTCAGGGCTTGAAATGAAAAGGGAAAAGGGAAGTAAATTCAAAATATAAATAACAATCTGGAAAGGGAAAGAAAACTTCTAACTGTAATAATTTTCTACTAAACCTACCCATGCTAAGCACCTTGAGTTTAGTTACAACCTTGATCTATACGGTCATATCAAAATCTGAGATAGTGAATAATTACCTAAGTTTACTGCTTATTGATAATTGTAAACCTCAAGATTTTGATAGAAAGGTATAAGTTCCAAGTGAAAGGACAGGCTAGACAATAGATTTATAAAAAATAGGTGACACGCAGGCATGTATTATTGGTGTAAGCATAATACAATGTAAATTTCATTACTGAAGCGTCTTTTCCATGCTGATTGTCCGTCTAATGCTCAAGCATAAATGCAAAATCACACTAAGTGACTAAGTTTACAGATATTAAATAAAAAGAAGAGAGTGAGATGAGGAAAAAGGGAACCAATCAAATTGCAGCAAATGTATATTATAAAGCCATGGGTGTGTATATGTAAACATATTCAGCAACGTGGCTATATGCATACCAGTGACAAAATAATATTCTGCTTTGGATATTAGTTTTCAATTTTTATTTGCCTTTGAATGTATTTCTAATGCACCTAAATTAATTGGAGACAAATATCAATATAGGCTTAGGAATCTAAATATGAGACAATGACAATAATGTGATGAGTATAGCAACAGAAATAAATGACTCTTCGCTTCATTTCGAGCCAATTATGCAAATTCTTCATCCAGAACATTATGAAAGATGAAAGATTATTATGCTTATTAAGGCTGCCAAAAAAAAAAAAGATGCCAGTATCTAATACTCTACTTGTTCTGTATTGGACATGATATTCTTTTTAAATTTTTACAATAAATGTATAACATAATATTGCAACATGCTATACCCATTTGATGGATTAAACTCTGCCTATTGCTCATCAGGTAAATACTAGTTCTTACATGGATGACACAACTCACAAGTCCTAAAACAGATATTGGTTTTTAAGTGTTAATAAAAATAGGACACAAACACAACATATTTATGTATGCTAAGAGTGGGGTTCCTGACATTATTCACAAGTTCATGACCTGCAAACAAGTTAAATGGCCGGAAATGTGAATTGGCATTACTCTATTAACTTACGTAATCACAACCAATTGTTATATTCAAAGTTATAACCAAACATTCGATGCCTAAACACGCATAATTCACAATGAAATATTCGCATGTGAAAAAAAATTTTGTGCACATTGTGTATAGCGTCTGTGAGCCAAATGAATAAAGTAAATGTTAGGTATTTGTTTGATTTGTTGAGTAATTTTCATCATTTCATGGTATTTTCCATGCACAACTACTTGATCAGAGAACATATTTTAAAATTCTCCCTTTATTTCATCACTTTGATGGCAACCAAAGCTATTCTTGGTGGTTAGGCACTTTTCACTTTATATCTTTCTTTCACTTAGAATCTTGCAATGAGAAAGAGAGGGTCTCTACTCATTTGGGAAAACATCTTCCAGATCAGCAAATGCTAAGTGACAGAAATATGAAAAAGAAAAATACTTATTTTCATATTCGTAGTTAACATACTGTCCTAGCATGAATAACTGCATCAAAGAACTTCCTAAAGGCTCTATCAAGGTTAAAGATGTGATTCTTCGTATAAGATGCCGCCGTGCATATCAATATACGGAAATGCAACTTGTTATACTACATTACAGTGGTAACCTCAGACAGTTTGTAAAGCCAGATAAGTGATAATATATTATCTTTTTATGAAAAAAGAATCTCTCCATTTCAATGTCAAGACCTACTATCTAATATCTATATATAGCATTAGCAAGAGCTCAGTTTAGTCGCAACAAAATCTAAACTTCTTTATTAAATCACTCTTGCTTTTCTGATTATTTATTGCTTTAACTTCAAGAGATGTCTATGGTTTCAGCCTTGGTGAAAGAAAGGTCGGTTGTTATATTCAGCAAAAACTCTTGCTGCATGTGCCACACAATTAAGACACTGATAAGCAGTTTTGGAGCAAATCCCACTGTTTATGAGTTAGATGAGCATCCAAAGGGGCATCAGATAGAGAAAGAACTCAAGGGATTAGGGTTTAAGCCAAGTGTTCCGGCTGTGTTCATAGGGCAGGAGCTGATTGGTGGGGCCAATGAGATAATGGCACTTCATTTGAAGGGTCAGTTAGTGCCATTGTTACTCAGGGCGAATGCTATATGGGTTTAGTGAAACTTGTTCAACAAAAATGTTATAAGTTCCTACATTATAGAGTTAAGAGTTATGTTAATACAACTATAGGGAGCAGTTTGATGCTTCTTCAGTTAGAGCGGGAAAGATGGGAGTCGTTTTTTGGCCATCTTTTCCGATAGTGTTTTTTCCTTTCTTTTCTTTTTTGGTCCATGACAATGTATTCATGTGACAACTTCCACATGTAATTTCCTACTTTTTAAACGCAACAAGAGATGCAATATTTTACATAAATTGTTATTGGGCCTTGAAGTAATACTTTAATAGGTAACTAGACATCCCCACATTGTAGTAAAGGAACTAAAAGGCATGAGACTAGGTAATAGGTATTAGAAAGGGAATCCTATTATTGGACTCATCATCATCATCATCATCATACTCAGTTTATCCCACCTATAGCAAAGCTAAGGTAGGGTCTGAGGAGGGTAAGATGTAGACAGCCTTACCTCTACCCCTAAGAATAGAGAGGCTGCTTCCAGTGAGACCCCCGGCTCGGTGTGGTTTGGTATCAAGCCTTGGACATAAGGCACATAACACTTAGCAATCGGGACAAACCCGATCGGTGCATGTACCCCCTTTGTCTTTTGGTTATCAACGCCACCACATGATGCATGATTAACGGTCCGTCGTTTTTAACGTTATTTTCACGAAATTAGTAAAATAACGTTAAAAATAGTGCAACTTTACTTTTGCCCCCGAAGGCCACACATATATACATTATATGCGCACACCGTAAGTGGGGCGTCATTATTGGACTATGTATTTCAATTACAACTATTTAGAGATGGCAAAATGGATGGGTCGAGTAACTAGTCAAAATGGACAGGGTTAAAATAGGTTACTAGTTAGGATCACAAAAAGGACAAGGTTGGATTTTCTTGACCCACATAACACTTATTTGTCAATTTTTCCGTTTTTTAATGGTAGATTAATAATGATTGCGAAAATGTAGTGCGAGACAAAAATGAAGTAATAACTTCTGTCTGTATGTATGTATCTTGTGTATATTTAATCATAGAGTTCTCCATTAGGCTGCATACTTAATAGCTAATCTAGCTAACATAATATATCTTAAAAAACAATATCATTAAAATAACCTAATATTTGAATAAACTGGTTTAGGAAGTTGTATGCTTTAAAAATAGACTTTGGAAGACTTTCAGCTTAATTGACTTGTCCAACTTGTTTGAGATATGAAAAACAACCCAAATCAACAAGTTCATAGGGAAAGGATCAAAACTGCCATCTTTACAGGGAAAAATAGCAGAATGAACAGTTTACAAATAAAATGGAACATATCCTGGAGGCAGTGTCAGAGAACTATTCCTCTAGTAGAAAAGACTGATGAAAAGCATAAGAAATACTAGTTCGCTAACTAAAATTCTATTTTTTAACCATTTATCTGCAGTTCTATTCCCCCAACTGTGGTTACTAAGATACTATTCAATAGGTTGTCTTGTGGTCACTAACAAATGTTATGTTCCTACGCTTAGTTATAACTGAAGATAACACAGATGACTTACAAGCAGATAGATTTCTTCAATGTGTTAGTCTGCATTACACCTGAAATTCAAATATGGTTATTGCTTACTAAGTGGCTCAATCTGGATATGTCCCAACAAATGGGTTACATATAAAATAGCTAAAGTGGAACGATCAAAAGAGCCTCCTAAATAGTAATAAACCCCCTAAACAAATACAAAAGTGGACAAGGAAGTGTTTGCAGGTCAACCCAATCCGACCAACGGCTCCTTATTTGTACTAAAAAGTGACATGCTTCAACTCAAACAATATTTGACCTGTTACTCTGCCCGATCCACCCATCTTGCCGCCTCTCAAGATTATATTTAGCAGGCTCCAGTTAGAAAGATTGTCTGTAAATGTCAATTTTTTTCTTTTTGAATTTTAAGGAAGAACCATCCTCACTTCAGTATTTCCAATGACATTATTGCAAATTTATTATCCAATCTGTTCCATGTCTTTCTTTGGATAACTTGAAACAATATATTTGATCCAGCAAAAGCTGATTTAAATGTCCCTAAAGACATTTGAAGCATAGTGAGAAAAAATAACATACGAAAACTAATTTATTCAGAGACAAAACCGTTCCATGATAATTAGTTATGAACTTAAGTAAGAGAAGCAACAAACGCATAACTTATGTTTGCTAACATTGCAATTGTTATATAATTGCAAGTTGGACACTAAAATAAAGTGCATCTCAGTAAATCACTAGCATAAAGCTAACATACCACTACTTAATGACAGAAAACCGAGTAATTAGCTTAAACAGATAACGACACATCACCAAAACGCATATTAACATAGTGATAAGTGATGCTGGAATTTCACTAGTTTATTGTTGATTCTGATCCGAGATTTTGAGAATAACTAAGATGTTAAAGTGAAAAGAAGTTCTGAAACAAAAAAAAAATTAATAGTAATCTCGTGAATGTGTTTTCGTATGTATGTTATGTGTGCGGTCTAGCCACTTTTCCTTAATAGGAATTTTTCTTATCTCACCCACATCTAGAAAAAGCATAAATAAAAACAATAGAAAGCTTTGAGTTGGCATCCTTTGTCCTTTTCTGGAAGTGGGAAAAGTGAGGGAATAACAAGCCCACCAATCTGAAGTATCAAATAAGATATGTGATGCCAGGACTCGACTGTGCATTCCTATTTATATCCTCATATATACCCTTAAATTTCAAATGATAAACATCATATATGATATAACTGACTAGCTGTCATGTGTCAAAAAAACCGTTCTTATGAATACTCAAAACAAAAAAGTTTATACATATTTAGCCAAAGAAAGACACAAATTAAGCTAGTTCAGTAACTTCATAACTTGCAAAGTTTATATACAGCTTTGAGCAACTATATTTTGACATACACAGAGAAGAGATGTGAGAAAAGAATGGTGTTAGTCTGGAATAAGATAAACCACAATTTTTCTAGAGAAATCAAAGTGCCTGTTGAAAAGGAATACAGTAAATTATAAGCACTAACCAAATTATTAAGCGACCTTTTAAACATGATAGTATTTTTTTACTTGTGGACCCAGTTAAATGTCAACGGTTATCGCTGCCATGTTGGTATAAAAATAACAAAATGATGAGACCCCTCTTACTTTACCTATTCTGATTCCTTGTATAGTTGTTAAACTAGCACGGTGTGTAGAGAAATAACTTAATGATAAGCACAATATTTTGACTAAGCACTCAAAGATAAAAAGAAATCTGTAAGAATATATGCACATTCATAACTTTTCATCCTACTTGTAAGGATGCTGTGTGAATCATCACAATTATATTCTTTATCACCACTTATAAGCATATATTTTATCCAAATATTTGTTTCTTCTTAACTTTCGGCAAGATGAATTAATCGGCCTAGCCACATTTATTGGAGTCAAGGACTGTTCCTAAGGTTCTTAAAGAGAAAAACGGCTTAACTAAGAATCAGTTGGTATCACTAAAACATAAGAGATATCAAGATTGAAGATCTTTAAAGATATCAATGACCACTTTAGAATATTAATTCATCAGTTATGCAATCTATATCATGTGGCATTCCATTTATGATCAACAAAGGGTAATCCTGGAAATTACCAAATACTATTAGTATCCACCTTTTCCTCTTTTCTTGTCCTCTAGTCCAGCTATATATAGCCTCCATGGCAGTTCGAGTTCCTGCAAGCAAAACCTCATAAGTCATAACATAAAAGCATCTTACAGTTATCCAGTAGAGAAAATGGCCATTGTGACAAGATTGGTGCAAGATAAAGCGGTGGTTATATTCAGCAAGAGTTCTTGCTGTATATGCCACAGCATTAAGACGCTAATATGTAGCTTTGGGGCAAACCCAACTGTTTATGAGCTTGATGAACGCCCAGATGGTCAGCAAATTGAGAAGGAACTCAAAGCCTTAGGGTGTAACACATGTGTTCCAGCCGTATTCATCGGACAGGAGCTGGTTGGTGGATCCAATGAGATCATGAGTCTGCATCTCAAAGGAAAGCTGGTCCCAACGCTCATTAAAGAGAGAGCTATATGGCTCTAGAACAAATACTATAGCCATAAGCAGAGCATTTTCTTAAGCTCCAGTGTACTTGCAAACAACTATGAAAGTATGAACAAAAGAATAAGTAGAAAGTCAGATGGCATTTTATCCAGCCATGTGATATATGATGTGTGTAATTTGTTTGGCCTTAACCTTTTTCTTTGTTAAGGTGTTACAAACTTGAGAACAATAATGAATCATAGAATAAGTAGTAACTCGGCTCGCATTTTGTGAAATGCAATATATGATATGTAAACTTTAATGTCAACCTTTTCTCTTTACAAAAGTGTGCATCTGAATCCTTAATCCTTTGGCATTTCAAATATGATCAATATCTAGCACTAAATACAATCTTAACCACCACAAAACAGCTTTAATTGGCAGATGTTAACTGGAATATATTCATGTGTTCTAAACTTATGACTACTTTATGAATTCACCAAGTGAATCATGCCTATCGCTATCCACCATGATCAAATGAACATACATGAATCTGCATTGAGTTCCCTTCGATACTGAAGCCACTGCAACTCAAACTCAATAGCGTCCGAGTAACGATCAACATGGAAATGAAGACTCAAACGAACTATTTTGAAATGCAAACAACAGCTATATGAAGAAAATAAATGCAATTCGACATATAACATACATACATACAAATAAAGCAAGCGATTAACTCACAGTAATACACACACATCGATGGAATGCCACATGACAGCTAGCTTTGTTACAGAGATTGACACATCGATGATGAAGTAGGTGCTCAAATTGATTTGGAAAACGACTCACATCGATGGCAGTTTTTGCCTTTTTGGTGGTCGTATCAGAGGTTCTTCATCTAGAATATATAAATAAACAACTACTATATTCTCATTCATATAAAGAAAAAACTTCTCAACTCAATTTTAATATATTAAAATTGCTTATATAGTATATATGAATCAACAATAAACATTAGTTAGTAGCACAATCATCATATATGTGAAGGACATATAGTCAATTTTTTTATTGACTTCATGTACTCTTCACTGTCATGAGACATTAACTCATCAATTTGTGATTGTTATAAATACAAATTCATATCATCTTACATGCTGAAAAAAGAATCAAAGAGTAAGGAGACAAATACAAGTTCATATCATCTTTTTTTATATTTGTTGTCTTATAGCATCTTTGACGTGTGTAGCTAGTTGAACAAATGGTTTCTTCAAAATTGGACGGGTATAGATCTATAAATGGTTGTATATGCCATAGAGATTGTGAAACAACAAAAGTGGATTAAGAACTAGCTTGATGACTCATGTGTGTTCTGATGGGATATAAGTCTCTGCTTATTGTTCATCAGGTAACAGTTAGTTCTTACATGGATGGCGCAAGTCCTAAAACAAATTATTGGTTTCAAAGTGTTAAAAACAGGATGCAAGAATCAAGATATTAATTGTATATTAAAGGGTGGGGTTCCTGACATTATTCAAAAGTTCATGACCAGCAAACAAGTTAAAGGGAAATGTTAATCACAACCAATTGTTATATTCAAAGTTATAACCAAACATTAGATGCATAATTCACAATGAAACATTTGAATGTGAAAAAAACTTTTGCGCGCACATCACGTATAGCTTCTGTGAGCCAAATGAATAAAGTAAATAGTGTTACTTATTTGTTTGATTGTTGAGTTAATTTTCATTAGTTTATGATATTTTCCATGCACAACTACTTGATTAGAGAACTTAATCTAAAGTTCTCCCTTTTTTATCACTCTAATGGCTACAAAATCTAATCTTGGTGGTTGGGCACTTTTCACTTTCTTCCTTTCACTTAGAATCTGGCAAAGAGAAAGGAAAGGTGTATGCCCAATTTGGAAAGCATCTTCCAGATCAGCAAATGCTATGTGATAAAAATATCAAAAAGAAATATATTTATGTTCATATACATAATTACTGTACTCTCCTTGCATAAATAACTGCATCAATGAACTTAAAGGCTCTATCAAGGTTAAAGATGTGATTTTACATATAAGATGTGCCGACTGCCGTGCATATCAATAAACGGAGATACAAGTTGTTATTATACTACACTATAGTAGTAATATCAAACAGTTTGTGAGGCTAGATAAATGATAATAAAGCTTCTCTTTGTGAAAAAGGAATCTCACCTTTCCAATATCAAGACCTACTGTCTATATATAGCATTAGCAAGAGCTCAGTTTAGGCACAACAAAATCTAAACTTTCTTTTACCAAATTTACTCTTGCCTTTCTGATTATTTATTGTTTTAACTTTGAGAGATGGCTATGGTTACAGCTTTGGTCAATGAAAGGTCAGTGGTTATATTCAGCAAAAACTCTTGCTGCATGTGCCACACAATTAAGACACTGATAAGCAGTTTTGGTGCAAATCCCACTGTTTATGAGTTAGATGAGCATCCAAAGGGGCATCAGATAGAGAAAGAACTCAAGGGGTTAGGGTTAAAGCCAAGTGTTCCAGCTGTGTTCATAGGGCAGGAGCTGATTGGTGGGGCCAACGAGATAATGACACTTCATTTAAAGGGTCAGTTGGTGCCATTGTTACTCAGGGCTAATGCTATTTGGGTTTAGTGAAACTTGTTCAAGAATATGTTAGTATAGAGCTAAGACTTATTTTAATACAACTAAAGGAGCAGTTTGATGCTTCTGCAGTTGTTGAGCAGGAAAGATGGAAGTCGTTTTTTGCCCATCTTTTCCGTTGGTGTTCTTTTTTCTTCTTTTTTTGTCCATGACAATGTATGCATGTGCCAACCTCCATGTGTAATTTCCTACTTTTTGAATCAACAAGATAAAAAAATGTCTTACAGAAGTTGTTACTGTGTTTTGAAGTAAATTATTAATGGGTGACTAGACATCCTTACATTGTAGTAAAGGAGCTACAAGTAAGGCATGAGCCCAGGACCCATTTCCGGTGTTTAGGCTAGTTTGGGGTTAAAGTGACGTGGCGAAGTGAGATTGGTGCACCTTAGGCAAGGGGGGGGGGGGGGTCAGGTAACTAGTCAAAATGGGTAAGGTTGAAATAGCTTAGGGTCGAAAAGGACAGGGTTGTATTTTGTTCACACATAACACTTTTTTTTAATCCATTTTCTGTTTTCTAAAAGGAACGCTTGCAAAATGTAATGTGAGACAAAAAAAGGAAGTGATAACTGTCGTATGCGCTTATCTTGTGCGTATTTAGATCATAGAGGGAACATGTATGCATAGAAGGGGAAAGTGGGAAACCACTTCTATGTTAAATGGTTTATGAGGTTGTATGTATTAAATATATTTTGGGATACTGCAACTTAATTGATTTGTTCAACCCATTTGACCCGTTTGAGATATAAAAAACAACCCAAACCATTACGTTCATAGGTAAATGGAATAAAACCGACATCTTACAGGGAAAAATAGCAGAATGGACAGTTCCCAGCTGGAAGCACTTAGAGATCTTTTCCTCTGGTAGATTTTAGTTCACAGCAAAATTTTACTTATCACTGCAATAATAAAATGCCAAAAATGTCACATCAGCATGCCATATATGGGTTTTTACTATCTTTCAGCTGATTATATGCCAGTAAAACAGGACTGCTGAGAGACATAATAATACTCAGTTCTGTAACTGACTAACTAAAATTCAATTTTTTAACCATATATATGCAGTTCAATTCTCTCAACCATGGTTACTAAGATAAATTATTCAATCAATTGTCTTGTTGTCACTAACAAATAGCATGTTCCTATGCTTAATTATAGCTGAAGACTACACGGACGACCTACAAGTAGACAAACTTCTTCTATGTGTTAGTCTACATTATACCTGAGATTTAATTATAATTATTACTAAGTGGTTCAATCTGCATTGTGTGGTATTTGTTTATGTTGTCTGTGTATTGGAGGTAAACTCTCCCAACACAAAATATCTAGAGGTAAAACTGGTTAAATAGCTGAAAGTGAATGGGAAAACATGTCTCCTAAAATCGTTGACAAGCCTTGAACAAATATAATTACGGACAAAGAAGTGTATGCAGGATTGCAGGTCAACCCAGTCCGACTTGCAACCCATTTCGATTTGTACTAAATAGTGGACAAGCAAGATTTTGACATGGTACTCAGACCGCACCCTCCGCCCATCATGCCGCCTCCCAAATTTATACCTAGTGGAATCAGTTTAGAAGGACTGTCAGATTATTTTTCTTTTTGAACTTTGAGGAAGAACCAGTCCAGTATTTTAATTATTATTCCATGTCTTTCATTGGCCAACTTGTAATGAAATTTAAATGTCCCTTCAGACATTTTAAGCTTGTTGAAAAGAATATCATACGGAAACTAATTTCTTCATAAATAAAACCGTGTGATGGTTATTACTAAGAATTGAAATAACAGAAACAACAGATTGATCACCTATGTTTGTTATATTACGACTGTTATATACTCGCAAGTTGAACCAGAAAAAAATTAAAGTGCATCTCAGTAAATCACTAGCATAAAGAAAACACACCACTACTTGGTGACAGAAAATCAAGTGATTAGTTAAACAAAAACAACATATCACCAAAATGCCTATTAACATAATGATAACTAATGCTGGAGTTTCACTAGTTTATTGCTGATTCTGGTCCTTGATTTTGAGTATAGCTAAGATGATACACTCTTAAATAATTTTTAGAGCGAAAATTCAATAGTAATCTCGTGAACGTGTTTTCATATGTATGTTATGTGTGATGTCTAGCTACTTTTCCATAAGAGGAATTTTTCTTATCTCGCCCAAATCTATAAAAAGCATTATTAAGAAATATAAAGCTTTCAGACGACATCCTTTGTCCTTTTCTGTAAGTAGCAAAAGTGAGAGAATAACAAGCCCACCAATCTAAAAAATCAAAAAGGATACGTGATGCCAAGACTCGACTATGCATTCCTATTTATAGCCTCATATATACCACTCACAGACTCACTTTATTTGATAAATACTAAATAACAAATACAAATGTAGATCCAGCTGTCATGTGTCAAAACCAATAGTCTTATGAAAAAACAAACATAAAGTTTATACATATATTAGCCAAAGAAATAGCTGGATCACTAACTTCAAAACTTACAAAGGCTATACAGAACTTTGAGCTGCTACAGGTTGACATACAAAAAACGAATGGCAACGAATATGTAAGACCAAAGATAAAAAAAAATTAAGAAGAAGAAATAACTGAGGTTTATATGTTTAGTATATGATGTGGAGTCTAGCTAAAATGAATGGTAGATATCATGCAAGTCAGTGCCCCTAAAAAAGTGTCCCTTAGCGTTATCTATGGCCAGTTCTACAAAATGATTCCAAATTCAGAACTCGGCTCATCCTTTTCTTCTTTTATTTTGTCCTTTCCAGCTGAATATACGTGGCGTGATCTAACACCAGGAAATAAGAAATGTAAATACCCTGCTGTACGGTTTTATAGATTATCCTTGAAACAAAAGATGAAAAATGCATCAAATCCCATGATTCTGATTTAAAGCAAAAGACAGGAAGAGAAGAGATGCGAGAATAACACAATGCCGGTAGTCCGGAATAAGATAGACCTCGGATTTTCTAGAGAAATCAGAGTGGCTGCTGAAAAGGAATACAATAAATTTTAATCACAACTCATGGCTCTCTATTCCTAGGGATAGAGGTAAGGTTTGCCGACATCCCACCCTCCCCATACCCTATTAATACATTTGTTATTGGTGGGATTTACTGGGTACGACTGTTGTTGTATAATCACAACTCGGTGAAATGTCAACTACTATGATATAACAGCTTGCATGTTGCCATGTTGGTACAAAAACAAAAGATGATGAGACCCCTCTTTACTTTAGCACTCAAAAAAAATCACAAGAATATATTCACATCCATAACTTTTCATTCTACTTGTAAGGATGCCATGTGATTTAATCATCACAATTATAACCATATCTATTATCCAAATATTTGTTTCTTCTTAACTTTCTGCAAGTTGAATTAATCTGCCTAGGCACATTGAGTAGGCGTACATTTAGCTTATTGGAGTCAGGGACTATTCCTTAGGTTCTTATATAAAAAAAACAGCTTAACTAAGAATTAATTGATAATTGGAATCTCCATATAATAAAAGATATCAAGATTGAAGATCGTAAAAGATATCTATGACCACCTTTAAAATATTATTCAATCAAATTGCAATCTACCTCATGTGGGATGTGGTGTGGCATTCCATTAGATCAGCGTAAAAGGGTAATCTTGGAAATCACCAAATACTACTTGTATCCACCTTTTCCCTCCTTTCTTGTCCTCTAGTCCAACTATATATAGCCACCATGGCAGTTCAAGTTCCTAAAAACAAACCTTAACATAAAACCATCTTACAGTTATCCAGCAGAGAAAATGGCCACAGTGACAAGATTGGTGAAAGATAAAGCCTTGGTTATATTCAGCAAGAGTTCTTGCTGTCTATGCCACAGCATTAAGACGCTAATGTGTAGCTTCGGGGCAAACCCAACCATTTATGAGCTTGATGAACTCCCAGATGGTCAGCAAATTGAGAAGGAACTCAAATCCTTAGGGTGTAAGCCATGTGTCCCGGCTGTATTTATTGGACAGGAGCTAGTTGGTGGATCCAGTGAGATCATGAGTCTGCATCTCAAAGGAAAGCTGGTCCCACTGCTTATTAAAGAACGAGCTATATGGCTTTAGTACAAGAGCCATACCATAAACAGAGCATTTTCTTAAGCTCTGGTATACTCGCAAACAACTACGAAAGTGTAACTAAGAGAATAAGCAGAAAGTCAAATGGCATTTTATCTAGCCATGTGACATATGATATGTAATTTCTTTGACCTGAACCCTTTTTTGTTAAGGTGTTACAAGCTAGAGAACAATAAAGAATCATAGGATAAGTAGTAACTGGGCTCGCATTTTGTAACGCGCCATATATGATATGTAAACTTTGGTATTAAACTTTATACTTTGGAGCAATGTGCCTCGAAATCCCTAAATATCAAAGTTAACCACCACAAAACAGCTCTAACCAGCAGGTTTTAACTGGAATATATTAATGTTTTCTAAACCTACGGCTAATTCATGAATTTTATAAATGAATCATGCCAATCACTATCCATCACAATCAAATGAACATATATGAATAACAATCAACATAGATATGAAGGCTCAAACTAACTAATTTTAAATGCACATAACTGCTACATGAAGAAACTAAATGCAACTCGACAGATAAATACACACATGCACGAGAATACAGCAAGTGATTAACACACAGTAATACACACACATTAGAAGCAGATAACACCTAAACGGTCTAGAATAATAAAGAGCGAGATACCTAGATTTTTTGCAGAGATCAACATATCGATGATGGAGATGACATTTTTTTGCCTTTCTGGTGGTAGTTGTATCTGAGGGATATTTTATTGCAACAAATATGGCCCCGCCCATACATTCGCACTAAAGCCCATTAAGCCATTAACAAACCGACCTTTGTTTAATACATTAAATATTAAATAAACTAATATATTTTCTTGTTATATATATAAAAAAAAACTTTTAAACTTAATTTAATATACGACAATCATAAAAATTGTTTAAAATACATGTATGAAATCAATGATGCATTAGCTAGTATCACAAACACCACATATGTGAAGGGTATGTTGTGGATTTCTATTGACGTGGATCTGGATGTCATGTAGACTCTATACTGTTGTGAGACATTTATGACTATTTAAATACAAATTAATATTGTCTTATATATGATAATAACAATTATCCACGTCGGTATTTTTTTCACATTCACGCTAGAAATCATCTATGTAGATATGAGTAAACTGTTCAACTAGACGACCTTTGAATTATCGTCTTCAAAGGTATTTTTTCACATTCTTGGCATTTTATTATCATTGCTATAATAAAATGCCAAGAATGCCACATCAGCGTGCCATACTGCCATGTATAGGTTTTTTAATATATTTCGGTTGATTATATGCCAACTAAAAAGATACTGTTGAGAGGCATAAAAATACTTTAACTATAACTGAAAACTACACGGACGGCCTACATGTAGACAAACTTCTTCTATGTGTTAATCTGCATTACACCTGAAATTCACATATGGTTATTACTAACTAAGTGGCTCAATCTTCTCTGTCCTTTCAGGTTATTTCTTTATGTTGTCTGTGTATTGGAGGTATACTCTTCCAAAATATGATATCTAGAGGTAAAATTGGTCAAACATAATTATATAATATAGCTAAAAGGAATGGTCAAAAGTGCCTCCTAAATCATATAAAGACACTGAACAGATAAAAAATGGACAAAGAAGTGTTTGCGGGTCAACCAACCGACTTGCGACCCATTTCGATTTCTACTAAAAAGTGACATGCTTCAACTCTATTAGACAGCTATTAGATATGTTTATATATTAGAGGGATCAATATGTAACTATGTAGTCTATTTATATCTCTTGTGATCTTTGATCATAATCACATTACACAATACAATTACTTTGATTTACCAACTCAAACAAGATTTTGACCAATTAATTAGCCCGCACCACCTGCCCATCTTGTCGCCTCTCAAATTATACCTAGCGGGATCAATTTAGAAGGGAAACCTAAGTATTTCTAATTAGATTATTCCATGTCTTTCATTGGACAAAGTGAAACAATATATTTGACCTAGAAAAAGCTCATGTAAATGGCCCTTTAGACATTTGAAGCTTGTAGAGAAGAATATCACATGGAAACTAATTTATTTAGATATACCACCGTTTAATGGTAATTGCTTATGAATCGAAGAGAAACACAAGACGGATAAGCTACGTTTGTTAACGTTACAATTGTTACATAATCGCCGGTTGGACACCGAAAAAAAGAGCATCTCAGCAAACCACTTGCATAAAGCAAACATAACTCTACTTGGTGACAGTCTGACAAAAAACCAAGTGATTAGATTAAACAGAAAACAACACATCACCAAAATGCCTATTAACCTTATGATAACTATGCTGGAATTTCACCAGTTTACTGCCTAATAACATCTTGAGAATAGCTAAGTTGTTTAATTGAAAAAAAGATTCTCTTAAATAATTTTTTAGATGGAAAATTTAATAGGGTTAATGCGTTTTCGTATAATGTTATATGTGCTGTCTAGCCACGTTACCTTAAGAGGAATTTTTCTTATCAAGAAAAAGCATTAATAAGAATATAAAGCTTTGAGTCGGCATCCATTGTCCTTTTCTGGAAGTGGGGAATAACAAGCCCCACCAGGCCACCAATCTAAAACAATAAGAACATAACGAGATGCCAGGACTCGACTATGCATTCCTATTACATCCTCATATAACGTAGATCTAGTTGTCATGTGTCGAAACCAATCGTACTTATGAAAACTCAAACATAAAAGTTTATACATATATCAGCTAGGTCACTAACTTCATAACTTGCAAAGGTTATACACAACTTTGAGCAATGAATGAGAGCCAACTAATATATGGTGTGGTGTCTAGGTTAAACGAATGGTAGATATCATGCAAGTCAGTGCCCCTAAACAAATGTCCCTTAGCTTTATCTATGGCCAGTTCTACAAATTGATTCCAAATTTTAAACCTCAGCTCACCCTTTTCTTCTTTTATTTAGACCTTTTCAGCTGAATAGACGTGGCATAATCTAATACCAGAAAATAAGAAATGTAAGTACCCTGCTGTACGGTTTTATACATTATCCTTAGAGCATAACATGAAAAATGTATCAATTCCCATGATTCTGATTTAAAGGAAAAGATAGGAAGAGAAGAGATATGAGAATAATAGAATGTTGTTAGTCTGGAATAAGATAGACCTCGGATTTTCTTGAGAAATCAAAATGCCTGCTGAAAAGGAATACAATAAATTATAATCACTAATCAAACTACCAAGCAACTTCTTAAACATGATAGTATTTTTGACTTGTGACTACTCAATGAAATGTCAACTGCTATTGTTAGATGATTATTTATAAACTTGATTTATCTTATGTTAAGTAAATAATGTACATATGTTAATTAGTTTGATATAAGTTTAGATGGGTCAAATACCGGTTCCATGTCACACCGGTTAGTAAGAAACACATATCCTAAGTATGTAATTATGTGAAGGGTCGCGTCTGTTATGATTGGTACCGGTTCGAACATATAAATAGGCCGGATCAAGATCATTTGTATATAGAAAGTTTATGTTTTCTTATAACTAACTTTCAAACTCTCTCTACCCTTTTCCCTCCAAATAATAACCGCCAATATTGTTTGTTTATTCCCATTTCTTAATTCCGATTACTCCTCAATTCCCAAATCTGTTTTATAACCAAACCTGTGATATTACTCGATTATTAACATGGCATCAGAGCCACGTTTCACGTCCAAAGGATTATTCGATGATGTTGATGAGAAATCCGAAGATGTTCCTATTTATGACAAAGGCAAGAGGCCGATAGTCAATTGTTATGATCAAGAGGATCAATTTATGGCGACCGAGAGAGTCGAATCAAGTAAGAAGGATTGTGAGAATCCGCTGAACATCAATTTCTCCCACTTCCATATCGCATCATCACCAAAGAACAAGATTACTAAGAAGAAAAAGGCGCAAGAGGAGTTCAATAAACAAACCAAAGACGTTCCCGAATATCCACACGCCATGTGTTGTGGAAAGTGCAAACAACCCTTTCACTATAGAAAGGATTGTCCTAAGAAGATTGGAAAGACCGAATTCATGGTTAAAGGAACGGATAACAAAGGGTGGATTAACATATGGTATGCAAGCCTCACACGCAAAGAACATGGATGTGGCTACAAAGACGAGTTCGCCACTTTCTCAAAATCATTCGGTGTTGAAGGCAAACCAAGTGGGTATAGAAGAGAATATTTTAGAGGGAAGGGATCGGTCATACTTACAAGCGGAGGGCAAGTACACAAGATCAAATCGGTATACTATGTCCCTACACTTCGTAAAAATGTGCTAAGTATTGAAAAATTGAACCAAGAAGGTTTAGAAGTTGAATTTGATGGAGATGTTTGTTACATCCATCGACCGATCATACAAGAGAAAAGAAAGATAATCTTATGCCGAATTTGTGATAGTGAAAGTCACTTCACATTTAAATGTCCCGAAAGAGAAAATATTGTTGTAAAGGATGGAAAAGGCGCATTAGAAGCGTTTGCAAAGAAACGGGTCAGATTTGAAGGCAAAGTTGAAGCACTAAATGTTGAAGACAAAGAAAGGGCCTATATGTATAAGAAATTCGAAGAGTTCTCAATCGGAAAAGATGATTATGAAGGCAATATGGAAAGAGGTCCCATCATGTACCCAACGCAAGGATCAAGTTTGCAAGATTGCATAGTTTTCATGGATCTAATCCATGTTACTACAACCGTTGAAAGGTACAAAAGAAAGTTTGAGTTAGAGTTCGAAAGGATCGTACAATGGTTCATGTACGAATTCTTAAAAATCAAAGACAAAGCCCCTATGCCACCACGAGACACAACCGGATATCCAATATGTTTATTGGATCTATACACTAAAGTACAAGTGTTTGGTGGATATGATAAAGTTACAAAGGATGAAAATTGGGCAATAGTCGCAATGTCTATGGGTTATGGAAGAGGACTACCGAGTTTAGTAAAGAAAGAAGATATAGCGTTAACTCTAAGGCTAGTGTATGTTAGATACTTGGAGATGATGGAGTGGTACCATCTCAAATATAAGGGCCGAGAGTTAGTCGTTGAAGTGAACAATGAACAAGGTAGTACAAGCGGTGGAAACGAAGGAAACGGATGGATTGATGAAGATTTACCACCAAAGAAGCGAAGCCGTTCATCCTTAACTGAAGAATGAAGAAGAACCGAAGAAGATAAACTCAAGTTTAAGGGGGAGATTGTTAGATGATTATTTATAAACTTGATTTATCTTATGTTAAGTAAATAATGTACATATGTTAATTAGTTTGATATAAGTTTAGATGGGTCAAATACCGGTTCCATGTCACACCGGTTAGTAAGAAACACATATCCTAAGTATGTAATTATGTGAAGGGTCGCGTCTGTTATGATTGGTACCGGTTCGAACATATAAATAGGCCGGATCAAGATCATTTGTATATAGAAAGTTTATGTTTTCTTATAACTAACTTTCAAACTCTCTCTACCCTTTTCCCTCCAAATAATAACCGCCAATATTGTTTGTTTATTCCCATTTCTTAATTCCGATTACTCCTCAATTCCCAAATCTGTTTTATAACCAAACCTGTGATATTACTCGATTATTAACAGCTATGATGCCATGTTGGTGCAAAAACAAAAGACGATGAGACCCCTCTTACTTTAGCTATTCTGATTCCTTGTATAGCTCTTAAACTAGCATGGTGTGTAGATAAATAACTTAACGACAAGCACAATACTTTCACTAAGCACGCAAATATAAAATAAAATCCATAAGAATATATTCACATTCATAACTATTCATTCTACTTGTACGGATGCCATGTGATTTTAGTTATCACAGTTATATGCTTTATCACCCACTATAGTCATATCTTTGATCCAAATAATTGTATCTTCTTAACTTTCGGCACGTTGAATTAATCTTCCTAGAATAATATTCCATAGATTTGGCAATCTATCTCCTGTTGCATTCCATTTGAAGATCAACGTAAAAGGGTATATCTTGAAAATTACCAAATACTACTTGTATCCACCTTTTCCCTCCTTTTTTGTCCTGTAGTCCAGCTATATATAGCCTCCACGGCATTTCAAGTTCCTAAAAGCAAACCTCTTACCATAAAACCATCTTACATTAATCCAGCAGAGAAAAATGGCCATAGTGTCAAAACTGGTGAAAGATAAAGCAGTGGTTATATTCAGCATGAGTTCTTGCTGTATATGCCACAGCATTAAGACGCTGATATGTAGCTTCGGGGCAAACCCAACTGTTTATGAGCTTGATGAACGCCCAGACGGTCAGCAAATTGAGAAGGAACTCAAAGCCTTAGGGTGTAAGCCATGTGCCCCAGCTGTATTTATTGGACAGGAGCTGGTTGGTGGATCCAATGAGATCATGAGTCTGCATCTCAAAGGAAAGCTGGTCCCATTGCTCATTAAAGAGCGAGCTATATGGCTATAGTATAAGAACCATAGCCATAACCAGAGCATTTTCTTAAGCTCCGGTATACTCGCGAATAACTACGAAAGTACGAATAAGAGAATAAGCAGAAAGTCAGATGGCATTTTATATAGCCATGTGATCTATCATATATGATATGTGTAATTTGTTCAGCATTAACCCATTTTTAAGTTAAGGTGTTACAAACTTGAGAACAATAAAGAATCATAAGTTAAGTAGCAATTCGGCTCGCATTTTGTAGCATGCCTTATATGATAAGTATACTTTAATGTCAGACGTTTTTACTTTTACAACAATGTGCATCCAAATCCTTGATCGTTTCACATACCAGATACCATGGCCGGCCTTTAATAAGGGCGGCGTGGGCGACGGCCCCAGGCCCGAAAATCCTAGGGGCCCGAAGTTTTTTTTTTTAATTTTTATATATATATTTTTGGGTTGTGGACTATTGTGATCATTTTTTTTTTAACATTTACCCATCGAATAAGACGAAAAATCACTAAATTTTTAAACCTATCAAATAAAACCCAACCCAAAACAAGGGTTCAAAAGGCAAAAGGGTTTACCGTTTACACAACCGACGGCACACATTACAGAATTCCAGTCGTAAGCCCGAATTTTTTATAGTGAGTTTTTATATTTCATGATTGGGTTTAAAATATATGTGCCCGGTTTAGTTGTTGTGGCCCCAGGCCCAATTTTTTTTACAGTTTTCGGAGACGGCCCTGCCAGATACGATCAATAGCTAGCATAGTTATTAACAGCCCCCGCTTTCCAGGCAAGGCCCATTAATTGCACTTCAAGTGCCCAAGCGCTCACTTCAGCTCTCCAGGCGAACTAAATACCAAATTATTATTCTTCTTCTTCTTCTTTTATTTTTATTATTATTATTATTATTATTATTATTATTATTATTATTATTTAATGCAAAATTATTGATCTTCTTCACAATACCGATGGTAGCAGCTTTCATCCAGATTTCTCCTTTCGGATCCAATTTAGAACTTCAGAACTTTCAAGTTTTGGAATTACATTTGAACCTTCACTACTTTAAAACGTTTGGTACTAATTAGATAATATTAAAGGTTATATAATAGCTTTTATTTATTTAATTTAAAGAATAGTATTATTCTTACATATCATATATATTTATCTTTTTTCAGTTAAGTGCGTTTTTATTTTCTCAGGCCTGGCCTATACGCATTGAGTGCGCAACACGGCTTTGATAACTATGATAGCTAGCACTAGATCTCAAACCTAACCACCACAAAAAAAAAAAACAGCTCTAATTTACAGGTTTCAGCTGGAATATATTAATGTTTTCTAAACCTATGACTTATTCATGAATTTTCTAAGTAAACCATGCCTATCACTATCCATCACAATTAAACGAACATATAATAATAATAATAATAATAATAATAATAATAATAATAATAATAATAATAATCAACATAGAGATGAAAACTCAACTAATTGAAATGCAGACAACCGTTATATATATTAAGAAAATAAACGCAATTCGACGAATAAAGTGATAAACACACACACACATACACGAATACAGCAAGCGATTAACGCACAGTAATACACACACACATTGGAAGTAGCAGTTATTTAAGACGTCGATGATGAAAATAGTGTAGAATAATAATAATAATAATAATAATAATAATAACAATAATAATAATAATAATAATAATAATAAGGAGCAAAGAGATACCTTAGCTGTGTTGCAGAGTTGCAGAGTTGCAGTAGCAGTTATTTAAGACGTCGATGATGAAAACTGATCGACGTTGGATTGACGGTTATTTGCCTTTATTGGTGGTAGTTGTTGTATTGTTATCTGACGGATATTTTATTTGCAACTAATATGGCCCAGCCCAAACGTTAAAGCCCATTAATAATAAGCCGACCTTTTTAAAAGAAAGAAAGAAAAAGGCTAATATATTTTCTTGTTTTATATAGAAAAAGAAAATTAACTTAACTTTTAATATATTAAAATCGGGGCGCCTACCAATTTGGTCACGGGTATCCCACTATCAACACGGTAACATCGCAGCCACCCATGCTGGTATTAGTCCCGTGAGCCAAATTCAGGTTCTATCTAACAGGAGTGAACAGTATTCGTGGACCTTTATAATATTATTCCATTCCACCTTTTCACCAACTATCATCACCACCACCATCTGTAAACATCACCACCGATTAGACCTAGTCACCGCTCAGATGCTTGGACTGTTAAGATTGTTTGGAGTTTGGACCGAAAAGATGAGAAGCGGGATGCCAACGTTTGTTCGGGTTATGTCAATTTCTTGATGTTGTCCCTCATTTTCTGGTAAGAAATAAAGGAAAATGAAGTGATTATTCAAGAGTGTTATACAAGATGAAGAAATAGAAGGTAAATGGAGGTGTCAGGTTTGTGCAATCATCGGCTTTGATCATTCCAGTAGGGATTTGAGGTAATGTTACACCAATACTCTTTCTCATTTTCAAAAGAAGACAAGAATAAGAAATTCATTTCATAAAAACACATTAATCGTGAAATTATAATTTTTTCCATACTTGAGTAATAATAATAATAATAATAATATATTTTTAATATAATTATTATTTGGGTAAAAATAATTGATTGTTAGGTAAAAAAATCAATGGAGTGCTGCCTCTAAAAAACGGTTTCAGTGAAGTGAATCAGTGAACTAATATAACAGTGTAGGATTGGTGTAAATCAGTAAAGTTAAAAATGTTTCAATGGAGCACCCCCCTCACAAACACCATATATTTTATTAAAAATAAAAATGTTTAATGTTTAAAGTAGCATGAATTAATGATTCATGTTGTCTTACATGTGTGATAATAATAATTAGAGTAAAGATCAAATATAAATGTACTTAACCTACTAAACATGAGAAGTGAAGGAGAAAAACATGTTTTCTAGATGAATAATATAAAAAACCGTAATTACGTTATTAGAATAATTACAGTAGTTTACGCTAGAGTAATTACGTAATTACTCGACACTCATTTTGTTTTTATAGAATAAAAACAATTTATACAAGAACTTCCTCTATATATCCACACAGGTATATTTTTTTTCACATTCACACTAGAAATCATCCATATAGACATGAGTGAACTAGTTCTTCAACTAGAAAGACCTATAAATTATTGTCTTGAGAGGTATTATGCAAATGTTCTTGTTCTTGTTATGCGATCAAGTCCAATTTTATGATGGTGTGAAAAACATCATTAGAGATCATGCCATAAATACATTAGGGAACTTTAGTATCAAGTTTCTTTATTACGTTTGGTCACATTCTCTTTTTCTTTTTTCATGTATCTTTAGTTTATGAGAGATGATGTGGTTGACTATGCGGTGTGGTAGATTACATGATGCTTAACTCTCAAATCTCAAGAATGGATTCCGCATAACTCTACAACTTTGTTGCTGATTTTAGTATCATTGGTTGTTATAATGTATGAGAGCATAAATTAGAATCAAATAAATTCAACTAAAAATATAAAGTATTAGGTGTGCATTATACATTTGTAAGCCTAGCTAAATCCAAATCCTTTATTGAGCAACATGAATATGTGGGTGTGCATGACTTTTAGGTATAACAACAAAGGTTGGTGAGTATTATTTAAAGGTTGGTGAGGATTATTTAATAAGTTAGCCAGAAATAGAAATAAAGGTCAATGTTGCTATTGCAACCGACCATGTTTTTTCACTTATTATATTCTACTTTCTCAAATGACATTAACAATCAAGTTTTGTTATAATATTGTAGCTTCAAAGAAATTTGAAACAGAAACTCATATATATCGACGCCGGTTGGAAATGGATCCGTAACTCATAGTTTTGATTTTGTTTTCTCGATATAAAAAAAAATGTAAACAAAATACTAAATAGCTCCCAAAAAATTATGCAACTTATTTATATTACTTTTTTTATTATTATAGATCACATTAAGTTCATTATATTTCAACTTTATTTTTTCCCAAAACTATGTTCATATATATTAAAACCTTAAATCATAAAATTTTTTTGAAGGATGCAAGTTTGATTTGAAAAAATATTTTCTACAGTAAATTACTCACTACATCAATAAAAATTATTAGAGAGATGGCAAGAAAGCAAGGCCTTTTGATTAGCAATTTAGCATATTGTTCCAATCAATATTTGGGAAGAAAAGAAGAAGATATAGAACTACTGATTATTTACGGAATGTTTGATGTAAAGTTGATTTTTTGGCAATCACATTCGGTAACCTACCGAACATATTATGCAAAATCAACTTGGTTCTCCATTTACCCGCGGCAAAGCGCGGGTTATAGTACTAGTTTTTTTTAACATACAACTAAGTAGAAGCTGGGTACGGACCAATGGCCAAATCAGTCTTAGGCGGCCTTTATTCAGGCTGACGGAGCCCCTGGCCCACCAGCCACCAGTTCCGAGGAAACCACGACCATCCATCCGTTCGAAGACACGACAATGGAATAATCGGTAAAACCGGCGGTCCAATAATCAACCCTTAACCTTTCAGCCATAGGTCTTTTATCATTGAGTTTTCATACCACTCCACCAAAAGGTGGTGTTAATTAGGAAAGACAATAAATAATGTGACACCCGGCATTTTCAGCAAAACATTTCATAAAGTCTACCTTAGCGAAACATTGGTTAAAACAAACTTAACTAGGTTAGTTAAGTCAGTCTGGTAATTCGTAGCATCATTGGGAAACACACACGTGAGTAGTAAGACCCGAACGTTGGTGAAATGCTAACTATGAATACATTGTATTATAATTATATCTCTATACGTGATTATGTGAAACTATGCGAATTAACGTAACCGATTCCGGATTAACCGGGAACTTAGGAAAATTACATGATGATAGTTTGGACTTATAGAAATTATTTAATTACTCTAATGATTGTATAAATACATAATTATTACAAAATAGTTACATAAAATAAATAAAATTTAAAATTCTGATTTTTGTTTCTCCCGCGGACCGCGGAGGAATAGAGAATCCTCCCGCGGCCCGCGAGAGGCTCTCCGACAAACACCTAACTAATTGGCCCGCGGACCGCGCGGGAATTACCTATCCTTCCGCGGTCCGCGGCAGAAAGAATTACGAGTAGCTTTTGTTTTCTTTATAAAAAGCAAATCAGATCGCAACTCTTTAATACACAACCATTCTGAACGATTTTTAACACTTCAATCACGAATTCTAAGCCTTTTAATTTGTCATAATCATACCATTGAAGATCTTTGAAGCTTTGTGAAGATCTTTGATCATATTCCTAGTTTTTCTAAGCTTGTTCTTGAGGTATAAACTTACTACATGTTTTCTTTGTTATTTTGATCATGATTCCATATAAGTTATGTTCTAATCTGATTTCTATGAATATTACCATGTTTAAAATAAATACATACATGATATATATGTTTAGATGAGGTTGTTATAATCAAAATACTAGGATTCATGATTAGGATTGTTATGATAGTTAGTTTGAAAGATTTGGTTATAAACATAAGTTTGATTATAGATGCTTATTATTTTGAAAAGGATCTGATCATATACTACTTATATATAGTTACCATGTTGAAATCTTGATGGATTTAAGTTGCTAGAAGTATTGTTGATTAAGTTTTGTTGAAGGTTAAAACTTGGCAGATTTTAAATCCGAATTTGTTTAGTTGATAACTTGATGATTTGATATCTAAATCTTATAGTTTTTGATGCTAAAGTATGCTATGTGATATAAGCTTTCCAGAAAGTCCAAGTTTGTTGAATTTGGTTTAGGTATTTATTTTGTAGCTTACAAAATCGTATGTCAAAACTGATTTCGGACAGAAAACTTTGATCAACTTTAAACGGTCATAACTCGAGTTTTACAAATCCTCTGATAGTGAAATTTGGTGAGCAACTAGATACATGAAATTCAAACAATCTCCAATTGGATTCAGGTCAATTGGAGCAATACATGATTTTTAATAAATCTTCTCCTAAGCTGTCGCAAACAGCTCGTTTTTAAGACCTTGCTGTGTTCATGAATTTTTATAAATTTTTCAAGAAGTTTTGGACACAAAATAAAAATAGTGACTTGATGTATGAACATATGAGAGTGTTCTGTAAAAATTTGAGAGTTAAATGAGTTGATTTGGTATTTTTTCAAAAATCGTTTTGACGACACAGAATCTGTCCAAAAATCACATAATTGACAAAGTTGATATTTGAACTTGTTTAGTAGTTTTCTTGACTTATACGTTGCATGTATAGATTATATGAACATATGTGATTGATATGAATAGTATGTATTGACATGAAAACTAAACTTTCACCAACGGGTCGTCGGGTTTACTAGCTATATGTGGTTACACTTGCGTCACACAAAACACTTAGAATATGTGGAGTTTAGAACATATGGAATTTTGGTCAAACTTGCATAAACACATACTCATAACGCTTAACATTGAAATAGGGAATCGTTAGCAATTCGCCTATTTCCATATTCGGAGTTGGATTTTAACTCAAAGCAACCTAAGGTGAGTTCACGGCCCCACACTTTACTCTTTATGTTTTCGGGGGAGAAACATGCTTAAAACTCTTTTATGACTTACGGCTCTTTTTCACGTTTTACTATGGCTCTTATCATATTACTATACGGTTACTCAAAGTCCCTTCGAAACCACGAATACGCGGATGTAACGGGGAAATGTGAATAGCGCTATTGGGAACTAACAAACCCCACTCGACGGTTGGAGGCCGGGCGGGTGCATATTGTCTCTAAATAAAAGGGTCAACTTAAACGGCTTATGTTAGTAATGGTTTCACCGTAGAGTAGTATCTCGTATCGCCTGTGTGCGTTCAACCCAGCATAGTAGTAACGGTAACGGTTTTCAAAGGATTTGATGAAACGCATAATAAAACCTGTGAACTCACCAGCATTATATGTTGACATTTTTAGCATGTTTTCTCAGGTTGCTAAGGTAGCAGCTGTCAACTAGGCGCACGGAGTCGCACTGGAGTCGTACTTGCGTCTAGGATCATTTATGCATGTCTTTTGATGTTAAACTTTTGAACTCATGTCTTTACTTATTCATGACTTGTAAACTTTAAATGCTTCCGCACTTCTAAGTGAACGAATTAAAATTTATGCATGTTTTTTCTACGTATGTTTTTACATATAGTGTCGTTTATTGTGACCGTGACTTGGATCGTGGTATGTCACACGCCTCGCGGTAGAACTCCGCAAGTGGAAATTTGAGAGTGTGACAAATAAAGAATTGGGAATAGACAAAGGAAGCAGAATGTAAAAAGTTTAAAAATACTGTAACGGTTTGGCCGTTTGCAGGGGCGAATTTAGTGTTTAAAGGGTGGGTTCCCGGGAACCCAGTCGGTTTGAAAATTTTAGCGTTAATGTATATAAAAAATTTAGAAGGAACCCATAAATAATTTGAGAAGGAACCCATCACCAAATGTAAGAAGTGTTCCACTGGTTGGCATGAGCTTTCTAAACTTTTACATCCCAGGTTCAAATCCCAATTGCTGCTTAATATGTTTGTTTTTCGTCTTTTTTGGGTTTCATAAAGAAAACAAAAACATGCCCCCGTTCCATCAGTCCTCATTTTCTGTTGATTTTTCTTATCTTAACTGAATTTTTATTATCAAAAGTAATATAAAGCCCGTTTGTTCAGTGGAAAACTATAAGCCTTTTGACTTTTGTTTTTCGTTTTCGTTTAAAATACTACTTTCTTGTTGTTTAAAAATAATATTGGATCATTGGTCATTTGGTTGTTACTTCATTTGTTGGAATTCTTTATGAGTTTAAAGTCTCTGACTATAAAGTTCTAGAACCTAAAAGGAGATTTCTATCTGTTAGTAGCCGTATGTATCCATATAAACTTACTCTTCATAACAAATTTCATGATCATGCTACTTAGCTATCAAATAATGAGGAAAACTGCAAATGCATCCTACAGTTATGAGCTCCTCTAAACCTACTGTTATCAACCAAGACATGTATCTTCATACGAAGGTAATTTTTTTCTACTCATTTCTTGAATACATGCTTATATTTTTGCTGCCATTTAATACGATTATTTTTACATGACGAGTTATGACGTGATCCATTTTAACCTGACCAAATGTGTTGAAAATTTGAATTTAGGGATGTTAATTTTGAACTTGTTGAAACTTGAATTTGATATTAGATAGGGAACAACTATAAGTATTTATATTGCATGCTTTTAAATTTCTAATGACGATATTTTTTTTCAATATTGTATCATATTTTTTAATTATGTGATGAACCTTACCCGACTTGAATCGTCAAACCGACCCGAAATTTTTTATGTTCGGTAATATGAAATTGGAGCGGCTAAAAAGGAACCCAGTGAAAAAAATTCCTAGATCCGTCACTGGCCGTTTGGGTAGTTGAGGGAATCTAACTAACGCGGATCAATATTGTTGCTCCTTTCATCAAAACATAAAAGTTAGTTATGGTTTTTACCTTGATGAAATTTATTAAAAAATAAATTAAGTTTAACAATTTAATATTTTCTGGACCAAATTTAAATTTAAAACAAGAATCGAACAAAACATGAAATTGAAAATGTACAAAACCAAAGTTACTTTCCAAAATCCTAATTGTTGCTTATGTCAATCTTCAGTAATGTTGTGTGGTTTCATTCCATAACACACAACATGGAATTCTTTGAGAAACTTGTAGGGATTCTCATTTCTTATCCCTCTGAAATAAGGTAGCAAATTGCTTGATTTTTTTGCCAAAATAGTTGTACAGTGGATTTTTTTTGTACAAATGGAGGGTGTCAGGGGGGGATTTGTGAAAATAGTGAAACCAAGATATGATCTTGCGGTTTCATCCTAGGTGGAGGGGAGAGGAGAGAGGTTCGTGCCTTGTAGGAGAGAGTGTGTGGAACTCGCAAGATGGTCTTGCGATTTCTAAATTTCGAGCAGGGGGTGTTCATTGTTACGTTGATAGTTTAGGGGGGTGTATTGTAACTTTCTTACAAACCAACAAATGATCTTGCGATTTGTATATGAACCGGATAAAAAAATGAATAAGTTAAGTTAGTTGGAGGACTAGTTTTGTGAATAGTTAGAAAACAATACACCATCATGCAGAAAGCAGAAAACTCACATGATTTTTCTTTCCACAAATGTGCAAACACCCAAACATCATCAGTCCCCCGTATCCATTGTTATATTACAAAATGATTTACGTAAAGCTAAAGCTTTAAAAGTTGGAATTGGTGTTCTCGGAAATTTTACTTAAAGCTAAAGCTTCTGCAAGTTGAAGCTTCATTCCTCGTTGTTCCTGTAGGATTATAGCGAGGCGTGTAAAACAAAATGGTGATTCTTCTTCTACCGTTAAAACAAAAGGTGGGTGGATGGGGAATTGCTTTTAAAGTTGGAATAGGTGTTCTCGGAAATTAAAGGTGGTCGATTCATCAAAATCGATCATTTGGCAGCAAATTTAATCGTGCTTGCGGGTTCTACACCTTCAGCGCAAGCCCCTCCTACATTAGCGATGTTGGCGATATTGGATGCACTTGCTTTTGCTCGTAACTCAATCGTAGCGGTCATCTGATATAGTTACGTAGATACCCTTGACTTGGTACCCATGACCAACAAATCGATGAAGTTAAAGATAAAGCTAAAATATGGGCCAAGTGTCGAGGGAGAATATTGGAATTGATGGTCTCGGAAATAGATTTTTTTGTAACTCGGTAGATGTATATTTAACGTTTTGTTTTGTGTGATAAATAAATTTACGTTGTTTTTATTCAATAAATTTATTATTGTTAAATTACTTTGTTAAAAAATGACATATTATAATTTAACAAATTGACTAAACGACGACATATTAAATAAATTAAATTAAGATAAAAAACATTATTCTCTAAAAAAAATGACATACAAAAAATAAAAACATATTAACAAAAAAAAAACGACATACAAAAAAAACGACATATTAACTAAAAAAAAATAAGATAATCTGGGTTGGAAATAGATTGTTTAAAAAACGACATATTAAACGTATTTTTGTTAATATGTTCTTAACTAAAAAATAAAATACACCCAAACCGCAAGACCATCATTCGAATTCAGTTAACACACTTCAAACTAAACTTACAAAAACCACCCTTAAACTATGTAAGTAACTACAAAAACCTCCCTGTCCTTGTGTCAGTATGATTCAGAAACCGCAACATGAAATGTTGGTTTCTATGAAAGTTTCAAAATACCCCCTTAAGATATGTAACTAAATACAAAAAACTCCCTGGCTCGTGTCAGTATGATTCAGAACTCGCAAGACCATTTGTTGGTTTGTAAGAAAGTTACAATCCACCCCCTAAACTATCTACGTAACAATAACACCCCCCTGCTCGAATTTAGAAACCGCAACATCGTCTTGCGAGTTTCAGTTCCTCTCTCCTACATGGCACGAATCTCTCTCCTCTCCCCTCCACCTAGGATGAAACCGCAAGATCATATCTTGGTTTCACTATTTTCACAAATCCCCCCCTGACACCCTCCATTTGTACAAAAAAATTAAACCAGATTAAACAAGCGTGCATGTTTCGTGGCATTGCGATTTTTTATTTTATTTTATTTTTAATTAAAAAAAGTAGGAAAACATTTATTTATCTTCCTATACAACACCTCAGCACATACTAGGGATGAGCATTTAGTTACAGGTACCAATATCAAGTGAAAATCGATATCAACTTTTTGATGTTTTTGGTATTAGTATTTTCGATTCGGCACCTGTTCAGCTTGGTACTAGTGTTTTACCAAATGTTACTCACAAATGTCGTATTGTATTGTATTGATACCATACCCAACCGAACATTTTCGGTACCAATACCGATAATCATTTTTAATGAATTTCAGGATCGATATTTACGATACCGGTAACGAGCTTATCTTTAATGCATACACACGTTCACACACACATAAATTATTTTATATTAAAAAATAGGAGGGCTCAACTAGAACTCTACGTGACCAAGAGTGTGAGTATTTGTAACTAAAACGTAGAAAATATATATGTAAACTTGGAAAATTTATGCATATGGTTTTTCTATTTATATTTTAACTAGTTTTATACCCGCCGCGTGTTGCTGCGGCGGGGGCAAACGGGTTACTGCACCGTATGTTGCGTGGTTGCAGCCTATCGATGACGTCCCACACAAAGGACATCGGTAGCTTGAGAAAGGTAATATGTGTATTTGTAGAAAACGTGGAAAACAATCATAGATTACCGATCAGACGAAGGTGAGAGGGTGTGAGAGGGTTTAGACTCGAAAACTGCTAGCGCGTCATACGTTGCGCGGTTGCATCATATCGATGCCATCACAGACAACAACAGGCTGTTTAATCAGTTGTCATCATAACCATACTATGCGGCAATTGGTAACGCGAATGACGCCTCACACGCTACAAAAAGGCGCAGACTTTGAAGCAGAATAGCACATCAGCCAGTTGCGATGTAAGTGTGTTACTACTGACACCACCTTCGCAGCCAACGTGCAAGAGTGGAAAAGGTATTAGTAAAAAAAATGAGTGGTGTAGGTAGGTTTAGAGGAGAGACAGAGTGAGAAAGGTATCATTAATATTATTATTATTATTATATATGTGTGAAACTAATTAATTATTGGGTAAAGAACCAGTTAAGTGTTGCCTCTAAAAAACGGTTTCAATGAATGAAATAAGTAAAATGATGTGGCAGTGCAGGATTGGTTGAAACCAGTGAAGTTAAAAACCTTACGGGTAGTGCCCCTTCCCCCTAATATGATGTTAGTGAGTTGGAAAAAAAAATGCTGAAAAAAGTAAAAATCTAAATCGTTTTAGTGGTATTCACAAATATCAAAACCATGTGCTCATGTGACAAAACCACATTCCCATAAAAAATCTTTTGATCGTTTAGCTCCTTCTTTGTCTCACACCAACCACCAGCAGCACCATCATCCTTACACCATCACTACATAACCCCATCTAATCGCCACAACCCCCACCACATAACCACAGTCGTTCTAGCCATCACAGAGCCGACGACCTGCACATTTTTCAGTCGGCTACAAGAGTTACACCTCCCCCCCCCCTCTCTCTACGGCTATAGTTTATTAGAAAAGTTAAGGTTCAAATAAAACGTTGTCGGTGTTCTTGTAGTGTTAAGCGTTTTCCGGTTGGTGTCCAACTCAGACGTATGCAACATCTTGGTGCTGACCAGTTACCTGGAAGACTCTGGCTGCTGCTGAATGCGTGGTAGGGTTCCGGCGGGTTTGGTAAGGGGTTAAGGAAGTTAACCGATCAACATCGTTACTTTTCCGGCATGAAAAGTCTCTTTCTCCTTAGGCAGATGGATTTCAGAGCAACGATTCAGATGAAGGGCAATAACGTCTTTTCACAGTGGTGACAGAGGCCAATACCGATAGAAGAACAGATCTAGTAAAAATTGAGATATGCAGGTGAAACCTAGCTTACCGGACTGTCGACGGAGCGTGACCGGAGCTTGATGGAGCCGTAGCTGTCAACGTCAACGCCTGAGAAGCCGTTCCACCTCAGTTGTCTCGCCGTTTGACCCAACACCGGCGGCGTACGTTCTGGAGAAAAAGAAAGAATATATATATGGAGAGACTTGTGCTTAAACGACTTGTACGCCGCTTCAGCGACTTGTATCGAGCGAAACAGTAATCTCTACTCAGAACGAAATTTGCTATTTGTATATATTATAACTAGTTTATACCCCGGGAACGTCCCGGGGTTGTAAAATCTAATGAGACATTAAAATCCTAAAATGACATAAAAACAAATAACAAAATATAATTACTCACTAAAATGTTAATACATGATTAAAAAGCATTGAATGGTTTAATATGTATTACCTCATAAAGTAAGGTCATAACAACAGCACAGATGCAAGGAATTTATTCACAAAATTGAAATATAACACGAATAATAGTATTGAAGGTCCTTTAGATGCAACACATAATATGATCTTAATTTAAAAAAATGATTACTAAGACTAATATTTGAGATAACAACAATAATAATAATGTAGATTTTTTTATTTTCATCCAAAAGTCTTTTTTAGGGTGACTTTTAACATGTTCAACCCCCGCTTCCCTTCTAGCTATAATTTTTTTAAAAGAAATTTGACCCATTTAAGATAAAGCAAAAACTTAATCAATCCATTTGAGATGAAAAACAACAAAACTAAATCCATTTGTAAGTAAACGGGTCAATTAGGACAACTAAAGTGGCCAAAACGGTAGTTTAACAAATTAGTCGAGATGATAATTTTGACCCGTTTACTTACAAATGGATTTAGTTTTGTTGTTTTTCATCTCAAATGGATTGATTAAGTTTTTGCTTTATCTCAAATGGGTCAAATTTCTTTTAAAAAAATTATAGCTAGAAGGGAAGCGGGGGTTGAACATTTTAAAAGTCACCCTAAAAAAGACTTTTGGATGAAAATAAAAAAGAGGATGCCATGTCGCATACCCAAGGGATTACCTTTCAGTATGGTGAACTGGCTATGAATTTGATTAATCACAGCTAGGCTAAACTGAGCATCTCTACTCCAACCATATGGCAATATGCTGTAACCAGCAATATCAAGATACACCGACAAACAATCCTCACCAGCCATTTCCTTTCGGGTATATGAGCACTTGCCTGAGCAACACACCATGTCAGATTACGATATAAACCTTACTATGAAATTATTGCAAACTTAAATAACATAGATTATAGGTAAAACAAACCATATCCTCCAACAGAGAAAACATCATAATACAACTTTTCTCTAGTCAAACTTGAGAAATACTCTATAGTCCATATGAACTTTGCTGATAGTGGATCATCCACTACTGGTGCATCAACGGCATTAGTGTCTTCTGATAGAAAAAAAAAAGAGTACTCCATAGGTTAATTACTTAAGTTGCCCTTAAATCCATTAAGTTTAGTTCCTAGAACTATTGGAATCACCCTTTACGAAACAAAAACAAATATAATCTGACAAAAAATTGCCATCCATGATTAAACCAAGGTTCAAAGTTTCAAACTTTACCATTCATGGGTGGATTTATCGAAAACACGAACTCCATTCGACGCAGGATCATCAAACTCACGAATAACATAATAATGAAAATGTTATTTAATCGATCACGCAATCAAGAAAAATAACCGACTAACTTGCCTCAATTTCTCTTGACTTCCTTCACAGATCGTTTGAACTTCAATCACAAATTGCTACAACACATATAGAAGATGAATTGGAAAACAGAGAAGAAATAATGTGAAAACATACCTGACTTTTTAAGGGCGTCTTGCACAGAGACCTAAGGCTCACCTTTTACACCTTTAGTGCACCTTTCGCCTTAGACAACTATGAAAAAATCATAAATAAATCTGTGATTCATGAAGTATAAGTGTATAACTATATTCTCACTAAATTTCAAATTGTACACAAGTAGCCGTTCGAATTCAATTACGTTCAAGAACTCATCTTTTTGTTAAAAGAATGTAACTATTTATGCCAGAAAAGTAGTTTGCAAAGTCAACAAATTGGGGATATTAATTATTAAACCAATAACGAATCAGACAATGATTGCCTCAAGACAACACAAGAATACAAAACAGGTAACATTGATGAAGGATTAATTAGAAACAAATATTTAATCAGATACAATATTAGGTCGAAGATTAGCATAATACTATGATGGGGTAGGATTGGGTGTTTTTGACCATGGATTTGTGAAGAGGGTGGTGGTGGTGAGGACGATGGTGTGGGAAGATGTAGATGGAGGGCGACGGTGGCTGTGGGATAGTGGCAGAGGTGATGTGTGGAGGTTGTTGGTGAAGGTATGTGTTTCTAGGGTTTTTTCTAATTAAGAAGAAGGTGAAAGCCAATCGATCTGATTATTTGTTTATCATTGGTGCTGGAGTTTTTTTTATAACTTAAATATCAATTGCCACATGGGATGACACATGGCACACTCAAGAGGGAGAATGCCTCTTTAAGTGCCATGTCATTAAAATGGCTTTCTTTTATTATATATATAGATTTGATTAATGAATAACCTGAACACTTTGTGTGTTTTTCTGTATGAATATAACCCCACAAAAAATAGTCGTTTTTTTTTCGTTTTTACATAGCACTATGGTACTCGTTGGAAAGATAATAAAACGCTCGTTAATTTGGTGTAATTTTTTTATTTAAAAAAATCTCGAATATAAAAGATATTTATGTTTAAAAATTATGGGAGAAAGATAAGAGAGAAAAATTTAAATTTGTTTTTAAATTCTTTTTTCCTAAAATAACTCAATTTAATTTTAGTAATTGAGAATTAAGAGATAGAGAGATAAATTTAGAAAAATACTCAAAAACACCAAAAACACTCAATTATTAAGCCACGTGGCACTCTCAATGGGCATATATGCTTTCTTTTATATATATATATAGATATAATGTAAACTAACATTTTTCAAGATATGTTTTAAAATAAAGAAAAAAAAGGCCAGCAACAAGTCAACAACTTTACTAACTTCAACGTGCATATCATATGATGTCATGTCCATCGGTTGTACCAACTTCGAAAAAGTAGGCACAAAGAAATTAACTTTACCAAGTTAAAGCCAGTAGAGCATTCACATTCGGTCCACCAAATGTATTTGAGTGTGTTTACCAAATTATATAGGGTGAGTATTAGTTGTTGTGAGTGAAAGAGAGAGAAAATATTTGATGGAAGCATTGTTCCACCCTAAATATAAAAAGCTACTGTTCATCCCTATATATATTTTAATATTTTTATAAATAGTTGTGAGTGAGGAGAGAAAAAAATATAATGATAAAAGTATTATTATTTTAATTAGGAGAGAGAAGATTTAGGGGTAAAGTAATGATTTTTAGTGTAATTTGATGGATGAAATTTGGTTGAGGGGATGGACCGATATGTAAATCTAAGTCATCTTTAGTTATTTAATTAATTATGGACAGGGTGGTAGTGACATGGATAGTGACTGAATTGCCTTCACGTCACCTTGAGTTTTTTTTTATAAACATAACTAACTATTTAAAATAAAAAAGCGTTGCAACTAAATAAAACATCACATTTTAAAATAAAAAAAAACATTACAATAAAATAAAACATTACATAAATTGAAAAACACATAAACTAAACTTTAAATATAATTCGGTCGTAGCATTTGCCACGCCGACATGTACTCGAACTCGTCACCGTACTTAAAATAGTAATCCATTTGAGTCACCTCTCTGGCGACTTCTTCCGAGTCCGTTGGGGACTCCTCCATGTTCTCCTTGAACATCTCCTCAAATATCTCACTCTTTGATTCGATGTCCGAAAACTTGTGATAAATTTTATTACTAGTGCTGTTTGTTTCACCACCTAGTAATTTGCGGAATTCCACCAATACCTTACCCCATAAGGGGATAGGACGAAGCGTAGTTGATACTCTAGTGTTTTCGTGAATGTTGAGCCACCCCAAGGTATACACAATTTGTCAGCCCTAATAGGGTGTGCCACATGACATTAGGTAAGGCTTAATAAAAAAACCATAGAGTGACACATGGCACTAAGTGTGGCTGCCTCCCCGTTATTTCCCTCAAAATGTATTTTCCTCTCCCATGTCCGCCCACAATTTTTAAATGTTAAATAACTTTTATATAAGAGATTTTTTTTTTAAAATTAAACCAGATTAAACAAGCGTTTTATTATATATACAACGAGAAAAAACGAAAAAAAATACGACTTTTTAGTGGCTTTTTGTTCATACAGGAAAAAAACACAATGTGTTGAGATAATTTATTAATCATGTCTGGGCAAGTTACTAATCATGCTAAAACCAGTAAATATGAATTGTATATTCATCTAGAGCAGAATAAAGTTAAAACACTCATTTCCAACAAAAGTCAAGCCTTCAAAATTACCGCTTCAATCACGCCATGCAATGCCTTTGCTCTTTATCCAAACGTACATTTTTTAATATACATTTTCATTCTTATTCACATGCTTTTTCTGTTTTCTCATATTGTAGTCTATTAATTTATGAGAAAGTTTAGTGTAAAAAGTAGTTTAACGTAAAAAGTATAAGAAGTATTTTGGGCTTTTAATCAAAATAAATCAATGGATGAGATTAAAAGGGGAAAAGTATACGTTGAGTTTCTAAAAGAGGAGGAGTAGGGCAAAATAGGTATAACCCACAATGGTTGAGTTCCACCCCCATTTTTTTAACGTCCATAACTTTTTCATACGACATTATTTAAAAAAAACACACAAAAAAAACAAGTGTTTTATCCTCTTTCATTTGCATACCATATTGCTATATTTAATTTTTTTTTTTTTTGCTGGGTTGATACTACTTGCGTCTAAATGTAAAAACTTGATATTATTACTTGCGTTTAAACATTCTGAATGTAACAATAGCTTTTTGTTTTTTTAGTTTGTTTCTTTGTTAGGTGGAGAGTCACGAGGTTGGAAATCAATTTGAATCAATGTGAGAACAGTAATAATTTTGTTTCCTATGTTTGTCTATTTTTGTGAGGTGAATAATAACCGGAGGTTCGAAGATCACCTTCGTTAACCTTCTTTGACATTCTTTCATGGTTTTGTTAACTGGAGGTTCGAAGGTCACCTTCGTTAACCTTCTTTGACATTTTTTCATGGTTTTGCTAATATCTTCTTTCACCTCATGTGATGGTGGGATATTGTTGTCGTTATGTTCCCACAAACTAGTTCCTTGAAAATTATTAATTTAAAAAGAAAGATAATCCTTATTGCCTACTTATATGATCAATTTGTAAACCTGCTTATATGTATGTAAAAACTTGATATTACCTACTTGCGTTTAAACAATAATAAACAATAATAACTTGCGTCTAAATGTAAAAACTTGATAGTTACTTACTTGTGTTCTAGCATGTATAATTGCGTTTTATCATTTATAACTTGCGTTTGATCAAGTTGTTTTACCAGGTTGTCTTATCAGGTATAACTTGCGTTTCTAAAACGCAAGTATACCCTCAATAAAACGCAAGTTATCAACCCAGCAATTTTTTTAAAAGTATAGCAATATGGTATGAAAATGAAAGAGGATGAAAATCTTGTTTTTGTGGTATATTTTTTTTAAAAAATAATGTCATATGAAAAAGTTATGGCCGTTTTAAAAATAAGGGTGAAACTTTAATGACGCTAAAAATTATCATCTTGCCCCTGATTGTCAAATTTAATCCTACGCTCCTTATTGTTTCTTACACTTTTTAAAATAACAAGTTTTTACGTTAGCCTCACCATTAATTTATAATGTTACATCATAACACACATTTTATGAGTTCATATTAGATTTATCTATCTATTAAAGATTTCGGGATATAATCTATTTATTAATTACTAGATTATACCCCGGGAACGTCCCGGGGTTGAAAAATCTAATATGACATATTAATTTTACATATGAAATAGAATGATGCGCTTTACAGTTACATACATGAAAGCTTCGGGTAACAGCTAACCTAAAACAATTAAAAATATATATCCAATGTTAACGCTTAACCTTAAACAATGTATGACTCTAATATTAATATCTAACCTAAAACAATGTATTACTCCAATGCTAACGCATGTTGAAAATAGAATTCATATTTACTGATTCGAGCATAATTAATGACTTGCCTATACATGATTAATGATTAACTGAACGCTTTGTGTTTTTTTTCTGTTTTAACAAAACCCAACAAAAAATAGTCGTTTTTTTCTCCGTTTTTTACATAGCACTATGGTACTCGTTGGAAAGATAATAAAACACTCGTTAATTTGGTGTAATTTTTTTTCTTTAAAAAATCTCGTATATAAAAGATATTAACGTTTAAAAATTATGGGATGAAACATAAGAGAGAAAAATCTAATTTTGTTTTTAAATTATTTTTTTTCCTAAAATATATCAATGACACATGAGATGACACATGACACACTCAATGAGGATAATGTGTCTTTGAATGTCATGTCATTAAAATGGCTTTCTTTTTTTTATTATATGTAAAGATTTTTTTTTGAAAAGTATAGTGTACAATAGGGGTGTTCAGAATTCGATTCGGATTCGAAAAATTCGAAATTCGACTTAGTTCGATTCGATTACCAAGAATTCGATTCGATTATGAAGAATTCGAATTCGATTCAATTCGAATTCGAGTCCAGTAAATCGAATACGAATTTATGATTTTAAATTCGATTCGATTCGAAATTCGAATAAAAACTGTACATGTGTATTTTTTAAATTTATATACACACATACACATTATTATATACACAAATTTACATATTGAAAAAAAAAAAGAACTTCTAAATTTTTGTGACACTCTAAGAACCCATAGTGTTTACAACTTTTACCATGACCATATTTTACAAGTTTACCTTATACATCACAAATTCTAACAATCTATATTCTCTACTATTTTTACTATTCCCGTATTTTACATATTGTTGGTTATCAGTTTTGTAGATTTGCATTTTATATGTTAAAAATAATGACTTTGTATTAGTTTTAAAACTACAAATAAAACAGTTTATTATTTATGGAATTTTAACTAAATCGAATTCGATTCGAATTCGAGTTTCTTATTCGAATCGAATACGAATCGAATAAATTGAATTTTAAACGAATACGAATTGAATACGAATTCAGGTAAAAATATTGAAAATTCGAGAAATTCGATTCGAATAATTCGACAATTCGTTATTCGATTCGTTGAACACCCCTAGTGTACAAAAAGGCAAAACTTTAAAACTCATAAAATACGGTGAAATAATATCCAAAATTAAAAAATTGCGTGCTTTCCAAATAAAATAAGATAAACATTACCATATTTAAAAATAAAAAAATAAAAAAAATAATAATAAAAAATTAAAGAAGAAAAACGCGGCTGGTGAACCCCCAAACCAGATTCTCCTCCGGTTTTCTGTCGTTTTACTCTTTTGCTCATTGTTTTTCTCTAAAAAAACAAACCAAGATCGTCACAAGCTTCTTTTTTTGTCTGCAACCCATCTCCAGTTTCTTCTATTTTCTACAATTTCATCAACAGATCGCTCAATCAGCTGAAAAAGTTACCTTTTTTATTGTGGGTAGGTAATATTAAATTACTAATCTTTTTAAATCCGATCTTGATCTTTCTGGAAAAATCTTTCTGGGTTTTTATGGGTTTTTGATTATCTGAACTGGGTCGATGAGTTTTTAAGTTTTTATGTTGGTTTGATATGTATTTTGTGCTTTTTTTGTTTGTAGGAAAGAAAAGAAAAGAAAACTATAATTTGGTTTGGATGTTTTCTGTGGGGAGTAGAAATGAGAAGATGGGATTAGTGACTGAGATTGAAGAAGGAGAAGCTTCTTTTCAGAATAATAATAATAATATTAATATTAATATTAATAGTTATGAGAATGATGATGATTCAACAATTGATCCTGATGTGTCCCTCTCTTATATTGTAAGCATAATTTTTTTTTATTATTGTTAATTAGTTATATGCATATACTTTGCAATGAATGTTTAGTTGAAACTTGAAGTAATTAGCTTAATTATTATTTGTTTTGGTTAAATAAGGTAATGCAAGTTCTTTAGTCACTTGAATATTCCTGAGTATCCAGTTCTGTCTCTTTTTAAGTAGTTTGAAAACTGTACTCGGTTTATCCAAACACTCGAATTGCCGTCATTTGTTGTAAATAAGATCTTCATTCCATAGTTTTGCACGGTCTTTGGACGTGCGTGTAACTTTACTCTGAGTTGGATGGCGGCGCAGTTTGTTGCCCGTCTACCTGCTATCCTTATGTAATTTGCCTTTTATTAATATAATCTATATCAAATTTAAAAAAAAAGATTAGGCATTAGCATAGTAAATATTGTGTGTTTGGGTAAACTGATAAAGAGTATGATTTTCGGTTCATTTAGGGCCAAAATAGTGAGATTTGGATAATAAGGTAAGGATTTGCTTTAAGAAACTTGATTTTCAAGATAAATGTGAAATTACATAAGTGGTAACCATCTCTAGCTTTAAGCAACTGCTACTCAGTTATTTGGTTCATGTTATGATTCTTCAATGAAGTATCGTTTCTACAACTTTAGCTGCGTAATGTAGTTTCCTAAGTAGGGATACACACCACATAAATGGTGATATATGTGTTCATTATCTGTTTTTAACTAGTGTAACTTATTTTTGTGATTTTTGAAGGATGAGAAAATTCAAAATGTTTTGGGACATTGTCAGAGGGATTTTGAAGGCGGAGTTTCAGCTGAAAATTTAGGTAATTTAATTGATTATCTGTAAAGACGAAACTAAAAAGTTGACAATATTGATCGAAATTTATGTTTTTTTTTTGCAGGGGCCCAATTTGGGGGCTACGGCTCATTTTTGCCCATGTATCAGCGTTCTCCTGTATGGCATAATTCAAACACACGTCCAAAAGATCTAAATTATAGTGCACCCGTTTCTCCGAATAACACACATATGAAGGTGTGTTTTTTTTTTTGGAGTTTGGGGCATCATATTCTATTGAATATTCCATTAGTTCTATGGTTATTGATTTTGTTTTCGATAGCTTCTACTTGATATAACTCTATAAGTCTGCATAAATGTTTCAATGTGTATGACAATGCAGGTTGGTAATCAGAAATCCGTTACCCAATCAAACAAATCGGAACCAGTAAGAAATGGGCCAGCCTCCTTTAGTGCTAGATCAGAGTCAGCACCTAGGAAGTCAAAGTCAAATGGTAAATTGAAGCAAGGAGTCAACACATCTTCTGGTAACAAATCAAAATCGGTTACCGACGTTGCTAAGAATTCTGACCCAAAGTCTCTTAAGGTTCGAATCAGAGTGGGGTCTGATAACACGATGACCAAAAAAAATGCTGAAATCTATAGTGGGCTTGGGCTCGATATGTCTCCATCTTCTTTGGAAACCAGCCCTGTAAACAGTGTTGGGTTTTTTCACCGGCCTCACGATGTCCCATATGAGTCTCCCACTAGCATTCTTGAGGTCAGTAGTTTTACCAATATTATGTTTTTGAGTTCGGGGATAAATTAAGAGAGAACTGTAAGTTAGGAGAGAGGAGAAAGAAAAAAGAAGATGTGATAACTTTTATTCTCGACTTGGAAAAAGAGGAAATGTTATGTTTCTTTGATAAGAAGTGGAAAGGTTTTTTTTTTTTTTTTTGGGGGGGGGGGGGGGGGGGGGGGGGGATTACAACGGGTTGGGTAACAGGACAAAAGGGTTGGGGTAGACCAGGTCGACCACTCGACCTATAAAGATTTTGTTAAATATGAGTAGAGATATTCGAGCCTTTATGTATAATATAAGTTGGCTATAGCTTAGGGTCGTTTTTTTCAAAATATGTCAAATATTCAAGAACACAAAAAATTTAAACTCAAGATTGCAATGAATATGACATGGTGTAAAATTTATTATTGCAACAGACGATGACATCATTTCCGGTTTCCGGAAGTCTTTTATTATCTCCTCTTCCTTATGATGTGTTGCACTTGACTGAAAAGAAGTCAGAGGATAATAGTTGTGGGCCCGCGTACAAGGGGAGCCAAGATAGTACGGTGACAGCGGTTCACGGGCCTGATTTGGTCAAAGTTGAAGAAAATGTTACTGGAGAGAAATCAAAGTCAAGTGAAAAGAATTCTGCATCAATGGAATCTACAAATGGTGTTCCACCCAAGAAGGAAACAAGTGTCGACAATTTTGCCTCTGGAAATAACACATCATCTTCAGGTGGCAAAAGGAAAGCGGAAGGCGGTTTAAAGAACGAATCTTTTAGATCTAAAACAAAGAAAAATGATAACGGGTCAAAAAGCTATACCGAAGATTTCAAGAAAAATAGCGGCAAAGTCAAAGAGACTTATAAAGATTTATTCGGGGAACTTGATTTAGAACAGGAAGATGATGAAGAAATGGGTTTGGAGAAACCTTTGGAAGGCACTAATGTAAAAAGCACACTGGAAAATAACAGTTCACTGAAAGAGAGATCAAATGGAAAGAAAAGTAAAAAACCGTCTTCGTCAACAATAGTCAACGGGCCAGAATCTAATGCAGCTGTGTCTACGGTAGTTCCTGTGGTCAATGAAGATTGGGTTTGTTGTGACAAATGTGAGAAATGGAGGCTTCTTCCACCTGGCGTAAATACGGACGGCCTTCCTGAGAAGTGGATCTGTAGCATGCTTGACTGGCTGTAAGTCACTCTTTTGCATGTGCCGTAAAATTTAAATGTCTGTTTGATGACGTCACGATGATGGATAAACAAACATATACTTTAGAGAGGAAATGATATAATCTGGATATGCATTTTTACTGAGCCTTTCGTATCCAATGTTACTATTTTTGGCAGGTTCGACCAAAAGTTCAAAATTATGCCTAAAATATTGAAATTTCTGACCTAAGATAATCCCAAATTTCATGCATTTACATAAAAGGGATTAAAATATATACATAATCGTATATTTTAATGCGTCTAGGCCCGGAATGAATCGGTGTAGCATCAGTGAAGAGGAAACAACAAAGGCTGTAACCTCGTATTTTCCCGGTCCTTCTATTCATGGTTCTCAACCTGTTCATCCTGGCGGGCCCCACGTAGCAGACATCTCACTTGACGGGGTCAAAGAACATATCGGTTCCCCATATCCCTCTTCTGCTGTCAAGAAAAAGCTTGCATCAAAAGATATACCAAATGAAGCCAAGCGGGACGGCCCTTCAATGTCTTCTAATTCTTCGAAGAAGAAACTTCACACCTCATATAAAACCAGAAGCCTGAATGGTGTAATTCAGTCTCCTGTTGTTAATGAAGTAGCATTTCAAGATTCAGGCCAGTCTCATGATGTGATTGTGGATAAGGACAGATTAAAGCAAAAAGATAACGATAAGTTTTGTGAAAACTTTGCGGATGAAGGTATTTCTTTGATGTTGACCCTGATTTGTACTTTGCTTGTATGTTTATTTGACGAGGTTATGAAATGCGCGGGTCATATGGGTTCGGTTGGATAACTGCATCATAGTTGTTAATAGCGACCATAGCGCCCGCTATAGCGAATAACGTAGCTTAGCGCTCATGTGTCGCTATATGGTTGATAGTGACAAATAGCGAGATTTTTCTATTTTTAGTATTTTTTTTTTTTAATTTTTTTGGTTAAATATTCATATAAAACATCTCTAAAAAGTTCTAGTGTATTGCTAAACATGAAATAGCGCCTACTATTTCATCGCTATCGCTACGTAGCTTATTGGTAGCTTGTCGCTATCGTCCGCTATTCGCTATTAACAACTATGAACTGCATTACTTTCGAACCATTTCCCTTGTAGCTAAGTTTTAGTTAATCCTCTGAAGATAAAATGCATACCGACCCATGTTTAGGTCAAATTTGTCGAAATTACATCTATCCAAAACCGTATATTTAATTTTCTTGATATAACTCTTTTTTTCAGGTAGTAACCTTCATCACTCCAAGACGGGTATCAAAAGAGAGGGTACTCAAGATTTTCCAAGAAAATTCAAGAAAGTCAAAACAGATAGCAACGGTGGACCCTCCCGCATGGAGAAAGTTGATAAACGAGACGTTGCAAAGAAAAGAAAAAGAGTTAATGAAATTGATGGTACAGGGAAATATGTGAACGAAACAAGTGAAGTTATCAACACGAAGGAAAAGAAAGCAAGGGTATTAAAGTCATTTGACGAGGGAAGCTCTGGAAGCAAAGTTAAAAACATCAAAGATGTAAAGTTAACAAATCCTTCAAGACAAAATATGGTTCGGGCTGCCACTTCAAGCTCTTCAAAGGTTTCTGGCTCTCATAAAAGTAAGCCAAATAACCGAGAATCAAAAGGGTCGCCAGTGGAATCGGTTTCTTCTTCTCCTATGAGAGTCTTAAATGTTAGAGGTGTTGACCCGTTGACCAATAACGTTGATACCCAACACTATGACGAAAAATCAAAAGGAGGAAGAAAGAAATCCAAGGACTTATTGCTGAACAAAAATGTCAGAACCGATACCGCTTCTATTCAAGATTCCAAGAAACACTCAAAGAAGGATGTTTCAGTAAAAGGAAAGTCAAACTCTTTGCCACCAATGGGTCAAGGTGAAACCGAACTGAAAGAAAATGTGGGAAATAATATGGCATCGAAGGCATCAAAGCAGAATAAAAAAGTTCAGAATCAGAATGGAAATCAGCCTTTGAATATAAACAATCCCACACCTGAAAAACATAAGGACAAAAGTCAGGATCCAACTGTTGTTCTTGTTAGGGATTTATCCAATCAGGCTACAACAAATGCTTTAAGAGAGGCGACTAATCTTAAGCACATGGCTGATCGTGTCAAGGTTCTACTTGTTTTTTTGCTTCATATTTTGGTCTTTACGAGGTTCTATGTTTTCCCACCTTGTTGTCATGTCTAGATGATAATTTTCTACTTATAGATTAAACCGTTTAACACGTTTCTGCTTATTTTTTCTTGAATTTTGGAGACTAAATAGACTTAGAAATAGTTTAATGGTACTTTCTACGAGTTCTGCTCACCATAGTCCTTAGGGCTATGATTAAGAATATAAACTTCCAACCAACTTCTAAGAGGGTGTTTGGGATTGCGTTTTAAATCTGATTCTTAGATTATTGCGTTTTGAAAACGCAGATAATCAGTTTTTTAGGCTACCAAAACACACTAATCTATAAGCAGCTCCACCCCTGCTTTTCCAAAACGCATAATCTGTTTTGAATCGCAACTCTTTTAGTAAAAGCTGTTTTGATGCTAATAAACATTTGAATACATTCTGGGCGACTCACACCCGTGTAACATGTTTCATTATTAGCTAAGTTTTTAAACCTACCTATTTGAAAGTTAGGGAGATGAAATATAACTCAAATCGACCCATTTTTTTTTTTGGGTAAATGAGATACTGACCCCTTTGCTGTGATGATTCCTATTTTATGTTTGTTGTTTCTCATAATGATTTTAATAATTTCAAAAATTATACGCAGAATGCTGGATCCAGCCTTGAAAGTAGAGCTCTTTATATAGAAGCAGCCCTTAAATTTCTTCATGTAGCATCTTTATTTGAGTCCTGCCATAGCCAAACAGGGAGATATGGTGATATGATTCAATCAGTGTCTATTTATAGTAGCACCGCTAAATTATGCGAGTAAGTTACACATATCAGCCCTTTAATAAATCACTATTTTTCAGGTGTGTTACATCTAAGTATTTGTTTATATTTTGTATCTTTTTGAGAAAAAAACCCTTTAATATTAATACAATATGTGAACCTTTAATATTTTGTATCTTTTACTTATTAATTATTGGTTATTAGGTATTGTGCTCATGAATATGAGAGAACCAAGGAGATGACAACTGCATCTTTGGCCTACAAGTGCATGGAGGTTGCTTACATGAAAGTTATATATTCTTCACACACAACCGCCTGCAAAGATGTGAACGAGTTGCAAATGTCTCTTCATATTGGTACTACGGGTCAGTCTTTTATTTATTATTTCCTGCCCTTTTTAAAGTTACATATATAATTTTTTTTTTGTTGAGAATTGCAGATTGCATAATCTGATATATTATTGTGATTATCCAATAATGCTTTTGATAGGCGAGTCTCCTTCTTCCTCTGCTTCAGCTTCTGATCTTGACAACTTGAACAACCCGGCAGCTGCTGACAAAGCGGCATTAGTTAAGGGTGTTAATCAAGTCGCTGGAAATCATGTTGTTGCTGCTAAAAACAAACCCAGCTTTACACGGATTCTTAGCTTTGTAAGTGTACTCTTTCAAGCCCATAATTAGAGGTGCAAAATAGGCGGGTCAGATGGGTTTATGGGGCAAAATGAGTTGGGTTGACCCTTCAACACTTTGTCGTCCATGGTTTTACAATTTTTTTTTAATCTTAGGGATGAGCTCGGGACGGTATCGGTACCAACCGATACCGATCCCGAAAAAACCGATACCGAAAACACCTTAAACCCAATACCGATACCGAACACATACGGTACGGTATCAACACCCTAAACCCAATACCGATACCGAACACATACAGTACGGTATTGGTACGGTACCGGTATGGTATCGGTATTTTACCTTAAAATACCGATACCATACCGATACCAATAATACCGAAACCGAAAACCTCTAATTGTGGGTACCGATACCGATACCGAACACCCTCGGTTTGGTATCGGTTCGGTACGGGATTGGGACGGTATCGGTATTTGGCTCTATGTGCTCATCCCTATTTACAACTTTATAAATAGCTTAAGTAAAGGTTTAATCTTGATTTTTTAAATAATATGATTTGGGAGCTCGTAAACGCATTTGATCCGTTCATTTCTATTTGAATTTTTTTTTAACTTGACTTCTTTTGTCCATTGGACATTTAAAATAATCCAATTTTTGTTAGTTAACTCTTGATAGCTAATAAAGTAGAGGTGGAAAAAAGGGCAGATCGGATAGGTTGGGTATTTTTTTAAATACGGGTCAAAATTGACCAGGTCGCGTTCTAAAATAATCATTTTTTAATAGTACATTTAAGGAGACTGTTAATATTTGAATACACTTTAGGCAATCATTTGATGTTATATACCCAAATCAATCTATTTACGATAAACATGTCGAAATTGCCACCCGCCCACCCCTCGACAGGTCAATGAAAACTTCATGCTTACGGGCTTTTTACTCTTAAAATAACTTGCAGACACAAAATGTAAACTCAGCGATGGAAGCCTCAAGGAAATCACGAATTGCATTTGCAGCGTGTAGTTCAAAAGAAGAGGCTGTTGTATCCGCAATTAAAAGAGCGCTTGATTTCAACTTTCAAGATGTTGAGGAATTACTGCATCGGGTTCGAGTGGCAATGGAAGTAATTAATAGGTGATTCAAGGTCATGGTTTAAAGATCTTAAAAGCCAAAATCCCACAAGAATGGTTTGGTGTGGTCTTTTGCATTTGACTATGCAGTAAAGATTATTGTCAAAGCACAATGGACAGATTGTTCCAAGTCTTTTCAGAACGAAGGATGACTCAGATGTGTTATTTTTTCATCAAGATCATTTGGAAAAGTTCAAGACTAATGCGTTACACCATTATCGAAATTTGATGATCAAGTTTCAGTGTAAAGAGAACATAAAATGCAATAAGCTTCAGGTAAAGACCGTAAAGCATATTCATATACCTTTCTTTCTGCTTCAGTCTGCTTTTAAATTTATTTAGAAATTAGATATGGAAAAACCGGTTGGTTGGTAAACGGGTCAAAACTTCACACGACGTCCGGGTTGGGTGGAAAGCGGAAACAACTGTCTTTCAAACGTTTTTTTTTTTTTTGTGTGTGTGTGGGTGCGCGTTTTGTAAATAATTAATGTATATATGATTCCAAAATATTTTTTCTTTTTTTTGTATATTGTATGCATTTGATTACATGTTGGGTTGGCTTTTGTCCTGTTTAACCCGTTCCATTTGAGCTAGTCTTCAACATTTGACCCGAATCAATAAAATACAACCCGTGACCTGTTTTCAAACAAATGGGTTGAAATTGCCACCTCTATTAACTACTGGTTTTATCCTTGCAGGTCGTATTGTATAGACACGTTTAGTATCTGAAGGCATATTATTGTCCAATGGTTCTTTGTTTTAGGTGAAACACTATTCATTTAGCGAGTGTTTGCAAGAATAATTTGATGTGTTTTATGTAAAAAAATGAAAGGGCATTACATATGTTTTTGATGATGAGTTATTATATTCAAATAAGATTTGATCAATCATGAATCCCTGTATCCTCAAATCATCTCTTTTAGCAAAATTTATTATATTTGTTTTTTTCTTTTCAAGTATGTTAACTTCTGCACACATAATTCAGTATTGACGTGTTGATGTGTTGGTCAAGTGCATTTGGGCGCGGGCCATACGGTGGAACATACTGAGATGGATGAACATCTCATGGAAGGACGACGTGGAATCTCTAGCCGAGTTGATGAACTTTTTGATGACCAGGCCCGGGTCGAAGAAATGGAGAAGGATTGTGCTTACCGTTTCATGGCGACAGTTTGGAGAATCTGGCAAGCTAGGAACACGAAGATTTTTGAAGGAACGTTCATCCCGGTTCATAGAACGGTCGATCTTATTAAAGAAGACTCTTTCTTTTGGGTGTGCCATCGTACCAACCTCCCGAGTCTCTCTTGGGAAAGTTGGTCTTTGTTTGATGTTGTAAGTTTGCTGTAGTTTCTGTTTTTGGAGTCTGTATTGTTCCCAGCCACTGGCTGGCTCTTTATATTTATATATAAAGCGATCGCCGTTCAAAAAAAAATTCAGTATTGACATTTTTATATATCCATGGTTAATAGGTTGATGAATTGTAACATCCCGTTTTTATTATATAAATAAAATGTGTTGGTTCATATTTATTTGTGAATGAGACGGGTATTTGATCGGTAAAACGAATCAATAACATGTGAGGCGGATACTCGTGTATTTAAAATTAGCTAACGAGTAAGTGACGGACAACATGATTACTTGAGATATGAGATCTGGGTGATTAATTACTAGTACAGGAGACCGTTTGATAATAATATAATATATTATATTTGAACCCTACTCCGTTTGTAATGACACTTAGGTTGACGCGTAGATAAAAATTAGCTCGTCTTTGCAGTATATTCGGAATTTTGTAAAACGCTATATTCTAGAAGTTAGAAGAGTTAAACGAGTGAAGCAACTGGGATAATTACAACATAATAATAAAATAATAAAATTATGGAAAATGTGTTCATGTATACGTGTCTAGTTTGCTATAAGTGTGTAACTACATGAAGGTGTGTGAAAAGTGGAACATGTGTGTGTTCAAACCTTATTTTAAAGGAATAATTATTAAGTTAATTATATAAAAAAAATAAGTAAATAAACCGACATATGATAAAGTCGGTTATGTTGTCTATATAAACGGCTTATGGCCTTCGTTATAATTGGCAATTTTCATCCTCCACCAATTAATAAGGTACGTAGCTTTGTTTATTTTTTTATTTTAAGTTTCAAATATTATTACAAATTAATAATAAAAATAAATATTATTTTAATAATTATAAATACATAATAATATTATAATAATAAATAATACTTAATTATTATTTTATTATGAGTAATTCAGCAACTTTGTGATAATTCGTAAGGGCAGAAATTATACCTATTTATATTTTGTAATATAATAACCTACGAACTTTGACGTAACAATTTTCAGAGTAGGGAAAACACATTAGCATAACCTATCTAGCACGTGCACAACCAAATTGTGGTATTATAGGACCACCTTGATCTTGAATTGTAAGATACTGAACATCACTAATAAAGTCATGATCATATTGTTTGGGCTAGAACAGTTGTGCACTGTAGTGACGGTTATGCGAAAAGTCCATTAGAGTTAGAAGATTAGTTTATAGACTTAAATAAGTAATATGGTATATTGAACCTTAGATCGCAGTTGGAGTTGTAAGAAACTTAAGTGAGCTGTGAGCATGTGAAGATAGCGTGTTCAGGTGAGTTACTTAAACTATTTTCAAAACCTGATACTTGCTCATAAAATTGTTTTGGTGATGATTGATCATGTATATGCATCGAACCATAGGTGTGGCATCCAGGGTGTTATATATATTATAAATCATTATATTTTCCAGGCGTGGACATACACTTATAGCCTCATGGGTGTGTTTTAAGGCTGTATGTGTGAATATATAATGCTTAGTCCGGATTATGATTATGGTGACATGCAGGGAGCTCATACTTGATCAATAAAATTGTTTATGTGGTTGTTTTACTAATGAGTCAGTTTATGTGGCTCACCAGCTGTGTGCTGACGTATTTTTATTACTCAAGCATGTATCACAGGTGATGGTGTAAGGAATGAGAGTTCCTAGCTGAGAGTTGGAATACTGTAGACGGTTCATCTTATTATATTTAAGCTTTGTTTAGCTTGGTGGTACTTGGATCGCACTGGCTTGTAAGAAATACTCAAGTTATCTAATGAGACTACGTTTCCGCTTTAAGTGTGAGCCAACTGGTCACTGTAAGTGCCCCGACCTGGGCGGGGTGTGACATGAATCCTCATTCATAGCTTGTTGCCATGGATTCATTGGTTGCATGATTTGTTGTATCGGTCCAACTCGATGTTCCTGCATATTTATTGATCTCGATCATCCGCTTCCCAAAAACTCAACTATGAACGTGTTACTACTTCCATTGGCGTCACCATGGCTTCCTGATACGTGTCTTTCTAAACCCGAATCACCTATACAATGAACTAGATCCGGGTTACCATTTATTCCTTCTCCATTCCGCATGGTCATCGATTCAAGACTTCGATCTCCACCCTCTAAAATCTCACTGTAAATTCTTATATCATTCATAACAGGATCAACATCTAAAACAGGTTTCGGCCCAAGCCCAGGCTCAAATGCATCTTGCCGGATGGGATTTTGCAAGGCATTGTTTTCTTCGGGTTGTGTCGGGATATTGTGGAACGAGCCTTGGACGTTAAAGTAGGATGGACCGGGCCTTGGTCCATCAGAATTGGGCTGGTCTGGGCCTACCATGCTTGTAACATAGCTCTTTCGGATAATTGGAGAATTTACGATATCACTAGCCGTTGTGCCTATTTCAGCTGCTTTTTGAAGCAAGGTTGTCGCAGACATATGAGTCGTGGGCCCACAAAGTAGGCCTCCGGTTACATTGTCTTGTTGGAAGTTCCCGTACCCCACCGACCCGTTTGAAGAGCAGAGCTCGAGACAAGAACTAGAAGACGGTGCACCTATTGGGTTGTTAAATAAGGTACCTGAACTGCTTGAGAGCAAACCTGCTGACATATTCATCGGCCCATAAAGCGTTGGGCTCTCTTGAGGGTTCAAGCTGAGTGGGCTTTTCAGATTGTAGTTGTTGAATTCAGTGAGCCCGATTGCCATGCTACTTCTAGTGCTGACATTTGTTGTGATTGTAACATTCCTTGGTTCATCTTGTTGTTTTCTTCCGTTAGTGCGTCACAAAATGCTCTGTGAGTGATGAAGCTATCTTTTCTGCAAGATGCAAACGTTTAAATACTAGTAAACATCCTTCCTTTACGTCGAAAGTCTAGAAAATAGTTATGAGTATTGATGTATTCGTCTGTGTGGGGCTTGTTCGTGTTCATATTCATTTGTTTAAATAAAAAAATAAAATTTTGTTCATGTTCATATTCGTCCGTGTCCACCAAAGGTTTGTCAGTTGAACAATATAACTGTTGATAACTAAGTATGGATCTAACCTTGAAAAGATGGTGCCACAATCACACTTGTATTCGCGAGTGCCACACGTTTTAAGATGAGCTTTCCAATCAGACTGAACCGCGTATTTCTTCAAACACTTATCACACTTCCATTTCTTCTCACCATGTTTCCTACTATAATGCTTCTTGATCCCAGTGAGATCACCAAGGGCTCGAGCTGGATTGTGATGAACACATGAGAATTCAGGGCATACATATGTTAGTTAATGAAAAATAACAATGATAACAAAATAGAATTGCAGTCAAATGCTTTGAATATTATTAATGGCTGAATGTTTTTGAAAGTGGATACAAATGAGCCTAATTACAACTGCTTAAATAGACAAACTAAACAACTGAATCCTCAGCAAAAGATTAGGCCAACTTATTGACTCAAACTAACGGTACTCAAAGTTGAATACTTATTCAAACTAGACGTTGGCTTGCACGAAAATAGCATGCAGACTTCAAGGTTTCAGATTAACCCTCCAAAGAAGCTTGAATTACAGTTTCAACAGCATATACACGTTTTCGAGCATCAGTACTAGTTCTTTGCTTAAGCTTCCATGGAAGATTATGACCTCTTCGATGCAACTGAAGATTTTGTTCTCTTTGAAACCCTTTGCTGCAAATCTCACACACAAATCTGTTGGTCGCCATTAATGATGATGGTGATAGAGCTATAACTTCTGCTGTAGGATCTGCATGCATGCATCAAATGTTAAAAAAAAAGTATTATCGGTGGTCTAGCAAAATGATAAGTGTTTCTAAGAGGTTTTTGGAGCTGTTTTATTTATAGGGAGTTCGCTATACAAGTAACAGCCTCTAAAAATTTTTCCTATGGCAAAACTCAAAAAAATGAGCCTGCTCGTTTGACTAGCGGACTCCCTGTAAACAACCTAAAAAGGCTTATGATTTTGCTAGACCACCTGGAAATCAATAAAATTCTCTAGGACTTTTTTTTATTTTTATTTCTAGGTGGTCTAGTAAAATGATACGTGTTTCTGGGAGGTTTTTGTAAGTGTTTTGGTTTCTAAAGGAGTTCGCTACTCAAGGTGGGAAACTCTCAAAGAATATGAGACATGCATGAGATATTCACGTGATTTAAGTGAACTCCTCGAATACAATGACTGACTGACATGCCAAAAATCAAAACAATGAGTTTGCTTGACTATCGAAGTACTTATGATTATGCTAGATCACCTATATAGAAAAAAAACTCTACGTCGAACAACGAGATAACTATGTAAGACCAAATACATGGTGTTCCTGGTAAGTTTCTCTTTTTCTTAGTAGGAGTGAGTGAGGTATTGCCTCCGGTGTTCCCAGCTGAATAGAAAGTGCCATCATCTTCGGTGAACTTAGACATAAACCTAACTGATTATATGTTCTTTTGGGGATTTTCAATGGACAAAATATGGAATTTTAGAATAGAAAATGAAGCAAATTTGAGGGTTTATGAGGAAGACAAAGAGGGAATTTCCAAGGTTTTTGTGTTTTGATTGATGAAATAGGAATTTATGGTGTATGTATGTGGTGACATTTGGCTTATATATATAATTGTTGGATTCAGTTTGGCATTAAAATAGGGAGTTATATTAAATGATTGTTGCAAATATAGGATTAACTTGGGAGAGACTTATGACTTTTAGACTACATGGTGTGGGGCGTGGAAGGGGGATGTGAAGCCCCTCCATGCCAACAACACCAGCCTCTTTGTGGTGTGGAAGTTAGCGTGTGGCATGTGGGGTGGAGTTTTCCACCGACGTGGGGGAAAAGATGAGGGTGAGGTGAATGGTTGTAGTTGGTTGTTGGATTAAAAACAACCCTCCACGCCACTCTCCCAACGCCACCACCACCTTGTGTTTTTTTTGGGGTTTGTAGGGGAATTCCCCTTATGCTGACGTGTCTGCCACATGCCGCTCCATGTCCCCTTCACCCCATGACCACACTCAGTAGCCTTAGTTAGGTGGTCCTAAGTTCAAATATAGACAATGGTGTATTTGGTGTAAAATTTAGTGAGGGTAACATTAGCCGTTAATTTTTTTTTTTTTTAAATCTTTAGTCAGAAGTTAATTTTTTTAAGGAAATTGGTATCGTTCATTTCAAGAAAATGGGCAAATTACATAAGAATAGCAGGTAGGCGGGCAACAAGCTGCGCCGCCATCCCCTTCTGGATAGAGAACCCTAATCTAGAGAATACAAATCCTTGCCCTTGGGGAGTCGAGAAATTGCTGTGGACCACCCGCTGAACTCTCGTCAGAAACCTGATCGCTTCCGGTGCCAACGAGCCAAAAGTGTCAAAAGCCAGAGGGACAAAAGCATGTTGGTTATCCTCGCACGCTTTAGCATGCTTTGCCACCTTGTTCGACTCTGCTCTAAGTACCGCTTGCCCCGCCACGAACCCACTCTCCCTAAATCCCGCTAAAGGTGACACACCCGTAAGGTCCACACATGCGTGTTTCCCACCTTCCCAACCAAACACTAGCAGGTCAGCCGGACGTAAAGTGGACCTCCCTTCAGCCAGGTCTGTAAGAAAGTTAACCGGGGCCTCTTTCTTTGCCGAGATCCCTGCTCGTCTAAGAATATCCATTAAAACGTCATGAACGAAATCGTGCCTGTACTTAAACCCCGGTAACTCTCTACAATGGAGGGCATGCTCCCCATATTTATCCAAACATGTTTTACGGCAAACCGGACATGTTTCGTCATCCGGAAAAATGGGAATCATCAAACGGTATTTAAGGATTGCTCTATATTCCACCGCTGACATTCGTTGCCCGAGTCCTTCGATAGGGATAACTGTTAGGAAATCTTGGGCGTGGGGCCTCTGTAAGCATTCCATGACGGCTTTCTGGCGTGGGGTCAAGCAAAAATCTTCCCCCAGACTTTGTGCAATTCGACAATAAAGAGCATTCGCCAAGGTTTTCTGTGGCTTTTTGGGGGCGGTGTCTTTATTGGAGAAACCGCCAAGATCAAAGTCAGGGAGATATTCATGCAGGCGTTCCAAAGCGCAAACATAATCCGGATCCGTGTTATCAACCCCGCTGTTACGTAAAATATGGTCTTGCAACTCCCAGGATTGAGATCTGGACGCCACAAAGGCATAAGTGGCTACATCTCGGGCCGAGAGAAGGCCCAACCCACCATGCCGCATCGGTAAGGTTGCGACCCGCCACTGGAGGTCCCCAAAATATGGCCCCCCACAAATTACAATATCTTCAATTGCATCCCGGAGGCCTTTATCAAAACATGAGACAGCACTACCTACAAAGGGGGGCTGGCATGTTCGTAAGCCGAAAAGCAACTTTGCGACCCCCATACAGGATCTAAGCAGGAGGAGCTCGCTTTGAGGATCCCGCAGACGAGGGAGGAGCCCCATAAGATCCACAGCCCGTGACGCCCTTTTAGTAGACAAATCACAGATGAAGCTAGCATTGCGGCTGACTGCCCCTCCTAGAAGTTTGACACCTCTCTCAGGCCGTCCAATATCACTGGGAAATAGCCCAGGCCTAGTCTTCACCCCATCGCAGGTTGGCCAAAAAATCTCTGTTTTCCTGATATTAAGATTAAGCCCCAATGATGGTCCTTCTGAAGTTAATTTGAACTAAATGTATATGTATATGTATATAAAGGTGGGTTTAAGTTACTATAAAAAATAAGAAGTGACAAAAATACAATTCATTTTAAATTGTATAAAAAGCATATCGTTTTAGGGAGAATTTGATTATAGCTTTAGTTAAATTAATTCCTACTTTTATTTATATTTATGTTTCATATTGTGCATCTTATAATTAGGTCTCTCAATAGTCTAACTTAATTTAGAAATGTTAGTCGTATATCAATTACTTTGGGATCATATAAAATATTTTCTAGTGTATATTATTAAAACAACTCATGTAGAATCTTCTATTGATTAATCATACCGAGGTGGTGATAATTCGGATAGGCTAGTGAGTTATTAAAGATTTATGGATATTAACCAAGTACCAACTATTTCTTTTGGTACTCTGTTAGAATTTATTTTCTTTGGTAAATTTTTAATCATAAGACCAAACATAGTGGAAGAAACAATTCACACCCTCCACTTTAAATGCCGCTCTCTGATTGGCTCTCTCAATTTGTGCACAATCTACGCTTAGGAATATTTCACGCCATTGTCCATCCACGCTGGTGGAGGCGGTGTGTAGTAGCATTATGGGGCGTGAATGCCCTCTTCCACGTCCAATTCATCTCCCACTACACCTAGTCTAAATATGGACTAAAGAGTCAAACTAAATACTCTTGCTAAATAATTGTTTGTAAATAACAATTTTTAAAATGTAATGTTATTATAATTTATTCGTTTTAAAGGGTTCTATATTTTAATTAAAATCATACTCAGTATATATATTTTTCTCTCTATATATATACAATGCACGATCTCTATTTTGTGTGTTAAAAACTTGAGTTGCATAGGTGAAAAATAAGACATTTTCTTTCATGACACCTACTTTTGTATGTTTGCTCCTTTCATGAATTTAAAATTAAAATTATTAAGATATTGCTGATATATTTTTCTCTCTATATATATACAATGCACGATCTCTATTTTGTGTGTTAAAAACTTGAGTTGCATAGGTGAAAAATAAGACATTTTCTTTCATGACACCTACTTTTGTATGTTTGCTCCTTTCATGAATTTAAAATTAAAATTATTAAGATATTGCTGATACGACAAAAATAAGAATATATATAGTAAGTTAGTAACCATGTTTTACATTCAAGGTAATATAATTAAATTGAAAGACTAAAGAGAATAGTACACGATGAGACAAATGATGTTAGCATGCATGGTATTCATCAATAAATATCGGTATATCTAACGAAGAAACGACTAGCCAAAGCATATAATGACAAATACAGATTTTTCTTTTAGGTGATTTAATTTATTAAATTAGTATATATACTTTTTTTTGAACGGCCAACAAATTGGAATCACTCACGGAACACTGAAGTATTATCGTGCCACCAGTGTTGTCACGCGATCATATTCCACCACCAAGTCACCAATTCAGGAGGAAACTCATAATTATGAGAAAACCCCCTTTGTGAGATTCGAACCTAGAACCTTATGGCCCCTAAGTCTTATCTCACCACCAAGATACCACTAGGCTATAATGCCTTGGGTAAATTAGTATATATACTAATCAGCAAAAGTCTGCGCAACAGTATCCTTTTGTTTTTTTTTTCGTTTTGTTTTTTTGTGGCATACTTGTAATTTACTTTGTGAACTAGGGGCAAAACGGTAGTTTTGCCCCATCCTTACTAGTTATTACTATTTAAAACAAGCTTGTATAGAAACAAATTAGGGGATATGGGTGGGGGACATATGCTAATCGACATAAACAAAGGAAGTGAATGAATAAGCCCATAGGGAGTGGTTCTTGCAAAACCAATTTGGTGTCGATTCCATTTCTTAGGTGTCATGTTTACATTGGGTTGAAGAGGAGCGTTGTAAAATTTTGAATCGGCAAGGAGGGTTAAGATCTTAAACCTTCTTGCCGCTTACAACGGAAATCACCTTCACATGCCAATTGCAATTGGCAAGTGTAGCAAAACCCATAGTGCTCCTTTGGTGCCGAGAATAAGCAACCTTTCAAACCCATGCTGATGACACTTACCGATCCCACTCGCTTCAGCCTAATTAGTAGTATAAATCAACCTACGGGACGACAAGGTTATCCTTTTTTTTATTATGAATCTACAAGGAAAAAATTGAAACTTTTTCTAGAGATACCTATAACATCATAAATAAAACAAGTTACATTTGGAGAGTGGGTAAACGGGCAACAAGCTGCACTGCTATCCCCCTTTTGAATTGCAAAGCCTATTATGTTAAATACAAAACCTTGGTTCTTCGAGCTCTGTGAGTTATTGTGGACCACCTTCTGCACTCTTTCTAGGAAACTCACCGCTTCAGGAGCCAGGGATCCGTATGTGTCGGAAGCAAACGGCAGGAATACGTGTTGGTTCTCCAAACAGGCTACTAATTAGCTTCCACCCTCAGAACCGCCTGCCCAAGTACAAAACTACTATCTCGCAAACCCATCAAAAGGGACACCCTAGTAAGGACAATGCAGGCATGCTTCCCCCCCCCCCCCCCCACACACACACACTCAACTAAACATATTTGAGAAGAAGACCATTTTTTATATGCATCGATAAGGTGGTACCACTTGAGATGTACAATCTTAGCGTTAGTTAATCTATATATATATAGGGGAAAGTTAATTTGAGAACACCTATATTTCGTGCGAACCGTGAGAATGGCATCTAAAACTATTCAAATTCAAAATTTCTTTTTACACTTGTCTTTATTACTAAAATACAATCTCAAAAACACAATTTACGCGTAAAAATTCAAATGTATACGAAAATAAATTGTTTTTACACATGTGTAAATTTACTGTTTATACATGTGTAAACTGTTTCATTTACACATGTTTAAAAAGTTAATTTGAAAGTGTTTTTGCAAGAAAAGATGAATTATTTGGAATGAAAATTCATTTATTAATGTTGTATTTTGATTATAATGAGGTTTGTATTAAAAAAAATTGATTTTGATTGATTTTTTTACTTGTTCTCACGGTTCTCACAATATTTAGCGTTCTCAAGATAACCCTCCCCTATATATATATATATATATATATATATATATATATATATATATATAGGGTTGAGTTCATGTACAAAGGGTGTTTTTTGTGAGAAGGGTAAGAAGTGTTTATAGCCCTTAGATCTATAGATGGATGGTTGAGATTGATTAGTGGCAAAATGGTAATATGTGTTATATATTTGAATGATTAATTAGAGTGAATATGGGTATAATAGTCATTGTGTGTGCATAAAAAAAGGAAAAAGTTCCATCATCCTTAAATCACGTTCCCTCTCTCCAGTCCACTTCTCTCTCTCTCTCTTTATCTGTCTCTCTCCTCTCTGTACCCAAAAAAATAAGATGTGTTTTTGCCTTCCCCAAAATCAATCTACACAGTACACACTTCCAGCCTTTGTTTTTTCTTTCCCCCAAAATCACCTTCCACAACATCGATTTTCTCCACACCCTTTCTTCTCGCAAACAATCTGATCTTCGGCGAACTCTCCTTCCAACGACAACAACTAACGCCGCACTCCTCAAAACATCCCATATCCAGCTTTCAATCCAAAACTACCACAGCCACTGCGACACAATCTTGGTTGCGTGCGACAGTGATCAATAACAAGAAAAACATTAAACATTGAAGCAGTAAGGTTGCTTTGTGTTGTTAAAAAAAGGGTGGAGATGAAGGATGATATCGATATTCTGGGAATGGCATTCAAATAAAGGTAAAAGGTTGTTAATAATGCAAGCCTTCCTAGAGAATGATGCCATTGCCTTACCAAAAAATAATAATAATAACAAAAAAGATCTAATAAGAAGTTTTTTCAAGTGGTGGGGCTGTAAAGGCTTTCAAGGTGTACTGAAAAGTCAGGCTACTAAATTTTGATTTGATACCATAATTTTATTCACAATGATGTAAATTATATATGTATCTTTTTTTTTTAATTTGATACATAAAAGTTTGATGGTTTTTTTTTGAGATCATGTAGCAATATATGCTTTAATGGGTTAGATTTTATCATTTTTATATTGTGTGTTTTACTGTGTTTGTGATAATGTGTTTTATGTTCAAAAGCTTTTAAAAGGCCACAGATCGGTTATATTGTGTTTTGATGGTATAACATGGCAATGATATGGTGTTTTATTCTAAATCTATTGTGTTTTATGTTGTTTTGTTATTTCAGCAGCAAAGGACATTGTAGTACACATGTTTCAACATAAAACACCATACGCATATGAATAAAACACCATATGTGCCTGCTCTCCTTATGTAACAAAACACCAAAAGCATGCAATATTCGAACCTCCTATTATGTTATAACAATATAAACTGCACTAAAAACATAAAACACTATTGTATCACATTGAACATTAAACACCAGTAATAATCACGTTGGAACATAAAACACCCTAATGATTAAAACACCAAAAAATACGATTTTTTTGTAAAATCGTATATGATTCAGATTGTGAATGTATTTTCAATTCAATATAATATGGATCACAAATTGTAATTATGTTGAAATAAAAATCCCTAAAAAATCTCATTTCAATTAAATACATGTTTACTTCCTATTTTTAAGATTGACAAAAGTACCTTATTACCCTTAATCACTAATTTTAATGCTTGCCACATGCCACCCCCCACATTGGTTCTCACACTTCTCACAAAAAATTGGATTTGTACAGGATCCTAAATCTATATATATATATATATATATATATATATATATATATATATATATATATATATATATATATATATATTGCAAAGCTAATAATCCTACATGTCATAATATTATGCAATCTCTCATTTGAAAATCCTACATGTCATAATATTATGCAATCTCTCATTTGAAAGATGCCACATAGGATGTGATGTGGCAACTCTAGACCAATTAAAAAAAAGGAATAAATATGGTTTAACCTAATCTATTAAATACCTAAACTACTAAATGTAAATATTAATTCAAAAACAAAACAAGAACAAAATACATAATTACATTTTTCAGTAAAATTCAATTCAAAAACAAAACAAGAACAAAATACATAATTACAATTTTCAGTAAAAACAAAACAAGAACTATTATGAAAGTATGTGTAAAATTAGAGTGAGAAAAAATTACGCCGTTAGTCCCTGTGGTTTCCTTCCAGTTTCAATGTAAGGTATTAAGGTTTTATTGTTTCACTTTAAGGTATTAACCTTTTAATTTGTTTCAATGTCAGGTATTAGGGACTAACCTAGTTAAAACTTAACTAGGTTTCAGGGGTATTATTGTCCATTCACCTATATATTCAGTTTTTAATGTAAAAAATATATGCTTTGGACCGGATTCGAACTCAAGACCTTGGTCTGTCTGAGTCTTAACCATATCCATAACCAACTGGGCTATGAGCCTTTGTTGGTTTTAGATTGATTTGTATTGATTTTATTATATTATTATATTAATTGAAATTTATAAAAATAAAAGTAACGAGGACCGGGTTCGAACCCGTGACCCAGACTGATCTTTAACAATAAAAACAATCACCATCTGAGCTGTACGTTCAATCGAATTATAACTGATCTTGATAATATATAACATACAGTCCAAACGAACCAGATTCCCAAATTAATACCTAGAACCCTAACCCTCAATCTAAATTTGATTAACGATTCTACAGGCCACGGCAATGAACGATTTTATAGGGCTTTTAAAGAGCATAAATTTCCGAACAAAACCATATAAAATAATCGATCTAACCTGTTCATTTCGATGGTGAAATTGCTTAAAAACCACTCGCGTCTCACGAACAAAAACTCGGCTAATTGGAGCTCGATTGGAACGATTTTGATAGGGGTTTTTGTAAAGAATAGGTCGACTAGGATGTGTGAGGGTGCAGCAGGTTTCAATTTGATGTTTGGGATTCGTTTTTGTCGAGCTCAGTTCGTTACTTTTATTTTTATAAATTTCAATTAATATAATAATATAATAAAATCAATACAAATCAATCTAAAACCAACAAAGGGCTCATAGCCCAGTTGGTTATGGATCATATGATTAAGACTCAGACAGACCAAGGTCCTGAGTTCGAATCCGGTCCAAAGCATATATTTTTTACATTAAAAACTGAATATATAGGTGAATGGACAATAATACCCCTGAAACCTAGTTAAGTTTTAACTAGGTTAGTCCCTAATACCTAACATTGAAACAAATTAAAAGGTTAATACCTTAAAGTGAAACAATAAAACCTTAATACCTTACATTGAAACTGGAAGGAAACCACAGGGACTAACGGCGTAATTTTTTCTTAGAGTGATTAAAGACATTCTTTTATAATGTTGGGGAGTTGTGTCTATTTATTAAGGGTAAAATAATTTTTTTTTAATTTTTTTTTACCAATATCCAAAGAAAATCCTTAATATTACACATTCCTCTCAACTATCTATGGTTTCTCAAACACAACTGTTACAAGAAATTGATTCCAGGAACATTTTATGGAAGAAAACAAAATATAAAGAACATTTACATATATGTAACATGTTAAATTACACACATATTAAACAATATAGAAAAGATACAGCTACTAAACTACACATTTATAAATTAATAAAACATACACGATTGGCCGGCCAATTACAATGGCTAAAAGAAAAATGTAAACATTTATAGTACATCCACATTTAAATGATTAACTTACACATATGTAGAACATTTACATATTTGTAAATGGTTAACTTCATTTGCTTTTTCTTCATCAATTGGTTTTTGGTTCTTCGATTTATCTATGCAGAATTCCACATTCCTTTGCTAATGTAATCATTAGTGAAAAAAAAAGGAACCCAGAAACACTCCTCTATCATCTTGTATTTCTTACCGGCGAAATTAATGAAATAGTTAGTTAAGAAAACTCGTTAGCAACATACCTTGAAATCTCTACAAAAGTCATGCACAACATAAATCGTTTGTGCACAAAGAACCTTGAACTTGTTCTTTTGATGAAGATTCAAAAATTTTAAATATCTAATTGAGTATTTGAATGAAACATAAATCAAATAATATGGAGAGTAAACCAAGGAATTCGAACGTGGATAAATAACTTACAGAATATAGATGGGCGTGGCGTTACATACGTACCCTTTAAATATTTTTTATAGAAATTATGTGATTAGTTGACAGAGACTTTATTGGTTTTTACAAACAATACACGGAATTTGAAGCCTCCCACACACATATGTATACACTGGTAGGAATCTGCGTGTTACGGCAAGACTAAACGGTGTTTGGCTGTCGCTTTGGTCAATCACCTTGTTGGTGTTGTACATTATACAATTGCCGTTCTTTACATTTATTAATTTATCGCCACATCAAAATAGGCTTACAACCATATGTACAAAAAATGTGACCACATTCCTTTTGCTACACCTATTTTTTTCGGGTTATGTGTGATCATAGGTCGAATCATCGTACGTATCATACGACTACATGCACGTTTACTGGCCGCAGGAACTACAAATGTGGCTAAAGAGTATCAATATTTCTTGCTAGAATCAAACATTTTCTGTATTAAGTGTGGCTAAAGGATAGTAACGACCACATGAATATTTTGTAACTATGGCCAGTTCGATTACACAATCACATGAATTACGTGTAAGTGTGACTAAACATATTTCTAGATACACTAAACAATTTCGTAACTTGAAGTGCAGTTGGTTACACGTCATTTTTTTCCATCACATTTGTTATCATTCCGTAACCCAATAAAAAAGCTGAAGATGTGGCTATTGTTTAACCTTTGGTCACAAATATTTTTTTCCTTATTACGTTTGTTATCATTCCACACACTACAAAAATCAAATTGAGATGGTGTGGCTTATGGGTATGTAAAACCACTTGAAATTTTGTAATTTATGTGTGGCTATTGTCTAACTTTTGGTCACACATAAATTTTTTCCCCATGATGTTTGTTATCATTCCGTCACACAACAAAATATCAAACCGACGATGGTGTGGCTAATGGTTATGTAAAGCCACGTGAAATTTTGTAATTTTAAGTCTGACTACTGTCTGACCTTTGGTAACACATAATTTTTGTTTCACATCACGTTTGCTATCCTTCCGTCACACAAACAAAAAACATAGTGATAATGATAATGATAATGATATGGTCAATGGGTATGGAAAGCCAGATGAAATTTAGTAACTTTTAGTGTGGCTATTGTCTAACCTTTAGTCACACATAATTTTGTTTACCCATGACATTTGTTATTATTCCGTCACACAACACAAAACAAACTGGAGATGGTGTGAATAATGGGTGTGTAAAGACACATGAAATTTGTTAATTTTAAGTGTGGCTATGGATCGACTAACTTTGGTCGCCCATTTTTATTTTTTCCCATGACGTTTACTATCATTTCGTCCAAATAAAAAAAATAAAGTGAAAACGGTGTGGCTAATGAGTATGTAAAGCCACATAAATTTTGTAATTTTATTTTTTAAGTGTGAGTATCGTCTAACCTTTGGTCACACATAATGTTTTTTTCTCATAATGTTTGTTATCATTCATTCACATAACAAAAAACAAACTTAAGATGGTGTGGGTAAAGGGTTTGTAAAGCCACATGAAATTTGTTCATTTTAATTCTACCCATTGTCTCATTGACTAATCTTTGACCATACATATTTATTGTGGTTCTATGTGTTCATTTTTTTTTGATAAAATATTAAAAAAATACAAGTAAAGATGAGATAAAAATCTAAAAAGCAAACGAAATTAATAATTATAATCCAAAATCTTCACATGTTCGTTTTCAAATAACTACTTCTATGACATATTTTCTCTTCTTGCTCCTAGCTTGTACTTTTTTTTGAATTTAATTTATCCAGTGTTATAAACTGTTTCTTTTGCTTTGTCTTAGTAATTTTAGTTGTGTTTTCTGTTTGGCCTGGATGGTGGATCTGGTACGGAAGAAATAAAACATGAAAACAAATATGAATACATGTTTTACCTATACTCTATCAAATACTAACAAAGGAAGGAACCTCTTCGTCACTTTTGACAAGTAAATTTGGCCAAGGAACAAAACAACCTAGTGCTTTTTCAGCTGTTATCAGCATCCCACATTGTGCTGGTAAGGATGTTAACGCCTTCACAACTTCATCAACAGAAACTCTAAAGCAATCATCTTGTAGTAGAACTTCATGAACGATTTGGTGTTTGTCCTATAAAAATGCGAAGTGTACCAGTATTTCTTTAGATTAAGCGCTAGTTATGTTAAAATAGTAAGGGTGGTAACTGTGTCGACGGATTGGCATGGATTGACGATTTGAAAATTTTGAACTAGAACACAATTTTATATGAGAAAATTACCAAATAAACATTTGACCAGCAAAAATTACCAAAATAAACATCTACTGCGTCTAAACAACAGGGACAAACTACTTTTTGCGTCTACCAATCAGACGATTATACGTGTAAAGTCTCCAGAAGCTTCAATTTTTAAGGTATCTGCGTCTAACCTTTAGACGCAAGGCTGTTGTTTAGACGCTTCAATTTTTAAGGCCTCGCGTCTAAAGAATAGGTGATCATTTTTGCGTCTAAACAACAGCCTCGCGTCTAAAGGTTAGACACAGAGACATTAAAAATTAAAGCGTTTGGAGACTTTACACGTGTAATCGTCTGATTGGTAGACGCAAAAAGTAGCACGTCCCTATTGTTTAGACGCAGTAGATGTTTATTTTGATATTTTTGTTGGTCAAATGTTTATTTTGGTAATTTTCTCATTTTATATTGTTATATTTTAGACACAAACCTCAACACACTTAAACCTTCAAACCATATATATAACCATGATCCATGCAACTTTTTTATTTTTCTTCTAAAGAAACCGGTTAAAATGACTAAATGAGGTGAAGTCTAGTGGTAAATGATCGAGTAATAGTGGGATTGGAACAAAGGTCTGTGACACCTCAGGAAAATCCCACATCGGCCGTGGCCAGGAGAGATCCTTGGTTCATAAGTAATGTCTTGCCTCTTAAATCACCAACGCGTTTTGGGGCTTAATGTTAGTGGATGAGAGGAGAACTCCACAGTTAAGCGTGCTCAGGTGGGAGCAGTTTCAGGATGGGTGACCTCCTGGGAAGTTTCCACCGGGGCACCCAAAAACAAATCCGTGAGCTCTGGGAGGGCAAAGCGGACAATATTGGTGGTGAGAGGGGCAGGGTGTTACAGATGGTATCAGAGCCACTCCTGTGCCGTTCGAGATGGTGGGTGCATACCTCATCAGGGACGATGAGACTCTAACGGGGGGTGAATGTGACACCCCAGGAAAATCCCACATCGGCCGTGGCCAGGAGAGATCCTTGGTTCATAAGTAATGTCTTGCCTCTTAAATCACCAACGCGTTTTGGGGCTTAATGTTAGTGGATGAGAGGAGAACTCCACAGTTAAGCGTGCTCAGGTGGGAGCAGTTTCAGGATGGGTGACCTCCTGGGAAGTTTCCACCGGGGCACCCAAAAACAAATCCGTGAGCTCTGGGAGGGCAAAGCGGACAATATTGGTGGTGAGAGGGGCAGGGTGTTACAAGGTCGGCTGCGGCTGTCTGTGTAGGATGCTAAAAACTGGATCAGAAGCGACAATATGGAAGATTGCTCTTGGAGATATAGGATACCTACAAAGGTCGCTCTTAGAAGGAGGAATATTATCACCGGCGAGTATGTGTGTTATGTACAATGAGGCCGAAGAAACTGCAGAGCATTTGTTCACGGTTTGTCAAGTTGCGGATAGGGTTTGGAGTGGGATTGCTCGATGGTCTCACCTTCCTCCGATATTTTTGTTTTCCATTAAAGACGTGCAAAATGTTATTGATCATGTGGGGTGCTCGAACTGGAAAAAAGGAGGTATATTTATTTTAACATGTTGGCGGATTTGAAAGGCTAGGAACGAGAAGGAGTTCACGAATACGACTAGGAGGATTATTAAGATTGTTTCGGACGTTAAGTCGTTGAGCTTTCTTTGGTATAGAAGTAGGGGTAAAAGTTGTGTCGTAGATTGGAAGGGTTGGCAATCCTTTAATTTTGATGTGATATAATTGATTTTTGTTTGCGGTTATCTCCGTCTCGAAGATAATTCGTTTTTGTGATTTTTAATGAAGTTAGCCTTTCAAAAAAAATAAAATAAAAATCTCAAACACAATTTATTTATCAACTAAATTCAACTAATAAATAAACCGAAATTTAATTGTTTCCGTGTTAGATTCCTATGATATATCGAGTCATGTCACAAACATAAAAAACATTATCACAAATATGAGTTGTTATATATAAGATGGTGCAGTGAGATTTTTGTTATTTTGATGGTGAGAGACGAATTAAAAGCCATGAAATACTGAAACGCTACACTTGTTTTATTAATTAGTTAATTATTATGACATTGAGAAACGAAAATATCTTCCTTGGAGACGCATATAGAAGACTGAATATATGGCCTCGAAACATGAGTGCTTTCCATAGTTCATGGGAGATGGCCGAACTGCGTATTTGTCCGATTTTAGTTTAATATATTTCGAGTATATTAAACTTGGTGGAATGTGTTGGTCTGGCTCCGTATTCCTTGGCTGAACAATGTTACTTCTTTGGCTGATGTGGTTTGAACCTTACAAGATAGTCCGGGAAGCAAGAAATGGAAGAAGATCGTCTATATGGTGGTGATGGCAATTGTTTGGCAGATCTGGACGGCCAGAAATACCAAAGTTTTCGAGAACAGATTCATTCCAGTTACGAAGTCCGTGGAGTTAATCAAAGAGGACGCGTTCATGTGGATCGAGCAGAAATAAAACGGCTGCAATTACTTGGGACAAATGAACTGATTTTGATGTCTTAGACCTCTTGTAATTGTTTTTTTTCCCCTGTTTGTTTTTGGGTCTGTTTGTTTGTTTTCGTTTGTCCGTCTTCCAGCCCCTTGCTGGGTTCTTTATATATATATATATAAACGGATGGGCGGTTCCTTGGCGTCGTGCCCAAGAATCGACTACTCGACCTCCCGCAGCCCCCGCTTTCTCCCGATGTGCGGAAACCCGAGCCCCACCCGCCCAAAGGCACGTCAGTGTTATAGAACTCGGTAAAACCTCGCCGCCCGTCAGATTCGAACCGGCGCCACCCGTATTCGATCTTCACCCGGATACCAAACCATAAATGTTGAAAGTGGGGATCGAACCTTTGATTACATAGGTGAAACAAAAGCCACTCCACCTCTTAATGGGATGGTACAAATATTAAAAGACTTATATCATACAAAAATAGAAATCCTATGAAACATGTTTCCAAGAAGCTAAGTTTGTGGGAAAAAGTGTTGCAAGATGGGGTTTTTTATGACAGATGAATAAAGCAAGTTCAATTCCCATCTAGGGTTTCACAAGAACCCTAAACCCAAAACATTGCATTACTAAATATGTACCTATAAACAATATCCTACTACACACACAAAACAGTTGTTTTTGTAGTCAAACACTAGACTCATTTGTCACATTACCACAGTACACCCCTTTAAATTAAGATTTAGCTTTTGATTGGTTGTCTAGATGATTAAACTAATGCATTAATTTATAAATGCATGTGTTGTTTAGTGAACTTCTCAGCTGGACTGACTTAAATTTTTTAATGCGTGATTATTAAATATAAAAAAACACACACAGTGTGACACACTAGTAAGATGAAGCTAGCGACAAGAGATGTTACAAGTTACATTAATCATAGCACATTTAATCTAGCTGAATATTAACCAACACACTCTCTAATTCTACTACTTAACATCACCATTAATTAAGTTCACCATAGGGATTGAATACTAATCACTTAGAAAGACAAAGTCTTATCCAATACTGCATATGTACCACTAGACGAAAAATACTTTACCATCTAGCTAGTTGAATACTAAGCGAGTATTGTTTAGCTAGGTAACAAAGCTGGTTCATTTTTTTTTCTGATCTCAAATTTTTGTATTGTCACCAATTATAAGGATGGCCGGGTTAATATAATTACGGTGTTGAGTAATAATACTTTGATACCACGAAAGAACTGAACACCAATAACACAAGGACATTGGTGAATTATATATTCTTTCCACAGGATACATGAAAATCAGCCATCTTTATATAGAGAAATTATAATAAAAAAATATAAATAGAAAAAAGATAATGATGAGACTAATAAACTAGTTGTAAACCTAAACGAGTAATGATAATGAAAGAGACATTAAAAACTATACTAATTAATATTCAAATAATAAAAATAATACTATTTAATTAAACTCATAACAGCTATGGTTTACTAAACCCAACCATTTTATTCTTCCAAGATTGTTGGGAGTGATTGACATATTTCTAAAATCGTAGTTGACAAGTTTTTTTTTTTTTAACGGCCAACAAATTGGAATCACTCACTGAACACTGGAGTATCATCGTGTCACCAGTGTTGCCATGCGATCATATTCCACCACCAAGTCACCAATTCAGGAGAAAACTCATAATTATGAGAAAACCCCCTTTGTGAGATTCGAACCCAGGACCTTATGGTCCTTAAGTCTTATCTCACCACCCAAATACCACCAGGCTATAATGCCTTGGGTTCGTAGTTGACAAGTAGGTAAGTTGTTTCAAGTTAAGGGGGGTAACCCAATGAAAAACTACTCTTACCTGGTCATGATGTTGTTGTCTATTATTGGACATTTTTGTATTTTAATTAACATATGCTAGTAGCTGAAATCCTTTAGCTTAGTGACACCAGCTGGTGCTTATTATCCTCAATTTGTGTGGCTTTGAGTCCAAAAAGTATTGGACAATATGTGAATTTTAGAAGGGTGTGTGTTTGCCGTTCAAAAAAAAAACCAACATATGATTTGTAACAAGCAATCAATCAGAAAAAAAAAATCATGTGGCCGTTTTTGTATGGGATGTGAACTTTTATTCCCTTTAGGCCGGACGAAATGGGCTTGGGGAAAGAGGGAAAGGAGCCGGATCGAATTAAGTAGATTGTGCTGATGTGGTACGTATGGGATGCTGGATGGATCAAGGGCATGGCCATCCTGTAATGGAGAAGCAGGAAAACTGGGAGTAGACCAGAGGTTATGCAGGAGAGTGAGAGCACCATTTATATATAGTATGCCTAAAACATAATAGCTAGGTTCACATATATATCAATCATAATACGTGTCTATCTAATTATTCATTTTGGCCGTGTTTTGAAGTTCACACTTCACAAGTTCAAAATTGTTAAGTCGTTTTCATTAAAACAAAATACGAAAGTTACATCACAATAAAAGATAGACGGGCAACAAGCTGCGCCGCCACCCCTTTCTGAATTGCAAACCCTAGTCTACCAAAGACAAGTTGTTAGACACAAATATGAAAAATCATGTATATAAAAACTTCATAACCCACAAATTAAGGCACACCCTAAGAATCAACTTCATAACAAAATATAACCAACAACAAAAATACAAGTATACGAAACACATACATCAAAATGCTCTAATAAGTACAAATCATGATATTATGCAAACACTAGTTCTTGATGCAATTCATTCAAGAAAATGACCATAGAGGTACAAATTGACCTTAAACATACAAAAGTTGAAATTCCAAATTGTCATTCACTGTATCATCAATAGAAGCTGAATATGATACAAAACTTCTTGATCCACAAAGGCACACCCTAACATATGTTATTCTTTCAGGGTCATTTTCTAATGTACCCTAGATGTAAATTTATTCAGGGTCAGGATCATCTATCACACTAGTATTTAAATCAATCTTGACCCAATTAAACACCTTGAATACCCAAAGGATCTCACCCTTAGGCATAAAAGTAACAACAACAACATCATGAACCCTAATTAATATCTATTTCTTTTATCTATAATAGTGAACTTAAAAGGATTTGGGGAGGGTGAAACAGTATCTTTTTGAGGATCTTGGTTACCTTCAGATCTGTAATTTGACAAAGTTTGTTGACGCGGATGATCTTCGTTACTACTACTACTCGCCCCTTTATGCTGGTTAGCCCTTTCACAATCAAGCTCCCTAATCTTGTGCAAATACCTCTTCAATGGCTCTGCATAATCATCAAACCCTAGATTCAACATTGCCCAACACACATCATCTCCGTTGACAGTCTTTCGCTTTTCTTTACGACAATGATCAGAAGCTTCACCAGTCACAAAGCTTATAAACTCCGATACACATTCTTGCATGGTTTCTTTAGCTTCTTTCGAGATTTTGGCGTTTGGAGGAAGGATTTGCTTCATGATTCGACCTACATTCGCTATTGGTAGCAATCGGTCTTGTTCCTTGATCACACCTGGATCTTGTTGGGAATTAGCAGTACTTGTGCTAGCATCATATGAGAAGTTTAAAACTTCTCTACCTGAGTTAGAGCCTATATTGTGAACCATATTGGTTAAGTAAATCTTGATCCTCTAAAACATAGACACGTTGCTCTTTTATATCAATATTAGTCTCCAATGTTATATATGAAAAGTATATCTTTATTCCACCATCTATCTATAGTGGATTCGGTTCGTTTACACTTTCAACTTGGACAACGTTAGCTAGCCTTTTAACATATATATTAAATTAAAAAAGGAGGTCGTCTAAACGCAACCCTTGATATTTCATCACACCTAGTGAAAACATCATTGTGAAAAAAAATATGAATATCGATGATTTGATAACTTTAAATATATGAAGGGAAAGTGTGATCAGTAAAAATCAAGACAATGTTTTAGTACTAGCCCTGTATTGGCTAAACGTACGCACCCTCAACGCATGAATTTTCACCATATTCCTTGACACTATCAAATCAGTATTCTTTTTTGTTTTTAATGTGAAAATGGTATATATATATATATATATATATATATATATATATATATATATATATATATATATATTTCTGAATGGTTTAAATTACACCAAATGCGAATTCGGAGGGGCTCGAACTCTTGACCTCAAGTAGAGCAACATGACCACAACCTTGACAAGTTGAAAGGGAGAATGTAACAAGTAAAAAGAGCTTGGGCGAGGTACGTTTAGACAACTCATTGAAAAGTATAATGGCTGACCTAGGTTGTGAAGACACACCACTTAAACCTAATCTATTACCACTAATTAGGAGTACTCACAACATCTTCAAATCTAAGGGCTGAGAATTGAGAGATTAATTAAATAACTTATAATTGTCAACTGGGACTATATAACTACTTAGAATAACGAATCTTAAAAAAGCAACAGAAACCCATAGTAAAAAACTTGAAAGAATTGGTTATTCTAAATGCTTGATTCAAATTAGAAGGACTAGTTTATAAAACCCTGGAAAGTCAGAAAATGACTTGCAATAGCATCCAAGTACCTAATGGTCCCCGCTAATTAGGTCACTAATTAATTTGTAATTTTGGTAATGGTGTCAATAATTATTGAGTTAAAAATAATATTAAATTGATTTTGATTTTGAGGAAAAGCACGTGTCCACCTCGTAACATGAGTGCTTTAGCTTCACACAACTAGGGTTTATATTCACACAACCCCTCAACGGGTCGTCTGGGCCTGGACGGCCCGTAGAGGGCCAAATGTGCATGTAGACGGGTCGTCCAGGCCCAGACGGCCCGTTTATGGGCTAAAACCCTAAACCAGACGGCCAGTCAAGGCCCAGACGACCCGTCAAAAAGCATCAGTTCCAAAACAATCATTGGTAATCATTGGCAATGATTAGGTGATGATTAGGTGATGATTATTTTATTTTTTTATAAGTGTAGTGAGTGTGGATGTTTAAAATGGGTTTGAATGTTTGGTTTTTGGTTTGAATGTTTGGTTTTTTGTTTGAATGTTTGGTTTTTGGTTTTTTATAAATGTTTGGTTTTTTATAAATGTTATTTTTTTTATTTGTATAATCTAATCTTTTAAAAAACATAAATAAGCATAATATTCCAAGATACGAACAAGATAAACAATAAAACATAAATAAGCATAATATTCCAAAAATTTACATAAAAGTAAGAGTTCAAAAGTCGTGTCCAAAATACTACCAACCCGTCTAACCCGACCCACCCTGCTGATCCGACCCACCCGGCTGATCCGACCCACCAGGCTGACTGGTGGACGCCCCACCATGCTGACTGCTGGACGCCCAACCCGGAAGTGGACGCGGCTCCAAACCAGCCTCCCGCCGTCTCTCATTCTCGCTCTCCAACATCCACCGCATGTCAGCCCGCAACGACCCTAACTGATCCAGGATCTGCTGAAGTACCTGGGTCGTGTCATCATGCAACCTGACAGCATGATAAACGCGGCCAGGACGCTGTCGCTCATCAATGGGAGCATCTGGCATCTCTATATCGACCGGTGGGTCGCCGCCAACGTGTGGCATCTGGACCTCAGGGGCATTCGGCCCATCGAGATGTACCAGCGGCTGTGGCACAAAATGCTCGCCACGGTCGCCAGCCTCACCGAAAGCACGCTGGTAATAAGCGGGTGGGTTGCTGCGCGGGACCCGTGCTGCCACCTTCATCTGCTGCATAGTGGTAATATTTAACGGCCTGAAATGCACAACAATAATAATATTAAATAATAATATATAAAATTAAATAATAATAATAAATAATATTAAATAATAATATATAATAATAATCTTACTTGGGTCTCATCGGAGGTGGTAAGACATCCTCCTCAACAGCAGTCCACAACTCGCCCGGGCAAACACGCAGCGCGATGGCGGTGATGATCCCACCAATCGGAATACCCCCCGCCGGGTTCCTGTGAGGGTAGGTCGCGATGTACTCGGCAAAGCACCTGTGTAGCGCAACCGGCCTACCCCTCAGGATGCAGTAAAGGAAGAAAAGGTCATTCTGCTGAACCCTTTCGTTACAGTTACACCGCCCGGCTATCGACCAGGTAACCAAACGGTGTATGTAACGGATCAGAGGGTCCCGAATGTTGCTGGCCCTATCCATCCTGCACAGAATAATACTAACATTAAAAAAATTTCGGCAGAGTTTCCTCTGTTTTTGTACGAACCAGACAACACAAGTCGTCTACCAAATCCAAAAACAAACAACCTAAACTAACTAATTAACAATAATAATTAAGTAACTAAGCGAACTAAATAAATATAATAATAACGAACTAAATAAACACGAACTAAATAAACACGAACTAAATGAACTAAATAACAATAATAATAAGAAATAATACCTCTCGCCATCCTCTCCATACGCCTCACCACCGATAGTGGGCCACCAGGCCATAAGCATGTCGTCTGGCAAGGTCGTGATGGCCGTGGTGTACATGTCCTGGACAAGCTCGTCCTCTCTGTACCAGCAGCAAGTCGTAGCCCACTGGTCCATCGTATATGAGTACAGCTGTCCGAATAATCGGAACTGTACCTCAGGCTCAGGCTCGCCGTCAGGACCTACTGGAGGGTCAACACCTGCTGGATGCGGCGCGTAGCGGAATGTCGAGATGAACTCGATCGTCACTGGCCGATGCGCATCTTGCTGAAGATCAGCTAACATCCGCTCCCAAGGGCTGTCGTCTGGGATCCACTCCTCAAACCTGTCCTCAGCACCGATCGCGCGTAATGCGGCCCAGTCAACACTGCGCGATCCGTGTATCGAATGCAGCTCCATCTTCTCCCAGCGCGCGATCTCGTAGTCGTCGTTATCGAGCCTGTAGCGCCAACCTCTCATATCACCCAGAGCATTAGGATTCCCGTCCTCAGGCTGGATACGGCGTCTTCTGTTGCCTCTGTTTGCCATATCTGCAAAACAAAAGCAATGTACATTTAGGCGCGCGTGTATATTAAAAGGAACTAAACAAACACACTTTAGGCGCGCCTTTATGTTTAGGCGCGCGTTTAGGTTTAGGCGCCTAAACACAAATGCGCGCGTGCGTGTTTAGGCGCCTAAACCTAAACGCGCGCCTAAACACAAATGCGCGCGTGCGTGTTTAGGCGCCTAAACCTAAACGCGCGCACGCGCGCCTTTATGTTTAGGCGACTAAAGCTAAACGCGCGCACGCGCGCCTAAACATAAAGGCGCGCGTTTAGGTTTAGGCGCCTAAACATAAAGGCGCGTGTGCGCGTTTAGGCGCCTAAACCTAAACGCGCGCACGCGCGCCTAAACATAAAGGCGCGCGTTTAGGTTTAGGCGCCTAAACATAAAGGCGCGTGTGCGCGTTTAGGCGCCTAAACCTAAACGCGCGCACGCGCGCCTAAACATAAAGGCGCGCGTTTAGGTTTAGGCGCCTAAACATAAAGGCGCGTGTGCGCGTTTAGGCGCCTAAACCTAAACGCGCGCCTAAACATAAAGGCGCGCGTGCGTGTTTAGGCGCCTAAACCTAAACGCGCGCACGCGCGCCTTTATGTTTAGGCGACTAAACCTAAACGCGCGCACGCGCGCCTAAACATAAAGGCGCGCGCCACTGACCACCACCACTCACCACTGCCCACCACCACTCACCACCACTGCCCACCACCACTCACCACCACCACTCACCACCACTGCCCCACCACCACAGCCCCACCCCACCACTGCCCAACCACCACTGCCACTGCCCCACCACCACTCACCACCACTGCCCCACCACCACTCACCACCACCACTCACCACCACTGCCCCACCACCACAGCCCCACCCCACCACTGCCCAACCACCACTGCCACTGCCCCACCACCACTCACCACCACTGCCCCACCACCACTCACCACCACCACTCACCACCACTGCCCCACCACCACAGCCCCACCCCACCACTGCCCAACCACCACTGCCACTGCCCCACCACCACTCACCACCACTGCCCCACCACCACTCACCACCACCACTCACCACCACTGCCCCACCACCACTGCCCCACCACCACAGCCCCACCCCACCACTGCCCCACCACCACAGCCCCACCCCACCACTGCCACGACAAGAACCCCCAAAAAAAACCCTAATAATTAAAAAAAAAACCCTAAATAATAATAAAATGACAACAATAACATATTACCTGTACGGTGGAAATAAGACTTCGGTGGTGCTTGTGGAGGGGTGGAATACAACGGTGGTGGTTGTGGAGGGGTGGAGTATAACCGGTGGTGGTTGTGGAGGGGTGGAGTATAACCGGTGGTGCTTGTGGAGGGGTGGTCGAAGGGTGTGGGAGGTTCGGTGGTGGTGGTGGAGGAGAGGTGGTGGTTGAAGGCGACGAGAGAGAGAGAGAGAGAGTGTGGTGGAGGGTGGTGGTTGTGTGTGTGGTTTGAGAGACGAGAGAGAGAGTGTTGAGAGGGATAATGAAACAATTTGAAACTGTCCCTGATTTGGGGGAAATCTGGTTTTCAAGACGGGCCGTCTAGGCCTTGACGGCCCGTAGGAATTTTCAATTTTTTTTTTTAAATCAGAAGCTTCCAGAGGAAGCTTTGGGGGAAATCTGGTTTTCAAGACGGGCCGTCTAGGCCTTGACGGCCCGTATGAATTTTTAATTTTTTTTTAAATCAGAAGCTTCCAGAGGAAGCTTTGTGTTTCACACGGCCCGTTGAGGCCTGGACGGTCCGTTGAGTCCCACAAGGACGGGTCGTTGTGGCTCAACGAGGCATAATGTTTGGTTTTTACTTTTTTTTTTTTTTTTTAATTTAAAATTGAGACGGGCCGTTGAGGTCTAGACGGCCCGTTGAGTCCCACAAGGACGGGTCGTTGAGCCTCAACGAGCCATATCTTTGGGGCTCCAAACGGGCCGTTTAGGCATGGACGGGCCGTTGGGCCTCATCAGGGACGGCCCATCAAGGCCTGGACGACCCGTCTGATTCAATTTTTGGGCCTTGGACGGCCCATCAAGGCCTGGACGACCCTTTTTTTTTTTTTTTTTTTTTTAAATTTTAGTGTATTTTATATATTTTAAGCTTCGTATTTGTAATTTTTATAAAAAAAAGGAGTATATTTTTATAATAAGTATAAATGAACACATACAACAAATTTTTTCGTTCGTCCGGTCCGTTAACATAAGATAAGCTAAGCTAAGTTAAGTCGCAGTATTGAGGTGGTCGAATATCAACCCTTTCTATACGGTCCTCATATACCGTCTCCCACTCGCTTGCCTCTTCATATCGCCACCTACGCCATGACGGATTCAGTTTTGGCATTGGGGCGCCTTCTGCTAACTCAATCTTAATGAAATGATCTTTGTTAACAAAAGCAAACGATACGAACTTATGTTCTTCGACGCTGTGTGGACCATCGAACATTGGGAAGTACGTCTCACTTTGATCATACGGAGAGAGAAATTGAACAATTTTCCCAAATTTCTGAGCAGCCAGTAATCCTGCGGCGGGCATCTCCATCCATTGGTCGCGCGTTGCTGGTCCCACTCCAGTATGATCTAATGCGTTGCAGACTCTGTCGTAAGTATCGTAATCTATTTCGTTTAAAATTGGCCTCCACCGGTCTTCATAATCGACGAGCTCCTCCTTAAGCTGTCCGCGGATGAATCCCCACATATCCTGGTGCCACCCTAAGCCCACAGCTATGGATCGAAACCCACAGTGACCGTCTCCATGGACATCCCGGATGTCTGTAATGTATCTATAATATGCAGGTGGAAGCCATTTCTTAAACCTTTTGATCTGCAGTTTGTACCTGTAACAATTAAAAAGTGAGATTTAATATGTGTATAAATATGTATGCATGTGTGAATTTATATATCAGTAGTTTGTACCTATCCCTTTCCAACAGTGAAAAATCTTCATCGTAAACAATCGGTTTGTCTGTTGATTGTTTACCTCTTCTGGAAGGCTTTTTGCCCTACGTTGAAAAAATTATATAACAACAACAACAACAACAACAACAACAACAATAATATTAATAATAATACTAACCGCAGCCTTATCCTCCTTTTTTTCCTTTTCACTTGTTGTTGGCCGACCCCGAGTATCCGTTTGTACCTCAGGAGGTTTATGTTTAGTCATAATCGGATTCAACACCTCCTTCATCTTCTGCAACATGCTTTTTTTCACTTGCACCGGTTGCGACCTTAGTTGCTCAGCGAATGCATTCATTTCGTGCTGAAAGTCAAACTCGGGATTCTCAGGTACTTCTGGCATAAAGTCAAGTCGTGTCCAGAAGATGTCGATATCAGCCAGTGACACTCGTGTATCTGATATATATATTCAATCACAACAACAACAATCAATAATCTACAAAAATTTCGGATTTTTATAAAAATTTCGGCAGAGTTTCCTCTGTTTTTGTACGAACCAGACAACACAAGTCGTCTACAAAACGCTTCAAACATTTATAAATTTGACTATTATATCCTAAAAAAAATAATAAGTCTAAAAAATGATGTTACCTTTCGCATCATACAATTGCAATTGACAGGAACATGGCAGTCCATAAGTCTTCTTGAGTCGGTGTTCACAAGACCTCTTACTAGTTGTATAATAATTTATCTTGTTGACCCCTGCGAGCATCAAATCAAGCGCTATATGGGAAACCCTACCGATTACGTCTTGAAACAACGGTAGTTCATGTTGCCACATTCTTTTTGATCGGCTTTCTTCAAAGGAGTGCTTTATCGCTATGCGCCGTGACTCCATAACTTTGTCTATTTCCATCACAAGCGCGTGGAGCGAGCTGTTCGGGCCTTTTATGTACCTCTTAATCAGAGCATGCTGACTCTCGACCCTGTTGGTCGTAGTCTGACCGAACGTAAGGTTTTTATCTGCCCATGCTTCCACAAACATTTCTTTATAATCTCGGAGCCAAACTGACTCCATGTACTCGTAAACCCCTGTAAAAAACAGAATAGTGATGTCAATACAGAAAATATGTACGCTTGTAAAGCAAAATAAAGAATAAAATATATACCCGTTCGATCCTGCTCCCAAAGTCGTGTGTAGAGCGCTTCAAGATTCAATCTGTAAGCCTCTTCGTCAGGCGATTTACACAGTCGACCAAAATACTGCAAAAATATTTCCCATTCTTCTTTTGGAAATCCTGCTTTATGATATTTTGCAATATTTCGTTGAATATGATACCTGCAAAACAACAACAATAATATTAATAATAATAATAATAATAATAACAATAATAATAATAATAATAATAATAATAGTAATAATAATAATATTTCGTTGAATATGACACCTGCAAAGCAATTTCGTAGCATCCGGGAAAACTGTAGCACATGCACTCATCAGAGCCAGATCTCTATCTGTAACAATTACACGTGGCTCCATACTCTTCTCCAGCAAATCTTTCAGCCTCTCAAGCACCCATATGTAGTTCCTCGTTTTCTCTTTAACGATAAATGCATGGGCGATACAAAACGACTGGTTTGTCGACGTCATACCCACAATTTGAACAAACGGGATTCTGTACTCGTTTGTTTTGTAGGTGGCGTCGATCAGCATCACATGTGGAAAGGCACGCCAGAGATTGTAGGAGACCCGGTGTGAAAAGAAAACATTCTCAACAACATCTGTCTCTGGATTCTGGTTGGTGAAGTAGGTAAATTTCTTTTCAACCAGGATACTCTCGAGTATCTGCATAACAATAATAATAACAATATTTAATATTTAACAACAACATAAATTAGTAATAGTCTATGACAATAATAGTAATTAATAATAATACCTGCATTGGGGTTTTATCGCCGTAAATTCTACGTTTAATCTTGCTCACTGTATTGTGTATGTCTCGTAGAATACATACATTATCCGGGTTTTGTGCTCTGATGGCCAAATGTATGTTCGCCGGTTCCAGGCCTTGAAAATAAAGCGTTTCCACCATTTTTTCTTCTTGTGGTGTCAGCCGCCTAGCAAAAGCGTGCCCCTCAGCATGTATAAAAGGGTCGTGGTTATGATTTGCGTGTTTAACCTCCAACTTCCAACCCTCTTTACGTAGCCTCCCTATTAACATAAACGGACAGTTAAGCTTTTTGCTACCCGTAGACCTTACTGTGGCTGTAGTATGGTATTCGCCATAACGGTCGCATCTCAGGTCTATCCTAATTTTTCTTGCATTATTTCCACTGCCTTTTGAAACAGAACGTCCTGTCACTAGGACGTAACCGCTAGCAAGGGCTCTATCGTAAGCCCATTGTTTCATGTCTTCAACAGACCCGAATACCTGAAAATTTATACAAGAGTCTAGTCTAAATTCATACTACTCTAAATTATATACTACTGTAAATATATACTAGTTCAATCCAGCAAACCCTAAAACGTGTAAAGATATACTAGTGTAAATAAATAAACGCACCTGCTCGGTTTCATACGAAACATCCGGGTTAGGTTCAACTTTTATGTTAACATCTTCATAAGCGTCTTCCTGGTTGTCATCATTCGGGTTAGAACCGTTATAATCTTCCTCTAAGTCATTAGCACGATTCCCGCGCGAATGGTAACTCCCGTACGTGTACTGCGGGTAGCTTGGTGGCACGAAAAATGACTCCTGTTCGTCTACATATTCCTCGTTGAGATCGGGCAGCATGTTCCCGTCATTACCACGAACCCCGGATTTAACCTCCTCTTCACCAACTTGAACCCCGGGTTCATACCCTACGCTTTCAGAGACGTAAGACTCGTTCTCAGACAGGTCAACAGTTGAAAAGCTTGTTAAATATGTCATCGTGAGACCGGGAAGTCGAAATGGGTCGAGGGTTTTGGTGGTGGTGATGTTTTAAGGTTTTGTTGAAATGGGGAAGAAGCTGGTCGTGTGTTGGTTAAATCAGGAAATCTCAACGGGCCGTCGAGGCCTAGATGGGCCGTCTAGGAAGTAAATGCCCTAACCTAACACGTCTCTACGGGCCGTCCAGGCCCAGACGGCCCGTCCTAAAGCACCTTTTTCAGACTTTTCAGTCTGAACTGCCTGCTTTTGCAGGAGTTCAGACTGATCACTTATTACATCGTACTTATACGGGCCGTCCAGGCCTGGACGGCCCGTCTTTTTTGTCTTTTCTGCAAACAAACGGCCCGTCGTGGCCTAGACGGGTAGTCTTGAAACCCTAATTTTGCTCAACGGCCCATCTAGGCCTCGACGACCCGTCTAGAGGTTGTTTAGGGTTTTTTTGAGGTTGTGTGAATAACATCACCCTTTACTAAAGCTTCATAAACTATTGGTTTGCAAAACTTAGGTTGCCAGAATTACCAAATTAATATTAGGTTTATAAAAGGAAAAAACACATGTGCACTTCTAGCGACTTCGCTACTGGGAATCTGTAATTTAATTTAGTAAATACACGTGTAATATTCAATTTTTTTTAACGACAAATTTCTTCTGTAGGATCACCAACCCCAATAATTATAAACGGCAAATTTCTATCATGGACTTGACCTCCTCAATTAGGTGTTCCTAGAAGTTTTGTTTTTATCATTGGGTCACCAACCCCAAGTAATATTCATGAATCATATAATTTATAGGCAAGTTGATAAAAAAAACAATTTTAAATAAACAATCTCGAGATTTATATAAATGTTAAACATATTATTTTTTAGTATTACATAAAACGGTTATAAAGACGTAGGATTAAAGTACATGATTTTAATAATATGATACAAATGGATTTTAGGTGTCGTAGAGTCTCACGATATATATTTTTAAAAGGAAATGTACTCAAGGGACATCCTGATAGTATGGCGACTCTCATTTACTCATGAGGTGTACGAGTAGTTTAGGATTAGAAGCACCAACAATAAAAGTGTGTGTATATATATAGGGTGGAGTTAGGGTATAAAGACCATATTTCGTAAGAAGTGTGAGAAGGATTAATAATTGATATGTTGACATCATTTTTAAACTTATTTATGATGTTTTGGATTGTTTAGACTAAAATAACACCAAACATAATAATTAAAAACACAAAACAATTTATTTTAGGCTTAAAAACTTAAACACCATGCCAAGAATATGTGTTCTAAATTGTTGTATATTAGCGGTGTGTTTTAGGTATATTTTAAATTTCTAACAAAAACAACCCAAAACATCATACCTAAATTCAAAACATGATGCATACATATCAATTTTGATCCTTCTCACATTTCTCACGAAATACGGCCTTTGTACCCGAACTTTTATCTCTCTCTCTATATATATAAAGAAACACTACAAAAATGAATGAAATGTGGCACTTTCAATCTCCATATATTCAGGAACTAAAGACTAAAATTAGAAAACCTAATTAGCCTTTTATGTGGTTAGTTAGTATAGCCACTTACTGTCGGTTTATGGCAGGCAATACAATGAAATTGACTTGTCTTAATGCGGATACTATTCCCAGTTGGTTTATTTCCCATTTTATTAAGTAGATGCATGATCTGTTGGACAATTAGGTCCAGCTTAATTGAATAATTAAACTAAATTACAAATATTATAATTGCGACATGACTATATTGGTATGAATTATTCTAGCAAGAACGTACGGCCGGCTAATAAACAAAGAGATATATATATTTTTTTATTAATATTTAGAGTAATATAATTATATAAATATGTTTATTTTCTTGATTTCTTTTACTATCACCCAGTAATAAACTATAAGTTAGGTGGATGGTTAGGAAAATTTATGTTACTACGTAGTGTCTTGAAAAAAAATAGCATTTATTAATCATCTGGGTTTGTGCGAATCGTAAGCTGGTGTGTATTCATCTTGCATGCGTAGCTAATGTGTGTTCATCTTGTTTTCATTTAAAAAAGAGTGTACATATTTTTGATGTCAAAGCACAACCAATACGCTAAACCCAGACATGGTAGTTGTCAGGTCTGTCTGGCGGTCAATCCAATACGCTCCATATTAGCCAATATGAAGCATATTGGAATGTGTTTGTGTCGTATGGGGAAGAGGCTAATGCATATCAATCTCATACGCAACCTGAATGCATCAACCTCTTCCATATGAACCTCTAGCATGTATCATATTGGGCAGTATGATGCATATTAAGGTTTTTTTTAAACATTAACTAAATTACCAAAAATACTAATTTAAAATTACAAAAAATAATCTTTTCAATTCATTACATATTAATATAAATAAACATATAGTATAGTATAGTATAGTATCATATCACATACTATACGTATAGATGATACGATATTATACAGTAATAACGATACCTATACTGTATATATAGGCCTAAACGGGCCTATACTATGCTATGCTACACGTACCTGTAGGCCTATACGAAACCTACACGGGACATACTATAGTATACCATATTACACTAGACTATACAATATGATATTGTATTATACGATACGATACAATATTGTACTATACTACACTATAACATACAATACGTATGCTACACATGTAGTCCTATACGAAGCCAATGCGGGACCTATACTACAGAATACTAGACTATACGATATAATATGATATGGTACTTTATGGTATGGTATGGTACGGTATAGTATAGTATAGTATAGTATAGTACAGTATCGTGTACTATAATATAGGTCCCGTATAGGCCTGCAGGTTAATTATGTATATCATATACTATAGTAACATATAGTCTAGTAACGTATGGTACTTGTATAAAGGATAGTATATGTGTAGTATAGGTCATGTATAGGCTTCGTATAGGCCTATATGTATAGTATAATAATCATATAATACTGTACAATATCGTATCGTATCATATCATATCGTATAATATAATAACATATCGTCTATATATATAGTATATGATACGATACTATACTATATGCATACTACACCTGTAGGCCTATACGATAATGTAATAAACTATATAGACGAAGTTTGTATACCTCATCATGTCGTACACTTGTATTTGTCAACGATAACGTACTATTTCTTCTGTATAATTTCTAACTTTCTTAAATTAATCTCTACTACCTTATTAAGGAGGAGAGATGGGTAAGAAGGTAATTTTACCATCATTTTAAGATGGCATACAAAAAGTCATAAAGTAAACAACTATATTTTTGCCAAATCCTTCCCTTTATGCCCCTATGTGCAACATTTGATTACAATACAAATGACTAATGCAAGTCATCTCTATTATTATTATTATTATTATTATTATTATTATTATTATTATTATTATTATTATTATGCATGTATGACGCCGTTAAGGGAAGCTACTTGCTAGGTACTTATTCTACAACTGATTGGTTTGTATGGACAGTGTCAAGGTAATGAACCACAGTTCACATGTATTAGTGTTCACATAACATTTCACTCGGTCAATAACTATATTTTGCATGTTCTCTCTATATGCATTATCTTATAGATAATATTGTTGCAAAACATTTGTTTATTCTTTATTTTATTTTTGTTTTGGTATGATGACAAAGGTTTTTCATTTCTTTAGGTGTTCAAGATGCAAGATGCTATCGTATATGAGTATAGAAGCACCAAAATCATTTATTGAGCTTGAAAATTACAGTTTACCATTATCTCGAACCGAGGAGGGAAATATATACCAATTTGCATTTGATGGTCAAGATAATAAATTGTCCTTTGAAAATTGATATATTGTTGAATTAGCACATAAATTTTATAAATAACATAAGCAAAACTTGTAGTGCAACGAGTACGGCAAAAACGTAAACATCCGCGGCAACGCGCGGGCATTTTTACTAGTGTACTAAATAGTTTTAAAAAATAATTATGTGTATTTAATTTTTAATTTAAACTTCTTATTATAACTATCTTTTTAATTACAAATAAATACATGTTTGATTGTCGTTTACGTGCAATCTAGCTCGAATCCGACTGTTTCCGCTTCCTATGAAAGTCACATAAATAAGATACGTTTGTATGGTTTTATTAGATGAGATTGTACCACTTATTGTAATTAGAATTTTTGTTGAATGGGTGTGGAAAGTGCAATATTCTCAATAAAGCTCTCGTATGACATTAACTTTGGACAAGTGGGTGCAGGCAAGCACTTCACTAGAAAATATCTGGCTAGCTAGGAGTTCCACTTGTAATGAAATATTCTCCCATTGATCTAACCATGCATGCTCGACCTCTTTGCTTAGTGGGCTAAGTATCCATATCATTTTTAACTAAGTAGTTGTTGATTTTGAATCTTGTTCTTATAATGTACACCTAACCTTCAAATTAAACCCGCAAAGGATATGTTTTACCATATGGTTAACCACAATGTTTTAAATATACATGTATAAACCAGTCTGTAATACGGGTTACCTGGTGGTGTTATTCATATTCTTGGTTTATTCTTATAGATAATTCTGGGTATAAACTATATAAATAAAATGATATCTTTTTGTGCGGGAATTTGTGTTCCTCTATTTTTATTTAAACCCACAACCTTATTATGAGACTGTTAGCTATAAAGAAGAATAAGAAGTACAGAAGAGGGAAATTCATTCATTCATAGCTAAATCTTCACTTATTACAATACCCTCTACTTATACTCACACAATCAACTAACCGCTACTAACTAACTTTTGAAACTATCACTTATTGACACAACTAGTCCCTGTACTACTGACATATTACAATTATACCATTTATATCTAACATATCTCCCCCCTAAAAACAGTTCTTGTCCTCAAGAACTAAAATCAGGAAAACGAAGCTCAAAATCATCAGTAAACTCCCAAGTGGCCTCTGTTAAGGGTAGATCTTTCCAATGCACTAGACACGTACTGCTGCACCATTCTGTTGTTCCTCCTGATAACTCTTCTGTCAATAATAGCTCTAGGCTGTAAAGTGAACCTTGGACCAATAGGAAAAGAAAGAATAGGAGTATGTTGACCATGAGCCTTTTTTAACAATGACACATGGAAAACATTATGAATTTGGGCATCTGCAGGCAGATCCAACTTATAGGCAACTGAACCAATCTTAGCAATGATCAAGAATGGTCCAAAGAACTTAGGCCCCAACTTACAATGTTTCTGAGTTCTGAGAGTAGTCTGCACAAATGGTCTCAACTTCAGATAGACCCAATCACCAGGATTAAAAGATCTGTCACTCCTATGCCTATCGGCATATTGTTTCATCCTGTTTCTTGCCTGATGTAGAAACTCTTTCAGCTTGCCAATCATAGACTCTCTTTCTTTGTGTAGTTCTTCTACTGATTCCATACTAGTATCATTAGGAATGTAGGGTATGTGTAAAGGAGGTAGGAAACCATATAAAGCTTCAAAAGGGGTTGATTTGATAGAGGAGTGATAAGATGTATTATACCACCATTCAGCTAAGCTTAAAAACTTGAACCACTGCTCAGGTTTGTGCATACACATGCATCTTAGATAAGCCTCTAGACACCTATTCAGAACTTCAGTCTGACCATCACTTTGAGGGTGATAGGCAGTGGAATAGGACAGTTGTACCCCTTGCAATCTCATGAATTCTTTCCAAAACTGACTTAGAAAGATAGTATCCCTATCAGTGACAATGTTGACTGGACATCCATGTAACTTGAATACATTGTCTAAGAAGAGTTGGGCTACTTGTGTTGCAGTGTAAGGGTGAGTTAGTGGCAAAAAATGAGCAAACTTTGTGAGTCTGTCTACCACTACTAGGATTACATCCCTCCCTTGTGACTTAGGCAAGCCACATACAAAATCCATAGAAATGTCTGTAAAGACATGGGATGGAATTGGTAGAGGTTGCAGCAGGCCAGGGTTGGCTATTGGCTCATATTTAGCCTGTTGACAAGCTTGACATTTGTAACAATACGGTTACTAGGCCCAGATTTTTTTTTCATACAATATTACTAATATATAATTATTAATAACCAAGGATAAATAACAAACCATATGTTTTGGTGCGAAACAGAAAACCGAACTATTATAAATAAATATTAGACGTGAATATACGACACGACACGAGACGAACCAATCACGATACGAACCCGAACCACAATGGTGAGTCACCAAGGGGGACACATGTCCTCCCCTTGAGGTGACAACACACCATACCAAAACCATTTGAGACAATGGTTTTGGTAAAAACCATTTTAACACAACCACTCTATAAATACCAAACCCACCCCTCATATATCCCTTGCTGGTGCCTTCTACCTGGTCACGAGAGAGAGAGAAAGGAGCCGGTGGCTCCTGCCGCCCCCTATGGCGGAGCTCCGGCGACTTGACTCCTAAACAATAACCTCACCAAAACCCCCTTTCTGATTATGATACCCACACATCAGAAACTGAGATTATAGAGAGAGAGAGGACTGAGTTAGAGAGAACAGAAGCAGAGAGAGAGAGGAAGAGATGGTGACGGTGGCTCGTGGTGGTGGTTCGACGACGACGGATCTGGAAAGGGGGCTAGGGTTCCGATCGATGTGGTGGTTGGCAGTAGCGGCTAGGGTTTTGATGTGGTGGTTCCTAAGGTCCCAGACGGTGGCGCTAGAGGCTCCTTGGTCACTGGTTGGTTCTGACAAAGGATATAGAAGACGGTGACAGGCTTTACAGGAGCCGCAGAGGAGGGTTCAGGTGGTGGTTGGTGTTTCCGATTAGTAACAGCGGTGGTTACAGTCGGGTTCTAATCTGTCTTGTAAGTTTATAATCTTTCTTATGTCAGTTCATAATCATATATCTTTAATGATAAGTTGAACATTGATGATGAAGTATTATGTTGGAGGCAGCGGCTTAGGGATCGATTGTTAATTAGTGGTGATGGCCGGATGAGTAGTGGTTGTGATGGTGATGGGTTCGTGGCTATGGTTTGGATGATAAAGGATGGGTAGTTGGTGGAAGAAGTTAGAGGTTGGAGGAGGAACCGAAGGGGTAGGACAAAGCTAGTCGACTCAGTCAACGATGGTCAACCCGCAGTCAAACAGTCAACGGGAGTCAAAGCTGGTCAACTGACCAGTCAACACAGTCAAACCGAAGGGGTGTCGAGAGGTATAAAGCGAGTACCCGAGCCATCTAAGTTATGTTATTATACTCACTTTGCGTGACACGTGTGGGACATAACAGAACTAAGAACCGGACGATTCGACAACTATAACTAACTAATATGTTTGTTGTATATATATATATGAATATAGTTGGGTACTTGATGAATATAATGAACATTTGGTTAATATGATTGATATAATAAAAGTGACGATATAGGAACATGAATAGAACATATGAAATATTGGACATAGGACGCACCTAGTGACTTTATATCTATACATTTGGACTATGGAACTTATTACGTTATATGATAACAATCACAATCGGATCAACTAGCTACTAGTAGTATTGGGACACTTGGCCGATATAATAATAAGGATGATTTGGACATTAAACGTACCTCGCGGACATAGGACTTCATGAGCAACTTAAGCATAAGTATTGGTCATCTCATTACTAATAAGACATAAGACGTTAACACACCCGACAAATAGAAGTATGGACATAGAACCCAAGTACGCCCACACGTGTAACCGCGGTATTGGTTACACGCCCTAATGTTTATTAACTTGAATAGGAACTTGCTAGTGATTGAAAGATGGAATCTTGGAATCTTATGTGACCGTGTGAATGCAACCAAAGGTGAGTCCCGTGTACCACTCCCCTTTTTCTGTTTTACTATTTTGGGGTGAATGCATGCTTCCGTTTTATAAACTATTGTGATGTGACAAGATACTAGCTGCCGGATAATACTGACACTCATTAACTCATAGGTGAGCTACTTAATATATGGGTAGTACTACTTGGGGAAACCCCCACGCAAAATGGACTCGGGACGTAAGGGCCCGGGAAACCCTCCACGACGGTTATGGAACCATTGCGGCATATATTTTGCCAGGACCTATAATGGCAGTAGATAGAGTCCACGTTAGGGTTGAGGTGTTGCTTGTACATCACGTGGGTTAAACTAATTGAACTGTGTTGAACTTGTTTACGAACTGATAAACTGTTTTTGGATCCATTGATTACTTACACGGACTCACCGGCATATTTTGCTGACCCAAACTCTTTTAAGCATGTGTTCAGGTACTGCGGATGATTGGATGGCAAAACAAGGTATATGATAGCTAGTAGCGGATTAGAGGTTATTGGTTAGAAGATTCGGCTATATGTTGCAGTTAGAGCACCTAGAGATATGTGGAATAGAGATGGGATCGACTAAGGACTACACTGCTTCGACGACCGCCGCGTTTCGTCTTCGCATTAGATTTAAATATATTTTACATTGTATTTGTATTACTTTGCGACTAAAACTTGTACAAATATTAAATATTTGTCATCGTTACTTCCGTTGTGCAAGTCTGTTACCCAACTGACGTAACGTCCAGCCCCCTCCTGGTCGGGTTGTTACAACATTCTTTAACAAAATGAAAAACATCCTTATAACACCCTTTCCAATAACACAGGCTGCTGACCTTCTTTAGAGTTGGTAAATACCCAGAATGCCCTCCAGTGGGTGAATTATGAAACAAAGTCAAAATGTCTTTCTTAAGACTAGGATCATCCCCCACCCACAGTTTATTCTTCCTTTTCAAAAGATGACCATCCCAAGTAACATGAGGAATAGAATTACCTTGTTGCAAATTTCCAATCAAAGTTTGCAGCTTAGCATCATCAGTCCATGAACTCTTAATTCTTTCCAACAAAACAGGATTAATTGAACTTATACTCAACTCAAACAATGCCATGCCTGAGGTTCTTGAGAGGCCATCAGCCACTTGATTTTCACTTCCTTGTTTATACATGATCTCATAGTTGTTCCCCATTAACTTGGCTAGCCAAGTCTGTTGAAGAGGAGTAGTAATCTTTTGGTCTAGCAAATATTTCAGGCTTCTATGATCTGTCTTAATCAAAAATTTCTTAACAATCAAATAGTGGTGCCACTGTTTGACTGCCAATAAGATTGCCATCAACTCCTTCTCATAAACTGACAAGTTCTGTTGTCTGACTGACAATGCCTTACTGATATAAGCCAGTGGATGCCCTTCTTGCATCAACACTGCACCCAACCCTTTTGAGGAAGCATCTGTTTCCATCACAAACACCTTTGAAAAATCTAGCAATGCTAATACTGGGGCAGTTGTTAGAGCTACTTTTAACTGCCGAAGTGCCATATCAGCTTCACTATTCCATATGAAGGCATCTTTCTTCAGAAGTTCAGTCAAAGGTCTAGCCATTGTGCCAAATCCTTTGATAAACCTCCTGTAATATCCAGCCAAACCTAAGAAGCCTTTTAACTGTTTTTGTGTGGTAGGAACTGGCCATTGACTTATAGCTTCTACCTTCTTAGGATCAGTCTCTACCCCTTTACCAGAAATAATGTGGCCTAAGTATTCCACATTTGCCCCTCCAAATGAACACTTGGATCTTTTTGCAAACAAGGTATGCTGTCTTAGTAACAACAAAACCTGTTCTAAATCCTGAATGTGTTGTGACATATTTGGGCTATACACTAATATGTCATCAAAAAACACAAGGGTAGTCTTTCTCATTAGAGGCTTAAAGGTGTTGTTCATCAAAGCTTGGAATGTTGCTGGGGCATTAGTAAGCCCAAAGGGCATCACCAGGAATTCAAACAAACCCTGATGAGTCCTAAAAGCAGTTTTATGAACATCTCTATCATCCATCCTAACTTGATGGTATCCTGCTCTTAGGTCTAGTTTAGAAAAGACACTAGCCCCTCCCAACTCATCTAACAACTCCTCAATCAATGGTATTGGGAATCTATTCTTAACTGTGGCTTCATTTAATTTTCTATAATCAACACAAAAACGCCAACTGCCATCCTTTTTCTTTACTAAGACAACAGGGGAGGCAAATGCACTCTTACTATTCCTCACAACCCCAGATTCTAACAATTCTTGTGTTAATTTTTCTAACACATCTTTTTGGCCAGCAGGGTATCTATAGGCTTTTTGATTGATGGTAATTGACTCATCTTTCAAAAAAATCCTATGGTCACATTCCCTTTTTGGTGGTTAACTAGTTGGTATTTCAAACACATCTTGAAAATTATCAAGTAATTTCATTAAAGCCTCATCTTGACATTCATTAAGTACCTTAGTCTCATGTTGAAACTCTTCACCATCTGCTGCTTGTAAACTGAACATCTGTGCAGAAACTAATCTATCCTGACTGGATAGTAAAGTGTCCATTTTCTCAGCAGAACACAAAGTCACCATATCAAAACCAATTCCTTTTAAACTCCACAGACTTTTGACCAATTGAAAACTTCATTGTCAACTTCTTGAAGTTCCAAATGATATCATCTAAAGTCTGTAACCACTGCACTCCCAACACCATGTCATAGTTGGTCAATGGAACCAAAATGACATCTGTTTTGAATTTGTTGAACCAAAAATGATATCATCAACATATATTTGAACAAGTAAGACATGATTTCCAACATGTTTTATGAAAAGAGTTTTATCAATGGATCCCCTTGAGAAGTGATTCTTTAGTAAAAAGTTGGAAAGTGTTTCATACCAGGCTCTTGGAGCCTGTTTTAGCCCATAAAGAGCTTTGTCAAGTCTGTAAACCCAATCAGGATGAGAAGGATCCTCAAACCCTGGAGGTTGACAGACATACACTTCCTCTTTTATTTTTCCATACAAAAATGCACTTTTGACATCCATTTGATAAACTTTAATGTTGTTGGAAATTGCATAAGCTAAAAATAACCTGATAGCTTCAAGTCTTGCCACTGGTGCAAAGGTTTCATCATAATCAATTCCTTCCTCTTGGGAATAACCTTGTACCACTAGTCTTGCTTTGTTCTTGATGATCATACCAGCCTCATCTGATTTGTTTCTGAAGACCCATCTTGTTCCAATTGGTTGCTTGTTGTCAGGTAAGGGACAGATTTCCCAAACCTGTTGTTTCTTGAATTGAAGCAACTCTTCTTGCATTGCTTGCACCCAATTGTTGTCTTTGAGGGCTTCTTGATACTTCTTTGGTTCCAACTGAGAGATGAATGCTGAGAATAAGCAAAAGTTGGAAAGCTGGTTTCTTGTGAGTACCCCTGATGCAATATCACCCATGATTTGTTCCAATGGATGATCCTTGTGTTCAATCAGTTGTTGTAAACCTGTATTGGATGATGGCTCTACAGGTTCTTCAAATAAACCACTGAGATTGATAATATCTGGTTCAGCTGTTATTTGAACTTCAGGAGTTTTAGGTTCAGCTGAATCAGTAGTTTCAAAATGTTCATCAGTAGTTCCTGAAGTAGAAGCTATGGAAACTTCTGAAGGTTTAATAGTTGATCTTCTGACTGTGTTTGGAGTCCATGGTGTAGGACTATCATCTTCAAATCCTTGAAAACCATTTTGAGGAGGTTTGGATGATTCAACAGTCTTTTCAGGTCCGAAATGAAAACTGTCAAGATCAAATAATTCAGCAGGATCTGCTGGAATAAGAGTGTGTTTTGATTCATTGAACTTGACATTCAGTGTTTCTTCTACTATCCTGGTTCTTGAATTGAAAACTTTGTAAGCTTTTCTCAAAGGAGAATAACCAAGAAAATAACCTGTGTCAACTTTTGCAGCAAACTTAGAAATAGAGTCTTTGATGTTGAGGATAAAACATTGACATCCAAAAGCCCTGAAGAAGGAGATAAGGGGCTTAATGCCATGAAGAATTTCATAGGCAGTCTTGGTATGTCTCTTGTTGATAAGAACTCTATTCTGAACATAACATGCAGTGTTGACTGCTTCAGCCCAAAAATACAAAGGTAGGCCTGAATCAGCTAACATTGTTCTGGCTGCTTCAATTAATGTTCTGTTCTTTCTTTCTACCACACCATTTTGTTCAGGAGTTCTGGGAATGCTGAACTGTCTAACAATCCCTTTAGACAGACAGAATTCATCCAGAGTTTTGTTCCTGAACTCTGTCCCATTGTCACTCCTGATGACTTTGACAGATAGAGAGTATTGCTTCTCTACTTGTAGAATAAAGAACTTGATGATCTCAGCTGCCTCATCCTTGGAATATAAGAAGAAGACCCATGTGAATCTTGAGTAGTCATCAATGATGACCAAGCAGTACTTCTTCTTACCAAGGCTCATGATTTTGACTGGTCCAAATAAGTCCATATGGAGTAGTTGAAGACATGCAGTTGTTTTTGATTCTTCAATAGACTTATAGGAGGACTTATGCTGTTTACCTTTAAGACAGGAAACACAGTGTTCTTTGCACTGATATTCCTTCAAAGGTAGACCTCTGACCAAGCCCATTTTTGTGACTTTATTGATGGTTTTAAAGTTCACATGGCCAAGTCTCCTATGCCAGAGATCATTTTCTGAAGTTGATGCCTTTGAGAAGAAACAGGCAGTCTTGTTCAATACTTTGTCTTTTTCAATGTCCACTGCATAGACATTGCCACATCTTTTGGCAATTAGCAAAGTATGATCTTCAATGATCTTCTCTATCAACTTCTGGCCTTCTGGTGATATGATCTTGCATGCTGAGGATACATTGCCATATCCTAGCACATATCCCTTGGCATTGTTCCCAAAGGACACAGATCCTTCTCTTTGACTGATAAAATTGTTTATCAGGTATCTGCATCCAGTCATGTGCATTGAGCCTCCACTATCCACATACCATATGCTATTCAAACCTCTGGAGACTCTCTGCACAAGATAGCAAATTAGTTAGTTTTGGCAACCCAAGCCAGTTTGGCTTTGGGTTTGCTCTTGAGAACAGGTGCAGCTTGTTGTGGACCATTTTTAGTAATCCATGTCTTTTTGGCAATGGATTTGTCATTAAGAACAATGGTGGGTTCTTTTTGGTTTCCACCATCAACTTTGGTCATCAGAAGTTTGACCAGGTTTATCAAATCTTTAACTTCAGCAGTTTGTGAATCTGCTGATGAGTTAGGTGAAACTTCTGAAATTGAACTTTGAGAAGATGACCTTTGTTGAGATAAAGGCTTCTTCTTAGAAAGGGTTTTGTTTGATTGTTGTTTGTTGGGAAAAAAAGTATTTTGAAAATCTTGTTTTATCTGTTTTCCCACAATCAGTTGTTGTCTTTGTTTATTTAACTGATTCACCTTTCTAAATTTACAAAGTTCAGTTATGTGGTTAAACAGACCACATATTTCACATGCTTTTGCCTTCTCTTTCCTTTTAGATAGATCAAGAGAACTGGAAGGCAATTTACTGACAAAATCTGATTTTTGAAATAGGTCATCAGCAGTTTTCAGGGTCTCAACTCCTGATGTAGTTGAAACTGCTGATGGCTTATTGTCAGTAGTTTTAACTTCTGCAGTACTTCCCTTTTTGAGGAAGTTCTGATGGTAGGATGTGCATTCCTCCATATCAGAAGTTTGAATCAATTTCTTCCCATCATTATCAGTTTTGTGGGTGAAATCTGTTGGTGATTCAGTGTGGGTATATCCAATGCCAAACTTAACATTGGCTGCAGTTTGTTTGTTAAGTAACATTTGATACCCTTTACAAGACTCAACCCATTTTTCACAATCAACCTTGGTGTCAGCAAGCTCTTGTCTGACTTTTCCTAGGCTGTCTATCATGATTTTAATTTGTGCTTCTGTTTCAATGGATTTATCATTTAGTTTGGAAATTTCTTTGTTTTTCAACATGACTTTTCTTTCCAAATCACACTTCATTTGTGTGTATTTTCTTTCCATGTCATTGGATTTGCCTTGTAAATGCACATTGGTTTCTCTAATTAAAGCAAATGATTCTTTGCAAGATTTAGTGCAAAGCTTTAACAGAGATTGTTGTGATACCTGTGTGAGAGCAGAATTTGAAGAGTATCCTTCAAAGGCCATTAAGGCAAAATTCTTTCTGCCATTATCAGGTTCTCCCCAGTTGACATCATAGACCTTATTGTCTGAATCCTGACTGCATTCTGATGTGTCATAAGGAAGACTGCTCCAATCAACATACCCTGAGGTAAATAAGCTTTGTTGCTGAGGGGGTTGTTGAGTTTGTGCAGGAAGTTGAGCAGTTGGAAATGGAGGCATGAGCTGCTGTTGTTGTTGAGCAGGCATCTGTACATATTGTACTTGTGGCACATATTGAACATTTGGAGCTTGTGCCTGTACAAAATGAGCACTCCCATTAGTTCCATTATTCCTATTATATGAGGGGTTATATTGATTTCCAGGGGACATTGGTTGGTTATAGCTAGAGCTTCTACACTCTCTAGCAAAGTGTCCCAACTTCTGACACTTATGACATCTCAATTTAGATTTGTCAAAACCAACTTTTGTTGAATTGTTTAGTCCTGGAAATTTCCTTCCTGACCTTTTGTAAAATTTGTTAGTTTTTAAGCTTAACAAGGCCAGTTGGTGCAATATTTCCATTTCTTCTAAGTCATCACTGCTAAAGTATTTTAAATCATCCATGATGAAACACATGTTGTCAGCAGTTTGACTTAGTTCTTCATTGTCATAAGCTGGGAAAGATCCATCTGATGAGATCCCAGCTGTTATGTCAATGTGGTCAAAAGAACCAAAATTATTAGAACAGGATGGTGAGTCATGTCCTAATAAGGCTGTGCTACCCGGAGTATAGTCATCAGCAGTTTTACCAGATTCTTGAAGCTTTTTCTTTTGATTGATTTCTCTTTCAAAAGTTAATAATTTACCATGTAACCTAGTTAGGTTCAAGGTGTTAAAATCTGAACTGGTTCTGAGGACTATAGAGTAAGTTTCCCATTTTGAAGGTAAAGACCTTAAAAATCTATGTAACATAGACTCAGTTGTATAGGTCTGATTGTTTATTTTTAACTCAGAGATGAGTGAAGAAAATCTTTCAAACTGTTGAGTTAAAGTTTCACCCTCTATGTGAGTAAAAGTTTCATATTGTTGAGCCAATATTTCTCTGATGTTGGCTATCACCTCAGCAGTTCCTGCAAACTGCTCTTTTAGGCAGTCCCACAGCTCTTTGGCACTTTCACAGTGTAAAAGGCCAGCATAAATTTCGTTTGGGAGAGCCATAGCCAACATGGAGAAAGCTTTTGCATCAAGCTCAAACTTTAGGAAATCTTCCTCCGTGTATTCTTTTGGATCCTTTGGTCTTTCAGTCTTACCCTCTGGATCAGTAACAACTGGTTTGTGAGGTCCAAAAACTACAGACCTCCAACAGCCAGTGTTTGTTTGTGAAATTGTATGTGCCAACCTCTTAGACCATATGTTATATTCATTTCTGACTAACATAGGAGGTTTGTTGGCAGATCCAGTATTGTAGGGATCCATTTTTAAGAAGTTTGGATTTGTCAATACTTTCTTAAAGTGATGGATTTAAAAAGTGAGCCTTTTATCCTTTTTATTGAATATCAATATTGAGCCTGTGTCTGAATCTCAATTTGTTAGATTGATTTTGATCAGATTAACCAGAAGCTCTGATACCAATTGTTGGATCAGTGGCTGTTTATATGAACACTTATGTGTTTATCAGATTTATATAAGAGTTTTTAAGCAGCGGAAATATAAGTGTTCAAAGGTCTAAAAGATCACTTTGATGAGGAGTTATTACTCCCCCTTGACTGAATAATAAATGAGAAACAATAAATGATCTAAGTATAAAGCAGTAATAGCAGTTTATGTTTCTCAGATGTGAAGTGGAAATTATAAGTTTAAAGCCCGAAGGATTTCAATATAAGTTCAAAGATATTACACAAAATCACATGTCTAAAATAGATGAACAAACTCATCTATTTATAGACTAATGTACTAAACTGTAGTCTGAAGTAATCTAAGATATTTAACAAAGATATTATGCTAAGATAAGGTTACTACAGTCTGTACATTGAAACTTGAAATCAAGACTTTAACAAAACAATATAATAGTAAAACTGCTGATCTTCAGTCGGTTAGAAGCTTCTGAGTGAAAGTGCTGATGAGTGACAAACTGCTGATGAGCAGTTTGTCTTCAGTAGTTCTTCAGTGAAATGTCTGGTTAGACTTCAGAACTTCTGATGAGTTTACTCTTCAGTACTTCTTCTATTTGTTCTTCAGCAGTTCTATACTTAGGCAGATATGGAAAAGACTAAGGTTATCAAAAGGTGGTTTCTTCAATCCTCTTCGTCCCAACAACATGTTACCAAATGTAAACCATAGGACCTTAAGGAGTTAAAAAAAAAAGTTAGTACCTTAACATGTTACAACGTATAAACCACAGGGACTATCTATGTAGTTCTCTCTAAATATAAAGTACATATCCTGTTAATTTTAAGGGTAAAAGACTAAGTTTTGAAATTTGCTATAAACTTAAAGAACGATAAACAATGATGTGTTTATAACTTAGTCTTTGATTGAAGACAAAATGCAAAAAGTGATCACTAAAGTTATGAGCAGACCTATGTGTTGTTCAGGGGGCGGGCACCCCTTAGGGCATGTGTAGTGGTGGGGGTTTATGTGGGGGTTGTGGTATTAAAATATTAAAAAGTAATAAAAGTGGGGTTATGTGGGGGTTGTGGAAAAAGAGTGTGTAGTAGGAAGGGGGTTATGAGGGGGGTTATAAATGATTGGTAATGATTGGTTAATTATTGTTTTTTATTTAAATAAAGAATATTAAATACTTAATAATATTTCATTAAATATAAAAATAATAATAAAAATAAAAATTTAAACTGAAAGTTTATTAAATTAATAAAATAATAAAAAAATATTTAATATTAAAAACTAACATTAAAAAAAAAATTGAATTTCAAACGGTTACTGTTCCAAACCGTTTGAATTTCAAACGGTTTCCCTCCTATTTCAAAGTTTGAATTTCAAACTTCCCCCCAAACGTTTAAATTTCAAAGTTTGAATTCCAAACTTTCCCCCCCACCACCAAATCTCAGTCACACCTATAAATACCCCCCTCCTCCCAAATATCAGTCACACCTCTTCCCTCTTCCTCATCCTTTCCTCATCAAACACAATGAATAACACTGGCGGTTTTCAAGCAGGAGCTGCCGGACCTTCTAATGTCCGGCAGTACGCTCGACGGGTCCGGGGACGGGGCCGGTCCAGGAGACTACCAACTCATCCTCCTCCACAACCTCCTCTTCCTCCTCCTCCACAACCTCCTCTTCCTCCTCCTCCTCCGCCACAACATTGGCTATATCCCCCTCCTCCTCCTGCTCCGGCACCACCAACCTTCACCACTCCTCCTCCTGCTGCGGCACCACCAACTCATCCTGAAGTCGATGATCCCTGGAAGGATGATCCCTGGACGGATGAAGAATGGGCTTGGGCCATGGATTATACCATGGCTACTCATCAATTGGACCGACTGATGTTGTCGGCACCACCAACCTTCACCCCCTCCTCCTCCTACCCCCTACCACCAACCTATCCCCACCCCCTACCACCAACCTACCCCCACCCCCCAGAATACCCCCACCCACCACCACCAGACCACCCCACCCCGTGAATATGGGGACCCAACCCCTGAGGACTTGGAAGCCCTCAGGGAAATTGAGGAGCACGAGCGCCTTTGGAGCATGCCTACCCCTCCTCGTGAGTACTACTATTTCCCATCGGATGCAAGATCCGATGGACGGGACAGCTCACGTTCCCTATCCCCCGAGTACTACACACTCGAGGACTGGGACAACTACTCTCCGTAGTGGGAGGTTTAGGTTTTAATAAGTAATTTAGGATTATATTATGTGTTTATGTAATGTGTTTATGTAACGTTTTAATAAGTAGTTTAGGATTAGGAACTCTGTTTGTAATAAGTAATTTAGGATTGTAATTTTATGTGTTTATGTATTATGTGTTTATGTATTATGTGTTAATGTATTATGTGTTAATGTAGTGGTTTAAATTTAAAACCAAATAAACTTTAAAAACTAAAACCTTAAACATTACAAATACAACATTAAACATAAAACATAAAATTAAACATTACACATTATTAAACATTAAAACATTAAAACCTTAAAACACTAAACAAAAGAAAAACGCATCATAGTCCAGGACAGCAGATTGGTGACGGTGAAGTCGGTGCCGTAGCGTTCACGATAAGCGTCGTGTGTTAGTTGAATTGCCATCTGTTGGCTAACGTCAGGGTGCGCCTGCACCGTCGCTTCATAGACCGTTTGCCAACGCCTACAGTTATTTTGTATGGTACACCACTTAGCGTTGATCTGGTCGACCGTACGGTGGTCCGTATCGGTAATTCGGTTGTACTCCTCCAATACATTGCGCCAAAAATGTTGCCTATTGTTCGGCGGATTCTCCTTGGTGTTGACCCACGCCCTCACCAACTCGAGTTGATCTTGGTTAGTCCACGCTGCCATTGGTTTGGTTTTGGGTTTGTATTTGGTTTTCTTTGGTTGGAATGGTTTGTGTTGTGGTGTGAATGGTTTGTGTTGTATGTGTATATATATATATAGAGATTTTGTTTAAAAAAAAACAAAAATTTAATGTTTTTTACCGTTTGACAACGGTCAACAACAACAACAATATCCATTCAAACCTCCAAAACGCCGCTATGCTCACAACCCACCCCACCCTAAAACGCCCTATAGCGCCGGGGGGGGGGGGTGTTCCCCGGCGTTATAGGGTCCATGGCGCCGTGGAACCGCCCCACTACACACAACCTTAAAAGAAAAAATTTAGTGTAATTTGTAGGTAAAAATTCCAACCACACCCTTTAAAAATTTGGTTAAATCTCTCAATCACATCTCTTAGAAATAATCTATGGATCCACCACTGATTAAAGTAGTGAACAAAATAGGGACTGTCACTGTGTCGGTGTATCCCTTTTTGATCGAAATGAGACCTCATTTCTTCATGATCAAAGACATGGTATAACAACATGAGTTTAAAAAAAATAGGAAAAACATAAATTCATAGTGTTTTCTTTATTACATTCAGAAATTTACAATTTGATTACAAAGTTTCTTCCGTTCAAAAATAAAGAAAAGTCAAAAGAGAAAGCAAAACAAACTACACTTTAAAAAAAATAATAATAATAATAAGAAAAACATAAACCTTAGGGAGAAAGACTTAAATAACTACATCTAATTAAAAGTAAACTCGTGTCACGTATTTATTGAAACATTTTTCTTAATATTTCTAACAGTAAATATGTTCCTAATAACCTCCGAATTATATTTAAGGAAGTTCCAAACATGTGGAAATCATTGTCCTTAAAGCTCATAAGTCATTCCTACCTTCAACAACTTTTTATGAGGAACATCGAACACACTATAACTTTGCCTCAAGTTCTTCTTCATGAAGTTGTAAGCATAATTGATCAAGAACCTTTTCGCGAGCGAAGACCCTTCCCTCGACACAATCTCATGCTCGCCTACCAAATGTACTACTCCGACTCTCCAAGCCTTTTCTAGTTTCATAACATCTTCATTTGCTATACGGCCTTGTTGTGGATCGGTTCCATAATCAAATTCGATGAACTCTTTCAAACGTTCGATCAAAATCTTCTCGAAGGACTCTTTTTCATTGCGGACATCAGTGTACCCATACCTCACCACGCACCTAAAAACATACATCTCATTTGGCTTCACTCTTCGGAACAAGAACCTCTCTTCTGGTGCCACCCTACTAATTGGCAACGACTTGATGGAAACAAACACAATAATCGAATGTAAAGCAGGCACGTTGTCAACATAGTGTTTGAAGATTGGTGGAATGCCATGAGCAAGCTCCGAATAGAAAATTGCAAGTCCTCCCATGTGACTAATGTTTGGGTCAGTAACAATGTCTTTTATGGCTTCTCGCGACACTTTGTGATTGAGCTCATAGTTGTATTTTGCTCGGTAAACATAGTTCCAAGTGCACATTATAAACATTAGCGCTAGAGCAAACGAAAATGGCAAGTATCCACCTTTTCCGAATTTGTAGAGAACTGCACTTAAGTATAGATACTCTGTTGAGCTAATCACAAGCACGTATAATATCACGAGAAGTATATTGGTTTTCCATATGACGAGCATGATCACCACCAAAAATCCTGATGTTAGAGTCTCGGCGAATATCACCGCAATCCCTTCATAGATTAGGACACACAAATATGAGTTCAAGAAGTTAAAAACCACCATAAAACCATTAGATTATGTAAATTAAATTATGTGTATATATAATGGCTAGTTTTCTTTTAGCAACCACAATCTCAATCACAAATGCACAATTATCATCTTTTAAATAAATATCTGGAACTCTTACCGTAAGCATTGCCGATCTTTGTAGTAGTTCTGAACGAAGCCGTAACCAAAACACAACCAATCATTAAAAGATAGTTCATTTCCGGTATGTAAACTTGCCCTTCATACTTGGCTGATGTATGCACGACTTGAACGCGAGGAAAACATCCTAGCGAAAGCGATTGTTTGATGATAGAAAAAGTCCCGGATATCATAGCCTGACTTGCTATAATCGCGGCCATAACAGCCACCACAAACACTGGCCAGTACAAGGGCTTTGGAAGCGACTTATAAAATGTATCCTCCACTAGATCACTATTCTTTCTTAGCCACGCTGCCTGTCCGCTATACGCTGTGATTATAGCGGGATAAACTACACAACCCATGCTTATTTGTATCGATTTGACCGTAAAGTGTCCAAGATCAGCAAACATAGCCTCAGTTCCTATTACAATCAAACTAGATAGTTAAAAACTGCAACAAAATCAAGAACATTTTGAGTAGTTTGTACCTGTAATGGCGAGAACTATTCCACCAAGCGAAATCCATCCTTGTTTACCATTTCGTTTGAAATAATCGATTATGTATTTAGGGTTTATGGCTTTGGCGACTGAAGGGTCGTACTTGATGAAGTTGTACACACCAATTCCAGCAATGAGGGAGAACCATACGCTAATGACGGGTGCAAAACCGTAGCCAACTTTATCAGTTCCAAATCTTTGGACCATAAATAAAGTTATCAAGATCATTACTGATATTATGACTATCCTCCCTGCATCATGCAATCCATTATGCTATTAGTTTTTTTATTTTATTTTATTTATTTATTTATTTTTTTTATTTGTGTGTGTGTATGTGGTGAGGTACACAAGTTGAGCTTGATCAAGAAAATATTGTACAGCCTAAGAAATTAATTAAATACTCTTACTAGTTACTAATAAAAATCAAAAGAAAAGTATACACCGATATTGTCTATAACTGAAGAGTACTAACTGATTTTAATGGTTTATTCATATAATAAAATATATTACATATTATAATAGTAAAATGATTGCAAGGATTGTGATTTTTATAATATAAAAAATTAAAGTGTGATTTAGAGATCTACCCTCCCATGTTCATGGGAAAATAATATTATTGACACTTGAACTTAACCAATTAAGGGTTAACATAATACCTTCCAAAAAAAAAAGGGTTAACATAATATGTGTAATAAATAGTTAAATACGAGATCTGAAATTAGATTTTCATATCATGTATAATTGTTTTAAAAGGGTTCAAAGAGTTTTTATCAAATAAAAGAAATTATTATAGGAAAATTATATGTTTTCGTTTTGAATTGTTTTTTTATTTTTATTGATTATCTAATATTAAGTAAAACTAGCTGTAATAATTGCTTTTATGATTTTAAAAGGTTCATAAATAGAGTACCTCAAGCCCTTTAAATGTAATTTTAAGGACATGAGTAAATATTTTTATCAATTCGCAATTAGTATCACACTCTTTATTAGAAACTTAATAATTAATCTCTAATAATCAAGTAATTATAGTTTGACAAACACTAAAATTAATCATTGTAAGTTTAATAATTAATCATCCATCTTTATGTGACATTACGAAAATACCATCCAATAATAGCTACTAATAAAGAACAAGCCCTACTCCTTGTGGTGTGATGGTAAAGGTGTTAGTGTTTCAAATGAAAATTTTAGAGTTCAAGCCTCATAAGAGACAAAAATAGGTGTATTTAAAGGGGAGAAAGATTTAGCCGTAAAAAAAAAGAAAAAAGAAAGAACAACGTATTCTATACAGAATTTCATTAACATATAAAAGATGAGACAAATCATAAAAAATGTGAGTTGTATTGTTCATCATTTGTTTGCACTTTAGGGCAAATTAAAGAAATTGACATATAAGAAAAGACAGAGTTATAATATTTAAAATTCCAAAACTTACCTTCTGTCATGGAATCGGTTGCTTCTTTGAGTCCTGACACCGCGGATAATACTATACAAAGAATTAGACTCATTAGAAATGATTGAAATAACCGATGTTAATTCATGAGAACAATTAATTAAAAGGGTAAAGTTATTAATCACCTGAGATGGAAGGAGTGAGGATGCCATCACCAACGACCATAGAAGTCCCGAGCATTGCAATGAAAAGAAGAGAAAACTTAGCAAAGTTGCTACGTTCAAGGTTATTCTTGACCTTTGATGATATTGTGTTACGTTTGTTTGGCAATTCTAGTTGAAAATTTGAGACGTTTTGGTCCTCTGGTTGCTCGCTCGGGATCAAACCTACCTTTGCATAGCGACATAATTTCGAGTATAACGCGAAAGTACCCCCTGTTACAAAAAAAATTAAAAATAAAAATAAATAAATCATTATAACTTAATTGACGATTCAATGTTAACACGATTTTAAGTATTTCTTTAATATTTTTATATTTTCTTTTTAAAGTATATCTTTACAATATCTTTAAGCAAATGAAAACTCTTCTTATATTTGTTGGCCGTTCAAAAAAAAATAAAACTCTTCTCATTTAAAAAGGGTGATGTTATTCACACAACCTCAAAAAAACCCTAAACAACCTCTAGACGGGTCGTCGAGGCCTAGATGGGCCGTTGAGCAAAATTAGGGTTTCAAGACTACCCGTCTAGGCCACGACGGGCCGTTTGTTTGCAGAAAAGACAAAAAAGACGGGCCGTCCAGGCCTGGACGGCCCGTATAAGTACGATGTAATAAGTGATCAGTCTGAACTCCTGCAAAAGCAGGCAGTTCAGACTGAAAAGTCTGAAAAAGGTGCTTTAGGACGGGCCGTCTGGGCCTGGACGGCCCGTAGAGACGTGTTAGGTTAGGGCATTTACTCCCTCGACGGCCCATCTAGGCCTCGACGGCCCGTTGAGATTTCCTGATTTAACCAACAAACGACCAGCTTCTTCCCCATTTCAACAAAACCTTAAAACATCACCACCACCAAAACCCTCGACCCATTTCGACTTTCCGGTCTCACGATGACATATTTAACAAGCTTTTCAACCGTTGACCTGTCTGAGAACGAGTCTTACGTCTCTGAAAGCGTAGGGTATGAACCCGGGGTTCAAGTTGGTGAAGAGGAGGTTAAATCCGGGGTTCGTGGTAATGACGGGAACATGCTGCCCGATCTCAACGAGGAATATGTAGAGGAACAGGAGTCTTTTTTCGTGCCACCAAGCTACCCGCAGTACACGTACGGGAGTTACCATTCGCGCGGGAATCGTGCTAATGACTTAGAGGAAGATTATAACGGTTCTAACCCGAATGATGACAACCAGGAAGACGCTTATGAAGATGTTAACATAAAAGTTGAACCTAACCCGGATGTTTCGTATGAAACCGAGCAGGTGCGTTTATTTATTTACACTAGTATATCTTTACACGTTTTAGGGTAAGATTATTATTATATATTATTATTTAATATTATTTATTATTATTATTTAATTTTATATATTATTATTTAATATTATTATTGTTGTGCATTTCAGGCCGTTAAATATTACCACTATGCAGCAGATGAAGGTGGCAGCACGGGTCCCGCGCAGCAACCCACCCGCTTATTACCAGCGTGCTTTCGGTGAGGCTGGCGACCGTGGCGAGCATTTTGTGCCACAGCCGCTGGTACATCTCGATGGGCCGAATGCCCCTGAGGTCCAGATGCCACACGTTGGCGGCGACCCACCGGTCGATATAGAGATGCCAGATGCTCCCATTGATGAGCGACAGCGTCCTGGCCGCGTTTATCATGCTGTCAGGTTGCATGATGACACGACCCAGGTACTTCAGCAGATCCTGGATCAGTTAGGGTCGTTGCGGGCTGACATGCGGTGGATGTTGGAGAGCGAGAATGAGAGACGGCGGGAGGCTGGTTTGGAGCCGCGTCCACTTCCGGGTTGGGCGTCCAGCAGTCAGCATGGTGGGGCGTCCACCAGTCAGCCGGGTGGGTCGGATCAGCCGGGTGGGTCGGATCAGCAGGGTGGGTCGGGTTAGACGGGTTGGTAGTATTTTGGACACGACTTTTGAACTCTTACTTTTATGTAAATTTTTGGAATATTATGCTTATTTATGTTTTATTGTTTATCTTGTTCGTATCTTGGAATATTATGCTTATTTATGTTTTTTAAAAGATTAGATTATACAAATAAAAAAAATAACATTTATAAAAAACCAAACATTTATAAAAAACCAAAAACCAAACATTCAAACAAAAAACCAAACAATAAAACCAAAAACCAAACATTCAAACCCATTTTAAACATCCACACTCACTACACTTATAAAAAAATAAAATAATCATCACCTAATCATCACCTAATCATTGCCAATGATTACCAATGATTGTTTTGGAACTGATGCTTTTTGACGGGTCGTCTGGGCCTTGACTGGCCGTCTGGTTTAGGGTTTTAGCCCATAAACGGGCCGTCTGGGCCTGGACGACCCGTCTACATGCACATTTGGCCCTCTACGGGCCGTCCAGGCCCAGACGACCCGTTGAGGGGTTGTGTGAATATAAACCCTAGTTGTGTGAATAACCGGAGCCTTTAAAAATTATACAGGTTTGATTTTCTGTTTAATTATTGACCTAGATTTTAGCATAGTCAACGCGTTATCACAAAGAACTCGTGAGAAAACAGTTACCACCTACATTAGTATAGATCTAACCTTAATTTTTTATTGCATCTAGGTATATGATATGTTATTTAAGTTCACAATCATGCATATTTAAATAATCGAATTCTATAAAATGATGTTCACATTCTTGGTTTGAATAAAATCGGTTCTAATGAGAGCTACATTGAGTTGTGAGAATCAGATTAAGTTGTGAGAATTTTGATATAAATTGTGAATTTCAAAAAAAAAAAAAAAACAAATTACACACTGATGTAAAAATGCCTAACTAAGAAATACAAAAAAATAAAAAATAAAATTACGTCATCCTTACACCGGTGTAAAAAAGTGACGTAAATGTCTACATTGATGTAATATTTTATTATGGTTTTAAACCCAACTGCACATTCATTTTACCATTAATTAAATGTGTGGCTATAAAATGAGTTCCTATAGTTTTCACACCTTAATCTCATTTTAACCCAAATCTCATCAGTTCCTATAAAGTAAATTTCTATGGTTCTCATAACTTAACATAGTTTTCATTTTAACCGAAATCTCATCTGTTCCTATAAATTGAGTTCTTATAAAGTGAGTTCTCAATTAAGTAAATGTGTGACTGTAAGGTCATGAGGTATACTCTAACCATCTTTAATTCTATCTAGAAGTCATATTCTCTACTTTGTCTACTTTCACACTAGCCCACTTCAAGGAAATGGTTTAATGCCCCTTAACTTTACCTCATCCTTTTAACTTTCTCTCTTTTGATTCATGTTAACATGTTAATTTAGTGTCACCTTAATGCCTCTTAACACGAAAAAGAAGTGGTTTATAATGAAAGTAAAAATGCCATATAACCGTTAATACTCTTAGTGTTAAGGTACACCTCAATCCCATAGCCTAAAGTGAATTCATAATATATTGCCATTAACATTATTTTACCCAAATTTCGTCATTAAAGAACAACCATTGGTTTTTCCAATTTCATCATGGTTTTAGTTAATTAAAACTCGAATATTTTAGGGGATATTACATACGTTGCTTTGGTCATATCAACTAAAAAGAATTAATCAATAGAGAAAATACTTACCGTCACCGTTATCGTTGGCATGCAAAACAATTGTCACGTACTTAATAACCGGAATTAGGGTTATGGTGTAGAAGATTAGTGACAAAACGCCCAAAATGTCATCTGGGTGTTTGATTCCGTCGGTAAAGGTGCTCGAGTACACATACAACGGTGATGTCCCGATATCGCCGTAGACCACCCCGATGCTTTGGAAAGCAAGTCTAAGTATCACTCCCCAATCCTTTAGAAAAAAATAATCATTTTGTCAATAAGACGAGTCAACAAATCACAAAAGTGTAGATTTTTTTTTATTTAGGGTACCATCTGGGTAAAATCAGAGTTAAGGGGCTGTTTGGTAGACTCTTAATCAGCCTCTTAATCATTCATGTCTGAATCATTCAGCATTCAGACTGTTTGTTTCAGCATCTGAATGGAATGATTAAGTGCTGAACCATTAAGCTAATAAGGGATGCTGAATGATTCGGCTCTTAACCATTCAGAGTCTCTTAATCATTCAGATCATCTTAATGATTCAGCACTTAATCAACTAAACAACCAATCACGAGTAAGATTTTACCTCTTTATGATGCATGCAAAAATAAGTACCCTAAATAAATAAAAAGTAAAGAACAAAAAAAAAGTTTAACCTTGGTGTTATGGTGGCCATGGTGGCCACCAATTTTAGCAGCCTCGATATCTAACGAATCATGACGCTTCAATCCAGCAAATTCGCTTTCGGGAAATAGATGATGATCAGGCGTTCGTTCTGAATGGATTTGTTCGATGCTCTCTTCGTCGGCGTTGGAGTTTCGTTTGCTACCGACGGGAGTGGAGGCTCTGGAGTTCCTTATGCTGCCCCCAGGCGTTGACATGCTGGCGTTAAGGATTCCGGCAATACAGGAAAGAAGTGGGAAAAAAGCCTACAGATGGGTAGTTGTTATATATAGAGGGTATTGAGTTGTTCCTTTACTTTACTTTAAAGAAAAAATAAATTATATTAAGTTCACATGGTAATTGACAATCCAGTTTACTTGTGTAAATCCTCACTACCTCTTTTTCTCTTAATTAGTTAAAAATTTAAAATAATAGGATCAGTGATCACCAAACGAAATAAGAAATCTTATAAGAAAATTCAACGGATAATTCATAACATATTCCACACGGTTAGCGTTATTTTTAGACATGTATATATATCTTTCAGTTATGTATTTTTAGCGTAGACATATCTAGGGACTAGGGTGATGCTAAACTTTTACATGTACTTCCCAAAACTTTTAGATGTATTACTTTTTTTTACTTTAATCTTTTTCATTTTAACGATGGGCATGTTTTTTGCACAACAACAAATTTTATGTTTGCACAAATCTATACGGGTCGTAAATGTCACACCCTCAAAATCCACTTGCGGAGTTTTACCGCGAGGCGCATGACAAACCAGGATCCAAGTCAATGATCACAATAAACAATACTAAATTAATTTCAAAAACATAGTTTAAAAATCCCAAACATCAGCGGAAGCTAAATATCGTTACATAACCAAAATAAAACCAAATGTTCAATGTTCAAAGACCATGCAACTCTAACTAGACGCCGTGCAGACGCGTGCGCCCTAGTTCCACTTTGCTACCTTAGCGACCTGAGAAAACATGTAAGAGTTTACGTCAGCACAAAAATGCTGGTGAGTTTACAGGTTTGTAATCAAAGTTCCAAGTTCAACCTGTCCATACTATAACAATTGTAAACCAAGTACGCTAGCTAGGCGCATGTTCCATTACTACTACGATTGGAAAACCATTACTAACTCGCAAACCAAATGTTGTGCCCGAATAGTAAACCTGTTCCTGTTTGAGACAATATGCACCCGACCGGCGCTCCATGCCGACGGGTGGGGTTGGTCACTCCCAATAGCGCTATTCACATTTCCCCGTTGTGCAAACCAGCACATTCATGGTTCCCCCCGGGACTTCCAAAGATCGTATAGTAAATCGTTTGAAAACCCATAGTATGACAGTTGTTACCAAATAGTTGTTTAACACATGTTTTCTCCCCCAAAAAGTGAAAACCAAGTAAAGTGGGGCCGTAAACTCACCTTAGGTTGCGTTACTTCAGATAAAAGAATAAGTCAACAAGCTATGCTAGCCCCGTAAAGCGGCGACCTAACATATGACAGTTACAAGTACTTAGACTAATAACCCGTAGGTTAGTTAGTCCCTAGATGTCCAGACCATAACCAAGTTTGTTTGACAACACGTTTACTGTTAACATGACCCAACGTACAAGACTCGACATCCCATTGGTGACCCGAGACTTCCCGTGTTACACTAGTATTCACAAACACATAATCATGCAGTCACACTTAACATACGTTAAAGTCCAACAAGTTCTAGCACGTAGTTCAATTAACACATTATTGACCCGAACACATGTTACCGAGTTATTAGATATGTTACGGGGTTCCTAGCATGTTCCTAGGTGTCAAAACGGGTCTCGGAATGCTAAAATATACTTACAGCAGCAGTACAGGCGATTAGGAAAAGTCAACTAGCAATTACGTTGGTCAACAGGCAATTAGGAATGCTAATCGCCTATACAGTAGGCGATTAGGGTCATGTGGTATGCTAATTTTTGAGTTTGCAGGCGATTAGGGTCATGTGACATGCATTTCAGAACTTATCAGGCGATTAGGGTCATGCAGCATGCAAAAACACACCTTACCAGGCGATTAGCATGCTAATCGCCTACAGGGTAGGCGATTAGCCCCTTCTGGTAGGCGATTAGCCTGCTAATCGCCTATCCCTTAGGCGATTAGCCCTGCTAATCGCTACCTGCAGGTCTGTTCCGGTTTTTCGCGCATTTAACACTCCAAATCAAACCTAGAACGTGTGTTAACCTCCAATATCAATCAAACAAGTATCCTAAACATGTTTACATCAAAATGCATCGTTTAATCTTGTTCTAGCAGTCCTGGATGCAACCACGTTTCTAAAACATAACACAAGTATCATGTAATCATCACATCAACATGCATAAACATAACCTAATGAACAATCAATCAGATTACCATACCAAACCATCATTATAAATCAGTAACTACCCTAACATCATGTTAATAATCCTTCTTGAATCATAAAAATCCTATCTTTTAATTAAAACCTACACATACAACATGCATAGCATCTAGAATCCACACAATAATGATTATTAACGATTTACAGAAGACACAAGTGTTTATGAACAGGTCTGGACCATTAGGGATTCAATAAAAACGTTAGAAAAGATTGCATGGATGAAAACCACACCTTAAGATTGTGATTGATTGATGAAATAGGCTTGAAATCAAGTTGTTTGATCCAAAATCGTGTTCCAGAGGTTGTGTGGGTGTTGGGACGAGTTGTGGGGCGACTAGGGTTGATGTTATGATGTTTAGGAGGTTAAATATTGTATTTATAGTCGTTTTTAGTCGTAACCCACGTTGCAGGCGATTAGGCTCCAGTTGCAGGCGATTAGGGTTGCTAATCGCCACCCCCTTAGGCGATTAGCCCCCTAATCGCCACCTTGGGTGAGCTACTCGCCACCTGGGGAGAGCTAATCGCCACCCTGTAGGTGATTAGCTCACCCTAATCGCCTACAGGGTATGGTTCCAAGTATTTTGCGCGTTAAACCCCGTTTTAACATATGTTAACACATTTTCACATACCGACAAGTCACATAATGATTGTAAACACATAACACTTGCAAATAAACACATTCCCCCTCGTTCACCAATTCCCGGGACTCGAGACTTGCATGTTCCCTATGCTTTGACGATTCTCCGAATCGTCACCCCTTGTACACTTGGTTAATGACTGACATCTAACGATCCTCTAGGCCAACATCTAATGATTCCCTAGACTCATATAACAGTTCCCGAACCATAACCCGACTCAACTAACCCAGTTAAGTACAGAATACGCGTGACTCGCTAAGGTAGACTTTAATCTAGACGACGTTGTTAACCAGAATTTGCCGGGTGTCACATCATCCCCACGTTAAAAGAATTTTCGTCCCGAAAATTATACAAGTACCAAGAGTATGAACAAAAGAAACAGACAAAAGATAGAAACCAAGAGAGAGAATTACCCGAGTTGTCACATCATCCCCACGTTAAAAGGAATCTCGCCCCGAGATTCATTCCGTTGCAGTGGTAACGTGTCTCGATTCGAATGCCTCTTTAGGAAAGAGATGAGGATACTTAGACTTCATCTGATCCTCGCGTTCCCAAGTGTATTCCGGTCCCCGGTTCGAGTTCCATCGAACCTTAACAATGCGAATCTTACTGTGACGTAGACTGCGAATCTTGTAATCAAGGATCTCGACAGGTTCCTCCACTATCCGAAGACGATCATCAACCTTGATCTCTTCTAGTGGAACAATGAGAGACTCGTCAGTCAGACACTTCTTCAGGTTAGATACGTGGAAGACGTTATGTACGTTACCGAGCTCCGTCGGTAAATCAAGTCGATATGCCACCGGTCCGATCCGTTCCAGGATCGTAAATGGACCGACATACCGTGGGTTAAGTTTGCCACGCTTCCCAAAGCGTATGACGCCCTTCCATGGTGAAACCTTTAGAAGTACTTTGTCACCAACTTGAAACTCCAATGGCTTACGGCGATGGTCAGCATAGCTCTTCTGTCGATCCCGTGCCGCTGCCAATCGGTTACGAATCTGTACGATTTTCTCAGAAGTTTCGTACACTAGCTCAGGCCCAGTGAGTTGACTCTCACCCACTTCAGCCCAACAAAGAGGAGACCGGCATTTCCGCCCGTATAATGCCTCGAACGGAGCTGCCTTGATGCTCGTGTGGTAACTGTTGTTGTAAGAGAATTCTACTAACGGTAAGTGAGCTTCCCAACCTTTGCCAAAATCAATCACACATGCCCGCAGCATGTCTTCTAGAGTTTGAATTGTACGCTCACTCTGACCGTCAGTCTGTGGATGGTAAGCTGTACTCATGTCCAACTGGGTACCCAAAGCCTTATGCAAAGACTTCCAGAAATGCGAAGTAAAATGAGAATCACGATCCGAGATAATAGAAACTGGTACCCCATGCTTAGAGACAACTTCCTTCAGATATAAACGAGCCAACCGATCCATGGTGTCGGTCTCCTTAATTGCAAGGAAATGGGCTGATTTCGTCAAACGGTCGACAATCACCCATATCTTATCATTCCCACTCGGTGACTTAGGTAGTTGTGTGACAAAGTCCATCGTAATCCGTTCCCATTTCCACTCTGGAATTTCAGGTTGTTGCAATAGACCCGACGGTTTCTGGTATTCCACCTTGACCTTAGCACAGGTCAAGCACTTACTCACGTATGAGGCTATATCCGCCCTCATGTTTGGCCACCAGTACAGTATTTTTAGATCCTGGTACATCTTGTCTGAACCAGGATGAATGGAATACCGAGACTTGTGAGCTTCATCAAGAACCAGCTCCCGAAGTCCCCCGAATAAAGGAACCCAGACGCGTTCTGCGAAGTAGCGCAGACCATCAGGCCTTTGCTCGAGGTGCTTGTCGGCACCGTGCATAGTTTCAGCCTTAAGATTTTCCTCCTTCAAGGCTTCTAACTGAGCAGAACGGAGTTGATCAGGCAGAGAGGAATGGATCGTGAGTTGCAACGCCCGAACGCGACGAGGGTTTGTCGATTCCTTCCTGCTCAAGGCGTCTGCCACAACATTCGCCTTGCCAGGATGGTACTTAATGGCACAATCATAATCGTTCAGGAGTTCAACCCAACGGCGCTATCGTATGTTCAGGTGTTGTTGGTCAAAAATGTGCTGGAGACTCTTGTGATCGGTGTAGATGGTGCATTTGGTACCGTACAAGTAATGCCTCCAAATTTTCAACGCGAACACCACCGCACCCAATTCCAAGTCATGGGTAGTGTAGTTCCTCTCGTGCACCTTGAGTTGACGAGAAGTATACGCAATCACTTTCTCGCGTTGCATTAACACGCAACCGAGACCATGAATAGAAGCATCACAGTAAACAACGAAATCATCAGTGCCTTCAGGCAAGGACAAAATAGGAGCAGAACAAAGCTTAGTCTTCAGTTTTTGGAATGCTGACTCCTGTGGTTCACCCCAGTCGAATTTTCTATCCTTCTGAGTAAGAGTGGTGAGGGGTTGAGCGATCTCCGAGAACCCCTTTATGAAACGACGATAATAGCCCGCAAGGCCTAGGAATTGCCGCACCTCAGTTGGCGTCTTCGGTGCTTCCCAGTCCTTGATCGCTTCGATCTTAGCTGGATCGACATGGATTCCCAGTTCATTGACTACATGCCCTAGGAATTGGACTTCGCGTAACCAAAAATCGCACTTCGAGAACTTAGCATAAAGTTGTTCCCGTCGCAAAAGTTCCAAAACCAACCGCAGGTGTTCCTCGTGTTCGGTCTCGTTCTTGGAATAGATCAGAATGTCATCAATAAACACGATGACGAATTTGTCAAGGTACGGTTTACAAACGCGGTTCATCAAATCCATGAAAACCGCCGGTGCGTTAGTGAGACCAAAAGGCATGACCAAGAACTCGAAATGGCCATAACGTGTACGAAAGGCAGTCTTAGCAACATCAGCTTCCCTTACGCGCAACTGGTGATAACCGGACCTTAGATCAATCTTGGAATAGTAGCTAGAACCCTGGAGTTGGTCAAATAGGTCATCGATACGAGGAAGAGGATAACGATTCTTGATAGTCACCTTGTTCAACTCTCTATAATCCACGCACAGTCGAAAACTGCCATCCTTCTTCTTAACAAACAAAATTGGGGCTCCCCAAGGGGAAGAACTAGGTCTGATGAAACCCTTATCCAAGAGTTCCTGTAACTGGTTAGACAATTCTTGCATCTCAGGAGGTGCAAGACGGTAGGGGGCCCGAGCAATAGGAGCAGCGCCAGGTACAAGATCAATACCGAACTCAACCTGACGATGGGGAGGAAGACCAGATAAATCATCAGGAAAGACATCAGAAAACTCACGTACAACCGGGATATCGTCGATCTTCTTCTCGCTGGAAGTGGAAACAGATAAAAGTGCCAGAACATCCGAATAACCCTTCCGAAGATACTTAAGGGCTTTCATGCTAGAGATGAGACTTAGCGGAGCACCGCTCTTGTCCCCGTACACAGAAAGAAATTCTCCATCAGGAAGAGGAATCCGGATAACCTTGTCGTAACAAACGATCTCAGCGCGATACAGAGACAGCCAATCCATGCCTATAACCACGTCGAAACTACCCAAAGGTACCGGCATAAGGTCGATAGGAAAAGACAAACCCGACAACTCTATGTGACACTCCCGAAGAATGCAAGTAGCTTCTATCTTCTTACCGTCAGCCAATTCTATAATATATTTAGCCTCTAGGGGTACAGGTACTACATCTAGCAAACGACTAACTTCCACAGATATGAAACTCTTATCGGCACCAGAATCGAATAAAACACTAACAGAGCGATCGTTGAGAAGAAACGTACCAGTGACTGTATCAGGGTCCTGTCTTGCCTCTGCAGTCCCAATAACGAAGGCGCGTGCATTCCTGTTTCCGGCCCCGTTGTTACCATTACCATTCCCATTACCATTCTCGTTCCCTCCCTGTTTCAGCTTTGGACACTCCTTCTTGTAATGCCCCGTTTCCCCACAGTGAAAACATCCCTGTTTGCCCGCAGTCCCCTGAGTAGCAGAAGTCGGAGTAGTAGTTGGGGCCTGAGTCGATGGAAGAGTCACCCTACAGTCTTTGGCAAAATGCCCCAATTTCTGACAGCGATGGCAACGATTATTGTCACAACCCCCATGATGATGGCGTCCACACTTATTGCATTTTGGTAACTTTCCCGCATAACCACCACTTGGCTTAGAACCCGATGAAGACGAACCCCCACTATCAAACCTTTTCCCCTGTTGAGTTGGTGCTGGTGTAGAACTCTTCACCTCATTTTCCCACTTTCGCTTGTTACTCTCCGGAGCCTTAGCAGTTGAACCTTTGGCAGGCAAGATACCCTCACTCACCTTCAGGTTAGTCATCCTATGAGCAGATCGGACCACATCTGGGTAGGTAGGAAGATTCCCCGCAGCTACCAACCCTGCGATTTCTGGCACAAGACCCGAGATATAATGTTCAATCCTTCTATACTCTGGTACGTGCAGATCGGGACAAAGCACGGCTAACTCATTCCGCCTCACAGTATACTTCTCAATTTCCGACCCAGACATTTTGAGGTTCCACACCTCGTGTTCCAGCTTTTGAATCTCCTCCCTGGGACAGTACTCCCGCTTCAGCAGTTGCACAAAGTTCTCCCAAGGCATAGCATAAGCCTCCCCTATACCCATAGTCTGGGTGATATCGTTCCACCAGGTCAACGCAACATCCTGGAGTAACCCAGCAGAATACTTGACTCGATCCTCCGGGAGACAGTTACACATTAGGAAAACAGACTCCACTTTTTCCAACCACCTGAGCAAACCTACTGCACCTTCAGTACCCGAAAACTCATGGGGCTTGCAGTCCCGAAACATTTTGTAGGTGCACATGGGTGGTGGTGGTGGATTAACATGACCACCTGTAAAGAAACACGTAAGAAAACCACGGGAAATGTAAACAAAGTTCACCGATGAGATAGAAGTGATTAGGTCAACTTACCGCCATTGTGCCCTAGCTGGAAGGCAGCTTGCAGCAAGTTATTCAAGTCCTCCTGCGTGAGGTTCACACCCCCACGACCACCATTACCACGCCCACCAGCGCGGCCACCTCCACGTCCTCCTCGTGCTCCAGACATGATTCTGGCAAAAAGGACGAGAAAATTTAGTTTCACAGCCAATGATAATCACCAACGTTCACAAGATCAAAGCTAGATCCAACCCAGGACTATCCATTCGAACCCAGAGCTCACTAGGGTTTTCATGCATTTCGGTTTATGATTTTGTGTGCACCCAAAATGATAAACCGCTCTACATGGTCCTCCAAGTGTTCTCCTAGTTCAAAGTTCAAATCACCGGACATAGATTCTTAGCTATACACCGTAATACTACGGTAGTTCATGACAAGGGTTTCTATTGGGGTAGGAAAGGGGAGATGTCCGAGCCTTGGACGAATCTCAAGAGTATACAGTTACCCCAATATACCACACTGTCTAGTAAGCAAGTAACCCAGTAAGAGAGAATGGATGATGTAACACAGAAGGGTAAGATGATTTAGAGACACCCCGACAAGTCTATAAGTAACCCAGTATAAAGTTTAGTACCATGTGATCATCTAGTGTGTGCGACTCAGTTATAGACTAGACTCTACATGCAGTCCTAGTTCACTATAACCATTGGCTCTGATACCAATCTGTCACACCCTCAAAATCCACTTGCGGAGTTTTACCGCGAGGCGCATGACAAACCAGGATCCAAGTCAATGATCACAATAAACAATACTAAATGAATTTCAAAAACATAGTTTAAAAATCCCAAACATCAGCGGAAGCTAAATATCGTTACATAACCAAAATAAAACCAAATGTTCAATGTTCAAAGACCATGCAACTCTAACTAGACGCCGTGCAGACACGTGCGCCCTAGTTCCACTTTGCTACCTTAGCGACCTGAGAAAACATGTAAGAGTTTACGTCAGCACAAAAATGCTGGTGAGTTTACAGGTTTGTAATCAAAGTTCCAAGTTCAACCTGTCCATACTATAACAATTGTAAACCAAGTACGCTAGCTAGGCGCATGTTCCATTACTACTACGATTGGAAAACCATTACTAACTCGCAAACCAAATGTTGTGCCCGAATAGTAAACCTGTTCCTGTTTGAGACAATATGCACCCGACCGGCGCTCCATGCCGACGGGTGGGGTTGGTCACTCCCAATAGCGCTATTCACATTTCCCCGTTGTGCAAACCAACACATTCATGGTTCCCCCCGGGACTTCCAAAGATCGTATAGTAAACCGTTTGAAAACCCATAGTATGACAGTTGTTACCAAATAGTTGTTTAACACATGTTTTCTCCCCCAAAAAGTGAAAACCAAGTAAAGTGGGGCCGTAAACTCACCTTAGGTTGCGTTACTTCAGATAAAAGAATAAGTCAACAAGCTATGCTAGCCCCGTAAAGCGGCGACCTAACATATGACAGTTACAAGTACTTAGACTAATAACCCGTAGGTTAGTTAGTCCCTAGATGTCCAGACCATAACCAAGTTTGTTTGACAACACGTTTACTGTTAACATGACCCAACGTACAAGACTCGACATCCCATTGGTGACCCGAGACTTCCCGTGTTACACTAGTATTCACAAACACATAATCATGCAGTCACACTTAACATACGTTAAAGTCCAACAAGTTCTAGCACGTAGTTCAATTAACACATTATTGACCCGAACACATGTTACCGAGTTATTAGATATGTTACGGGGTTCCTAGCATGTTCCTAGGTGTCAAAACGGGTCTCGGAATGCTAAAATATACTTACAGCAGCAGTACAGGCGATTAGGAAAAGTCAACTAGCAATTACGTTGGTCAACAGGCAATTAGGAATGCTAATCGCCTATACAGTAGGCGATTAGGGTCATGTGGTATGCTAATTTTTGAGTTTGCAGGCGATTAGGGTCATGTGACATGCATTTCAGAACTTATCAGGCGATTAGGGTCATGCAGCATGCAAAAACACACCTTACCAGGCGATTAGCATGCTAATCGCCTACAGGGTAGGCGATTAGCCCCTTCTGGTAGGCGATTAGCCTGCTAATCGCCTATCCCTTAGGCGATTAGCCCTGCTAATCGCTACCTGCAGGTCTGTTCCGGTTTTTCGCGCATTTAACACTCCAAATCAAACCTAGAACGTGTGTTAACCTCCAATATCAATCAAACAAGTATCCTAAACATGTTTACATCAAAATGCATCGTTTAATCTTGTTCTAGCAGTCCTGGATGCAACCACGTTTCTAAAACATAACACAAGTATCATGTAATCATCACATCAACATGCATAAACATAACCTAATGAACAATCAATCAGATTACCATACCAAACCATCATTATAAATCAGTAACTACCCTAACATCATGTTAATAATCCTTCTTGAATCATAAAAATCCTATCTTTTAATTAAAACCTACACATACAACATGCATAGCATCTAGAATCCACACAATAATGATTATTAACGATTTACAGAAGACACAAGTGTTTATGAACAGGTCTGGACCATTAGGGATTCAATAAAAACGTTAGAAAAGATTGCATGGATGAAAACCACACCTTAAGATTGTGATTGATTGATGAAATAGGCTTGAAATCAAGTTGTTTGATCCAAAATCGTGTTCCAGAGGTTGTGTGGGTGTTGGGACGAGTTGTGGGGCGACTAGGGTTGATGTTATGATGTTTAGGAGGTTAAATATTGTATTTATAGTCGTTTTTAGTCGTAACCCACGTTGCAGGCGATTAGGCTCCAGTTGCAGGCGATTAGGGTTGCTAATCGCCACCCCCTTAGGCGATTAGCCCCCTAATCGCCACCTTGGGTGAGCTACTCGCCACCTGGGGAGAGCTAATCGCCACCCTGTAGGTGATTAGCTCACCCTAATCGCCTACAGGGTATGGTTCCAAGTATTTTGCGCGTTAAACCCCGTTTTAACATATGTTAACACATTTTCACATACCGACAAGTCACATAATGATTGTAAACACATAACACTTGCAAATAAACACATTCCCCCTCGTTCACCAATTCCCGGGACTCGAGACTTGCATGTTCCCTATGCTTTGACGATTCTCCGAATCGTCACCCCTTGTACACTTGGTTAATGACTGACATCTAACGATCCTCTAGGCCAACATCTAATGATTCCCTAGACTCATATAACAGTTCCCGAACCATAACCCGACTCAACTAACCCAGTTAAGTACAGAATACGCGTGACTCGCTAAGGTAGACTTTAATCTAGACGACGTTGTTAACCAGAATTTGCCGGGTGTCACAGTAAAGGCCTCCACGGCTCGTAAAGGTTGTTAGAGCAATTATTGTCTTCTGAAATACAAACCCGCCGCCCCGTAAAGGGGGTTTTGTCAGGTAGCATTAAACCATCTACGGCCCGGAATTAAGTACGAGACACGATGTAATCAATGAACAGACTGACTTGCAGGTTGTCAGTCTGAAAAGGCAACCAATTTACGGGCCGTAGATATCTTTACGGCCCGTAAATATGTGGTTGTTGGGTGCATTTAAAACCTTATACAGTCTGTAAAGACCTCTATAGGGCATGTAGGTCTAGATATATCTTCCTTGCCTGGCACCATTTCTTAGATGACGAAAACAAAACCTTAAAAACTCTCTCTAGCATCGCCTCAAATCCGGTCAATACTAATCTATCACGATGTCTTCGGGGAACCTCAATGATGTTTCAGGTGAATGGGGGTACTCGTTTAACGTATCTTATGTCTCAGAAAGCGATTTCGGGCCCGTGGTTGAATGTGGTGAGGACGAGGTTAGATCCATTGTTCACCGTAGTGACGGGAAGGCGCTGCCCGTTTTAAACCAGCTGCCCTGTAAGACCCTACCTAACCCGTAAACATGCGATTAACGCTTAAACTTATGTGTTTTGGCCTTAATAAAAAATCACGGCTGATCAAAACTTTAATCTTTATAAAAGACAACCCATTAAAGACTTTGATTTGATAGGAACATTCAACTTTACATTTTTAAGTATTACAAACCTATACTATGGTTTGTGTTTTAAACAGAAATCTATTGCGGAAGCGTATGAGTGTTCGGGTGTGTTCGGCTCTTCTCGCGACTTGATCCTTGCTCCAGGACATCCATCGACTGTATACCTAGTGTCAACATCGAATGAAGACACTTTAAACGATTAAACGAGGTTTAAAACTGAAATTAAAACATTCAAGGCATATCTAAGGAAGTTTGCGTTTTACCCGGCCGGGCAAGCATTTGACCCGCCCGGGCTGACATGCTGGAACCTTGATATTTATATCATTTCATAACTGTGACCCAGCCGGGTCAGCATTTGACCCGCCCGGACTGACGTGCTGGAACTTTATTAAGTCATGAATACTTGTGCATTCACAAGCCCAGCCTTTCACTATAGGTGTTTTTGGACATCCGGGACATACCCAAGATTATTTTAGACCTGCATAGATAAGTTCTATCAAGATATATATTTCACTTCTCGGTTTTGACCCATTAGAATCCCCTTAGTTCAGTTTTAACCGTTTGACCCGTTAAGGCCTTAGGTTTTACAAAACCTTATTTAATCGTTCAAAAAGCACCACAATCATATTGTCAACCTGTTGGACACTTGTTAAACTAATTAACACTATCCGATTCACTTATTATGACTCGATTTATGGATTTAGCCTTTAGTAAATCTTTAGAATTCCCAAAATACCCTTAGAGGTCTATATTCCGTTTTAGTCACCTGTGGGCGACACCACTTGGTTACCACCCATTATTTTTTACTCGTTAAGATGTTTGAAAACCTCTAATCCTGAGCGGACTTAGCATTTTACTAATTTCATGAATTCACCATTTTAAATCACATCTAAGCACATTAGCACGCATTAGACACATTTATAGAAAACGATTCACCGATTGGGCACCACACTTCACGTAGGTGGTTTCATCAAGATAATTATTCGCCTAAGGCCACATTTTATACTACGGACTTACCCGGTAGTATCGACTCATTTACATGCGTATCAAAGCATCCATATGACTGCTTGGCATCAAGTGCCATTTTTCTTCCAACTTAACAACCTGTGTAAAAAAATCTCAATTCACACACATTAATAGCGTGGGATCCAAATGGTATCACATCACCATTTGGCCCGCCTAACCATTCTAATGCTTAATATGAAAGGATTAAGTACCAGATTCGATTGATGTTCAGACCATCTTTTGACCCGTCTGTCTTATATTTCAAACACTCAATATTTAACTTTCAAATCTTCGGATCATGTGATATTAACCTAACTTGACCCATTATAAGACACTCATTATCTATTTAGGCATCCCGACCCGGTCCTAGCCATTTTCTTCTATTTTGGCGATTCTAACCCAATACAAGCTAGAATCCCATATTCCATATCCCTTTATATGCATAGTTTGTCGGTTCTTCACTAACAACATTGAATCCATATTTTTATGTGTTTGCACAATCATTTGGTTGCTAAGAGACTTATGTAAGATAAGTCACTTACCTTTGCTCAATTTATGCATTCATGATCCGCTTATCCGTTTGATCCTTTCACCATCAAGCTTCCACCTAGCTTGACACGATCAACCATTCTATACTCAAGACAATTCAAGTTAGTCATTACTTCAATAACTAACTCATATCATGTGTTTTCACACACTATTTCATTCGAATTTATATTTATAATTAGGACTTTCTAGAAGTAAAACTAACCTCACTACATATAGTATGCACTAAGCATAAGGCAATAGTCCTAATTATGAACTATCCCTTTTATTTATCATATCAAACTCATTAAATTTAGTGTATATCCAACCTCCTAACCATCATTAAGTCTCCATTTCATCATTTAGCATGTTTCTCATAACCTTTTAGCCTAGAATTCATGCTTCTATGGCATACTAGTTACAATCACACAATTTCACATATTAACATTAGCTAGGCATTTTATCAAACACTTGGTGGGTGAACAACATTCCAAGCATATTGTACAAGTATATCATGCCTAAGCTATTCTAGTCATCAAGTTAGGCTACCTTCAAATTCAACAATATCACGAACTTAACATGTTTTGATCAAAACCCACATGTGGGTTTCGAACCCTATACGAATTTGGGGGTTAGGGTTCTTACCAAAGCTTAATCCTTGAAGATTAGCCCTCTAGAATACACCATTCATCTATTACATCAACCTCTTGTATCAATTCTTCAACTTTAGGGACTTAGGCTTTGGTTTAAGGCTCAAGAAGCCTTCTTCTTGGCTGAATTCGTATGCCCCCTTTGGGGTATCTATTGACCGTTTTATTTTGACCAAATGTTCCACCAAAGGCCCCTCAAGTTTACCCATAATGTTATTTTTATTAAAAACTAACTAATCAAGTTAGTTTTCTATGTTATTTGCCCATTTATATAACTTAATAACATTAACTATGTTATTTCTATATTAGAACATAACCCACATTATTAATGTCTAAGTTCCGTTTTATTTATTTGCTAATCACGCCTAATGGCTCGATTAAGCGAAATGTAGTTTTGGGGCGTTACATGCCCAGTTTAAACCAAGATTACGTAGAAGACCCAGAGTCATTTGACGTGCCGCCAAGCCATCCACAGTACGCATACGGGACTTACCAAAGGCCAAAAATTTTCTAAACATCTATCATATCTTTTGAGTTAAAAATATGATTTTTTTTTCTTTAAGAATATTACTTCTTGTTTTAAACTCATTGATTCACTTAAACTTTTAATTATAAATAAATCTTTATAAACACAAAATAAATAGAAAATAATTTATAGAATTATTTTTCATACTATCTAAATCATGCCTTTTAGTTTTTTATAGTATTTTAGATCTTACCTAAACTTTCTAAATAATATACTTTTAATTCGGGAATTTTATAAAACTTATTAGTTAATCAATTCTCTTGTAAATCATGTCATAAATTAATATTATCTTTTTATATATACAAAATCAAACATAAGTCTATTCCCGACCCGCCGCGCCGGGCTATAAGATAAGATACAATGTACTACTTGACTGGTAAGAAAGAGCTTCCGTAAGAACTGGAAGACTCTTGTAAGAAAGAGCTTCCGTAAGAACTGGAAGACTCTTGTATGTACGGTAACCATATCAACTAGAAAACCCTAATCGATCGACCTAGGAATTTTAGACTTGTTATTCTTAGACTTTGTAATGCTTAATCTAGGTTGATTTCTTTGGGAAATAATATACTTACTATTGCATATTTGGGATTCTTGCTCACTTGCTAAGGTGAGTTTACATATCCCCACTTTTTTACTATTTTTAAAAATTCTTTTCGGGGTGAAACATGTTAAACTTAAAACTTATGCAACTCAACTATGTGTCTTATATGATTCTTTGTGCTACGTGTCTTAAGCTTGCTAAGTAAACTAAACTAAGACTTGCATAATCATTAACTTTGTTCAAGACAACAGTAGCAATGATAGATCTATTTGATTGGCAACCCCACCTAGATTCGTTGACCATGTCTATGGGGAGCGCGGGTGATTGCAACTGGAACTTAAACTTAGGTGAACCATATCTATGGATGGACCTTTAAACTCTGTCAACAAAGGTTTGATTATGCCCCCATTTGCTTTAGTTTTGTTTTCACATGCATGCCCTAGATGTTACATATTGACACTGGATTGTACACTTTATACTTTTGATACTAAAGCTTTTATTAAAACTTCTGTATTCTCACCAACTTTATAGTTGACCCCCTCTATTTTTTTTTTCAAAACTTAACATGTTTTAGGGAGTATTGTTGTTTGAAGTTTTACAAGCTTTAGATCACTTGAGAGCTTTGGACATAGATTAAACAAAATTATCAAGTTGTTTGTCAATATTCGATGCTTGTATGAATTTGTAATTCGAATAAATTAAATTATGTAATTTTTGTAGTTGATTATGAGCTATTGAACAATCGTCACTACGTGACATCCAGATGTTTCCGCCGAGGTGTTACAACTTTCAAGTGTGTGCATATCATTAGCGTCAATTGAAATTGAAACCGAAACCAAAGTGTCATCAGTTAGTTAATTGAACTTAATAATAAGTTTCAAGTGTGTGCATGGTTTGATTTCATTCATGTTGTTATTAAGATTATTATTATTTTTTTTAGAAGGCGCTCATTTTGAACGCATGCCATGCTTTCATTAGACCTAAACATCGATGGTCGCCAGAGCCGGCCCTGGGGTGGGCGAGCCGCACCCCTGGCCGAGGCCCGTTATTCTGAGGGGCCAAAATCAGGAACTCTTCTTGACAGGGTATTCAAAATCGAGATTTTTTTAGTTTAATATTCAAGAATT